>OY986439.1:211647499-212364999 GCA_963920525.1 Dichetophora obliterata
AGAGGTAACGGACGAGGACGTGCAGAGTTATAGCTCCACTTTTTCAAGTTCATCAACTGATTACAAATCATTAAGGTCTTCGGCTTCTTTTATGTGTTTTTTCGTCTCATGCTTGTAACAACGGAAAAATTTTTTAGTAAATAAAATATTTGTGAGCAATTCGTAAAAACTTTAATCGATCTATTTCTATCTATTTATTTTTATCAGCAGATTTTCATCAATAAAACTTCAGGTTAAAAATACGTGTATAATGACATAATATATTATTACATGAACTAAAATTTGGAATTTTTAAATACTTTTCAAAAACATTTTATCCAGTTATTGTCATATATAAACTTTGAGAAGTATGTAAAACTGTTGCTAAAAAAACTATTATATAGCATTCATCTACCTTTTAAAAAAAGAATGCAATTTTTAGAGAACAACCTGTAGAATAGATGACTTATTTTACAAAACTTTTTTCTGATCCGTGGAGTCGGGAGCACATTAGAATGAAAATGTTAAGAAATTCGGAAATCCAAAAAAAAATTTTTAAAATATCCTTAAAAGCAAAAACACTTATTTTTGAAAATTTTATAAGAGTCTTACAATCGGTTTTAAGGCTATTCAAATCAGACAAAAAAAAAATAGGGTTTTGCTTTGAGTGTTCTCGGTTTGAAGGATATTGAAATTTTTTATCGTATATCCGAGTTTCTAAACACCCTTTTTTTTAATGTGCTATCAACTCCATGGATCAGAAAAACTTTTGCAAAGTAACTCATAAAGAGAAAACACGTTGGATTGATAATAAAAAGCTAAACTCGAAAATCCTAATGTGCATATTTTTCATAAAAGAGAAAAATCTGTGTTTCGAGAAAATCGAGTCTAAAGTTCTTGAGAGCTTGAAGCTCGCAAAATTATGATTCAATTTGCTGATTTCTATTTTAAAATAAATTCTGAGATTCACTGAGAGTGATTAAATTTATTTATTAAATTTTGGTCATGTGATTTTTGTAAATTTCGTTTTTATATTATTAACACTATTTATCGCCCGTATTTCTGCATTTGCCGGTGTTTTAGATCTCTTTTCGTTTAGAAGTTATCAAAACAGATATGTGCTCGCAGTACTAGAAATGCTCGAAAAAAAATCTGTTTTTTGCTCTCCTGAAAAGTGTGTTTTTTTTCTCCTGAAAAAAAAACACAACCATTTTTGTAGGCGGAGCGACGATATGTTCGCCTGTAATCGTTTCTAAAAAATCACATTTCTTTTGTGTTTCTACATCGTTTTCTTTTTAACAAAAATTAAAATTTTTGTGAAAAATTCTATATCGCATTATGTTGTTTAATTTTAACTGCAAAAACCTATTCGTTTTTAAAAATAGCATATGTTTTAGACGTATGGCGGCTGTCGCCTTTTTTTTATGAAGTAAAAATGCATGCGACAAATATTATTGCTTTTAACTAACACACCTAAAATTTCGCTCTGCACTCATTTTGTATCCATAACAATATCAGTCGCATAGAAAAAAATTCAACTACATATAATAATATATCGTGTTAAAATTCAGGACATACATTCCTGCAAATCTTAAGTGCTTCATATCTCAATAGCCACAAAAACTGCCTCCCCTTCTTCTTTGCCCGTGTGTCACCCACGAATCAAACAACGAAATCTCCTTAAATCGTTAAAAATGCATTAGCATCAAAATAACGCTTATATTTTTTGATGGATATTTGATGTCTGTCCAATGAATGAATGGTATCTGTCTGTCTGTCTGGCTGTCTGTTTGTGCAGCATCTAAAATCATCAAACTCTGTGTGCAGCATTTGTTGAGTGCGTATCAATAAAAATTGATTTAGTAGATTGATAAAACAAACAAGTTCTACAAATTCTACACCATCAAGACTTTGACGGCATGACATGTTTGCTGGTTGATGTGACGTGTTTGTATGTCATGCACATCGATTATTGCGGCAACGTTGACAACTTTTATTTTTATGCACTTATTTTATACTTTATTCGATAACGTGACGCAAAGTTTATGTTGCGACCAACATATTTATTACCTTTGACGATGCTGCTCAATAACAATTTGTCACCTTCGAAGCTAATAAATTTTTAAGGACCTCTTAAAATGAAGAGCATCCATTAGTGCAACAACATAGGGACAATCGAATCAGGGCATAAAACAACACGTGATTGTGGGGCAGTCAAATCGGCATTTGACCAACATATCAATGTTTTAAAGAGAAAAATCTATATCTACTGCTAAGATCTGTTTTTTTTTTTTGGAAAACCTTATTAAAGCAAATAAAATCCTACCAATGTGTAAGGTTTGCTATTCATAAAAAAACGATTAGGTGGCACCTTCTTGGAATTTAAAGCAGCAGAATGGCTTTGAAGGTTAACTTTTCTGGTATTTACATGTGAAAAATTCGGTTACCTTTTAACAAAATGTAGAGCAAATTTCCGCATCATATTTACACTGGACCACATAAATAAAAACATAAAGAAAACCGCGGCATTTGCGGTTAAAACCAGTGCAAACAGGCGGCTTGCCGCCGACAAAGCAAGAGCTCATAAAATGGCATCCTGTTAAAACATGAAGTAACGTTATTTATTTAGGATATCAATGAAAAAGTCTAATGTTTAAAAAAAACATTTTATTCAATATTGATAACACGCAATACAGCGAAATTTGAATTATTTTTTTTTTTGAGTTGATAGCCTAATGTTCTTGTAGAAGTGTTGTTATGATGATATTCCGAAGTTGTAATTTGTTTTTTTTTTCTGTTTGTTTCAAAGTATTAAGGCCATACGTATAATTCTTACTCCATCGTTAAAAGGCCCTGAAACTAGGCCCCAAAACTAATTACTATATAATAGCTAAGAAATTTCACACATGTTAAGATTGAGTTAACTTAATAGTTAACTCAGTTCGGTAAAAAATTTTTATGTTACATTCATCAACTGGCATAAGCTTTCGTAAACACATAAAAACTGTTTATTACTTAATTAAACAAAAATAAAAAAAAACAATGCTAGTAACTCTTTTAAGTTTCTATTTTTAAATTGTGGTTACGAATATTATTGCTTTATATGAAAATAATTAAATATCCGTTTCTTAGTGCTAAGTTTGTTGAAGATGTTGTTGTTGTTGCTGCGCCATTACCTTTAAAAGTCTTTCAGAAGGCACAATAAGTCATCTTAAAAGTCTTTAAAATATGATATTATGAAAATATTTAAATTTGATGTGTATAATATAGCATTAATTTTAAATATTATATTCAGTTTATGGCATAACAACAACATCCAAAAACATTTAAAATCTTGCAAAAAATTAAAAATTTTTTAATGTGTGCAAAAATTTCGAGAGCTTGAACTAGTTAGTTACAATTCTGCTGTCCCAAGGCATAACAGCATATCGCAGTTTTTTTGCAACTTTTCATGAGAGCGCCACTTGAAATCTCAAAAAAAAAATATTTAATAATTTTATTCAAATTAAAATAGTTAAAATTGTTTTTTGCCAATTTTAGTCAACAAAATGTTTTATTTAGCTACACATAAAATATTGGTGGCTGAACTTGAAAAAAATTTTGTAACTTTCGTACAAAACGATTATTCAGTATGAATAAACAGCAAATTTTTATTTAAATGAAAGCAAGATTTGTTATAATAACAACATTTATTTACATGTTTTTACTCAATGTATTTTTTTACTTTTACGCAATTAACACGTATTTACTCAAATCTGAATTAAATCTAATGAAAATGTTTTGTTATTGAAATTTTTTTTAATTTATAATACAAAATTTATTCAACTTATCCAAAGATTTGTTGAATTAATACCAAGAAGCTGATATTTATCACCATTTCATCAAATAAACATCAAATTTATTTATATTCACCACGATATTTATTTAATACCTGTACAAGGCTTTAAAATTACCAATTCAAAAGCTACAAGAACTCAGATATGCCGTTATGCCTTGAGAACACAGAATTGAATGTACTTTTTGAAAAGACTTTATAATTAGCGACAGTTTATTTTGGCTTTTGTTGCAGTTTTTATTTAGTAATTTAAAATTCATGCTTAAAAATTTATATTTTTGACATGTTAAACACTTAAAAGTTTAAAAAGTTTTATCCGTTTTTATCCGCATTTATCCGTTACTATCCGCAACTATCCACAACAGTGCTTCAGGCAAACTTAGCCCAAAAATATCAAAATGTATATTTTGCTTGTAAAATTTTCAATGGTCTTGAGCTTTTTGCTTTTTTTTAGACTGAACCAACACCCCTATAAATGTCTAATCAGCAGGGCTACGATTTCGATTTATCCGCATTTATCCGTTACTATCCGCTAACGGATAAATGCGGATAAAAACGGATAAAACTTTTTTAAACTTTAAAGTATTATAACATGTCAAAAGCATAAATTTTGAAGCGTGACTTTTAAATGACTAAATAAAAACTACAACAAAGGCCAAATAAAGGCCACATTTTAGGACAATATGATATTATGACATGATAGCACACTTTGTGAATACCCTAAATATATATACTTTTATAGTACGCATGTGGGTGCAAAAATAAAGACACCTTTAAAAAAAAGTGCGCCAAAATTAGGTTGAAATAATGAGGTTTTCGAAGTAACCATTGCCATTCACCATTTTATCCGAAGCTATCCGTTGTTTTACATTTTAGTCGTAGTTATTCGCAACTTTATTAAAGTTAAAATTAACTCAGAATTAACATAAAATGTTAAAAAATGTTAGGATTATGCCATTATCCCGTACAATTTTAGTTTTGTCAAAAATTTCCCCTTACAATAAAATCAATATAAAAGTTTGCTCTAGATATTTATATTTTTCACAGATTTTCAGAGAAAAATTTAAAAAATTAATATTTAATAAATCCTTATTATACCAAATTTTTTTACCTAATATTGTGTGTAATTAATACATATAATAAGGCAGACAAAATTTGAAAAAAAATTGTGAATTGTAGATTTATTTTTCTTTAATGCATTTATCCGTTTTTACTCAAAACTATCCTCAGCTTTCCGCAACATTTTTAAGTTGATTTAACGTAATAAAGCTAATAAAATTAGAAAAAAAAAATTGTAAATTGTTTTTAACGTGCTTATTCGTTTTTATTCAAAACCATCAACATTATCAAAGCTTATTTAACTAAAAAAAGACGACAAAATTAAAAAAACTGTTAATTGTTAATTTTTTTTCTTTAATGCAATTATCCGTTTTTATCCGCAACTATCCGCAGCCTTCCGCAACATTTTTCAAGTTTATATAATTTGAAAATCAACAAAAATTTTGATTCCTTTGTGAATTTTTCTATTTCTTTCAAGCATTAAAAAGTTAAAAAACATCAATTTTATTTTGTCCGGTTGATTTATTTAAATAAATAGACCAAAAAATTTGTTTTCTTTTCTTCGGCTCAAAATTGAAAATCCAACTGAGTTTAATGCCAATGTTCTCTCTTAATTTATTGCTATCATGTTAGTACATTTTCTTTTCATAGAACCAAGCGATTTAATTTAAAAAATAGCGTTCGAAAATAAAACAAAAATTCCTTTCTGACGTGTCCAACAAATTGGGCAGATCCACTCAAAGCGTTAATGCAATTATCGGTTTTCATTCAAAACTATCAGCAGCTTTCCGCAACATTTTTATGTTTATTTAACGTAATAAAGCTGGTATAATTTGAAAAAAATGGTGAATTGTTTTTTAAAGTATTTATCCGTTTTTATCCAAAGCCATCAGCATCAACATTATCAAAGCTAATTTAACTAAAAAACGACGACAAAATTAAAAAAAAAGAAATTGTTAAGTGTAAATTTATTGTTAATTTAGTGCAATTATTCATTTTTATCGAAAACTATCCGCAGCCTTCGGCGACACTATTCAAGTTTATATAATTTAAAAATCATTAAAACGTTGATTCCTTTTTGAATGTTTCTATTTCTTTCAAGCATAAAAAGCTAAAAAACATAAATTTTATTTTGTCCGGTTGATTTTTTTTTTTAAATAAGCCAAAACAACTGATTTTAAAAACTGAGTTCAATGTCAATGTTCTCTCTTAATTTATTATTATCATGTAAGTACATCTTCTTTTCATAGAACTAAACGATTTGATTTAAAAAGTAGTGTTCGAAAATAAAACAAAAATGACAACAAAATTAAATAAAAAGAAATTGTTAAGTATAAATTTATTGTTCTCTAATGCAATTATCCGTTTTTATCCCAAACTATCCGCAGCCTTCCTCAACATTATTCAAGTTCAAATAATTTAAAAATCAACAAAAAGTTTGATTCCTTTGTGACTTTTTCTATTTCTTTCATAAATTTTATTTTTTAAAAAAGTTAAAAAACATAAATTTTATTTTTTTAAAAAGTTAAAAAAACATAAATTTTATTTTGTCCGGTTGATTTATTTTTTAAATAGGCCAAACAAATTTGTTTGCTTTTCTTCGGCTCAAAATCGAAAATGCAACAGAGTTTAATGTCAATGTTCTCTCTTAATTTATTATTATCATGTAAGTACATCTTCTTTTCATAGAACCAAACGATTTGATTTAAAAAATAGCGTTCGAAAATAAAACAAAAATTACTTTCTGACTTATCCAATATATTGGGCAAATCCACTCAAAGGCTTAATGCAATTATCCGTTTTCATTTAAAACTATCCGCAGCTATCCGCAACATTCTTCAAGTTTATATAATTTAAATATCAACAAAAAGTATGTTTTCTTTGGAAATTTTTCAATTTCTTTGAAATGTTTTTGTTTAGCTAAAAAATTTCCTTTGTCATTTTTATCATTTTCTGAGACACCGCAAAAAAATTCAAGTCTGGTCAAACATTTGGCTACAAATAATTAATTTTTCATTATTTTGCTTAAGTAACAAGAACAAGCATTGCAACTCCCCAAACTCGTTCCATTTATTTCCTTCTCGTAATGCTGCCATAATTTCGCCCCTTTTTATCCTGTTACAGCCAAGCACCAGACCCAGCAGCAACTGAATCTAGCAGCAATCGAAGAACCAGCATTAAAAAAAAGTAAGTCAAAAACATGCGTTCATTCTTGCTACACTCCTTTTGCTTAATGCCTTTTGTAGCTATTGTAATTGTTGTTATTTTTTCATTATTAAAAAAGTAAACAGTTACGCTGCAACAACAACAACAACAACAACACCAGCACAACACAATCGAACTTATTGCGGCTACATTTCTTGTAACTTTTCCCATTGTTCAATTATTCTGCTTCTTGCTTGCCTGCTTCTTGGCGTTTTTTTTTACTACCTTCTTGAAAGTTTGCTTTTGTAATTTTTAATGATTTTCCTACCAAAAAAATAATATTTATTTTTCCGCGCATTTTCTTTTTTTTTTTTTCTTTTCTTATTCCTACCCCTTTTTTGCAGCTCCATCAAACAGTTTTAATCGTCTTCGATACGCTTCAAAACGGAAACGGAAATAGACGGCAAACGTACGAACGTAGTAACTGTTTGCTGCTGTTGCTGTTTGGGTGGTTTGGGCAAAATTAAGCATATTCGCCACACTGACGCCTAAAAGTCAAGTTTTTTCTTTCTCACAGTTTTATTTACAAAATAGAACAACAGCAATAATAAAAAACTGTATCCTTTTTAAGACAAAACCCCTTGAAAAAATATATAAAAAATAACTGTAAAAATTACATAAAAAAATACAACAAATATCCCTTAAAAAGGAAACAAGCTGGCGTCTGTATGAAATTTCTTTACTTTTTTTACAACTTGTTGTTGTAATTCATTTTCTTCTATCGCTTGATTATAAATTAATTTTAATATTCAATCCTTTATAGACTTACGACCATGCAGAAGAAAACAGGAAAAAAATTTATATAAAACAATAGGGAATGTTTTTTTTGCATATATTTTGTTCACCCGCGGTGAAAGTGGTAATAAAAACATTGGCAGCAAAACCCTTTAGTGGTAGTGGGAGTAGGAGTGGCAGCGGTTAGGCAGGCAGCAGGCGTAAAATTGTTTGGCTGACTCTCTATTGTTGTAGAGCTGTAAATTTTCATCTCGGATATAATTTTTCTACAACGTAATTGTTGCAATTTCTTGCACCGGATGTTGATGACAGGAAGACGTTTTTTTAGTTTCAAGTTTTTTTGGGGGTTACTCTCTAAAAAAAAATTGGCAGCAATTGTTAATCGATTGTGTGCTGAAAATAATATTCATAATATATATTTCTTATTTCTATCTAAACGTGAAATGGTGTTAAAATCTGTTAAAACTACGTGTGGAAGGGAATTGACAAGACACATAGTCTTAACCCATTAACGCCGGCTCCTTTATTCGAGGGCGTACAAGGTTGAAACTTCGAAGGGGAGGCCTTAGGGTCTATTACAAAAAATTAGCCCCCTGCCCTAATTAGTTTTTCCCCCTTTCCTGGTGCGTTTTTGCACCCTCGGCGTCAGTGCGTACATTTTACCAGTGGAAAGAGTGGCTATAAAATGTTTGAAGTATATAAGTTTGAAGATTAAGTTGGATTTTAGATTTTATTTAATAAAAAAGGAAATAATAAATGTATTTCGAAATAAATAAATTCACAATAGGGGTATTCTCTATGTCTTGGATATGCCCGTTGCACGGTGCAAGAATAGAAAATATACAATCCGTGCACCGCCACAACAACAAAATACAAGTAAAAATAACTGTGCACTATTTCCTATGTATGCTACACTGAAACCCATGCATACGGCGATGCTATGAAGAATAGTTTATAAAATGCAACCCTGTGGTTTTAATAAGAGAGAAGAGAATAAAAGAGCAGCCAAACAGAAGTTGGAATGAACGTGAATTGCAGCTTACTTCAGCAGAGTTCTTTGAGCTGTTGATTTTACTATGCTATGCTTGTACAATAGGGCGCTCTCGATCCGTTAGATATTTTAGTGTAGGATTGTTACAATCCGTGCTATCATGACATTATGCTAGATATAGAGAATACCCCTAATATGTTAATTTTTTAAAATAGAAATTGAACAAATCCTGAAAACATTTTATAAGAAATCTTAAGATGTCAAAAAGGACATAATTAAATCTTCTCTCAGAACCAAAAGTTCACCTCTTCCAATACGAAATTTAACAAAAATCGGTTGAGAAATGAAAAGTTTTTCAGAACCAAAAGTTCACCTCTTCCAATACGAAATTCAACAAAAATTGTTCGAGAAATGAAAATTTTTCCGACTGTCTTAAGTGTCATTAATTAATTTAACCTTTAACTTATTTAATCAACTGTAGAAAATTATGCAAGGAATCTTTTAAAAATTTTTTTTATATATAAACGAGTCCATTTACAACTACTGAAGATAAATTCGTAAATTCAACGAGAACTCAAATTTAGCAAGAACTCATCAAACCCATATTTCTTATCTGCAAAAAGTTAAATTCGTTCGTATTTTAAAATTGTTCTTTGGATCTTAAAATATTTGATTTTGTAAAATATTTATAAACTGCAATGTTATAAACAAGACATATATTCTTGTTTATAACATTAGGGAGGATTAATTTGCTTGACACGAAAATTTTCTTCCTTGCTACACTAATTGTTGTGTTCTACGTAAAATTCTAAGAAAAAACTTCTGGGGACCATGCGGGTTTGGTAACTTTTACTGCCGAAACTTTTCGTTTAAAGATTTTTATACCTGACTGTCTTAGCTACTTATACACGGCTCAAAATCTTGGCCAAAATTTTAAACTTTTTTGGATTACATATAGAACAACACCAAAAAAAGATTAGTTTTTAATCCGCAAAAAGTTTAAAAATGCATTATAAATATCAACTTAAAATAAAAAACTTATCTGACAAGTTCATGATTTGAACACACGTCTTCTGATGTGCTGGTCCACAACCTTATCCACTCGTTCAACTCAGTTGTTAAGGAAGTTATGCTTATTTAGAATCATTACGAATACAAGTAAGCTTGCAGTAAGTAAGCAAGCAAGCAGAAACGTGGGTTCGAGACCCAGCTGAATTAAACTAAAATGAAAATTTTTTTAGACCAGTTCGTGATTGAAACACACGTTCCTGATGTGCTGGTTCAACACCTTATCCACTCGTCCAACTCAGTTCTTCACAAAGTTACGCTTATTTTCCACCATTGCGAATGCAAGTAAGTTCCTTTCAGTAACGTGGGTTTGAGACCCAGTTGAATTGAACTAAAGAAGGGTTTACAAAATAGTACTTTCTGGATTATAAATTCCTCTAAACCAAAGTTTGGATTAAATATAGTCCAAAATTTTTAACCGTGTAGAGTTAATCTATGTATTTTTTCTAAAGCATGATATAGCATTGACCTTCGTGACTGCTATATTAAAGATAATAGATTGAAAAAATAAAGTTGACCTTCTCTGCATAAGTTTTCATTGCAATTTCTGACATATCGATCTGCTGCTCATATGCTTGAAAGGTACATTTGCACCATGAAACAAAGATATACAGATAGCTTACTCCGTGCGCAAAAAATGAAATCTTCTGCGCACTACGTCACTCGAGCTTGTCAGCTGTAACACGTGGTGCATACATACAAAAGAAAATGTGAAAAAGCAAAAGTAAACACAAGCAGCAAGCAGAAAAATTGCAAGCATTTAAGAAATATTGCATTTATTTAATTTAATTTCTAATATTGTGCACTTATAGTACGTGTAAATTATAATTTTTAATGATCTTATGTATATGTAATTAAAATTAGTACTAAAGTTTTAAATGGCTTTGATGAGAGTAACAACGATTTTAATTTGGGCCATGAAATGAATTCACAATATTTTTCAACAAAATACCCCTATTATATATTAATTTATTTTCAATAATAGTACTGAAAAATATATTTTCTTAAATTTATATATAAATATATTTATAGTGCAATTTATTTCATGTCAATAAACCAAGTTTCAATAAGAAAATGTCTATATTTTTCATCGCTAAAAATAAATTATCCCCTTTAAATATATTGTGACTACGTTTTTATTTAGTCACTTTGACAAGCTTGAATTACGTCACAACAAAGATAGCGGACATGCGCAATACTTTATCTGTAGTTCTTTGTATCATGCACCATCATCACAAAATATTTGGTCACCTGGGACATCTTCTGTATCCTTCCACATCTTCCACAGCATCCGGCAGCAAAACTACTATATCAATGGCTAATGCGTTCCAAATTTGTCGTTATTGCTCGATTTCCTCATCTTGAGACCACTCATTCTCAATTAAGGCTTCCAATTCACAAATTGATAATCCCTTCTTTTTCGAAATTACACTCGAATAAATCTATATAAATAAAAATCAAATGTCGTTCGTTGGTAATTGCATCAGTTGAGAACGGCTGAACCGATTTGGATAATTTTTTTTTTAAAATGTTCGTAATAGTCGAACTTAGGTTTTTACGGAAAGAAAAATTGACCACGCCCACTTTGCGCCCACTTTTTTTGATTTATCTAAAATCGGAAAACGGCTGGACCGATTTGGATAATTTTTTTTTTAATGTTCATAGTAATCCAATTTAAGTTTTGTCGGAAAGAAAAATTGACCACGCCCACTTTTGCGCCCACTTTTTTCAATTTATCTAAAATCAGAAAACGGCTGGACCGATTTGGATAATTTTTTTTTCAAATGTTCATAGTAATCCAATTTAAGTGTTTACTGAAAAAAAAATTGACCACGCCCACTTTTGCGCCCACTGTTTTGATATCTATATAAATAAAAATCAAATGTCGTTCGTTGGTAATTGCATCAGTTGAGAACGGCTGGACCGATTTGGATATTTTTTTAAAATGTTCGTAATAGTCCAACTTAGGTTTTTACGGAAAGAAAAATTGACCACGCTCACTTTTACGCCCACTTTTTTATATATACCTAAAATATATACCTAATAGTCTACAAACGTTTTTTACAGAAAGAAAAAAATGGGCGTTGGACAAGGGGGCGTGGCACTCTCATACAACCCAAATTTGCGATATCGAATAGCTTTTTAGTTACAGACCGCACAGGCTCGGAATTTAATATTCGAACTCAATTTACACATTAAGTTTAACTGATAACATTTTATGGTGTTGGACAAGGGGGCGTGGCACCTCCCATACAACCCAAATTTGAGATATCGAATAGCTTTTGAGTTATAGTTCGCACAGCCATGGAATTGGGTTTTCGACCACAATTTACACGTGCCGTTTTACTGATAAAATTTTATGGGCGTTGGGAAAGGGAGCGTGGCACCTCCCTTAAAACCCACATTTAATATTTTGAATAGCTTTTGCGTTATAATTCACACAGCCCCGGAATTCAGTATTCGACGACAATTTACACGTGCTGTTTTACTGATAACATTTTATGGGCGTTGTACAAGGGGCGTGGCTCCTCCCTTGCAACCAGAATTTGCGATATCGAATAGCTTTGGAGTTATAGACCTCCACAGCCTCGGTATTCGAGCACAATTTGCACATGTCGTTTTACTGATAACATTTTATGGGCGTATGGTGTGGCAACCTCCCATAATTTGCGATATCGAATAGCTTTTCAGTTACAGCTCGCACAGCCTCGGAATTCGGTATTCTACCACAATTTACACACGCCATTCAGGGGGCGTGGCACCTCCCATACAACCCAAATATGCGATTTGCGATATCGAATAGCTTTGAAGTTATAGCCTAAGAATTCATTATTCTACCACGATTTACACATGCCGTTTCACTAATCAAATTTTATGGGAGTTAAACAAAGGGGCGTGGCACCTCTCATTCAACCCAAATTTAGATCAACCCAATGCAGGTTCACTGAAAACATTTTATGGAAGTTTGGCAACGGGGGCGTGGCAGCAACGCGCCGGGTTCCAGCTAGTATTTGAAATATTTAAATGAAAAAAATCTACTTACAGTAATGTGAAAATAAATAGGGACACTTGTATTTTTTTATTTAAAACTGCATGAATTATAAACAAGGTGCCACAGCTATAGATTTAGCTCCCTCAAGTGGTGATTCCCCTTGATTAGGCGAGTAAACATATGCCAGTATGAGGTTCACCCCACCCTCTTTGGGAGCTAGAGAAGAAAAACTTGATAATATGTGTCATTACGTCTTACCCTATATTTTATTTATCTCTTTACCGCTCTTCAAAGTCAATAGCATCTTGAAAAAGAAACCACATGATCTTCAAACCAATGATCATAAACCGTTTTCTAATCGTACCACACTGAAAGATAACTGTTTTGCGTGTAGAAATTTAAAATGAAAAATTAGTTATGTTTGCATTGAGTACTCAAGTACTATATCAAGAAAAAAATATCATAAAAAAAATACATCATAAAAATTATCAAAAAATTTATTAAATAATCGAGATATTTATTATCAAAGTTGCATTAAAATTTTTTTTAGAATTTAGTTGCTCATAACTTTCTTAATTGTGACATTATGCAAAATGTTTCATAAAATACTTAATGTACATTTGGTTTACATATATTTGACAAAATATAAAAATGTAATGACACATATTTTCAGGTGTTTCCTCTCTAGCTCTCAAAGAGGCTGAGGTGAACCTCATCCTAGCATTTTTTTACTCGCCTAATCACGGAGAATCACCACCCGAGGGAGTTAAATCTATATCTGTGGCACCTTGTTTATAATTCATGCAGCTTAAAATATAAAAATACAGGTGTCGCTATTTTCACATCACTGCATATGTTTATTTCAGTTTGGATTTCTGAGATGTCAGGATTGGCAGGTATCAGGAATGGTAAATAGGGTATCGAATGAAAGTGCTGGATGTGGAGGCGGATACCCTACAATAAACATTTATTTTCATAACATGTGTTAATATATGTATATTGTGATGGTAAAATTTCTTCCAAATAATAGATTTGAAAAATTCCCATTATTTTGGCATTAAATATATGGCGATATCTCGAAAACTGTAGATTTTCTCAGTGCAATACATTTCCTTGAAGCAAGGCCATCGCCTCAGAATGAGAAAAAAACTATCGAAATTTCACGTTTTGATTTTGCAAGCAAATATCTCAACCATTACTGTTACTTCACCAATTCTTCAAAGTTTTATGTTGTTTTCAAAAAACCTCTAAATTATGAAATTTTTGCTGAAAAAGTAAGCCAAATTTTGTTTTTTTTTAATATTTTTTGTTGTTTAAATTTTCTTTATCCGTACTCTTTCATATGACATATAATTTATTTTCAAAAATTGCTTCATTCAAAAACATAATTATTAATTCATAATTTCAAAACATCTGTTTTTTTTTTTTGATGAAAATGAATTTTTTCAAAATGTTGTTTGTATATTTTTTACAAAGTTCTGCGGCTTAAAAAATAATTTATGTAACAAAAATGTTTTAATATTTCAAACCACTCCATGGCCAGTGGTGTTAAAATATCATGGTCAGGAGAAAATTAAAACTTTGCGACATTGTGTGACAGAGAGATTGGGTATATATAATATGGTGTGGGGGACCACAATGTGTGACATATATAGGGACGACCATAATAAACATAATTTGCACTATAATTTTTGTAAAACGAATTGAAATTATGTAAGAAACACCAAACATTTAAGAAAATAAGAATGCAGAGTGACCTCGTGGAGAGGGAAAGGTGGGTCAAGATTTTGTGACAATGTGTGACATAAAAGAAATGGGTCATTTATGTATGGTTTAGAAGTTATGGCTAAAAAACCAAAAAAAAAATCGCAAAAAATGACGTCAAAAACTATGATTCTTGTAAAAAAAAAAATTTAAACTAAGATTCTTGAAAAAAAAAATAATTTTTTCTGAATATGCAGTCTTGTGTATATATGTATTAGAAACAATTTGGTGCACAAATCGTCCTTGTAGGATGTTTGGTTTGGGAGTTATGACATGTTTTTGTCCAACTACCACTCCAAAAAGTGTTCTACAACTCCTAAACTACAAGAGATCGAGCAAAATGCATTGCGCTCATTTTAATGCATGAATCGTCCTTATCTGGTATGTAGTTTGGATTTTAGCGCGAATTTATGGCAAAAAACTAAAAAAAAAATAAAAATTGACAAAAAAGGACATATGAAATTAACATGAAATCTAATTTTTAAAACTCTTTCAAGGATACAGTCTTGTGGGCAGTAGCTTAACGAACATTTTGATGCATAAATCGTCCTTTTATGATGTATGGTTTAGGAGTTATGGCTAAAAAACCAAAAAATCGCAAAAAATGACGTCAAAAACTATGATTCTTGTAAAAAAAAAAAAAAATTTAAACTAAGATTCTTGAAAAAAACTACTTTTTTCTGAATATGCAGTCTTGTGTATATATGTATTAGAAACAATTTGGTGCATAAATCGTCCTTGTAGGATGTATGGTTTGGGAGTTAACCATTAACCATTTGGTTAATTTATTAACCAAAATGGTGTGAAAAAATATTTGAAATATTCAAACATTTTACAAAAAAAACGCAGCTATGTTTTGATTTTTTCACGACGAAAATAATTATTTTGTTGTCTTAAGTACATGTATGGCATGACTTTAAATTTATTTTACATTCACACCTGTATTATGACCCTTACAAATAAAAGTTATTTTTCGTTTAAATTTTTTTTTTTAACAATGCAGACTAGGATTGTTCGATTGAAAACAGTGTTATATTTTATCAAATGTATGTACAAATTTTTTAAAAGTATTCAGCTTTTATTTAAAGAAAGATGGAAAATATTTTGGAAATATGCTTTGAGTTAAAAATTGGTTTTTTGGATGACAGACACAGGATAGGTGGTTTTAAATGAAATGGTAGCGGTTAACAAATAATAGGATCAGTGCTAACATTTGATCTATCGATGTGTTATTTGAAAAAGATAAACTATTTATATTAGTTAAGTTGTTTTTTTTTTTTTAATTGGGACTCCCACAAAGGGAATACATTATTCTTCTATGTATTTTTGTGAAAAGATATTTAGAAGGGTGGCAAATATAAATGGGTATTTTTAAAAGAATTGTTAGGGATGAAAAATTAATAGAACTTGGTCTTATATTTGGCTCCTCTAGAGGTCACACCGGCAGGCCATTTAAAATTTTTGAGAAATTAGAGCTATTTGCGGCCTGTATCAGCGAGTGCAAAAATTGTATTGAAATAAGGGAATGAGCTGATACCATTGCAAAAACTTCATAAAGAGAAAAATTATATGAAATACAGAAATACAGAAAATATTATTCAACTTAGTTTATTTGAGGAACTCAATCTTAAAGCATTAACTATTTAAGAGGGATGAAAAACATTTGATCGCTATGAAAATTTCGCAAAAGAGCGCTCATGTTTTTTTATCTTCAGGAGTGGGGAAATTATGGTAAATAGTATGTCCAATGAATAATATCCGAAGTAGTTTTAGCAAACCCTGTATTAAGTCATGTAGTTCTTGCTTACAACTTATTCAGTCAGTTACAGTTCTCTAGCAAGGCTGTACATTGGGTCAAAGTGTTATCAGTGTCAAATTGCAATATGAGGTTAATTTTATCTTAATTAATTCATGGTAAGTTACTAAAATTAGATTGTTGAACAGAAACAACGCTCTAGACTCTTAAAAGGAGTATATCGAAAGGTTTTTAATCAAACCATTCATAATAGTAATAATAAGATCTCTAAAGCTTTTCAGCCCACCCGATTTTCGGGGTACAATTACTAGTATGTAATTATTATGAGATATACATAAGCCAATCCCCATGAATTCATATCTTTAAAAAAATGCTTTCATAACTTTTCGGGTTTTGAATGGGTTTTTTTTTACTAGCCGGAAAACCGGCACCTGGAGATGCTGATATCAACTTGTAGATGGCGCTTATGTCATACCTGTCCAGGAAGCATATGTAGACCCATTTATGTTTTATCGATACCAAAAGACGGCAAAGCGGTATCATTTACCTACATATCCTATGAGTTTTTAAATCTATATTTTTGGTAAGTTTTCGCACCCGTCAGCGTTAATGGGTTAATAGCTTCTATTATGTGTGCAAGTCAGTAGAAATCCTAATTGGCATGACAGACTTTTTTCTGCCTCTTCTTGTCTATTGTATAAATTGTCTTTCACGTTTTTTTCGCCTAATCAGTAATTCACGTATGGTTTCAATCAATTCCTCTAAACTATTGGTTCTTAGTCCGCGCATGCCTTGGTTCTTTGATCTTTTTAAAAAAATTATAAATTATAACAAAAAAAATTATGATGAGCGTGAAGATAAATTCGTCATTCCGACGCTAACTTAGCGAAGACTCAAACCAGTACTTTTGATCCGCAAAAACGTTTGGGAAGAAATTTATATCGTTAGAAAGGTGCTTCAATTACCTATCTAATGGTATACATTACATATCGTTGGTAGTTTTGATGAAAGGATTTTTTCATAAGAAGTTAGTGGCATAACTTAAAATCATACCAAGAGTTAAATTCGTTCTTTGCAATAGTACGAATTTAAAATTCTTGCCAAAAGCTTATTTCGAATCAAAAGTTAAACCAGTACTTTGCAAATATAATGAATTTAATATCCTCCCAAAAGTTAAATTCGTACTTTGCAAAAATAACGAATTTAAGATCCTTCCAAAAAGTAAATTCGTACTTTGCAAAAAGAACGAAAAGTTTCATCCCAAAAGTTAAATACTTTGCAAATAGTACGAATTTAACTTTTTTCGGATCAAAAAAGTATTGGTTTGAGTCTTTGCTAAGTTAGCGTCGAATTTACGAATTTATCTTCACGCACTTAAAATTATGTCCATAAGTCATATTACATGAATACTCAATAACTTGACTACAGCGTTTCGGATCTTTCGGATCATAGCAAGCTTTGAACTAACGTTTCGACAAAACAAGTACATTAGGGGTACTCACACTGACTTGGGTAGTTGGGTATGGGTAGATTGAGTACTTTTGGTTATTGCGAGCACCCTAAATTGCAATTGAGTACTTTGTAGAATAGTTTTGAGCAATGCTGCATGTTTGTTTAATCTCTCCGGCTTATGTAGCTGATGAGAGATGAATGACAGCTGGAAGAGGGCTGCCACCAAATCATTTTTTGTCATTTTATGTGCGCAAAATTTAGGCTATTAATGGACGTAAAAAAAGTTATTTTGTATACGAGTAATTTTTAGCGTGAACTTATTTAATAATGCTTCGTAGACTTTTTTTTCTACTAAACGTAAACAAAGAGGTTTTTCATCAAAACTTTATACAAAACTGCCCTCAAAACAGCTCTGGAGTAATCTAAAGGGCTTAGGAGTATGCAACAAAAAACTTGAAGCGTGCAGTATTGATCCTAATATGTTAAACGATTTTTATGTTGCAAACTTTACATCTACACACACGTCTTCATATTATTAATGAATTCCTTTACTGTTTTGTCACAACTTCGATACAATCGAAGAATCTTACTCAACAAATGTTTACAAATTAGGCCTAATTATCGCAAAATATCCGCTATTCAAAAATAAAAACAGAAAAACTTCATGAAAGATAAACATTAATACTTAAAAGAAAAAAGATTCCTTTGGGAGCAGTTTTCCGCTTTTATGATAGATATTTGTTTCTTTTCTTCCCCATTACATTAACTGCATTGAAGCGCATATAAATTTTTATGTAAAATATATACAAAGAAAATTTAATTTTGTTTTTCTTTGCAGGTTTATCAGTGGGCTTTCGTCTACTTTATGGTTCAATGAAAAAAAAAATCACAATAAAATAAAAAATTCAAAAAAAAAAAGAAACAAACTTAAGTCCATGGAGAGTCAGGCTGGCTAAGCTAAAGGATATTAAGGGCAATTTCTTAAGCCATCGAAAGGACATACTTAAGGCTGACTGGTATAGAACGGCAAACGGAAGTTTTTTGAGTGTTTTGCTGGCTTTTGCTATGGGGCTGGCAAAGGTGGTTAGGCTACTTTCGCTGTCTCCATTTTACAGTTGAATGCATTGATTTGAAATTGAATTGGAATGTGATTAATTTTTAATAACATGCAAAGCAGCGAAGTTGTGGATGGACTTGATATTTTAGGACTCAAAAAAAGGTAAGGTACAAAAATATTTTATTGGCTTGAGGCCAAAAATAATTTTAATAAAAAATAAATGCTTCCTTATAACATATATAGCTTTATTAAATCCCTGCACAAATCAGGTTTTAAGTTAAAAATTATGCAAGGTTTTCTTAAATTTATTAAATTTTTAATAGAATCAACAAAAACAAGGTGTATACCCTTAAAAAAGCCTTAAGTAGTTTAAGCAAATTTTTGTTTATTTTATTAGTTTGCTTAAAAGTTACACTCTACCGCTGTCTTCTTCCATAAGAAAGTGACTACAAAAATTTTTGAATCAAATGTGCATGTAGTTGATTAACTCGTCAAAAGCTTATTAAAATTGAGTTACAACTCCTTAAATTTTACAGTGATCTTGAGTCTATTTGTATTAATAATTTTCAAATTTCCTTTAACCTCGTTGAGTCAAACTAAAATATTTTTCTTGATTTAAAAGTCTGTGTTGTTAAAAGTAGAAGGAAAAGAAATAAGTTTAAATATTCTACTAACAATCTAAACATTTTTTCTCTAACTACAATCATGCTTAAGTCAAAGTGAAACGTAGTAAAATTCTACGTTTGACAGCAACAACTGTTGATTGATTTGAATATAACGTTGAGTGGAGACGCTGTAGAGTTGACTGTTGATTGATTGACTTGGCACGGTTCTGCTAGCTGGCACTGGCTATAAAAAGAAAAATTTGCTATACCTTACAAAAACAGCAACAAAAAATGTAAAAAAAATCCATTTGATAAACATTGAAAAAAAAAATATAAATGTAATTTTCAAACTGACGGCAAATGTCAAATTGAAGACATGCGAATTTAATAAATAACAACAACTTACAAAAAAATTCTATCAACTACAATTACAACAATAACAACGAGAACCATAATATGCTTAACAGTATTCGACAAATAAAAAAATAAAAAAAATAAAAAAAAAAAAATATTTAACTTGTCAAAGAAAACAATAGTTGAAGCACGAAAGAAGTAGAAAAAAATAATATAAAAAAAAACTTAAGGGAAAAGCAGAGAAATTCAAGTCGAACACAATAAAAAATCTTTTATTATCTTACAAAATAAAATTAAAATAAAATAAACTGTAACTGAAAAGCAAAAAAGAAATGCAAAAGAGGAGCTAGCATTGGCTTCACTAGCTTCAACACCGGATGTGGCTTTGGAAGCGACTCGAGATCATGTCAGATCGCCGTCACTACCCAGAGCTGTGTCTGTGTATTAGTGTAAAGTAGCAGTGAAGTTTCTAGCAATACAGCAGCAGCAGCAGCAGCAAAACGTAACCACAAATTAAAGTGTGAATATTTTTCTATTGCTGTTAACTATAACTTAAGTTTTGGTATTTTCTTGTTTTTATTTTTTCACTTAATACAAGTTTCTATGTATGTAGCTGTATGTAGTTAGCTATGTAAACTTCCGTAACATGCGGTTATTTTTGTTTTTTTTTTTTGAAAATTTATTGCTGCCAACAAAATAAATAGATTTTTGCTGTGGGAACTTACATTTCTCTAGTTAGATTGCCTTTCTTTGACCCAACCTAAAGAAAGTCTGACGCTGTGTGGCTCACGCAATTCAGTTATTTGGCTAATACTTAAACATTGTCATTAAATTGGATTTTCCTCTTATGGGAAGCTCATAAATAGCTTTTAAATGGGATTTTAAAATTTTTTGTTACTGTTTTATTTAGCACTTTTTTCACAATAATGAAATGTTGTTTCCGATTTTTGGTGTAACACTTTTGGTATAACAAAGAAATCATGTGATGAAAGTCTGTAGGGAATAAACGTTAAAAACCAAAAATAATTACCCACAATTAATAGAAACTAGAACCAAAAACAAGGTAATTTTTTACTCTTGAGCAAAGTAAGAGTAACAAACAAAGTCAGAAAGTTTAGTTTATTTCATTCATTAAATAGCTCAAAATGAAAAGTAATTTAATAATGATTCTACAATTTTTATATAGTACATAACGGAAAAAGTAAGAGCGTGAAGATAAATTCGTCAATCCGACGCTAACTTAGCAAAGACTCAAACCAAAATTTTTGCTCCGCGAAGAAATTTCCTCCCAAAATTAAAATCGGTCTTTTTACAAAGTACGAATTTAACTTTTGGGAAGAAATTAAATTCGTTCTATTTGCAAAGTACAAGATTAACTTTTGATTCGAATTTAGCTTATGGCACAATTTTGAGTGCACAATTAAGACTTTTGTCATAAACATTTTTTAAAAAATAGTGAAAGTGGCGTTCATGGTATTAAGGTATTGAACCTTTGAATTGGTATTGAATAGGTATTGAACCTTAATACCATGAACGCCACTTTCACTACTTTTTAAAAAATGTTTATGACAAAAGTCTTAATTGCGCACTTATAGGCTATATATCATTGGAAAGGTGCTTTAATTATCTATTCAATGATATGCATATCAAAAACATTCTCCAGACAGATTTTGAGAATTTTTGCATTAAGCCTTAATGCCATGAACGCCAATTTCACTACTTTTAAAAAAATGTTTTTGGCCAAAGTCTTAATTGTGCACTTATAAGCTATATATCGTTAGAAAGATTGTTTAATTAACTATCTAATGGTGTGTAATACATTTCGTTCATATATTTGATGAAGGCATTTGTTCATATGAAGTGTCATTCATAAGTGATGCCATGATTTAAATTCATATCAAGAGTTAAATTCCTTCTTTGCAATAATTTTAATTGTAAATTCTTTCCAAAAGCTAAATTCGAATCAAAAGTTACACTCACACTTTGCAAATATTAGGAATATTATTTCCTCCCAAAAGTTAAATTCGTACTTTGCAAAAAGAACGAATTTAATTTCCTCTGGAGCAAAAGTAATGGTTTGAGTCTTCGCTAAGTTAGCTTCTAATTTATCTTCACGCACTTGGAAAAAGTTTGTACATTTAAATAAAAATCGTGTCACAGTGCAACCTTAAATAAGTGGTTGTTTAGAATCTGAACTGACTGGTAGTTTTTGTCAAATTTTCATAATAACTCCTTTTGAAGAAAAATTAATTGAAGAACGTGATCCGTACCAATCTTCTTAAAATTTTTGAAAAAAAAAAACAACTTTTGCCCATATAAATAAGATTTTCAACTTTAAAATCACTTGTGGCACGTTTTAATATCAATGTTTTTTTTATGAATATTTCCCAATTTACTGCTGTTTTGCAAAGAAATAAAACTTCGTTCCGTTATTCATTACTTCTGAAAACAAATAGGAACCACTCTAATAGAAGCATACATGCGCCGTCATCTAAAAAGATGATATATTTCCTGAAATATATTCTATGGCTCACAATTCTTCTTAAACTTGACTGAGTGTATTCTTTTGAGAAATATAGTTTTCTCACGCGATATTTCTTTCTAGAACGTTTTCTGAATTGTTTGTGCTGCTGAATGCAAGTCTTTGCAGCTCAGTTTTTTTACATTGACAGAGAAAGAAAACGAATTTCAGGTGTTTCAAATCGCTTTCTTAGACCTTATAAAATGGAATCAATAATTGCTAAAAACACGTTGACTCCATAATATTTTTCTATGTCAGACTCAATTTTTATCGATCGGTTACAAGTAGATTTGAATGGAATTCCTGTACTACATTTTTACACTTAAAAGTCCAGTAGGAATTTTTTCATCTCAACACCCTCTAATAGGGCCTGGTTCAGATAATACTCATACTTCACACGTTTTTGGCGCAGTTAAGAAAACCCTCATGTCTTATGTTGGCTCCTCTCCTCTCGATATTACGTCACTCTCATATTTTCTGAAATTTTTGGTTTTAAATTATTATTGTATCAATTTGCTGTGAAATGGTTCATCTATACTATTATATAAAAGGAGACTCACGAAATTGATCCAGAATAAGCTCGGTAACCACTGAACCGATTTTGATAATTCTTTTTTTATTCGATTGCTATGATAATAAAGATTGTTATAGTTAAAGTTTTTCGAAAAATTTCTTTTTTAATTATTACAAAATCACGCATTTTATTTGATGCCTTCATTCAACCAGCAGCACAATATAACAGCAAACGAAGCTTTTCTCTCTTTGTCGCGAGAGCTTCTCTCAATATAACACGGCAGCAGCGTTGCCATATGGTCCGATATATCGGATATGTTACGATTTTAATACTTGAATCCGACGTTCCGATATTTGACCAAAATTCTTCAAAATGTTACGATTTCAGAAAAAGTAAATCCGGCGTCCGATTTTGCATATATTTTTATACACATATATATATGAAAAGAAAAAAAATAGCATAATAAAATTGTTGGCAACTTTAAAATAAAACGATGCGGTGGTACTTCTGCATTTCCATTCTCTAATTTACTTGGAGCACAAACTTTACATTTATAGAGTTAAAATTTAAAAATGATGTATTATAGCTCTATGTATTTCATTTTTACCGATTTAAGAGATCTACATTAAACCAAACTATGTTGCAAATGTATTTATTTTGATTTTTACTCTTCGTTTGTGTGCTCAAAAATATTTTCAAAATTTAATTTATTATAATATATTTTCTATATTTATAATGATTATTGAATTGATTTTTGAAAAAATGTGCTTTATTTAAATAAATAAACCTTAAATATTCGTCATACGTCTAATAAAATACAATATTTTATTTGTCTTCTTTGTTGTAAAATGCGACTGAAAATTTCTCAGTTCTTTTGTGTGATTTAAAATAATGTGAATCAAGTTGAGAGCGTGCAGAAATTTTTCTCTCTGAGCGAAAACTTCATATAAAAAAAATTGCAAAACATGCTGAAGGTGATCATTGAATCCAGCTTTACTTTCATTGAGATTCTTGCTTTCATACATTGTTGATTAATTTTCTTTGCAAATGTTTTGAAGGGAGTTGGCAGAATTTAGTTATAAGCATTAAGTATGTTTTGCAGCCTTGCCAGCCAGCTTTTCCTCACTTGAGATTGTGTTGTATACAAATATATAAAAGCGTTGTAACACTGAACAGATGTTTGACAATCACGCAAGAACCACTGAATAGATTAACACGATATAGGTATCAAACGATTTGTTATTTCAACTTAGTCGTAATATGCTATGTTAGATTTGCCACGTCTACTTTTCATGACCACTTTTTGCAAAAAATGCTATATTTCAGACAATTTTGGTCGTATGGGACTAGAATTTGGTAATCTACGTTGTATGGTTACGTTCGCTAACTTTACTAATAATGGGCATGACCCACTTTAGTTAAGTCCACTTTCCGGGGGATAAGCTTGGAGTAAAGCAAAGCGCACTAGGTTTAAGCTCAATTGGGCTGAAATTCTGGCATTCTATTGTTTCGAGTATGAGATGGTTAAGTGAAAAAATTTAGCCACACCCCCATTACCGCCCAGAATTAAACGAAAATGGTATATTTCGAACGGTTTTGGTCGTATTAGACTAAAATTTGATAATTTAGTTCATACGGCTACTTTCGGCAACTGTACTAAAAATGGCGAATATATTAGTAGTAAGGTGGTCAACGTCTGCCGGGAAATACTATACATCAATAAGAATGCTGTGTATATCAGTAAATTCTGATCGTCATGCATTGACGTTTCAAACGGAAACGTCTAGCATGTGTTTTGTTCGAAGGTCAATTTACACTTTTACAAATTCACAAAACGATGATAAAAATGTCATTGAATTGGGTCAGGACAAAGTCTACTATAACTACAACGTTAACTATGAATATATAGATAAGGAAAAAGATTAAAACATAGATTTATGTATATAACTTTAGAATAGTTTGAAGTATTTGAAATATTTTTCACAGAATTATTTTTTAAGCTTTATTTGAAAATGTTTTTCACATAAATTAGTTTTTAAGCTGTAGAACATTGCAAAAACAATAACGAAAGCATTTTAGGCAAATTATTTTTTATCAAAAAATCACAGAGGTGATATGTGATTTTTAATGATAGACACTGTTTGTGTCAAAAAAGATTAATTATTGCAGATAAATTATGTTATATGAGAGAATAAGAAAAAGGACAGTTAAAAAAAAAAATTAAAATTAAAAATAAATATGTACAACAAAAGTAACTCTTGGCCTATTTTTGAGTACAAGTCGGATATTTAGAGGTTCTTTGAAAACAACATAAAACATTGTATTTGTGAGGTAACAGTAAACCTTTTCTCATTTTCCCAGTTTAGTTAATTAAAGTTTCAAGTAAAGAAAATTTGATGAAAATCATTTTGAAAATGGCGGAAATGTTTGCTTGCTAAGTCAAAACATGAAATTTTAATCGTTTTTTTCTCATTCTGAGGCTTAAGAAAATGAGTTATACTGAGAAAATCTATAGTTTTGAGATATCGCAATGATTTTAATGTCATAATAACAGGTTTTTTAAAACATACCTTATATCCGTACAAAATATTTCTGAAAAGAAAAGATTTTAATGTTTACCGTTAATTTTATTAATAAACGACTGTCCATACAAAAATGCATTGTTGTGCATTGAGAATGTCTATAGTTTTTGAGATATCGCCATAGTTGGATGTCATTGTAACGGTCTTTTTTAAATTTAAGAATATATTTATTTTCAGAATATATGTAAAATATTACAAAAAAAAAAAAGAAAGCCAGGTAAATTTATGTCATCATAACATTTACAGTTTAAATAAAATATTCAAATGAAATAAAGTACTTTTTTAATATTTATAAAATTTTTACATAATCAAACAAAACAAACACAATAATTTTTATATTTAGAATCTGATTCAATATAAATAAATACTTAAATTTTAAGATTTAAAATTTTTACAGAGTATTTAATATTTTTATCGCAGGCGAAGCAGCGGTTATTTGCTAGTATTGTATATATTATAACCAGGGCTAGGATTTCGATAACATGTCATCTTTTTTCTGCTGCTTCTTAGACATTTCCTGCTTATTTAGAATTTCTATTTATGTTTCCTAAATCCCAAATATGAAACGTTTTTAGGTCATTTTTTCGTCATTTTTCATCGTTTTTAGTTTTCAGGTAATTTTTACTAGATTAAGGGCATTTTTTGGTAATTTTTAGCGGTTTTTAAGTTTTTGGACATTTTTAATTTTTAGAGCATTTTTCGGTTCCTTATGTCATTTTAGTGTAATTTTAAAATAATTTTTTTCGTACTAGAAAATGTAATGCATGATGGTCATGTTAAATCATTATGAAATCATTATGAAATGCAGCTGAATCCTAACCTCAGTTTGAAATAAAAATAACTTCAAGTTGGTTTTATTTAGTTTTTTTTATTAAAAAATATAAGAAATACGACTTATAATTACAAAACATGCCTCAATTTTTCTCCAACTAAATAATTTTTCTTGATACCGTGAACGAAGTCCTATGGGTAGTATAGCTTCCTGTTTATCTTCCTTAGATAAGTACCTTAAACTTTCCTAGTCAACTGAAGCTTCTGTTTCTATCGAAAAGTAATACTGCATTTTGATATTATTTTGTTATAGCAACATAAGTCACATATCACATTACCTTGTTCATCTGCGTCGAAGTTTACGGATTCGACTACTTCCACTTGTATTTACTTTTCATTCCACTCCACTTGTTTTACTTTTTCAGCTATTACAATATATTTTAATTTTTAACTAAGCTACTTCTCGCAATAAAACTTCTAATGTGTTAGAAACAACGGAACTTCTTCAGCAAGCAAAATTTTTTTTTAGATGATGTAATAATAATTTAACTTGATTTCATAATGATTCAACATGATATCATAATGATTCTACATGAAATCATAATGATTCTACATGAAATCGTGTTGATTAACTTTACATGATGCAATAATGGTTTTACTGGATTTCATAATAATTCTACATGAAATCATAATGATTTTACATGAAATCATAATGATTTTTATGTTGCTGTCACCATGAAATATAAAATCATGTAAGATGAAATCAACTATGCATCTCAATGATTTTACTATGCAAAATTTTTCTGTGTGAATGTACCTTGTAATTTACTGTAACGCTATGTCTAAAGATTATACAAAACACACTTTAAGTTTAGAAATTTTTTATTTTTGAAGCTTTATTTTTTTTATTTTTTATGTAATTATTTGCGTTTTTTATGTCATTTTTGTCAGTTTTTAGGTCATTTTCTGCAGTTTTTAAGTAATTTTTGTAATTTTTTTATGTTAATTTTTGCAGTTTTTTAGGTCATCAAAATCCGAGCCCTGATTATAGCTTTTGTCATATCACTTTCAAGGATTGAAAATACGGATTACTTGTTAGTTTTCAGATTAAAAGATTGTCAAACTAATTAATAAACCACTTATTTTTCGATCGATATTGTTTCGATCAAAATAAAAATTACACTGTTTAACCCTTAAAAAAAATTGTTTAACCCTTGTGTTGACACTTGGCTCACCGGTGAGACATCATGGGCTTAATTTGGCTTTGTAGCCATAGTTTTGCAGTTACTGGGTTGGGGTTCGGTGACATCTCCTAAATGAATGTGTTGAGCTTTGTAGTCAAATTGGCCTAGAGTATTTGACAGTATTTTTTATCGAAAAATAAAAGTGAAATTTTAACTTTTATAAATGATCAAAAAAATAAAAGTCAAATTTTAACTTATATTGTTGATCAAATATAAAAGTCGCAATTAGACTTTTATTTTTTAATCAAAAATAAAAGTTAAAATTTGTTTTTTATTTTTTCGATCAAATATCAGTTTAAATTTTACTTTTATTTTTTCGATCAAAAATAACAGTTAAAATTTGACTTTAATATTTTCGATCAAAAGTAAAAGTAACATTTTAATTCCTATATTATCTGCTTGCAGTCGCTGTTCCAGTCGTTTGCGAAATAAATGCAAACAGACTGTGCAATGATAAGCAATTAAGCGATGCAATGCAACGATATGAAAATTGATAGCAATGATTTTTTTCTGTGCAAAAATGTTACCAATTTAGGTACATATGAATAAAAAATGTGCTCTATTAATTGTTTTAAAAATTAAAACTATTAATGTAAAATTTTAAATCTTTATTTTTGATCGGAAAAATAAAAGTAAATTTTTAACTGTTATTTTTGATCGACAAATAAAAGTCAAATTTTAACTTTTATTTTTGATCGAAGATATAAAAGTCAAATTTTAACTTTTATTTTTGATCGAAGAAATAAAAGTCAAACTTTAACTGTTTATTTTGATCGAAAAAAAGTCAAATTTAAAGTTTTATTTTTGATCGAAGAAAAAAAGTCAAATTTAAACTTTTATTTTTGATCGAAAAAATAAAAGTGCATTTTTAACTGTTATTTTTGATCGAAAAATAAAATTCAAATTTTAAGTTTTATTTTTGATTGAAGAAATAAAAGTCAAATGTTAACTGTTATTTTTGATCGAAAAAATAAAAGTCAAATCTTAACTTTTATTTTTGATCGAAGAAATAAAAGCCAAATTTCAACTATTATTTGTGATCAGAAAAAGTCAGATTTTAACTTTTATTTTTGATCGAAGAAATAAGAGTAAAATTTTATCTGTTATTTTTGATCGAAAAAATAAAAGTCAAACCTTAACTTATATTTTTGATCAAAAAAATAAAAGTCAAATTTTAACTTCTATTTTGATAAAAAAAATAAGTCAGATTTTAACTTTTATTTTTGATCGAAGAAATAAAAGTCAGATTTTAACTTTTATTTTTGATCGAAAAAATATAAAATTTTTAATGTTTTTTTTATCGAAAAAATAAAAGTAAATTTTTAATTGCTATTTTTGATCGAAAAAATAAAAGTAAAATTTTTACTGTTTTTTTTATCGAAAAAATAAAAGTAAATTTTTTGCTGTTATTTTTGATCGAAAAATTAAAAGTCAAATCTTAACTTTTTTTTTTGATCAAAAAAAGTCAGATTTTAACTTTTACTTTTGATCGAAAAAATAAAAGTCAAATTTTCAAATCGCAATTTTTACTTTTATTTTTTGATCAATAATAAAAGTTAAAATTTGACTTTTATTTTTCGATCAAAAATAACAGTTAAAATTTTACTTTTATTTCTTCGATCAAAAATAAAAGTTAAAATTTGACATTTATTTTTTCGATCAAAAATAGCAATTAAAAATTTACTTTTATTTTTTCAATAAAAAAAACATTAAAAATTTTATTTTTTTTCGATCAAAAATAAAAGTTAAAATCTGATCGAGATCGAAAAATTTTTGATCTATGAAATAAAAGTCAAATTTTAACTGTTATTTTTGATCGAAAAATAAAAGTCAAATTTTAACTTTTATTATTGATCAAAAAATAAAAGTCAAATTTTCAAATCGCAATTTTGACTTTTATTTTTTGATCAATAATAAAAGTTAAAATTTGACTTTTATTTTTCGATCAAAAATAACAGTTAAAATTTTACTTTTATTTCTTCGATCAAAAATAAAAGTTAAAATTTGACATTTATTTTTTCGATCAAAAATAGCAATTAAAAATTTACTTTTATTTTTTCAATAAAAAAAACATTAAAAATTTTATTTTTTTTCGATCAAAAATAAAAGTTAAAATCTGATCGAGATCGAAAATTTTTGATCTATGAAATAAAAGTCAAATTTTAACTGTTATTTTTGATCGAAAAATAAAAGTCAAATTTTAACTTTTATTATTGATCAAAAAATAAAAGTCAAATTTTCAAATCGCAATTTTGACTTTTATTTTTTGATCAATAATAAAAGTTAAAATTTGACTTTTATTTTTCGATCAAAAATAACAGTTAAAATTTTACTTTTATTTCTTCGATCAAAAATAAAAGTTAAAATTTGACATTCATTTTTACGATCAAAAATAGCAATTAAAAATTTACTTTTATTTTTTCAATAAAAAAAAACATTAAAAATTTTATTTTTTTTTCGATCAAAAATAAAAGTTAAAATCTGATCGAGATCGAAAAATTTTTGATCGATGAAATAAAAGTCAAATTTTAACTTTTTTTATCGAAATAAAATCGGTCAAAAAATAACGATTATTTATTGACTTTTTTGAAAAAAATCATAACCGTTACAGTCCCTGGTGTGCATTAATGTAATTTATTGTAACTATGAGAATGCAATATTCGCTAAATTTGGTGTAAATCTTTATGCCAATGTGATTTCAAAAGTAAAAATGAGATTTCTTTTATCAATATCTCCTATCAAATATATTTCTTTTTTAGGCTTAAAGGCAGTTCCTTTACACAAAGACAATATATATGCAAGTATTCCAATAGCTTATGTTGCTGATATGAAAGGGTCATATAATACCTTGAGCAAAATTTTAAACAAAGTACTATAAAAAGATATCAGACGTTAAGCTTTATACTTGGTGGTTACGCTAAGTATCCTTGCTTTTTGTGTGCGAGTGGGATAGCCGTACATGCACAGAACAATATATAAAAAAAAGACTGGCCTAATCGCACATCGTACAGATTAGGTCAAAAACAGGTTTTAGACATTCGACTAGTCGAGCCTCATTTTTCAATGATTTATTTCTTTATACCACATATGAAACCTTTTTTGCATGGCAGCCCTGTAAAGTATGAACATTTACCGTTAAATTTGAATACAAAATTTTATTCTCAAAACACAAAATTTTTGATAACATTATTGTATACGTTATTTAAAATAATAATTACATATATGTATAATAATTACATATAATATAATTACATAATTACATATTTACACAGTTCTGCATTTTTTAAAATTTACTTTTAATTAAAAACTTTAAATTAAAAAAAAAAAATAACTAACTAAATTATATAGGAATTCACATACACAAGTATGGTAAAGAAACGATTACATAATCAATACAATATGAGTAAAAATTTGTTAAAATAAACAACAACAAAAAATGTTTTATGATATACACCAAACGACGTGAAATTTCAGTACCTTTCATTTGATGTCTAATTTTTTTTGCAAATTTTCAAGCGCCATTTTGAAAGCCTTAACCTTGAACTTAGCAGACATAAAAAAATATGTCAACTTTAGATATTTGTCTTCTATTACATATCCAAAGCTCATTAAAATCGAAACAAATGAAAATTAAGGTCAAATTAAGGTTATGGGAGGTGCAGCGCCCCCTGAGTTTTTCCGATATTTTAATAGTTATTCTGCTATTCGGGATGAACACAAATCCAACAAATAAAAGATCATTAAAATCGGTCCAGCCGTTCTTGAGTTATAAATGGTATATCAAACCCGACTTTGTTTTATATCTATATATTTAGATATATGTGGGATGTTTTGTGCAGTTTTCGTGTAGAAGCTTGTTATTTTTTAATCGATATTTGTTCGATTGCAAATAAAGATTTTTTTTTCCCATCAGAAATAGAAATTATTTTTTGATGGAAATTTTTTCACTAAGATATAAGAATAATTTTTTATAATTTTTTTTATCAGTAATAAACATTTTTTGGGTTTTTTTTTGTTCACTAAGAAATAAAAAAAAATTTTATATATTTTTTTCAATCAAAAGTACTACACATTAATTTTTTAAAAATATTTTTTCAATCGGTTATATTTTAAATTAGATATAAAAATAATTTTTGGATGAGAAATAAAAATTATGTTGATCGTCAGTTATTTGATCAGATATAAAATTTTTTTGTGATTTCTTCGATCAGAAATGGCTTTGAATAAAACAAATTGTATTTGTTTTTAGAATTTTACTGAATATGTATATTATACATTCAACTGATTCAGAAAAGTTCTCGTTTAATAATATTTTTGATCAGAAGTGTAAAATTTCCATTAAAAACATTTACATAATTTAATACAAAAAATTATATAACACTTAGAGTGACCGACAAAAGTCTACATACAGCTTTCAATTTCTGATTTTGGAAAAACTTAAGAATCATAATGAAAAACAAAGTATGCAGTTTCATTAAAGATTAAAACTAAGTAGCAAAAAAAACTATAAAAATGTTATCTATTTCAACATACAAAAAAATTCACTGTTATATAATATAACTTAACGCAAAAAATTCCTAGATACAAGGCATTTGCTTAACTTTTCAAAGCAAGATCAATAGAAATAAGCTATCAATTTCAATTTTGCTTTCCCAGTAGGTTACATATTATTAACGTTTATTTGAATGTGTTTTAAGTTCTGTTTTAGCCAGTGCAGCTCACATAATAAAACACCCAAGCGAGAATTTTAGAAAATTTATTCTTCAACCAGTCTTCAAGCAGTCTTCAACCAAAATGCGAAATAAGTCAAATTTAGATGAAAAAAGCAAAGGACTTTTAAATCGAATGTAATTCCATTGCGATACGGTCTGCGATAGTTACATTCTCGAAAATATACACAGTAAAAAATTTGAGGGTAAATGTTATCTTACCACGAAATTTTATATGGATATCATGTGTAAATCAAAATATATTCTGGTTCGAAAGTAAAAAATTCACCGAAATCGGGAAATTTAAAAATATAATAGTGGTCTGACGAGAAAAATGGTCTGGAAAAATTTATAAGATTTGATGGTATAACTTTTAAAACATTTTTGATTTGGATTTATATGTTTACCAAGTAGTATAAAATGTGTCCTCATATTTTTTACTGTGCAATAAATAAGTAAAAAAAATTAATTTATCGCTTCTTTTTATTAATCTTGCTTTAAAGCACTGAGCAAATACATTGTATGTAGACTTTTGTAGGCTTTAGTTTTTAATTTTATTGTAAACTTTTTGTTGTGTTGATATAGATAAAATTTGTTGTTGTATTTTTTGCTACTTAATAATCATTTCTACTGAAACTGCATACTTTGTTTTTTATTATGATTCTTAAGTTTTGCAAAAATCAAAAATTTTATGCTGTATGTAGACTTTTATCAACCACTTTAAACATAACTCAGGGACGTAGCCACAATTGTCTAGAGCAGGCAAATTTCGTTGGTTCTTAAAAATATATTGGATCAAATACATATGATATTTAAAGTGAGGATGTGAGATGTTTTAAAGCAAAATTAACTACACATAAAATTATTCTTAATAATTTTTTTGTTTTTTTGGCTTGCAAGAATTCGCTGTCAAAGGATTCCTGAATGCTGCATGTCATTAATTTGCATTAATTCCAAATCAAAAAATGCTTACTCAACTCACTATTTTGTACTAACTCCATTTCGAACTCGATACAAATGCAGGAAACTACAAATACGAGACAGCCTCACAAGTTCACACAAAAGCACATGCGCACATTTATGCGATTGTATGGAATTGTCAAAAAGTGATACTAATGACATTTTGAGGTTGACATGTTGAATAAAGGTCCTTGCCAGTCAAAACAACCAAAAGAAATAACAAGAAAGGGTTTCTCAAAACGTGTTTGCATCATTTACCTTTGCACAAAAAATAAGAAAAAAAAAAAACACACAAAAACTACAAAGGATGCATATGACATAATCGGCTTGGCAAAGGATGTGCTGCGTGTAAATAAATGAATTGTGAAAATTGTGGAGCACACACACATACATAGAACAAGCATTGAGGCATTTGAGATATGCTCGTGTATAAAAATGAATTGAGTAACGAACGCAAGGATATCAGCGACATTTCATTTCTATGCTAATAGTCGTCATATGCATGTGTGTGTGTGTGTGTAACAGTATTTGTGTTGGTTTGCCAAAATATTAATGGTTTTTCTTTAATTTTAAATGCTGCGCCAAGTAAAGGATTATTAATGATTTCGCTGACAAGTGGCAAGGAAAAGGCAGTTGTTTTTTGTGTTGCCAATTTTTGTTTTTTTTTTTTGTTATTTGATTGTGTTTACATACAAATTACGTGTTTTCCACATGAAGGTCCTTGAGTTTTTCGGGCTAAATGTCAACTTGGGTATACAATTTATATGTGATTTATTGGTAGCTCAAGGATTTATGCAAAATAAATGATTTTTTAATATAAACATGCAGCATTTCGGAGTCAGATGATTAATTGTTATCGATAAGATATTCAAAGGACTCGGTTGGAGTGTACAATTTCCCAAAAAAATTCAAACGTGGGAATATTTATCATAGAAAAATGTACAAAAATGTTCTGCATTTTGCACATTTTCATTAGCAATGCTAGAGTAGAATTTTTGTAATTGCTACAATCAGGATATTTTTGCTTCTTTTAGAAATTGACTCATTCCGACACCAATTTATAGCCTACCTCGTTGGAAGTTCATAAAAATATTGTTCCCAATTTTGTGCCGCTCAAAATTTACATAAATCTGTCGTAGATCATCATCAGCGCTGCTGTCGAATGCAGCAACAATGTCAGCAGGATTTATGGCCACTCCATATGCCATTCAATTACATTGAAAATAATATCCTTTCGATGTCGATGAGCACTTGAAACATGAACGCACACACACTCTTATACACACACACACCATCATAGATAGACAAATAAATAGTTCCAACAGATACAAATACTGCTACTTCGAACGACAACAAACACTTGCAGTTACATCATCGTCGTTGTTGTTTCGGTTGCTGCATAAACGCAATTTCGATTTGAAATGCATTCAAAATTGAGGGCAATTAATTTGGCAGCTCATCAGCATACATAAAGCTGACACTGTACTATATGGTGGTTGAACGAATATAATAACGTAGTGCAGAGCTGGTTGGCTAAAAAAAAGGAAAAATATTTACAGCTTCAAGGATAACACCGCCGCCTGACACTCATTTATCGCGTAGCTTCCAAGTCCTGCGGGATTCAATTTCATTAGCGTTGAACATTCATAAATGCCAAATGTTTCCATTTTATGAGCTAGAATTTTGACTTCTGGGTGCGAGCGAGCGAGTGCGAATGAACCCATGTTTTTTCTATCCCTTTTTTCTGTGTCGATTTGAAATTACTTTTTATCTTTTAAAGCTATAAGTGAACCGCGTAAGTGCCAAAAGTTTTGAGAACAGGCAGCAAATATGCAAATTTCCCAAAAATCTTAAAGGGACTGCATAAGTTTTAAAGAACAAAAAACATATTTTCTCTTTTAATACATAATTTTTTTCTATGCAAAAATTTATAAAAGTAGAAAATTAAAATCGAAAGCCAGCTTAACAGATTGAGAGAATGATCAGTTGCGAATTACGAAATAAAGAAAAAACTGTTTCGCTAGCTCAAATTTTTTTGCAATTTTAGGTTAAATAAAATCCTGAAATTAGTGGTTGTGAGCAAAAATACACCTTTTCAAAATAAATTGTGAAAATTTAGAAATTAAATTAAATATCCGAGCACACTGATGGATAGTTATGCACTTCAATTCATACAAAAAAATAATTATTTTGTTTGCGCAAATTCTACGACCGAAAAATCAAGCCGCAGGGCATTCCCTTATGGAGTGTCGGGTATGACGAACCCGCGGATCCTGAGTCATTGCTCTTTTTTTTAACTTTATGAAAAATGTAATTGTTATGAATAATTATTAATAATAAATAATAAAAATTATAATAAATCCATTAATAAAATTTATTGACTATGTTATAATGTCATAATCGTTGAATCTGAATATAATATTATTGTTAGTTTACTACCTTTGTATTTTAAAAAACATGTTCTTATAATACTAATATTGAATATCAAATAAATAAATAAAATAAAAAAATAGAAGTGGTAGGTACAGTCTTGCTGTGGACCGGTTCAACATAACTTTTAAAAGGCTCTCATTTTTCTATAGCTAAACTACGATTGACTTGAAAGCTTACAGCAACCCCTTAACGCAATTATCAAAGTACTTTGCTTAAATTGGTAGAGAGCAGAATTCGTACGAACTCAAAACATTACACTTCTCCTCATCAATATAATGTATTTGATGAACAATTCGCTATGCTCTTTACACCCTTGAAAATAGTAAAAGAATATAAGCGCTGCTTTGTTAAATGTTCAGAGTGATCGAAAGTTTTTCATACTTCTTTAATACCTGCTCGTATAAATTTGTCGGTGATGACATTGTAATGCGGAACTGTAAGCGAGATGTGACAAAATCTTGTTTTGTTGCTAAGATCTACAGTTTATTTCCATTGTCTTAAAAGTTTGACTTTATTAGTCTGTGTAGATAAATCGTGATATCTAACAAGAAGTTTTGCTGTAAAGTGGTTTTGTAAAAATTATTACTCCTTATGTTTGAAACTAACTTAACTAAGGTTTTCTTAATTTATTAATTTTGCAATTCTACAGAAAAAGGTAATAACTACGTTTAATATACCGTATTTAATATTTTGTGGCGTCATTTGCTTTCGTTAAATTCTCTTTGGTGTATTCTCTTTAGTTTTAGTTGATTTTCTTAGAGAGGATTTTTTATCAATTTATTTTGTTCTCTCCTATCTTGTGCATAACTACTCCCGCCGTTACTTCCCGCTTGTAAAAATTTGTCGGTGATGACATTGTAATGCAGAACTGTAAGCGGAAACAAAATCTTGTTTGGGCTCACTTCTTGTTTGTGGTCACATTACTTTCTTTTCATTGTTCAAACAACATTTTGACTTTATTCGTATTTGCTGCAACATCGTGTTTTCTAACAGGAAGTTTTTCAGTAAAGTGTTTTTGGGAAAATTATTTATCTTGTCCCAGTAGGAAGCCGAGCGCTCCAAAAAACAGTAGAGCGCTTCATTCTCCTTGCGTATAGCGCATTTTTTAACATAAGCATGTCATCTGATGTATGCGCTTCACTCTCGCTGTTCAAAATATAAAATCGTAGCGAGAACCGAGCGCTTTGTTCACCTTGTAGTTGATACAAAATAGTTGCGAGAACCGAGGGCTTTGTTCGCCTTGTAGTTAATACGAAATAGTAGCGAGAACCTAGCGCTTTGTTCGCCTTGTAGTTAATACTAAAAAGTAGCGAGAACCGAGCGCTTTCTTCCCCTTGTAGTTAATTCAAAAACTAGCTCTTAAAGAACAAATAAATAGTACATTTATCAACTCTTTTTCATTTATGCATTTAAAGTTGTTTTTTATGTTTGTTCATTATTTAACAATAAGATCTAAATTTATAAATCACAACGTGATAGAAACAACAAATATTCAGTGATTAATTAATTAATTAAAGTAAGTACATTTAGTTCTTACATCCAGCTCTTCTAAGATGTGTCTTGAAATTAATAATGATTTATTGTGGTACTTTTGGTCCGTGCGTGTTATCAAACATTAATTTTGAAATTTCCTGTAGAAGGTAATAAATTCGTTTATTAAATTGTAAAAATTATTGTAAAAATAATTTGTGGCGTTATTTATTTTTGTTCGCTTCTTTTCGGTGTGTTCTCTTTCTTTTAAGTTGAGTTTTCGGCTTAGAGGATTTTCGTTCAATTTATTTGTGTTCTCTCCAATTTTGTGCTTAATGTTTTGTTTCTCTTCTATCTTGTGCATACCTACTTTCACCGTCGCTTATGCTGAGGTCAGACGATGCTCGTTTGCTCGGCGAGCAGATAATTTTGTTGTTGCTTCCAATGCGAAAATGTCAAAAATTTTGGAGAATACAACAACAACCATACTGCACGGCCATGTGTTCGCCGAGCAAACGAGCATCGTCTGACAGCATTACTGTGTAATTGATTACTCTTTTCTGTAAATGAGAAATGTAAACAGACTTCTGAGGTCCCGCAGCTACATTGTATTTAAGAAATAATTGGTTACGTCATGTGTCCATTTACCACTGTGTTACTGTGCAAGGTTACTTACTGTGAGGCTGAACGCCGTCAGAGAAACGAGCAACAATAGTTTTTGATAGGGAGAAATGTATTGCTTACCGTGTCACGCACCACGTTCAGCCTTCGTTTCGTTTTACATAAAGATGCAGTAAATCGTTTACACTCCCGTTTGTAAAGATTTGTCGGTGATGACATTGTAATGCAGAACTGTAAGCGGAAACGAAATCCTTTTTTGTGCTCACATAATTTTCTTTTCATTGTCAAAACAACAGTTTGACTCTATTCCTTTGTGTAGGTAGCAACATCGTGTTTTCTAACAGGAAGTTTTAAAGTATATTTGTGTAAATTTTTAAGCTTTATGTTAAACCCAGTACAAAGTTTAATATAAAAAATAAAGTATTATTAAACATTAACTCTGAATTGTTCAGATAAAATGTAAAAAATTCGTTCATTAAATTCTTAAAATTACTGTGAAAATAATTTGTGGCGTCATATGCTTTTGTTTGCCCTCTTCGGTGTTTTCTATTTCGTTTTCGTTGTGTTTTTGGGGAAGAGAGGATTTTGGTTTAATTTATTTGTATTCTCTTGAATGTTATGCGTAATTGTTTTGTTCTCTTCTATCTTGTGCATACCTACTCACATTGTCGCTTACTGTGTAAGGTAGATGTCATCAGTGTTTTAGCGGCCATGTCCAAACAAATGTAATGTAGTATTGTAAACAGACTTCGGAGGCCCCGCATCTACACTGTATTTAAGAAATAATTGGTTACGTCATGTGTTCACTTACCACTGGGTTAGTTATAGTTTGTCTCAAATCAGTTGGAAAATGGACAGGTTGGGAATAGAAAAAGTCTGACGCTCGACAAAAATGTTTTTTGTGTAATTGTTGTATGCAATTTAAAAAATATGAAAATTTTAATTTATGTCTATTTTATTTAGTTTTCTTGTTAAAGAAAATGAAGAGAAAATCTGAATAAATTTATTTCGAGAAAAAAGTACTAACGTACAATATGGAAGGCAAGCAACAGAATTAAATTACCAGAAGTATATGAAAAAACAAAAAAAAAAAACTCTTAGAAAAAAAGAGGCTTTTTAAAATTTGTAAACATACACGGAGAAAACTGTTTGCTAAATTTGTATTGTGGTTAAGCAAAACTTGCGCTTGAATCTCAGACACTTCGAAATTAATAATGTATATAATGAAATTAATAATATATATTTACATTTTTTATTAATATATAATTAACTAAGCAATAAATAATGTACAATCTCTTTTTTTTTTTAAATGTAGACGAAGATACTTTCACATAAAAAAAAAACTTGAAATATATTTAAAAGTTTCTCAGTTGATAAAAACTGAAATTCATGTAAATTTTCTCAAAACTTATAAATTAAATTGAAATTTTTTGATTATCTAATCAAAAACTTTTAAAATCAGTAAACATGAAAGTTTGATGATGAATATCTTTTGAACGCTTAATTTAATCGCCAAAACATTAGATACCATTTTTATAGAGCTGTTAATTTCCTATAAAAATTTAATTTGTATTGCGCATTTTATAATAGTCATTTATTGTCCAGTTATAAAATTCATAAAAAAATGAAATATGTCTTAAAATAATCAAACTTAAATCTTCAATATCATTCAAATGGTGAGGTTTACGGAAAAAATGTGGGATACCTTTTTTGAAGAGCATTAAATTTCCTACAAAATTCTTGAAAAACATTTTTCTGTACAATCAATTAATTATTATTAAGAAAAAAACTGCGATGTGGAGCATCTTGCTATAAAAGTTAAGAGCTCATATTTGGTGAGAATTTTTTTAAGGTGTCTAGTTGGGTGACCGCAAAAAATCGATGTCAGAATTTTGTTCGTCTGAAACAAAATGATTCCCCTTTCCAGATATTGAGATAGCTGAAATTTGAGCTCGATTAAACGACGTTAACCCGTGCCGCTCGTCGCTCAGAGTTTGGAAAAATCCAAATTTTTGTCCAAAAACCTGACAAATGGAGCCATAACTCCAGAACGGTAAATAATAAAAATACGCTTAATATCTCAAAAGAAAGCTTATGTTGTTCTTCAAAATTTATATTTTATACAAAATTGTTATTATTTTAAGTCAAACCGAGTTACAACAGCCTTTAGCCCCAAAAACGTGACCTGGTACCACTAGGAGCATATTTCGTATATTTTGTTATTTAAGCATAGTACTCTGTTCAGTTTCATGTGAAATTCCACTCAAATCTCTATACAAAATATGACAGCTGCGAAAAAAGCGTGGAAATTTTCACATTATTTTCGTCAGAGCAGTACTCTGTTCCGCAGCGTGAAATTATCGCAACATGTTTCTGAGCAACATTTTTTCACGACAATTTAATTGTACTGCCTATTTATTTTGAAGTGAAAAAAGAGAGATCATATGAAATCTCCCAACATAATCTCTGAATCTCTCTGAGAAACGTTGCCATAGGAATTACTCGCAACAAACTTTACGTCAGAAATTTCATTCAACAAATAAATAGATGTTGCCAGCGAAATTTCACGCAAAAGAACAGAGTACTAGGCTTTAGTGATAAATTTTGCTTTCTTTGGAAAATTTTTGAGCTTAAAGTATAATTATAATAAAAAAAAACAAGTAACGCTCATAAGTCTAATGGCATTTTTATAAAAATATAAAAATCAGGTATATCATACATACAAAACAGAGATAAAAAAGATACAGACGTAGTACCTACATGAGTTGATAGTTTTACATAGTTATCTAATCCATTCTAGAGCTTTTGATAAAGTAGTTTTTGAAAGGTCAGGGTATAATGCTCGGCATTTGCTTACAACTTGCAGGACATATTGTTTTGTTCTTCATTTTTTGTCAGAAGGTCGTTAAAGTCGGTTATTAATTTAACACCACTCTCAGCCATGTCATTAACTACTTTTAATGTTTTGACAATTTTCAACCCTTCTTGAAAGTCATTATTTTGAGGCCAGGTGTTTGGATTTTGTCTAAGGAAATCTGTTTTTATATTAAATCAGTCAAAGAATGTCAACGTTTCTTTGGAAACTAAATTAACCAATCCTCCATCAACTACGTCTTTTAATTTTTCTTTCCTAACTTTTGGATTTACAACCCTAGCGTGCTCTGATGATTCATCTGTGCTACTGAGCAATTTATTAGCCATTAACAACTTTTCATCGTCTGTAATGGTGGGATCAAAAAACGATAATCCAACCAACTCTGCATTCAAATACCATAAATGGTTTGAAAATTTGGTCAGGGCTATTTCTGCTATGTCGTTGTCACATTCTTTATAGTCTAAAAGACTATGCAAAATACCTAAATCTTGCTTTGGCGCAAGATGAGCTTTTGGAGCATTGAACCAAGCTTTACAATAAATTTTAACTAGGAAAATAGAAATGGCACGCACAGAACTTTCTTCTTCTTTAGACATCTTAAATTGACGACGAAAAATGAACATTTTTAAGCAGTAAATAGCCTTTGCCATCCACCTAGCGTGATGAATGCCTCCTGGAGTTCTAAAACCCACGACATTGCCATTGTCGAATTCAGCAGTAACATTTGCAATTTCTTCTGGAGTTAGCTGCTTTTGTGTTAGATTGTCACTGATACCTGTGTCGAATTTTCTTTGTCTATCTTGGGTCACGCAGTGATGAATCTCTTGAAAATTTCTGGATGAGGTCCAGTTGCTGATCCCATTTTTGTGTCGAATACGCCTCTTAACATCATTTTCAAGATATGGTGACGGCAAGCTAGGTGTAACAATTCTCTTCCTAACATTTGCTCCAATAGGACGCATGCTCCTTTGAGTCTTCCCGTGTTGGATGCTGCAGTGTCGAAGCACATCGCCTTGACGATGTTGGGAAGACCTTAATCCTGTAGGCATTCATATACGGCTACTGCTTGCTCCTCTCCAGAGCTGTTTGCTGTTACAGGAACTCCCAGCAGCTCTTCCTTTTCGCCATATGAAATAGCAATAGCCATTCGCTCACTAATTATATTTATACTTCAAGCTCAAAAATGTTCCAAAAAAGCAAAATTTATCACTAAATAACAAAATATACGAAGTATGCTCCTAGTGGTACCAGGTCACGTTTTTGGGGCTAAAGGCTGTTGTAACTCGGTTTGACTTAAAATAACAACAATTATGTATAAAATATAAATTTTGAAGAACAACATAAGCTTTCTTTTGAGATATTAAGCGTATTTTTATTATTTACTGTTCTGGAGTTACGGCTCCATATGTCAGGTTTTTGGCCAAAAATTTGGATTTTTCCAAACTTTGAACGACGAGCGGCACGGGTTAACGTCGTTTAATCGAGCTCAAATTTCAGCTATCTCAATATCTGGAAAGGGGAAACGTTTTGTGGCGTCCAGACGAACAAGATTCCGACTTTTTTTTCCCCCATATGAGATCCGGTCACTCTAGTGTCTAGCAACCAATTTTTCCGTGTTACTTTTTAAAAACAAATTGATTTTTAGACCCACCCTAATATCTTTATTTCTTAAGTATTGAGTTACAAGTGCATCACAATTTTTACTCAAAAACATAAAAAGTGGGTCCTAATGAATTAAAAATAAGTCAACCATGATAGTATGAAGAGATCTCACAGGAATGGATTTTAAAAAATATTAAAATGTTCTCATATGTATTTAAAAATGTGCTTAGCGCAGCACATTTTCTGCTCATTCCCACTGAAATCCTGACGCACAATTAATTGAGTTGAAAGAGTGGTTGATGGAGTGTGTTAGATAGAACAAAACGAAAACAACAACAGTGCTCTTACACACTCCCACAGCCACTCCCTCACGACCTTTAACATAACAAAAAATAGAAACAACAACAACAAGCAACACAAAACATATGCAACAGTTGGGCTTTGCAAGTGTGAAGTTCGCATATTTTATGCAATGAATTGCAATGAAATGAAATTAATTTTCGTTGTTGAACAATGCAAAAGATTTGCACTTGCCGATAAGTTAGCTGCACTGGCTGGTTAGTGTATGTGTATGTGTAAGTGTGTGTGTGTGTGTGTGTGGTTGTTTGTGAACTATGTGTGAACTGTGTGTGTTTGTGGCAAACATACGTTCGACAATTTGCAACAAGCGTAAATATACCGTTGTGCCTGTTACGTGTGCTGCACAAAATGCATACAAACAATGTGCACTGAAAAAAATTTGAAGCAAAAAATTGAAGAGATATTAGTTTAACTCGCAAAAGAGTAAGATTATTTATGTATGTATGTTGAAATTTACCAAAACTTGAATTATTTTTTTAAAAACAGAAAGAAACATAATTGTAAATTAAATTTTATTAATATTGTTTGTTATTTAAACTTGGATAGCCAATATCATTGTTTTTATAAAAACTACAGTTTTTGTTGTTGTGTTCAACTTGTGACTATTTTATACTATTTCTCTGTTGTTTTCAACAGGTTTGAACAAGATAGATACTTTTCGCCGTGTAGCTTTTATGAACTAACTGAATGCAGTTACTAAGAGAGGTTTGTGCTCGTCAATTTGTTGTTTTTGTTTTTGTTATGGTAGTTGTTGTTCAGTTCATTTTAATAAGCATGTCGTTGCTTTAACATACTATTTTAGTCAAATTCTTTTTTTTTTTTGGCGATTCTATGCTAAGAGTTTGCCTCCGATATTAATGAGCAAAAGTACTTATTTCACGTTGTTTTTGTTTCTTTTTAATAATTTCATTTCTCAAGAAAAACAGAGTCAAAGTTCAAAAGCCATAGCAAATCCAAAAGAAAAAACTTTTGACGCAAACTTGTGAAAGTCAAGCTCTAAGCTGTTGCAAAAATTTATATCTATGTTTATTGATACGGCCATTCCAAGCCTCATGCAAGCATTGGTTGATCTCATGCCTTTTGATATGTCTGAAATTTTGGCTATAAAGCTCGTATTTAAATTCTAAGCACTAAAATTGTTTAATTTTTTTTTTGCTGTTCGTCGCGAAATTATGGAGAACCAATTTTGTCCAAAAGCAAAAATCGCGAAAATGGGGTAATTTTCAATAAAACGTATCTATGTTGTTTCTTATCCGATTTAAATGAGTATGGACCGTTGAAAAATGATTTTAATGAAATTTGATATTTCATTACTCTACTTTGCTATTAAAAAGTGGTATTTTTGGTTTTTTTTACCAGTAGCTCGTTCCTGTAACAAAATCGGCAAGTTACCGATTTGTGTGACGTCATGCGTTAACGATCCCTAGTTACCGATTTCGTGACAACAAATGTTTGTGTACGTTGAAATCGGTAAAAATTCGGTACGTGATGAAAAAGAACACAAATCGAGTAGAAACGTTGCGAAATTGAATCAAATGGCAAGCAGCTGTCTACTTGCATTTATTTTTTTTATTTGCGCTAAATTTTATAATAAAGAGGTGATGGTCTTGTTATTAAAAAGTGATTATTTGATTATTTATATGTGTGATAATGTTTGCGGAAATAATCAACTATTATGAATGTAAATAATTTGACAATAAGTGATGTGTAATATAAACTTAGCAAATATTTGCAACCGGGTTCTTTTGCATTGCTCTAACAAATATTCTGTTTCTTAAATTTCCTTCTTTTATGTAAATGGGCGTTCTTTTTAAATTGCATTACCTTGAAAGTTAAAACGTTTTAAAACGAAAACAGTATTATAATCAGAGTATTCCAATTAAAAAATGTAACTTAAGCGAAAGTACCCGTTTTAGAATATTAATTGCGAGTACTTGTTATTTAATTAAACATAACATTACTCTCATTTACACAGATCGGTAGAATTCTCACTTGCCGCAGAGTGAGTGAGAAAAACATGAAGTTTTATCGATTCACTTTTCTTACACAAACACTTTTTTTAAAGATTCTATTGAAGTGAAATCGGAACATGTGACAACTTATCGATTTGGAACAAACGAATAGAACAGAAATCGATTCAGATTATTACACAAACAGTGTAGGTGAGAATTACGTCAGAGTGACGTCAAATCGGTAACATGGATCGTTAACTGCGATCGTTATGAGTTACAAGAACGAGCTACAGGGCTGCTAACTTTTACGACAAAATTTTCGGGTCTGCACTGTGAGCCAGTTGACTCTAAAAACTGGTCATAACTCAATATATACCCGTTTGTGTATGAAACTTAGTGTAAAGGGGTTCTTGGGGTCGCTGATGTCGGATTTTATAACAAGTTTAATTAATTTAAAGAAAATACTACGTATTTCTATTGTATCCACATAGTTTAAAATAATTTATATGGAAAGAATTTTTTTATTACAAATTCTTATGTTTTAACCAGAGAAATTAACCTGTAAAAAGGAAAAAAGGGATTTTTTTTAATGTGTTTGTGGGAAATTATACTTAAATATACTGGCAACACTGCGAGAAAGGCGAAAAGTTAGATACATATAAATGCAAAGAGGCGCACAGTGGTTTAATCCCATGCAAAGTTTGGAAAAAAATAGGAGGAGTCGTCGTAGAGCAATAAAATTTGGTACATAAGTTGGAATTTCCTCTATTAAAAGATATTAAATCTTTGAAATCCGCCCACAAAGACGCCTACCTGTCATATAACACAAAATTTTAAAAAGCTATATTTTTTCGTATTGAAGTTATATCAAAACAACTCACTCAAGGATCTGAAACAAATGTATGTTTCAATATATGTAGACTAAAAAACTTGCCATGCCCACCTCCCATACTTTTTATACGATATTTGCATAGCATTAAGATGGAGTAGTCGCATACCAACAAAATTTGGTATATTCATAAGTTGAAATGAACTATATAAGAGCACTTACAAAAAATTTTGCAAATCCGCCTACAAACACGCCTACCTCCCATAAAACACAAAAATTTAAAACGATATTTTTCTTTTTATTGCAGCTATATCAAAATAACTCAATGAAGAATATAAAATATATGTGTATATTTAAAAAAAAAATTGCCACGCCCACCTACCATGCAAATACATATTTTTTCTTATTATATAACATTTAGGAATTTATTTTATAATTAAAATAAGAAAGAAAAGAAGAAAACAAAAATATTACATATTCTTTATGACAACGTGCACAGTATGCATATGAGTATATGCATTCGCTCTTTTGTTCGTTAAAACCAGGTTAGCAGCTAGTAGCAGCAAATTTTTTCTTAAATTACTAAAAGCTTACAGTTTAAGATTTTTATAGTTAGAAACCGTCTATAAGTGCCGATAATTTAGTTCTGGTCCACCAAACTTTAGAACCTGGGAAAAAATGGTCTTAATAAAATTATTAAAAAAAACCACAATAATAAAAAAATATATATATATCATTATTAAAAATGTTTTTTAGATACATCACAATATTGTATGTAAAAAGATTTAAGTGAATACAAGTTATGTTTAACATATTAATATTGTATGTAAAAAGATTTTAGTGAATACAAGTTATGTCGGAGCAGTTCCTACCGGAATCCAGCTTAAAATCATGGCTATTTTTGAGAGGAAAAATTTTGTCGACATTCACTGCTCGTCCACAAAAATTGAAAAGACTTATCTTAGATCTTGTTTTCAAAAATATATTATTGAAACATTTCTAAACTTCATTTAAAAAAAAGACGAAAAAAAATATTTAATTCCACTTTGAAACCACTGCGGCGCTCCAAAACAAAACAAAAAGACCATTTTTTATTTCTTAAACATGTATTGTCTTAACCCAATACGGACGATGATGCCATATCGCATCACTAAGTCGGATGTCGCAAAACTAATCGTATCACATAAAAATTTGTGAAAATCAAAATTAGTTAAAAATTAGCACTTGTGTGAAAAAATTGTCCCGTCTTTAAGGCGTTAAGGAGATAGATAAAAAAATAACGTCAACAACAGTGGCCTGCTAGTTAGCACATAAAACAAATATATTCGTAGATACTACATCAGGTATTAGTAGCATTTTACGAATGCAATCGTAAAGATATCACAATACAAATCCTTTGTACAGTGTGAACCAGAATAACTGTCACTGTTTTTTGGTTTGCTCCCTACCTACCTCAATTTAAAAACTTTTTAAGTTAGCCAAGCTTTTTGAAATTGAATTACAAACAGACAATAATTAAACATTTCCAGAGCTTAGCCATTTTTAAATCAGTATCGCAATGGAAGCTAAACGGGAGCTAGTTGTAAACTTGTATTTAAAAAAATGAAAAATGTGCGAGATTATTAAGAAGCTTAAACCGCTCGATATCGGGAACAGATTTATTTATAGAACTGTAAAACGGTTTAATGAAACGGGAAGTTGTAAAATTGCAAAGAAATCTGGGTGCAAACGAACTGTGAGAACAAAAGCGACCATAAAATGCGTCAGAGAAAGAATAAGACGAAATCCAGCTCAATCGGGTCGATCTATGGCAAAGGGCATGCAGATATCCCAGTCATCAATACGGCGGATATTGAAAAATGATCTTGGGCTCACAGGTTATAACAAGCAGCGCGTGCATGGCCTTACTGACACGCAAAAAAAATTGCGAGTTGAAAAAAGCAGAGAGCTTTTGCGTTGGCATGAAGGAGATGAAATTTTATTTTCTGATGAAAAAATGTTTCTACTACAAGATAGCCACAATCAACAAAACAATCGCGTGTATGCAGTAAGTCTAACAGATGCTCCCAGAGATAAATTGGCCGTGGAGCGTTACCAGAATGTGTCGAAAGTAATGGTATGGGGAGCAATATCAACAAAAGGCAAGTTATCGCTACTTTTCATAGATCGAGGGTTCAAAATTGATACAAACTATTACATCGAACACGTTTTGGAAGGCCATTTAAAACCTCATGCCCAGGACTTATATGGCGATGAATATTTTTGTTTCCAGCAAGATTCTGCGCCTTCACATAAGGCAAAACGCACTCAAGACTGGTGTCAGCAAAATGTTCCCGATTTTATATCAGCCAAAGAATGGCCAGCTGCGTCGCCAGATCTTAACCCTCTCGACTTCTGTGTATGGGGCTATATGTTGAGCAAAATTGGCAACACAAAAGGTCTTAACATTGATAATTTCAAAGCTCGGCTGATAGACATTTGCAATGAAATGGATCAAGACATGGTGCGTGCCGCTTGCAAATCATTCTTCAAACGTTTGCGTCAAACAATCAAAGAGAAAGGAGAAAGATTTGAATTAACGGCCTGATTCCCTTAACTTTGTAATATTTTTTTAGCAAATAAAAAGAAATTATGAAATTTCATTGACTACTTTAGTATTTATGGCGCATTAATTTTAGTGATACTTATTCTGGTTCACACTGTATATTGCACGAATATTTGTAGAATGCATGATTATTTTTTTTACGAATATACTTTGTAGAAGTGTAATCAACCGTGATGGTTGACCAGCTGTTGCGTATCATGGAGGGGGAAGGCTACAAGGTTGTTGCTTATGCAGACGATATTGCAATAGCTCTCTGTCCCCAGACTCTCTGTCAACTCATGGAGAGAGCACTCTTTATTCTTTCGAGATGGGCATCCTTGTGTGATTTAAATGTAAATTCAGAAAGAAAAATAAAACTAGAAAATATAAAACCCCCAATTTAGAACCTCCGCGTCTGAACGGCAAGAGGTTCCTCTTTAGCGACAGCACGAAATACCTAGGAGTTATTCTGGATAAGAAGCTTGTCTGGAATGTTAACATTAAGAAACGTGTTAAAAAGGCAAACATAGCACTATTTGCCTGTAAAAAAGCTATAGGTAAAAAATGGGGTTATCCCCAAAATAGTATGCTGGATTTATACAGCAATTGTCCACCCCATACTTATAAATGGCTCACTGATATGGTGAAGGGCCCTTGATAAGACAACTGCACTTCAGAAGTTTGCAAAGGTGCAAAAAAGCTCAGGTCTATGTATTACTGGGCCACTGTCCTCAACACCAACCAGCGCTCTCAATGTCATGCTTCGCCTTCCTCCTCTTGATATCTTTGCCAGGGAATGTGCCAACACAGCAGCCCTCAGACTGAGAGAATCTGGTAATTGGACAGGTAACAACTGCGGCCACACAATTTTTCTGAACTCGTCTGCACCCGACGAAATAGACTACTGTGTGCCGTGCTCTTGAAAAGAACTACGTAGTTCTCATCCCTTGACGGATAGACTGGGCAAACAAAATCCCCCTTAAAATCTCCGGCATAAAAATCTTCACATATGAATCCAAACTTCGAGAACAAGTAGGGGGAGGTATTTACTCCCAGGATCTCAAAATCGAAGCGTCCTTTAGACTTCCTTACTATTGTAGTGTCTACCAAGCGGAAATGATAGCTTTTCACGAAACCGCTAAGATTCTAGGTCAAAACGACCTTGAAGGAAAGCCACTTTGTTTTTAACGTTGACCCCTGCCGCGAAGGCTTAATTCAACGGTGCTCCAAAGCTTGGGACAAATATGAAGCGTCGGTCAACGCCCCTTCGGAATTCAAGAAAGACCACTTTGAAAGGTTCCCCTAATAACATGCCACAGATCCCCCAACACTGATGTCAAAAAGACACTATTCATGACCGTGACTCATTCAGCCACTCGAATTTAAAAATGACTTGGTTGTTTTAACAACCATGGGTTATCTCAGTATCAATACCAATAATATAACCCATTATTTTTGGCCGCTACAAAATCATCATATTCATATTAAAGGTCATCACTCTCTGACATGAAAAATTAAGGCAACTTACTAGGCCTGTCACTCATGCAATCAGGTTCCTCAATCTCAGTGGACACAACTCAGACTATTTAGGTTTCCCCGTCGCCTGTACTCAAATTCCAAAGGTCACAGTATATTGATCCGGTAGCTGCTTACCTTCCTAACATTTACTGTTTGAAATTAGCGAGATTCAATCTACCATCATTCTCTTAGAAATTTAAGGGAATCACTAGCCCGAGTTCAACTTAAGTGTAACTCACACCGGCCTTTCTGGCCTAACCACAGCCAGAGTGCATTGAAAACCCCACTTGGGCCAAACCCAAACGACAGTCAATACCTGGGCTCAAGGCTCCACCTGACAAGGCTCTTCAACATCCCGTCTTACAGACCAAAAGTTCTTAGAACATTTATATTTGACTGTGACACCTTCAGCCACTAAAATTGTACATGACCAGGTTAAAAATAACCATTGGTTTCCCAGTAAAACCGGGTAAACCACAATTCTACTTATGCAACTTCGTTAACCTAATTAAGACTTAATAAAAAGCCTCTTTCGGAAAACTAGGAAGCATGAGCCGTTGTATACCAATTGGCTTATACAACGGTCCAAAGATTAAATGTTTCCTACATAAAACCTTTATTCTAAGATAAGGTCTGCAGAACAACGATAGATCAGGTCTCCTCATCATTGATGGATGACTGTCCCCGCTCTTCAAGTTATGTTGGATTGTTGAGGTTAGATCGTCCATCGAAAGCATATTACAATGACGGTGTTATGATAACTTAATATCAAAACCATGCTTTCTCCAAGAATTTGGCAACCAACAAGCAAGGCTCAAGGTAAACCTTTTTCTTTTACAGTTATCAGATGAACATTCAAGAGCCGTGCCTCAAGAATGAACTCATTATGAGATCAATGAGCCCCTCCAATAACAAACCCTCACCGCTTCTATTCCTGGCTTGGGACAGGCAGATTCCCCGAAGGTCCTCTGGCGGGTTTGACCTTGAAGGAAAGAGTATTTCCATCTTTTCAGATAGCCAAGCTGCACTGAATGCACTGAACTCAAATATTGACAAGTCTAAAACTCTCACTGAGTGCCGCAGATCTCTTAACGAGATGGCAAGGCTACTCAGGATTCACCTCATATGGGTACCCGGACACAGGGATATCGAGGGCAACAATTTGGCCGACAAATTGGCAAGGAAGGGTACGACCTCTAACACCCTCTTAAATGAGGACTTTATTGGTATACCCATTTCCTCCTCTAAACTCCAGTGCCCGAACAGATCCTTAGGTCTTGCACAAGAACGCTGGGAACACCTTGATACATGTAGGATAACTAAGCTAACATGGCCTACCTACGACTTAAAACGCACCAACTCACTGCTTGAGTTAAACAGGGTAAACCTGTCAAAAATAGTAGGAGTCCTAACGAGTCACTGCCTGATCAGAGCACATGCTCTTCGGTTGGGACTTGCATCAAACGATTTCTGCAGAAGCTGAAGATGTGAGGAGGAGGTAGAAAATGTTCAGCACCTCCTCTGCGAATGTCCGGCTCTAGCTAAAAGGAGAATTGCAATTTTGGGCCATCCCTCTTTAAATTGACTTGCCGAAGTCTCATGCCTGGAAATCAAGCATATCCCTAAATTCATAATCCGCTCGAACTGGTTTGAGGAGGGAAATCTCTACTAGGTCTTAAAGAGATTATGTGGTATAACAACGGGCCTGCACTGGCCTAAGTTTACGAGTCGTCTATCGGCTCAGCCACCTTTGCCTAACCTAACCTAACCTTTGTAGAAATTTGACTAATAAAGGTTTTGAGTGCAGTATACAATCTTTTTAAAAATAAAAAACATTATTTTCGCACTTAAAGTTGTTTGTTTTCTGAAACAACGATATTTACTTCGATTATTCCAAGAAACAAAAATAAAATTTTAGAGGGATATTGATTAGTTCCTATTTTTTATATCCATTAAACATTAAAAATGTGTTCATTTTTTTGAAAAAAAATTAAGTTTATTACATAAAATTTACCACTGCTTTTGGGTTATTAAAATAATTCTGTCTTACATTCAAAGACTGCAAAAAGAACGGAAATTTAACAATGAATTTTGCCCACCTACAATTTAAATTGTCTTTCACGGTTGTTTCGCCTAATCAATAATTCACGTATGGTTCCAATCAATTCCTCTAAATAATCTATCGCTTTCCTTTCAGGTCAAAGGCGCTTTATAAGGCTTTATAAGTTTGTATAAGGCGCATGCCTTGGTTCTTTGATCTTTAAAAAAAAATAAAAAAAATAAAAAAAATAAAAAAAATAAAAAAAATAAAAAACCTAGAATACTCTTTTCGTTTAACTGTGATATGGTTATAGATATGAAGTCAATATTTTAACAAACTTTTTGCCTAATTGAGATCCATAGCTTGTTCATTAAAACTAATGACCTCAGATGTGCCCTTTAAACTCTAAATTTAGAAAAAAAAAATTTTTTTTAATTTTCTCCACATTAATTTGTTAAGAGAGTAAACAAATTTTAATGTCATCTTAAAAGCAAAGCCTATGTGAACACCTAAAATGTGGTCTTTTTGGTTTTAACCATTTTATGTATTCACTGTTCAGAAAAAAGTCTTTTCTACAATTTTAAAAAAGTACGTCTATGGATTTTGGTTCATTCATGGTACGGTGTAAATACCATTTGCTGTGGTTATTTTCATGTACTTGTCACAATTGTGCTTCATACAAAAGTCGCCTGTCAGGTCACATTAACGTGACATGTTTTTCCATCAATTTCTTGCAAATTACAAAAATATATTAACATGCATTCCATGATTATGAGCTCATCCCGCATTCATTGCTAGATGATGATGTATGTAATAAAAAAACAAACACAGGATGTCTTTAATAATCATAGCGCAATGCGATCAAATCTTTTTTGAAACCGCTTCACACTTCATCTGACGCTCATGTGTGCTTTGATTATATTTATAAACATTGTTGTGTTGTTTTTACTCTTGTTTTAATACCAAAATACCAAGCATTTAAAGTAGCTTTATTTAACAAAAAAAAACCCAAAAGAATTTCAAGAGAAGTGTTTAGTTTTATTTTCAGAACTAAACTAAATCATAAATTCGCATCCACCTACGATCAAATGGAAAAAATGACAGCTTTAAGTATGCTTGAATGTATTTGCAAAAAAATAAAAAACGAAACTACAACTGCAACTAAAATTGCAGCAACTGTCAAGTGATAAATGACATTAAACATGCGCTGTAGTTGTTGCAAAGTGCCACAAATAGTTTTTTGATCGCGAAACAAGTGATCGCGTCATAAAGAGGCAAATCATGCAGTTAATCAGTAGCAGCGAGCGATCGCCAAATCAGTATTGCATTCTTTATACAAGAGCTTTGCAATTTCTACAGAAAAAAAAATATTCATTTGACTGATATGAAACTAACAATAAAACTAAGATTGGATGGAAAGATCCTCTGAAAGATCAGTAAAATTGTTCTTACGTGAGAATAATTCAAATTGGGTTTTTATAATTCACATTTTTTAACACCTGCCTTTGACCAAACTTCTTAAGTCATTAAACAAAAATTACCAGATAAGCGCTGCGTTCGTTGATCTTGATTTTGTGTCAATAAAGAATGCTTTATGTTTGCTTCCTTTTTTTTTTTGGAAAAAAAAGCATCCGCCCTTAAGATTTGACAAATATTATCAACACTTACTAACCAAACAATTGTTGATAAGCGCTTCCGTTGAGTTTCCCAGAAATTATTTTCTAATTTAACTTATTTCATTTGTCTAGACTTCAGGCACGATCACTCAAAATTAAATAGTTATACTAGAAAAAAATATGGCTGCCTTAAAAATGCTTTAAAAATAAATTTTTGCTAACAAATTTTTAATACCATACCCATGTGTGTATGTGTGTATGAGCGATAAAAATGACTTACAAACAACAGCGCGATCTTTTAAGCACTTGGCTAACTAGTTCACATAAAAATATAGTTTAATGTAAATTATATGCAAATTAATTTTTTGAACTTAGTACAAAGAGAATGAGTGAATGTCTCTCCAGCTGATGAGCAACATCAATTTTCGACTAGAAAAGAAGAAAGTTTGTACTGGCGGAAAATGTAGACAAAAAGTCAAAAACCTTTCTGTGTTGCTTTTTCTTTATTTTTTTTTTTTAATTCTTCACGGATCACAGATCGCTACGATCTTCAAAGCGTTATGCTTGTGCTACAGTTCAAGCCACAAGATCAGCCAAATTTTTATTTAAAAAAATTAAAAATGGTGGCTAAATGCTTCTAAGTTTGTCTTGTTGGTGTTTTCTAACTGAACAGCAACTCTTTGGTGCGTCCACGCATGCGCGTTAATTACAGCTATCAAAGGGAAGCCCAACGTATAGCAAATAGTGTAGATATATAATAGATAATGTAAAACGTATTTCTTGCCAGTTTGAGTTCGAGTTGGAGCGTTACACCCGCACCAATATGCTAATAAGTTTGTGCATAAATTAAATTTTAATCGGCCACATTTTGTTTTATGCTTCTTTTTTTCATGCCATTTGCTCGGGTTCAATGCCTAATTAGCCTGGTTCCTCATAGCTTTTGTTCAGTTTATTTTGCAGCAGTAAATAAATTTTTTAAAATTCATGGCTTGTAATGGTTGGTAACGTTTCTAGGCGTATCTCCTGGAAGCATAAATGTTGCGTATCATTGCATTTGGCATGGTTTGAACAAAAGATTTCAATAATTATAGAAAATTCAAAGCATATAATATAGAATTCCCATTAACTTTTTCTATGAAATAACCATATATAAGCAAAAACCGCACATTCCATGTATTTCTTAAGATTGAATTAACACTGGCTATGGTTAAGAAACTATGATAAAGAAGGCTGGAAATAGACAAACAAAATAAAAAAATGCTTAAGTGGAAATAAGAGGGGTGGGTTGGGGCCCTAGAAATTACTGTTAAGGGCAAAGCATTTTTTAAAAATTATAAAAACAACATATAAAAAAAATTGATATCGTCACAAAAATGTATTTTTTGTATTTTTCTTAAAAAAATAGAAAAACCAATTTTGTGTCAAACTGCAATAGATTTTGCATAAAATTGATGCATCATATGAAAAAGTATAAAAATTGCAATTTTCGGTTTCTATTACTTTTACAACAAAAACAACTTTTGCACCATTTTTTTGAAGAAAAAGACAATTTTTTTACATTTTTTAAAAAACTATTAAAAATATAAATCCTTAGCTAACGGAACTGTTGCAGTAATTTTGTGCAATTAATTTAATTGAACTTTTAGACAAAAGAAGATTGAATGAAATATAGTTGAAGACAAAGAAGCTATTCGCGTCGAAAGTCAAAACATTGAATTTGGAGTATTTTTTTTTGCTGTAGGTAATGATGTTATATGCAAAAATTCATTGTGCTAAAATTTTCTATAGTTTTCAAGATATGCGCAAGTTGTTGGTGTCAAACAATCGGAATTTTTTTTTAATTTATTATCCTTAAGAAAATTTAAAAAGTTAGTATACATTAACATATATTAGATAAAAAAATGCGTATTGTAGGCAGAGCTGTAAAAAAATGCATTCAATTTCATTTTATTCACAAAAAAGTGAATCAGTGAATAACGTAATAAGAATGCATTCAATGAATGCAAAATTGATTTATAAATAAAGTTTTTAATTCATATTCATTTTTAAAAAAATGATAAATTATTCATTTTCGTTATTCAGAATAATGAATTTTGTATTTTATTCATTTGAATGCTATTCACAAAGAATGCAATTCACAAATCAGAATTTTCAGTTATTCGTTTTTTTTGTTCATTATTCATTTTTTATTCGTTATTCATTTTTTATTCATTATTCTTTTGTTATTCATTATTAATTTTTTATTCATTATTCATTTGTTATTCATTATTCATTTGTTATTCATTATTTATTTGCTATTCATTATATTTTTGCATTCATTATTCATTTGCGCTTCATTATATTTTTTTATTCAGTATTATTTTTTTATTCATTATTCATTTTGTATTCCTTATTCATTTTTTATTCTTTATTCAATTGTTTTTCATTTTTTATTTATGGCTTGGGACCAAAATGAATAAAAAATAAATAAAGAATAAAAAATTAATAATGAACAAATTTTTAATAATGAATAAAAAATTAATAATGAATAAAAAATTAATAAAGAATTAAAATAGAATAATGAATAACAAATGAATAATGAATAAAAAGTGTATAATGAATAAAAAATGAATAACGAATAAAAAAGGAATAATGAATAAAAAAAATTAATTAAAATTTCGGAAATTCTTTGTGAATTGCGTTCTTTGTGAATAGCATTCAAAAGAATAAAAAAAAATGATTTATTATTCTGAATAACGAAAATGAATTTTAAAATGAATAGTTAATCATTTTTTCAAAAATGAATGTGAATTAAAAATTTTATTTATAAATCAATTTTGCATTCATATGCATTCATATGCATGTATATGCATTCTTATGTAGGTATTCAGTTGTACTTAAAATTCTGAAAATGAATGCTGATTTTACAGTTCTGATTGTAGGGTACTCATTAGAGATAAACGCAAATCTATTCAAACTTATCTCTAATATTTAACTCACGTTTCAGCGTTTTTAGTTTTCATTATTTTACAAAAAAACCGTTATTTTGAAGAGAGTCTTTTTCATGATGAAAAGTAGCCTATGGCCTGATCAGTGACGTAAGGTATAGGGAGTCCAATCCCAGAAGCTTTTCTCGATCCCGGGATTATCGGGATTGAAAATCTCAATCTCGGAATCCCGGGATTAGTTCGGGATTGAAAGTTTTAAGAAGTAAATAATTTAAAACGTTTTTAAAACAATTTTTTGTTATGTAAATATTACTTGAAACTAAAAAATGTAAACTAATTCATTTATAGAGTAACAAAAATAAAACAAAACACATTAAGGGTATTCACAATTGCGTTGTTTTCACTGTAGTTAAATAATCTTATGGTATTGATTCCACACTTTACCGAGCAGTTTTTATATTTTTTTGTTGTTTTACATGAAATAGCTAAAAACCAAAAGTGTGGTCATTTTAAGTAGCCCAATGATATGTTTAACGAACGTGGTTTTTAAAGTTCCATAAACAACTGATCGGTTGCCAGTTATTTTCTAATTGCAAAAAAATGGAAGAAGCTCAAAATGCAAGTTAAACCTTTTTATGCCATATATTAAATTGGATAGTTAATTGATGTGCATAGTAACAAAAAGCTATAGTGGGAGGTTCCCAACCACAAATTCTATTTTAAAGCGTGCTCATAATTGTGATTTTCAACTATGGCAAAAAAAAAACACAATACAACTATACCACACAATTGTGAATACCCTTATTGTTAATAAACACACAAAACTTCAATTATATTAATGACTAGCAAATTGTATTAATATAATCCTTTCAGTGGATTTGCCCAATATATTGGACACATCAGAAAGTCATTTTATAATAGGGCTATTCCCAGTTATGGGCAAATAGCTTTGCAAATGTATGCCCTACCAAATATTTGCCATCAACTGTGAGCACACTTTTTAGAACACTGTTGCAAACAAAACTCACAGCTGTTTTGGAGGAAAAAAAAACAACACGAACAGTATTTGTGGTGTTTTTCATTACTATTTATCAAAGTGTATTATTTATCAAAGTGAGTTCCATATCAGAGTCTGTTAATTTTGTTTTATTAGCGGCGTTTGGTTAAAATGTGACAGCTGATTGATTGGCAAACAAGTTTTGCCCATGCTCGACTGTATGCAATGCGATTTTAGTGTTGCAAATTTGACACAGTCGGGCAAATGCAAATCTGTACATTTTGTTGTTGTGTTGAAAATATTTGCCATCATATTTTGCAAATGCCACGATGCCACGCTATTTGCCCGTAATCGGGAATAGCCCTAATATGTATTTATTTTGCAAAGCTTTTGCTTAAATCAAATTGTTTGGTTGAAAAAAAAGAACCAATATGATAAAAATGAATTAAGAGAGATATTTAACATAAAAGTCAGTTGGATTTTCGGTTTTTTGCCAAAGAAAAGCAAAAAAAAAATGAACCAGACAATACTCAAATTAATTTTTTTATCGTTTTTGGCTTTAATGATAAGAATATAAAGAGGGTTTAAGAAACAAAGATCTAAAGAAAAACCTTTAAGGGATTAAAAAAAGACTTTGTGCCGACCAGGAGCAAAATAATTTTTTCTCTGTACAAGCTTGCAAAACGTAAGTAGCGCAGGTTAAAATCAAAGGTATGTTTTTTTCATCTTTTAAGGACCTAAATGATAAAAATATTACCTCAAAAAATTATTTTGTTCTTAGTTTAGCCTAGCCATTGAAAGGGTTAAAGAACAAAATATAAAAAAAAATAAAATACAGAACAGTTTAAGGCATATTAATTTAAGAAAACTCTTTTCGAAATTAAATTTTTTGTTTTAATTATTTTTAAAGTAATCATTAAGCTGATCAACGCGTTTTATTTTTTATTGGAGAGTTTTGTTCGGATATTATTGCAAATATAACACGCTGATGAGAAGCACCGTTCTGATTCTATGCTAGTTGGAGAAATAGTTGTACAATAGTCGTAAGCAATTTGTAAGTTTCGATCACGATTGCCTTCACCACAAAAAAGTATTTCCTAAGTCAGAATATCTGACAATTTTGAAATACATAGCTTACTTCCCGATGTTGCAATTTTTCTAAAACTTGGCAAAGTCTTTGCACCAGTCATTCACACTCATCGTTCTAACAATCTTTTTCAGCCTCAATAAAAGGTTTTTCTATTTCTATATTCATATCAACTTAAAATGAAATGTTTGCATTTACATGAATATTTGTAATAGAAATTTTTTATTTAAAAATCCCGGCATAAATCATCCGGGATCCCGGGATTGACTTCCCTAGTAAGGAATGTACATGCCAAGTTTGAAAAAAATCCATCAAGTAGTTTTCACGAGATGCGAGTACAGACAGACAGACAGACAATATTTTTCAAAATCACATTTTTGGAATCTGCATCCTTCAAAATGTTCAGTGCAAAAAAAATTTCGAAAAAATATTCCATATACAGATTTTTTTTTACAGTTTTATTATAATTAAAAGTACAGATTGTTAAGTCTCTTAGATTACCTGCAATCATATATTAAAACTTTAAGCTCGAATTTTTAGCGCGTTTGAAATGTAAAATAATTATTAATGTAAAAAAAATTATTTTATAAAATAATTTCTACTAGAATGGGGCTTTCAGTTCTCCTAAAAACGTGGGGCTCATGCTATAGATAATATTAACCCTGCATTTAAAATGTTTTTTTATGAAAAGAACTTCTTCATCTACCTGTATCGATGGCACTGTTGCCAGAAAAACACAAATAGTGCTTATGGTATTTTTTCACGATTGTGGGATGTGGTAATTCCCATGGTATTTTGTGGGAAAAATCTCTCGTGTGGAAAAAAAATACCTCAAAATACCACAAAATCCCTAAAAATACCACAAATTACCACAAAATACCGCAATGCTATTTTTACCACGCGTGGTAGAAATATGAATTAAGAGAAAGAAGCGTTTATTGAATTGTTCGAATAACTGAATGCACTTGTTTGTAGTGGTTTGTAGTATCATGGTAAATTTAAAAAATTCTTTGAAACAGCAGGAAGAAAATCAGGTGCTTCAACCATAAGCAAAGTGTTATTTTGTGGGTTAAAGATTGATATACCAAAAAAAATCGTGAAAAGCGTTAATGATTTAGTGGAATTGCTGCATTTGAGATATCATGTAACACATTTCTAACAAATACATATGAAACTTTTGATGAACTGAAAAATATCAATAAACAAATCAACCATACGACAAAAACCTTAGGCTGGTTCAAATAATCCACAAGTAAATTAATTTCATCAATGGTCCATTTCTTAGTGCACTGAAATGCTTTTTTTTCTTCTATTTTCTGTGTAATAAGCACATGCACGAAACCTGTTTATGCACAGTGTCTACGCGAAAACCATTTCGTACTCTAGACAAATCGACTGCTAAAATTTCAGCTTAACTTCGTTTATACCTGGAGCACTTTGATTTACTCCACGGTTATCCCCAGAAAAAGGGTCGCAAACATAGTGTGACCACGCCCATTTTTAGTATAGTTGCCGTATTTATTTGTGGGCGGTTAAAGGGGGCGTAGCAAAACTTTTTCGTAAACCATCTCGTAGTCGGAAACAATCGACTGTCACAATTTCAGATAAATCGATCCAGTAATTTTGAAATCTATAGCCATCACACAGCCAGACAAACAGACAGTCTTTTGCTTTTTATATACAGGGTGTTCCGTATTAAAAGGACAATCCCGCGGCAGTTGATTCCTTAGGTCAAGAAAAAGAAAAAATTGTATGACAGGGGGGGGTCCATCTCCCCCCTGTTCAGAGTTATAAGGGAAAGTTTACTTAAAATCGCTTAAAAAGGTGTAATCAGCTTTACGCTTATAACTTAAAAATTAGTGGAACTAGAAAAAAGTTAAGGACTATTTTGGAAAGGTAATTAAATAACAAACTCAGATTTGCTGCACTTTATAAATTTTATTCTATCAAAATATTTTTAATAATTTGTTTATTTAAAAAATCGATAAAAAAAATTTTTTTTCTTTTAAATTCGATTTGCACGAAAATTCGTCTAAGATTTTATTTTTTCTAATGATGCAGTCTTAACCTCTTTAGTGTTGTCTGAAAAGCTCTTGTTATAAGTTCTTACATTTAGTCAATAACTAACAAGGAATGTTTAATTTCTTTGATAGCCTTAAGAAAAAATCTTTAAAAACTTGTTAAGCTAAGTTATTTAAGGTAGGCACCGTTTGTTCACATTTGTGTGTAACAATTGAACTGTGCAACTTAAAAAAACATGAGCTTTTCTATGCGTGAATACGCCGAAATGATTTTTGTCTACGGTTTTTGCAATGGCAACTCATCGCAAGCAAGAAATGAGTACCATCGACGTTATCCAAGTCGCCGCATTCCATCAAGGCGAGTATTTTCTGAAGCATACCATCGCCTCCTCAATACGGGAACTCTTACTTCTGGAAGAAGAGAAAACCATGGCAGACAGAGAAGGTCAGCGAAATAGAATCAAACATTGTCCAATTGGCTGAGAACAATCCAAGGATTAGCATACGCAGAGTAGCCTTACAATTAAATAACTCAGCCACAAGGGTTCACAGAGTTTTGGATACCGAGCACATGCACCCATATCATTTAACACCCGTTCAGGAATTACTCGCAGGGGATAAGCCAAGACGAGTGATATTTTGTAATTGGCTTCTGCGTCAAATCGAACTTGATCGCGAATTTTTAAATTATGTGCTTTGCATGGATGAATCCCAATTTAATCGAGACGGAGCTGTAAATTTTCATAATTTACATGAGTGGAAACGCAGTAAATTCCTAAAAATCCTAATTCAACCCATACAACTTCGTTTCAGAGTTAAGATAAATAAAAAAGTTTTCAGTTTAAATTATTGTTTAATATTGTCTTTTGTGGGAGATTTAGTGTTAATTTGTAGGCTGGGATTATCGGAAGCTATTTAATTGGACCATACGTGCTTCCCCAAGATTGGATTCCAGCCGCTATTTTGAGTTTCTCAGCAACCAGTTGCCAGAACTGCTGGAAGACGTTCCTTTGCTTCAAAGACAAATTATGTTCCTCCAGCATGATGGGGCTCCTTGTCACCAAGGTCGGCAAGTAGTTGCTTTTTTGAACGAAGCGTTTACTGGTCGATGGATTGGCCGGAATGGACCGATTTCTTGGCCAGCGAGATCTCCAGATCTGACACCGTTGGACTTTTATTTTTGGGGTGCAATGAAGGATTTTGTTTATTCCAAGGAACTAAGCACCAGTGAAGAGCTGATGGAACGAATTAATGTTGCGGCAACTCACATTAGGGAAACATTGCCCCAGCTTGATGTATTGGAAAATATTAAAAAGAGAGCTCAAGCATGCATTCGTGCTCATGGAGGGCACTTTGAGCAATTAATATGAATTTTAAAATTTTTTTTTTTCGTTTTTTTAAATAAAAAAGGCTAACAAAAAATTAGAAATTCCTTGTTAGTTATTGCCGAAACGTAGGAACTTATAACGAGAGCTTTGAAAACAACGCTTTGATGTTTAAAACTGCATCATTAGAAAAAATAAAATCTTAGACGAATTTTCGTGCAAATCGAATTTAAAAGAAAAAAATTTTTTTATCGATTTTTTAAATAAACAAATTATTAAAAATATTTTGATAGAATAAAATTTATAAAGTGCAGCAAATCTGAGTTTGTTATTTAATTACCTTTCCAAAATAGTCCTTAACTTTTTTCTAGTTCTACTAATTTTTAAGTTATGAGCGTAAAGCTGATTACACCTTTTTAAGCGATTTTAAGTAAACTTTCCCTTATAACTCTGAACAGGGGGGAGATGGACCCCCCCTGTCATACAATTTTTTCTTTTTCTTGACCTAAGGAATCAACTGCCGCGGGATTGTCCTTTTAATACGGAACACCCTGTATATAGAATTTTTTATGTATATATAAATATATTAAAATCTCTGAAATTATGGTGATCACTGCATTTTGGTATTACGTGGTAATTTGAGGTATTGTGAGGTATTTTGTGGTATTTTGAGGTATTGTGGTATTTTGTGGGAATTTTGAGGTATTTTGTAGTAATTTGTGGTATTTTGAGGTATTGTGGCATTTTTGAGGTATTTTGTGGTATTTTGGGGCATTGTGGTATTTTTGAGGTATTTTGTGGTAATTTGAGGTATTTTGGGAGTGTGGTAATTTGTGACAATTAAGTGCGAGAAAAAGAACATTTTTGTAGTAATTTCATCTGGCGACACTGATCGATTTATGTGCTTCTCCTTCTCTAGGCGTAGTTTTCGTTGTTTTTTTTTTTTTGTTATTGTTGTCTCTTTGATTATTACAATTTTTTTTATAATTTTTTTTTAATTTTTGTAGTTGTTTTTTTTACGCTTTTTATAGCACGCAAAACACTTTTTACACTTGCACACAGTTTTATCCTGTGTTTTCTTAAAAACAGCTCATTTATTAATCAAAATTTATAAAAAATTGTTTGAATTCCTTCAAAAACTTTAAAAATTCGAATTTTCCAAAGCTCACGACTTAAGGTGAAAATGACAAATGAATTTGTTCAAGAAACCGAAATATTTCTAGAAATATGAAAAATTAAACAAAAAAACAAAACCAGAAAGAATCTATTGACATTGTTGAGGCTCGAACTAACAACCTTACGATTATGAAAAGCAAACTCTGATCTGCAGAACTCACAAAGAAATATCTGTGTTCACAAGCAATAACGACTAAACTCAAAGTGTCGTAAAAAATGATATTTTAATTGCACGAACTACGACCCATTTTTTTAAAATATATGAACCGTTATAAACAAAATACGTGCAGACATAAGTGATGATCAATTCTGGGCAAAAAATGGATATCTGCATACTTCCAAAAATTGGTAATAAAGTAAATTCCATATCGCTTTTTTACGATATTTTGAGTTTAGTCATTGTTCCTTGTGACCACAGATATATTCTGAATAGCAATAAATCAAACTACTTATAAAATAAATACAAAATCTTACTCATATTTAAACTACTTTTTTACAATTTTTTTCACCCTCAGTGGTGAATTTTTTAAAATTTGAATTTGTTTAATAGAAAAAAAAAACAAAAAATTCTTCCACATTGTTGAGGCTCAAACTTATAACCTCACGACTATAAAACAAGTGCCCTGAGCTACTGAACTCACACCAAAACTTTTTGTAGATGAGGTAGTAAATTCACTTTAGTTGTAAATTTTTGAAATTTAAAAATGTCAATGAGCTTTGCAATATTTTTGTTTGATTTTTAATATATATGTATGTATGTATCAAACAATTTCGCATGTTAGCCAAACAAATAAACGTATAGACAAGAAAACAAGCGATTATTGTGTTGTTCAGTTCTTAGCTTCATTTAAAGTTTCAAAACTCTAGCTCATCGGGAAGTTGATTAAAAATTTTTTTGCAAGATCTGTACGTTACAGACTAGAAGTGAAGCTAATAAAAACGTTTAAAAATGGGGTAATTTTTCAATTTTTGTTTTCAAAATGGCGCCAAAAACAGGTATGAGGTTTAATTGGCTGATTATAAGTAATCTTATAGTTTCAAGTTTTATCGTTTAGAGGAACTTAAAAAAAATTTCAGTTATCTGCCACCTTTTTTGATTCGAAAAATAATTCAAAACCTAATTATTTATATGTATTTAAATGTGCACAAGTATTTGTTCATCATTTAAAAAGTTATCACAACAGGATTTTGAGAAAACCGTGATTTGTCAATGTCAAAAAATTTTCCTAAGAGAAATCAACTTGAATCGTCAAAACTAAAAGTGGTACGCGATTTTTGTATATGGCAAAGATGTTTCTTATAAGTTGCTAAAAAATTGTCTTTCATACTTCCATGCCCACTCCCTTTTTCACCCCTATTTTTAGGTTTTTCAAAAATAATTTATTTTAGCATAGCTGTATTCTGCAAACCATTGAGAAATGTAGTATTATATGCTGGCAAAAAATCATCCCCATAAATAAACATATATGGTCTTCCAACAACAAAATGACCCTATATCCACCATATCCAAACAATAGACCCCAAAATGCAAAATTAATTCAAAACGTTGAGATATTGACAATAGCGCGTATCGAATCACAATTGCTTTCTCGAATTTCACATTCTAAGAGGTCTTAAAAGTTGCATAGAGTTGTCAAGATCTACCAAAAAAAAAAAAATTCTTCCTCTACCGCAAGGACAAAGTTGTTTTTTGAGAAAAACAGTAAAAATAAGGTCTTAAAATGCTAAGAATTTTGTAAGAAAAACTACATATGTCTAAAAGTAAAAGTAAAAGTAAAAGTAAAAGTAAATACAAACTTTCACTTACAATATCTTGCCAAACACAAGCGCGTCGGAAGCGAATTTCATCTGGGGGGGGCAGTACAAATGGGGGGCAGTACAAATGGTGGTGCAAAAAAAGTTCACATGAAACATGAAGAAGAGAGAAAGAAGAGGAAAATATATAATACAAAAATATTATCGTTGTAAGAAAACTGATATTTTGAATAACTTTTCCTTTTAAATTGTTTATCTAGCTAAAAAAGTGGGGGGGCAACTGCCCACCTTTCCCCCCGCTTCCGACGCCAATGGCCAAACACGATGCCACTCTCGATTTTTACCCACAGTGTGTGAGAAGGATATTCAAATGTAAAGGTACACTCGAGAGAGCACAGATATTTTTATTTTTATCCAATTTTCTAAATATATTTTGTATTGATGTTGTATTTTTGAGTGTCAACGTTTTCCTTAAATTTGGCAAATTAGTAATTTGCATGTTTTTTCGCATATGCATTTTCTTGTTTTTGTGAAATGTATACTTGATCGCATTTGTTTAACTTTTCCAAAAAAAAACAAATCAATATAAAGTGTTATATCTCGGGCATCAGAAGTGGTACCGAAAATAAATTTTTTCTTTTAAAATTTGGATTTTTCAAATGTTTTTCAACGAAACCATGTCTAAAAATATTAATTAAAACTATAAAAATATTTATTTATTTAAAAGGCCACAATTTTTTTCCTATTTTGATATCTAAAAAAAAATACTTCTTAGCATGAAATTTAACTATTTTGTTCATGTATCCTCTATGGTAATTATATCTTTAAAACACTTCTTAACAACAAGTTTTAAGTCAATCAAGACCCATCGAAGTCAGAAACTCTAAATTTTTTTATAACATATTTGTCAATGGGAGGTGTTTTGAGGAAATAATAACTTTCATGCTAGGAATTAAAATTTTTTTAAGATGTCGAAATACATCTTAACCTTATGTTGAAAATAGATACTCTTGGGCAGGGTTAGAAATATTTGAAGAATCAAAATTGAGAAAATTACCTTCGGCACCAGAGAACTGCACAAGCCTACTTGAAGTTCAAGCTTTTTCAAGTACTTAAATTCAAGCACGTATCCAAGCTTGAAAAAGCAAGCTTTAGCCAGCTTGCAAAAATACCAAACAGATGCAAGCCATATTCATGCTTGCTCGTTGGCTTGGCTTGTTTCGGCTTACTTTGTCGGGCGGAAAGTTGAAAAGCTTAAAACGATCGGCAAAAGCTTGTAAGCTCGCAAGTATCCAAATTATTGAATTAAAGCAAGTATCCAAAAAATTCAATGAGCTTCTTTAGAGACAGCTTAAGCGTAATAGGACTTTTAAGGATTCTGTGGACTCCGTGGTGTGAAGTTTTAGGATAAATGATTTCGAAGATGCTGTCAAACTTTAAATTTCAATATGGTGGATAGGGTTGCCACCTTTATTTTTTGTAGTTTTATGAATTCGGGGCTGGCAAAAAAAAAATGGTACACCAAAAATGGGTCGCTGAATCCGAATCCGTCGTCAGAATTTCAAAATTATTAAATGTTGAAATAATAGGGTTGCCACCTATTAATATGTCTTTTTAAGAGTTTTAAACGTCATTTATTAGTGTTAAGAGGTCGCTGATTTCGAATCTAAGGTCAGAATTTTAAAATTCAAGATGGTGGATAGGGTTGCCACCTTGATTTTTTGTAGTTTTATGAATTCGGGGCTGGCAAAAAAAATGGTATGCCAAAAATGGGTCGCTGAATCCGAATCCGTCGTCCGAATTTCAAAATTATAAAATTTTGAAATAATAGGGTTGCCACCTAATAATATGTCTTTTTAAGAGTTTTAAACATAATTTAACAATTCAATCATGGGGGGAACCCTTAAAGTATTTTTCAAGTCAAAGTCACAACCAATAAAAAGAAAACTCAACAAGTATTTATAAGTATAGTATATTATTTTTAGTATTTTTCATTTTTAAAAATATAATTTAGGAATAGAAAGCATCTAGTATTTTTGGAGCCAATCTGTTTCGTTTTTCAACGATAACATTACCAAAATCATAACCAAAATTCTGACTTTAGATTCGAAATCAGCGACCTCTTAACACTAATAAATGACGTTTAAAACTCTTAAAAAGACATATTATTAGGTGGCAACCCTATTATTTTAAAATTTATAATTTTGAAATTCTGACGACGGATTCGGATTCAGCGACCCATTTTTGGTGTACCATTTTTTTTTTGCCAGCCCCGAATTCATAAAACTAAACAAAATCAAGGTGGCAACCCTATCCACCATCTTGAATTTTAAAATTCTGACCTTAGATTCGAAATCAGCGACCTCTTAACACTAATAAATGACGTTTAAAACTCTTAAAAAGACATACTATTAGGTGGCAACCCTATTATTTTAAAATTTATAATTTTGAAATTCTGACGACGGATTCGGATTCAGCGACCCATTTTTGGTATACCATTTTTTTTTGCCAGCCCCGAATTCATAAAACTAAACAAAATCAAGGTGGCAACCCTATCCACCATCTTGAATTTTAAAATTCTGACCTTAGATTCGAAATCAGCGATCCCTTAACACTGATAAATGATGTTTAAAACTTTTAAAAGTACATATTATTAGGTGGCAATACTGTGGTAAAAATTTAGGTGGCAACCCTAACCTCCATCTTAAATTTTAAAACTGTGACAATATATTCGAAATCAAATCCGTTGTCAGAATATCAAAATTACAAGAATTCGCAAAAATAAAAAAAATGCAGGTGGCAACTCTATCCGCCATTTAATTTTGGCACTTTTTGCTAAGTACGAATTTAATTTTGGGAAGAAATTTCCTCCCAAAATTAGAATCGTTCTTTTTGCAAAGTACGAATTTAACTTTTGGGAGGAAATTAAATTCGTTCTATTTGCAGAGTACGAGATTGACTTTTGATTCGAATTTAGCTTATGGCACAATTTTGAGTGCACAATTAAAACTTTTGTCATAAACATTTTTTAAAAGTAGTGAATGTTAGGTCCAAAGTACTAAGATTCAATGCAAAAATTCTCAAAATCTGTTTGGACAATGTTTTTGTTATGCATATCATTTTACAGGTAATCAAAGCACCTTTCCAACGATATATAGCCAATAAGTGCACAATTAAGACTCCTGTCATAAACATTGTTTTGGACCTAACATTCACTACTTTCAAAAAATGTTTATGACAAAAGTCTCAATTGTGCACTTATTTAGGTAATCAGACAACAATCAAAATTTTTGTGCTATCTCGAGAGTACCTTTAAATTTGAATATCCTTCACACAGAAAACTGTGTATAAAATTTGAGAACGGCATCATGTTTAGCAAAATGTTTTTAGTTAAAGTATGTATTTACTTTTACTTTGACATATGTGGTTTTTCTTACAAAAATCTAAGCATTTTGAGATCGTTATTTTTAATCGTTTTTCTCAAAAAACAATTTTGTGCTTGCGGGGGTCTATTGTTTGGATAATGGTGGATTGGATCTACGTTAATTTTGTTCTCGAAAGACCCTATATGTTCTTTCATGAGGATAATTTTTTGCCAACACAAAATATTACATTTCTCAATGACCTTGTCTAAACTAGCCTCACTCAACCGACTCACTTTGATGTCTGTAGAAGAGATGAGGAAGTGGGAAAGTGAATGTACCGTGAGGCAAGAGTTTCAAAAACTTTTAAAATTTTGCGACTCACTTTGATTTGACATTTGTCATTTTTAGTGTTTTTTTTCGTTTATGCGCTAATAGCTGCTGAATTTGCAGTGCTATATGCAGCTACGAAGCACACACTCAAGTTAACACTAATTTTTTATTACTTTAAAACGTTTTCGGTTAAAAACAGCGCAAAAGCAAATGCAGACTCAAAGTGAGGCAAGTTATGTGTGTGAACATTTAACAACTTTTTCATATCAAAGTGAGTCGGTTTAGTGAGGCGAGTGTAGACAGGGTTAATGGTTTGAAGGTGAAAAAAGGGGGGTGAGGGGATAGAAATATGATTGACAATTCTTTATCTACTTATAAAAAACATCTTTGCTATATACAAAAATCGCGTACCAATGTTAGTTTTGACTATTCAAGATGATTTCTCTTTGGAGAATTTTTTGATCTTGAATCACGGTTTTCTCAAAATCCTAATGTGATGGAAGAATTTGGCTGCCAGATTCGTGATTAAGAGTCCGAAAATAATTAAAAAAAATTTGTCGGTTTCTTACTCACGTTTTGGCTGTCTCACCGAGTAATTACAAACACAGTGTTTTTCTTAGGCGTTCAAATGAAAAAGACCCCTTAAGATTGATTTATTTATATTTATATTGATCGAACGTAAGAGTAACTTTAGTTAATTCAGCTTTGTTGTATTTAAAAAAAAGTCGGGACTTAAGGGTATCCAGTCGGCCGAAATACCTTGCTAACCCCCACCAATCAAAATGGCCTCGGTACGCCCCTGCAGATGAGTTTATTCCAACATGTCTTAAATCATATAGATCGTGAAAAAGTGGGTTGGTCACAGCTGAATCACTCAACACTACTGAAGAGTAAATGTAGCTATTTCCGAAACAGGCTGTCTAGTCTGCTGTGTGATTGACTTCTTACAAAGTTGCTGTTGTTGTTGTTACCTTCTTTCATAAATTACTTCACCTAAAGCTTAACCATATTTTAACCATACTTAAATTACATTTTTCAAAAATTTCAACAAAATCTTACAATCAAATTTTCTAAATTGACTAATGCGCGTTGATCGGAATTCCTCAAAAATAACATAACCGATCGATTTTATATTTGCTTGCAGCTATTCTTTATGTCATTGTTCATTGGATTTCACTCTAATTTACTTAAGTGGTTCAAATCATACCTTATTGGTCGTACTCAATTTGTTCGTATTAATAATTTCCAATCTAATGCGATAATGGTCTCTTCTGGTGTCCCGCAGGGTAGCCACCTAGGACCACTTCTGTTTTTATTATTTGTAAACGATATTCCCAAAATGTTGACTTTTTCTCAATGTTTAATGTACGCCGATGACATAAAAATTTTTTCTGTTATTAAAGATACAAATGATAGTATAAATATGGAGAGGGATCTGTCCCAACTATCTTCTTGGTGCAGTAGCAATTTATTGCCCTTCAATTTTTCTAAATGCCAAAGCATGACATTTTGCCGAAGTAATTCTCCTGCATTTTACCCTTATAAGTTGGGAAATACGACTTTGTTAAGAATAACCAAGAAAAAAGATCTTGGAGTAATTTTTGATATCAAACTCACATTTTCAAGTCACATTGACTATATTGTTGCAAAGGCCAATGGTATGTTAGGTTTTATAATCAGGAACTCTAAAGACCTTTGTGATCCTTTTTCTCTTAAAGCTTTATATTTTGCTTTTGTAACGTCTATTTTAGAATATTGTTGCATAATATGGGATCCCTTTTATGCATGTGCTTCTAACAGAATCGAGAAAATTCAGAGACGTTTTACGAGATTTGCAATAAGTCGCTTGAGATGGAATATTGATATGCCTGAATATAGAGCTAGAAGGTTCCTTCTGGGAATACAATCTTTAGTCATCCGGCGTAAATATTTTGCTATTATGTTTGTGAGAGATATAATTTGCTTTGATATTAATTGTTCGTTTCTACTTTATCAAATTTCTTTTCACATACCTTCTCGTGTTCTAAGGGCTCAAAATTTATTTTATGAATCTTTTCATAGACTGAATTACTGCATGAATGAACCTTTAACGCGTTGCTTTAGACTGGCAAACTCTGTGTGCCAAGATATAGATTTTAATCTTGGTTTAAGAAGAGGTGTGTTTAAAAATTCTTTGCTTTTATATTTTAACAGTATATATTATAACTCTAGAGAATAACTTTAATTTGTATCTAATTGATAAATTCACTTTAGTGATTTAGTGTATTTAAGTAATCAGTAATGAGATATTTTTACTCTGTTTGATGAAGATGAATTAAATTATCTATTAGTTTTTTGACATTTGACTAGTGTTTATTCACCACCATGGCCAAATAACCTTTCAGTTCATATTAAATAAGAGTCAGTCAAAAATAGTTTTCAAACCATTAGGTTTCAGAAAAACCAAATCATTATTCTGTTGCAGAAGTACTGCTAGAATGAGTTATAAGTGAACTAGGTTAGGCTAAGGTGGCAGTGGTGGTCTTTAGACTAGCCCACTTAGACCAATTTATTGGTCCGTTGTGATACCCAAGAATGAAAGAAGGGTAACAATAAAGTTGCATGTCTACAACTTTTTTTTAAAGTTAAATTGACTTCTCTGCTTTGTAACTAAACAATTTGTAACCCCGTTCTATTTCTCTGAAAATTTTTTTTTCTCTCAAAATTTGCCCCAAATAATGTCTCTTTGCACTTGTGATAGCCGGCCATGCAGAATGCGGCACGGCGTATTTCACCTAATTTCTTTGCTGCTCATGTTCCAGTTTATATGATTTCGATATAATATCTGACATTAAGAAAGCATTTTTAAATTGCAAGCGAGCTAAATGCGAAATGTGGGAACCAATCGTAGAGTCATCATTAAAAATGACAATCCAGTCAAGGTCTTACCTACAAAATATATACTTAAAGTTAACTGCTAACAACTGACTTGAATTGAAAACTAGAAGGGAATAACAAAGAGCAGATATCAAGCAACAACAAGAACAATTGCAATCTATGAGACGATATTCGTCAGATACTCATCATGTGAAAATCACGCATCTAAGATAAAAAAAAAAAAATAAAAACAAAAAATTTACAACTAAATTGATGCATGTGTGTAGGGAAAAAAATTATAGACTACTGGCATGTGTGTGGGAAAAGTTCTTTTGTTAGATACAGCTGTGTGTTTGTCAGCATGTGTGTGCGTGTACAAGTCAATGAATTGTGGAATTTTAATGTCGTATTTTGTGCTATTAAAACCGCAACTTAAAAAATGCATTGTTCTCTGAGCTATAATAATGTGTACCTTAAAGTTACAGTTTATAGACTTGGCTATTAGATTAGTTCAGATTTTTGCTACCAAGCAGCCGCACCACCCTCTGCTAAGATGTTCTCAGAAAAAACTTTTCGGCCAACTCAATCTGCTCGTTCTACTCTATTAACTGCGCTATATTCTAACGTCTTACCCGCTAACTAACTCTTGTATCTGTTGACTCGACAAATGTATCTGTCTATCTGTAGGTTATTAATACGTTACGAGTACGTTGACTAAAATTAAAGTTATTGCTGCGTTTACGAAATACCATGATTTTCATTTCGCTTGTTGTTGCAATCAAATTGAATGCTGGGAAAATATATCTTTATTTCTTTACTTGATTTTTTTTTTTTTGTATTTCCTTATTTTATTATTGTCGGTTTTGATTGTTGTGCGACTTGCTGCTTTGTGTGTGTTTCTTGGCTCTAATTTTAAGTCATTGTTTGAATCGCTAAGATAATATATTTTGCAATAGCCGCAATTTTAAAAAGTTTTTGAACTTAATTTTAAGCTCGTTTAGCTTGTTGATTAGTATGGATTGTAAATTCAATTGTTTTGTTTGTTTAAATGTTTTGTTTTGTTGTGTTTGTAATTGTTGCTGTAGTTGGCTTTTAATGGACCACCTTTTTTTTATTGACATAATTTTAATTAGTAGCTTCGAATGTAATTAAAACAGCAGCAACAACATATACGCACGAGTGACTAATTAAGGTTAATTGGGCTTAAAAGGTTTTAGGCTGAATTTGAACAAGATTTAGAAAAAAATTTACTCAAAAACTATATATGAAAATACATGCATATAAGAAAACTATTATTCAGGCCAACTTTGTAGGGAAAATGTAATGTCTATAGAGAAAAAACTGCAGCAAATCGCTTTTGTTGTTATCAATTTTAAGTTTTTGATGCATTTCTAATTAAATTAAGTAAAATATTAGACGAAAAACAATAATGATTGGTATTAATTGTGACTAAAAATCGACCAACTGGCTGTTAAGTAACAAAATTTTAATTGTTTTTTTAACTGTATTAGACTTATTTTATCATGTATCGTTATTTATAAATGCGAATATTCTCAATTTTTTTTTGTGTTAAAACAACTTTATTTTAAAATGCAAAACATACACAGTGGAAAAAACCTATGGACTCACTACATAGATTTATGTACTCATGACATAAATTTTTGCACACATAAATTTGGTGATTTTCTTGTACTAAGTTCATGTTGAATAGGGCGTATCGAAAAATTTTTATCCTGTTCTAAGTGGTCTCAAAAGATGCATATGGAGGTCAAGATCTCCCCAAAAAAAAAGTTTGAAAAAAATAAGGATGTCTTTCTCTTCCGCAAGGGAGTTTTAAGAAAACAGTAATAAATCACGTTCTCAAAATGCTTTCATTTTTGTAAGAAAAACTTAATATCTCTTAAAGTAAAAGTAAAAAAAGACTTTAACTAACAATATCCTGCCAAACACGATGTCACTCTCGATTTTTACCCATAAGGTCCTGTGTGAAGTATATTCGAATCCAACGGTACACTCGAGGTAGCACAGAACTTTTGACTGCTATCTAACTGTCTAAATTTTGGTGATTTTGTTTAAAGTGTTGGTGTTTTCCTTAAATTTGGGGAATTAATAATTTGTACATTTTTTGTATATGCATTTTCTTGTTTTTGAGAAATCTATACTTGAATGTGATTCTTTTACTTTTTCAAAAAATTTATATATAGTTTTATATCTCGGGCACCAGAAATGGTACCGAAGATACACTGAGAAAACAAAAAATCAAAAACGCACATTTTAAAAACGTTTATTAAAATGAATATTTTTAAAAATATTTTACGCCATACAAAAATGAAAACACACATTTTTAAATGGAAAAGTAAAATGAAACGTTTTCAAAACAACTACGAATATTTTACTATGATATAGTAGAGTAAAATGAATATTGTTAAAAACGTTTTACGCCATTCAAAATTGAAAACGCACATTTTTAAATAGAAAAGTAAAACGAAACGTTTTTAAAACAACTACGAACGTTTTAACATGACATAGTAAAAAGATTATATAAATGTTTGTTTCACATACTTTGTTTAAAAACACTTGTTAAGAACAAATTGTTTGTTACATATGTTTCATTGATTTATGTATTTGATATTTGTTCAGAAAGCAAAATATTGAAATTTACTTGATCTAAAAAGCTCATTATTATTAAATTCATGCCAAAATATTTTTCATTCTCGATTTCACCATTCAAACTAAGTATTAAGTATTGAGTAAGTATTAAATTATTTATAATAAAATTAATAATATCTGGAAAATGCTATTTTTTTATAGACGCTGGGATACAGTATCATCATCTAACATATTTGAACGAAATGGGACATTGCGGATGATAAAATAATTGAAATAAAACTATAATTTTGAAAGCCAATAAAGTGCTTTTTATATAATAAAAATGGGAATTTTTGAAAATGTTTTCAATTAATGGGAAATAATGAAAGTTTTCGTTTTTAAAATGAAAAAATCGTTTTAATATTGCATTTTAAAATGTTTATTGTTAAAAATCAAACGAACATTTTAGAATCTAGTTTTTAAATATTCGTTTTTAAAATGAAAATAAACATTTTACTTTTGGATTTAAAAATGTCCATTGTAAAAAATCAAACCAACATTTTAGAATGTAGTTTTAAAATTTTCGTTTTTAAAATGAATATCAACGTTTTACTTTTTCATTTTAAAATGTTCGTTCTTAAAAATAAAATAAACGTTAGAAGTGCAAAATCTGGGTTAAATGTTTTTAAAAGTGGCACGTTTCTGCTACTTTTGAAAATGTTGTTTTCTCTGTGTAATTTCCTTAATTTAGATTCTTCAAATATTTGTAAACATCACCCTGTTCAAGAGTATCAATTTACAACACCAGGCTAAAATCACGATTTTTTTCCGATTTCAATTTTTAAAAAAAATTTTCTGTCCTTATGAATTTTATTATTTCGTTAAAACACCTTAACTCATTTTTTAACTTATTTTGAGTTCATGAGTTTGCCATTCGAAGGGTCTCAAAGGACTTAACAATTATTGTAGAAGTGTTTTAATGAAATAATAACCGCAAAAGAGATATGAACAAAATTGTTACATTTCATGCTTGAAGTAACCTTTTGTAAATATCAAAATAAGAAAAAAGTTCGTGGCCTTTTTCTGCTGTTTTAAAAAGATACTTTCAGACAGGGTTTCTCGTTCAAAACTATTTACAGAATCCGAATAAATAAAATTTTCTTCGGTACCACTTCAGGTGCCCGAGATATGAAACCTTATATTTATTTTTTGGAAAAAATTAAAAAATTTAATTCAAGTATACATTTCTCCAAAACAAGAAAAAGCATATGCGAAAAATATGCAAATTATTAGTTCTCCTAATTTAAGGAAAACTTTAACACTGTAACCAATACCACAAAAATTGAGACAATTTCAAAATCAGATAACAGTTAAAAGTTCTGTGCTATTTCGAGTGTACCTTTGGATTCAAATATCCTTCACACAGGACATTGTGGGTAAAAACCAAGAGTGTCATCGTGTTTGCCACAATATTGTTAGTTAAAGCCTGTATTTACTTTTGCTTTAAGACTTATGTAATTTTCTTACAAAAATTAAAGCATTTTGAAATCATGAGTTTTTACTGTTTCTCTCAAAAAACAACTTTTTCCTTGCGGTAGAGGAAGAGATCCTTGTTTTTTCCTAAATTTTTTTTGGGAGATCTTTTAACCCCATGCAACTTTTAAGACCTCTCAGAATGTGAAATTAGAAAAAAATTGTAATTCGATACACCCTAATGTTGAAATATGTATTCACCACAAAAATCCTTTAAACAGTTCTGTATGTGGTCAATAAAGAATTTTATGTACTAATCACATAATTATGTGTCGTGAATGCATAGATAGATGTACGTAGTGGGTACATACACACTGTACTCATCAAAAAATTATTGTAAATAATTTTATGTAATGAGTACAGTTCCGATATATGTAGTACATAGATTATTGGCCCATTACATAAAATACTAAATAACTGTGTTTAGTGAGTACATAAATAATGGACCTATTACATAAATAGTAAATAACTTTTTGTAATGAGTACGTAGATTATTGACTCATTACACAAAATAATAAATAATTGTATGTAATGAGTACAGTTCCGATGTACGTAGTACGTAGATTATTGACCCATTAAAAAAAATTGATGTATGTATTATTGACTCATTACATAAAATAAGAAATTTTGTATGTAATGGGTAGAGTTCCGATGTACCTAGTACATAGATTATTGACCAATTACAAAAATTGATGTACAGCTTATTTGTTATGAGTACACTCACACATGACTTCATTTTACTAAGTGAATAAATTGATATGCAACCAGTACACGCTCACTTTACCCAGTACATATAGCTCTCGTTGCGTTCCCTTAAAGATAAAGTACATAGATTTTACATAGATGTCTCTGTACTGTCTACATAACTTTTTCCCTTAGAGTATACTTTTGTATATCGAGAGCTTATTAGGCTTATTACGGTTCACAGCAATAAACTGCTGTGTCTTCTTACGAGTAGACACAACAGTCAAGAAGACACAACAGTTTCGAACTATTATGGTTCACAGCAATACGTTGTTGTCACGTTTGATTGTAGAACGTATGTAGAATTCGTTGCTTGACTGGTCCAGGGTTGCTTTGGAGAAAAGTAAAAACGTACTCTTTAAAAAGTATTTTTTAAATAGCAAAAAGTACAATCTTGACAAGAATTTTTTGCGATATGAAAAGGAAATATTGTGAGCCCATATTTAAACCCGTTAATTTTAACTGGCGTTAAAAAATAGGATTAAATCTAGTATAATGCAATAGCTGGATTTTAAAATGTTTTTAAGTGCTAGGAAGCATTTTTTTACTATTATAATGGTGTTGAAAAAAAAATCCCGCTTCCCCTCCTTCTGGCCGGGAACACGGACCCTTTTTATAGTAGCAACCAGAGAACTGCACAAGCCTACTTGAAGTCCATTTCAAGTACTTGCTTGAAATACAAGTTCAAGCTGGCTTGAACTTGATAATTTTGAATCAAGTATAGCTTGTAGTTGAATATAAATAAGCCCACGACAACTTGCGACTTGCAAGTATGCTAGCTTACAAGCGAACGGCACGAAGTTTCAAGTAAAGGACATATGAAAAGACAAATTATTAGGTGGCAGCCGTATTGTTTCAAAATTTTATAATTTTGAAATTCTGACAACGGATTCAGATATAGCGATCCATTTTTGGTGTGCCATTTTTTTTGCCAGCCCCGAATTCATAAAACTACAAAAAATTAAGGTGGCAACACTATCCACCATTTTGAATTTTAACATTCTGACTTTAGATTCGAAATCAGCGAACCCTTAGCACTGATAAATGACGTTTAAAACTTTTAAAAAGACATATTATTAGGTGGCAACCCTATTATTTCAAAATTTTATAATTTTGAAATTCTGACAATGGATTCGGATTCAGTGACCCATTTTTGGTATGCCATTTTTTTTTTGCCAGCCCCGAATTCATTAAACTACAAAAAATTAAGGTGGCAACCCTATCCACCATCTTGAATTTTAAAAGTCTGACTTTAGATTTGAAATCAGCGACCCCTTTACACTGATGAATGATGTTTAAAACTCTTAAAAATACATTTTATTAGGTGGCAATACTGTGGTAAAAATTTAGGTGTCAACCCTAACCTCCATCTTAAATTTTAAAACTGTGACATTATATTCGAAATAAAATCCGTTGTCAGAATTTCAAAATTACAAGAATTCGCAAAAATAAAAAAAAATCTAGGTGGACACTCTATCCGCCATTTTAAATTTTAAAGTTTGACATAATTTTCGAAATCATTTACCCCTAAAACTTCCAACCACGTAGTTCTCAGAATCCTTAAAAGTCCTATTATGCTTAAGCTCTCTCTAAACAAGCTCATTGAATTTTTTGGATACTTACTTCAATTAGATACTCGCCTTCAATTTCAAGTTTTTCAAGCTTTTTGCCGAAGGCATCAAGCTTTCCTTTACTTGAAGCTTCGTGCCGTTCGCTTGTAAGCTAGCATACTTGCAAGTCGCAAGCTGTCGTGGGCTTATTTATATTCAATTACAAGCTATACTTGATTCAAAATTATCCAGCTCAAGCTAGCTTGAACTTGTATTTCAGCAAGTATGCAAGTACTTGAAATAGACTTCAAGTAGGCTGGTGCAGTTCTCTGATGCCAATAGCATAACTATAAGTTAAGAATTATGGCAAATTTTAAATACATCTTGTTTTTAGTTTAAAAACCCTCTTCCCGGCATTTCTTAACAAATAAAATAAAATAGCACTTCTTTCTATCAAAAGTATTCCAAAATAATAAAAAGGTAGCATCGCAGAAATTTTCTTGCTCTCAAAATAAAAACGTAATTAGTACGTTTCGATGCAACTGTGAACTGGCCACTGTCAAAATAAAAAAGTAAATAAACAAACAATTTCGAATTTAATTGCTAAATTCAATATAATTCTGTTCACAAGGAGGACGTATTATCAATTTTCTGTGAAATTTTCATAATTAATAAAGAAAAATGCAATTTTAAATAAAATTTTCATTTTTAATCTATTTCGTTTCTTCAACACAACACCAAATTCGCTGTCTTCAAAATTTGGCAGATAACAAGACAATAAAGCACAACTGCTGTGTTGCGTAATAAGTGTATTGAAGACACAGCATTGTTAAAAGACAACAGTGGAATGTATTCAGTTGCTTTGTTGTCCACCGTAATAGAAGTTTACTCATTGAAGACAGCAATTGGTGTTGTGTTGTGAACCGTAATAGGGCTATATATTCAATATGAATTATCTAAAAAAAAAAAGTTTTTCAGGAGAGCAAAAAAAAAACCGTTTAAATCTTTCATTGTACAAATATTCACCAACCAAAGTACCAGAACATTGTATTAAAAAAATGACAAGCTTGCATAATAAAAAAATAAAAAATAGTTAAATCACGTACTTTTCGTTTAAGTGTAGATAGGTTTTTTGTATATTAAATATTATTTTTTTCTTAAATGAAATCAGTAAATAAGACTTTTTATTCAATAGGAAAATTAAGTTCTTTATCGTTTTTTATTCAGATTTTAAGAAAAGTTTTTTATAGCAATATTAAAAAAAACAACAAGAAAAAATATCAAAATAGTAGTTAAAAATGATATTGGTCTATTAATATAATTTCTTACATTTCTTTAATATTATTATAAATATATTGATATTCTGATAAATTTACTGACTTCAATTCTTGGAAATGTTTGCACTTTTTTGTGTTATAGGCAGCGGCGCAGTATCCAAATTAGAGTCATGATTTCTCTTCCTTTTGCGTATAGGGCCCATTGCCGCGTTATCTTCCGAATCTACATTTTAATGTCGTAAAATCGTAAGATTTTATTAATATTTCCGAAAAATTGTGCAGATGAGTCCTTTTGTATTCACAAACAAAAAACTGTATTGTAGGTAAGTCAAGCATTTAAGGGGAAAACTTTGCTAAACTCTGTTTTTTATTTATATTAAAATAAATCTCAGATGGCAGATGAGCCAACGATTTCTCTGCCATAAAAAACTCATTTTCGTAGAAAATTAAGATAGGTCATATTGAATATAAGCTCTCGATATGTTTATATTTTTTCACTTCTTCGGTAGATACAGTACATTTTTAATGATATAAGTTTTATACCTATTTTCTATAATAACAAATAAGGTACTATCATTTTAAGTAATCAATCAAATAAGTAATTTTAAACGCTGTACAAAAGACCTGTCCACGAAATGTATGAGATTTTTCAAAACTCACATTTTTAAATGAGCACTTACAGTTTAAGACCTTTCATAAAGAAATTAATTGTTAAGTGACTAATGACACATCCAAAAATTCTTAAACTACATTTTTTTATACCTTATTGTTCCAAGAATATATAAGAAATATGGAAACGTATATAAAAATTTTTTTTCGAAAAAATATAATGAATTGAAAAAAGAAATTGCGAAAATTTTCTGAATTTTTTGATTTCTAGAGGCTACAGAAAGTAAACTGCTCAATAATTTTCACTTTTTGAATTTTTTATTTGCTTGACTATTTAGCTCAAAGATTGCGCTTAAAGATATTTCTTATATTTACTAATAAATTATTTAAAATTTTGTTTGTACGTATACCTTTAAATTTTCGAAAATTGCCAAAATCCTGACTTCAACCGCGTTGAGCAACTTTTTGGCAAAAGTTTTTCAAAATCTTTTTTCACAGTTCTTATTACAATCATTGAGAGATTCTTAAACTGTAAGTGCTAATTAATAAATGTGAACTTTGGAAATCTGGACAGGTCTACTGTACAGTTTATCGAATGTGCAAAAACAATACTTTGAATAAATAAAATAACTTGGAGCTATAATTGAATTTTAATTGAAATATTAATGTCAAAAACTTTTTGAACTCAAAAAGTTATCCCGACAAATGGCGGATACTCTGCTTGTTGTTACTGAAAAATAATAAACCAATAAACTATATCTACTATCGACATATCTGAGTCTTTCTCCTAATGTTTATGTCTACAAATACTGCAAAGTATTCTCTTTTAATTCGAATTTTGAATAAAATCTACCTTTATACGCAAAACTAACAACATCGTTAACGTTAAAAGTTTCATCAGCTCCGTGTTTCCGTGAAAAGATGCGATCTTGAGCCGCTAACAAGATCGCTCGCATCACTCATAACAAATGAAATGGTCGCAATATTTTTTTATAAATGTAAAGCTTATAAAAATTATTACACCTTTATGGGTGAGCACGTACCGACGTGACAGACGCATGCTCGCACGCAACATATAAATTTCGAAGGAGGCGCGTGAGCAACAGCGACAAGTTAGAAGAAGCTGATTTTCAAGATCAACGCGATCGGACGCTAAGTAGAACGCTGAAAATCTGGAATAAGAAATTAAAGCCTGGCCAGTTAAAAGCAAAAATTAATTGGAACTTTTATTCATGCAGCTTATTTTTCTCTTGCTAAAGTGGTTTTCACTGCATGATCATCATCACCTAGGTCGCACGATCGTTTGCTGCAAACTTCATTAACATTGCCTGACACAAGAGTTCCTTTCATAAGTAACAAACTGTCAACAATGCTAGCTGGCTGGCTGGCTAGCTGCATGACTGACGTCCAAACCCTACCTTGTTTGTGTGTGTGTGTGTGTGTGTGTGTGTGCATTATGCACTTTTAATGTTTATTTGCAAACTGATCCTTTGTGCAGCGAGCATCATTTGCAGATATATATAAGTTTTAGCAATATTTGCAACAAACAACAAAGACACACAAAAGCATATTTTCACCACAATCCAAGAACAAATAAAATAAGGATATTCGCACAATTGCCACAGTCAAGCATCAATCGATAAATCGCTCTGCTTAAGATCGATGGATCGCTTAAATTGCATTAACGACCAATGTTGAATTGAAAGTGGGAAAAAAGGTGTGCATGCAGTAGCACAATTTCTATCGCAGCATAAATTAATTTAAAAGATATTTCGAAAATTTGCATATCAAAGCAAAAGGATGCGCGTGTGAAAGAGAAGGTGCAGATGCTTGCAATCACTCTTGAATGATGTACAAAGAATAGCAAAAAAGAAAACGATCGGCCGCAAATATTCTCATCGTTAGCTATGCAACTCTTTTTATTTCCTGTTTGGACGTTAAGTAATTCAGTTGCCTTTATTTTAACATTTTTTTTCTTTCTTTTATCTCTTACCTGAGTATATTGATTGATCTTGTTGTACGATCAGCTTTACTGTATATGAATGATATTTCTTTATTCTACCTTAGAAAGCTAGGCATATAAATTTGCATATCCTTTGGAAAAAAATAAGCATGTTGCTATCAAAAGGATCAGCATAGATCGTTTGATCTATTGATGACAGTTTGCGGAAATATAATTTGGGAACTTAAAGCAGCTGCAGTAACAGCTTTGCAAAGTATCTAAGACAAGTTTTGATAGCAGCATGAGATAACAAATTGTTATATTTCTTTCGACGATCAAAGTGTGGAAGGATTTAAAAGTTGATTTCTTTTCAGTAAAAGTTCGGAATTTCTTGACTTAAACAATTTTTTAAGTGAACTCAGCCATTAGTTTATATCGCTAAATTGCTTATCTTGATTCTTTCACATCTTTTGCTTTAAATATTTTTTAAAAGATCTTTATTTGAAAAAACTTTCTTTTTGTATAAAATTTTTTAAAAATTCTATCATAAATTGTTAAATAACTGATTCATTATTTAAGATTCTACGAGAATGCATCTTAGACGAGTAAAAGTAGAAACAACTATAATTTTGTTACATTAAACCTTTTAAAATTCTAGCGATACATTTCCTTAACAAGATAATTTAAAGTTTTTTTTTATATAGCACTCATTAAGGTTTCAATGTTACAGTATCTTTAACAAGAAAATGTGTGAAAATCTTTCTATTGTGATTCATACAAATCAACAAACACTAAAAACGAAGCAATAAAATAAAGAAAACCAGCATTCCTCAGCACTGATGTCGTCGTCTTCATTCTTGAAAAAAAAAACACAAAAATATGCATGCGTATGCATAAAGAACGAATGAAAGTTAAAGTTTTTAAAAAAGCAATGAAAGCAAATAATATAAAAGAATTAAAAATATTATAGCTGAAAACGAAACTGATATCCTTTTCAAGGCCATCACATATGCACAAACACACACACACATGCAACGCACTAGGCATACAAAACACATCCATCCACTCACACTGCAACCGCTGCCACGTTTCAGCATCAAACATCGACAAGAATCGTCTGAGAATTATGCAAATTTTTCAATTTTCATTCTTCGAAATATTGAATTCGTTGATTTGCATAATTCCCAAATCATTCCTTGGCGTTGCATTTGAATTTTAATTTAAATTTTTGCTACCGTTTGTATAGATTTATTGCTCTACATCTATTGCATAAATAAAGGACATTCCGCTGCAGCATGAAAAAGATTTTCCCACAGCTTTTTGTTTGAATATCAACAGCGCGGAGAAGTTGTAGCAAATTGTTGCATATGATATTTTGTTGTTTTATAGTACCTGCCGATTGTTCGTGTAAATCGATTAATTTATGCAAAGCAGTGATTGCAGACATTTGTTTTGCTTCTAATTTTAGTCAAGAGACTTGGCGGCATTACAAAGTTAAAGTATGAAACGCCCGATATATATTCTAAGCATGATGGAGCAATAACAAAAATATATCGATATTGAACATATTAACATTAAAATTTTCGACAAATGTCTTATCGATATAAAATATTCTATAAAAAATACCTAGATATCAATCGATACGTAAATGACCCTTCAAATTTTTAATAGGAATTTTATAGATAAGTATTACACACCTTTAAATACTTTATTGAAAGTGTTCATCGAAAAATTCTGCTCGTTATGTTTTTCGCAAATTACTGAAAATATGCTTTACAAAAATACTATGTATCAAAAATTTTGATCGATAAATAGTTCTATTTGAAAATACATTTTCGATGTAAATTTTACAAACATTTTACTATCGATTTATTATAATTGAAAACATTAATGGATCAATTCTTTCAAACGTTCTGTTTCTGTAAATTTTTAGTAAATGATTAAAAAAAAATTTTTAAAAATAGCTATGCATCAAAAATTTTCATCGATTTTGATTAATAATGCGAAATTTATGATTTTCCGATAATATATTGAAAATTTTAATCGATTATTGCTTACACTCATTGGTTTTTGATACAATTTCGGTACATTTTTATGAAACATTTTATAGGAAATAAAACTGACTCTGAATGAAACTGACTTAATCGATAAATTTTTAAACTTGTTATAGAAATTTTATAAACATATATGTTAACAATACATTTTTCAATAATTTATTGAAAGTATAAGTCGATAGATTTTTTTACTCGATTTTTTTCGATACATTTTCATTGAATTACTCCAACAATATATACAAAATTACTATGCCTCTAAAATTTTAATCGAATAATTTTTTAACTTAAAAATTTTCAACAAATAAATGTTTAATCGAATGTTAAACTAGCGATTTTTCGATAATTCAATCAAAATTTGGATCGATAAACTTTGAAAAATATTCCATGAAAAATACCCTCAAATCAATAATTAAAATCAAGCGAAGCGTCAATAAAAATTAGTTAATTAATTTGTGATCTATTAAATGATTACATGAATTTAATTGCGAGCTTTAATTGCGAGTTGTTGTTGCCTTTTAAAAAAAAACTTGCTTGATCTAAAGCTCGCAATTAAATTTATGTAAACCTTCAAATTTTTAATAGGAATTTTATCTATAAGTTCTACGCAATTTTAAGCACTTTATTGAAATTATTAATCGAAAAATTTTTCTGCTCACTATAATTTTCGCTAATTCGGAAAAAAATATGTTTTAAAAAATGACTATGTTCAAAAATTTTGATCTATGAAAAGTTCAATTTCAAATTAAATTTTCGATTTAAATTTTACAGACTGTTGATTTATCGATAATTTATTGAGAATTTTAATCGATATATTATTTTACACGTTATGTTTTTATCAATTTTTGGTAAATGATTTCAAAAAAAAATTTTAAAATAGCTGTGCATCAAAAATTTTTATCGATTTTATTAACAATACTAAACTAATGGTTTTCCTATATTGAAAATTTGAATAGATTATTGTTAACACTCATTGGCTTTTGACACATTTTCAGAATATTATTTAAAATCATTTGATAGAAAATAATAATGACTCAAAATTTTTAATCGATAAATTTTTAAACTGTGTATAGAAACTTTATAAACTTATATTTAACAATATATTTTTCAATGATTTATTGAAATTATAAGTCGATAAATTTTTTCTACTCGATTATTTTTCGATACATTTCCGTTAAACAATATATAAAAAATTACTATGCAACAAAAAATCAATCGATTAATTTCTTAACATTTAAATTTTCGACAAATATTTTATCGAATATTAAACTAGTTTTTTTTTTCAAAAATGCAATGGAAATTTGGATCGATAAACTTTGAAAAATATTCTATAAAAAATACCTAAAATCAATCGATAGGTTAATGAACCTTCAAATTTTTAATAAGAATTTTATCGATAAGTATTACACTCCTTTAAATACTTTATTGAAAGTGTTAATCGAAAAATTGTTCTGATCATTATGTTTTCCACAAATTACTGAAAAAATGTTTTAAAAAATTACTATGCTTTAAAAATTTTGACCGATAAATAGTTCAATTTCATATTAAATTTTACAGACAGACATTTTACTATCGATTTTATTGGAAACATTTATCGATCAATAATTTTACTCGTTATGTTTACATTAATTTTTGGTAAATGATTGAAAAAAAATTTTTAAAAATAGCTATCATCAAAAATTTTTATCGATTTGATTAATAATATTACTTTATAGATTTTCTGATAATATATTGAAAATTGGTGTATTGAAATCGATTATTGTTTACACTCATTGGTTTTTGATGCAATTTCGGTACATTATTAGGAAACTTTTTATAGAAAATAATAATAACTCAAAAATTTTTTTTAAACTGCGTATAGTAATTTTATAAACTTATATTTAACAATATATTTTTCAATAATTTATTGAAATTATAAATTTTTCTACTCGTTATTTTTCGATAATAAAATAAACTTACTACTAGTACTTACTACTATTACTACTACTACTACTTACTACTACTACTACTTACTACTACTACTACTTACTACTACTACTTACTATTACTACTTACTACTATTACTACTTACTACTACTTACTACTACTACTACTACTACTACTACTTACTACTACTACTACTTACTACTACTACTACTTACTACTACTACTTACTACTATTACTACTTACTACTACTTACTACTACTTACTACTACTACTACTTACTACTACTACTATTTATTACCACTGCTACTTACTACTACTACTACTTACTACTACTACTATTTATTACCACTGCTACTTACTACTACTACTACTAGTATACATCGATAAATTATTCAAACACATTTTTTAAACAATAAATTTTCATCCAAAAATGTACTGGATAAATTATTAAACATTCAAATTGTCAATTGAAATTTTATCAACAATTGAAATATATATATATTTTGAAATTTTATCGACAATTGAATTATATATAGTAGTAGCAAGTAGTAGTAGTAGTAAACAGCAGTAGTAGCAAGAAGTAGTAAGTAGTAGTAGTAGTAGTAGTAGTAGTAGTAAGTAGTAGTAGTAGTAGTAGTAGTAGTAGTAAGTAGTAGCAGTAATAAGTAGTAGTAGTAGTAGTAGTAGTAGTAGTAGTAAGTAGTAGAAGTAGTAGTAATAGTAGTAAGTAGTAGTAGTAAGTTTATTTAATCGATTTTTCGAAAATGACTTGAAAATTTTTAGCGACACATTTTCTACTTTTTATTTTTCGATTCATTTTCCGTTACTACTAAAAAGTATTCTATACAAAATAAATAGGCACAAAAAATTTTACTGATAAATTATACAACATTTATTTTCTCGATATAAATTTGATCGACATTGTTTTTTTTTGTGTATTTTTGTTTAAAATTATTAGTACTATGTCGAAAACTATACCAATAATATGTATATTTGAAATTTAAATCGATTCATTTTTTCACTGGTTGTTTTTCAATACATTTTCGGTAAACAATTAATAAACCTTTTATAGAAAACAACTATGCAACAAAAATTAAAATCGATAATAATACTGTAATTTTTCAATTTTCACTGGATATCGATACAGACAAATATTTAATCACTTAATTGAAGAGTTCAATTATTTTTCGATACATTTTCGCTAAATTATAAAACAACATATATTGAAAATTATCTCTATGTATAAAATTTTAAGCATAAAATTATTTAACTTTCAAATTTTCGATTAAAATTTTAGCGACAAATATTTAATTATCGATGTGTCGATAATTTTTAAAAACTTGCCAACAAATTTTTCAACTCGCCGTTATTCCACCGTTTTCCGGAAAATAATTGAAAGACATTTTAAGCAAAATATCTATACATCTATAACTTTTATCAATATATTATTTAACGTTCTATAATTAAATATAGATATAAATTTTACCGAAAAACTTTTAAATATAAATTTTCCGATTATTTATTTACATTCGTAAAATACATATATTTTCGGATAATTAACGTTAATTAACGATAATTAATGTTAATTATTGAAAAACATTTTTGCATTCTTTAAAACGTGAAGCTCAGAAAAGAGCCTCCTCATTTAAGCAAACGTTGCCCAAAACCATGTGTGAAGCATAGAAAGTCGATAAGTCATTGAGTACAAATGATTACATGTTAACATACTTACTTTGGTTTTGAGCTATATTATATTTAAATAACCAAGATATACTAAACTAAATAAATTGAAATCGATATATTATATCAGGCGTAAATCGATTTCTCAAAAACTGCTGCTAGATTATTGAAAATTTTAAATTAATATTTTTTGATTAAAATGTTAACTGTTAAGTATTTAAATGCTTTAAAAAATCCTTTTACATTACCATTTTTTATTAATATCTTGTTTGTTAATATTGTACATATCAACAAATCGACTTTAGTTTTTATAAATAGTTCTAGTGCTTGTTTATCAGCTTATCTCCATTTGTGTTCAAAGCCTAGTCAAAGTTTTGCGAGCTGTCGTTTAGAAAAAAAAATAGTCCATGGACGCATGCGCATTGTTGTAATCGGTACCTAAACCAGAAAACTTTAAGTAGCTAGAAGTCGGTAGCTGTGTAGCTAGCTGTATAAAGTAGTCAGTAAGTCAGCCAGTCGATGCGACGCATTCACACAAAAAAAATATCTGTATTGTATCTTTAAATTCGATACTGATCTGAATGTGTTGTGCAGCGCGACCAAAGGCGATTTCCTGTGCAGAACAACAATTACAATATAAAAACAACAACAACACTAACAAAAGGTATCCACCAGAAGCAACTGCAACAACATCAAGCCAACCTAAACGTTAAGGTAGCCAAATAGGAGGCAGCTGAAATTGATCTGCTTTTGATTTGCATCGCAACGTGCGCGCACGTATCTTATGGATATGTACTTTTGTTGGTGTTTTTTTTTCTGTCTATATCTTCTATTACTCTATGCCTCTATTGTTGTAGCTGGCCTGTTGTTGTAAACAACTGAACTGTATTCAAAGCTTAACAAAAGTATAGCAATATCTATAAGATACTTTTGCTCATAAATGCGCATTATTTTATGCCTTAACGTTTGCAGCTAAATTGAAATCTATTTATTCTATATTGTTATACCAAAAAAAAAATTAGATTTTATTTTTTTCGTATATTGTATCATTTGCTAAAACATAATCACGCTTGTTGTAATTGTTGTTGCTGCAAATTCAATTCATTAACAAAAAGTAATTCAAAACCGATCTTATTGCGTCTATCTAAGTTTTTGTCGAGAAGTATAGTATCTAAATATCTGCTCGACTGCTTAAGTGTGTTTTTTATATTGTTTATTTAATGCATGCTTTTGTTGTTAGTTGATAGTTGTTGTTGTTTTTGTTGTGATTATTGTCGCTAGCCTGCCCAAAGGTGAGATTCTTCAATTTGTCACATACATCTATGAGATCATGTATCACACTTATATGAGGGCGATCTATTTTCATGTCATGCTTGTGTTATTTTATCTTATTTGGAGGGTTTTTTTTTTAAAACTATTTATTTTGTTTCTTATTTATTTTAAAACAATTGTAGCTGTCAGCATTGAAATGAGATCTATTTGCAACTGAATTTAGATTAAATTCCAATCTTCGCTTATCTCTAAGATAGCATAATAGTGTGAAGATCATCAGCATCATCGCCAAAATTAGATGAGCTAATTTTGTGCGCAGTTCTTAGCAAAAAGTGTGAGAAAAGTCATTTGAAAGATGATAGCAACAATTCCAAAAATTTAATTCAGATAATTTTTAAAAAAAAATATACTTTGAGATCTAAGGAAGGTAGAAGGCAGCTACAGATTTGTACTTTGTCATGTAGAAAGTTTAATGGAACTCAACACAATTCGCTACATAAAGGATTCAATAGAACAAAAAAGATTTTTTGTCAAATAAAAAGATAGTATATATTAAAATTCTGTAGTTCGACCATTTCCCATACCTTTACTTAATTCTTAACTTAATTTACATTCTCCATACTTTTAAAGGTATCTACATACTTGCATACAAAGTTTCGAATTGTTTGCGCCCTATTTTTTAATTTGCTTCAAGGCTTGTTGGTGCTTTCGCCTCTGAATATGTTGCTCCTCAAAATATTTTTTTCAGAATTTACTGCAATACCACACAGTTTGCAAAGCAAAATTTTATCATCAGTGGAAAACGAATCATTTCCAAACATTTTTACAAAGTTACGCATTTTGCGTGATTTTCTAGCAGCGTATTTAGGCACTTTTTTTATGCACAACTCTTTTTAAAACTTTAATAAAATATACTGATTTCTCAACAATTGAACATGTTCATTCAAAATGTATCGCTTAAAACAAACTTTACACTTAACAATTTTTTATTGACATAGCTGTCTCCTTCTTACAAGTTATTTGTTAATGGAGCAGTTACAACGAAGTGGAAAGCAGGTTCTTTTCGAAAATTTGTTTAATTGTTGTCACAAAAAAAATAATACAATTTAAAAACATTGCCACCATATAGATTTATGAATCTTACAAAAAAAAAAACAAAAAACTCTTGGTAAATTATTAAAAAAATTTAAAAAGCTTTAAAAAGGCAAAAAAGGCAAAATGTAGTAAAAAGGGCAAAAAAGGCAAAATTAAATTTTGTATTTGGAATCATTAAGACTCAAAACGTGTACTTCTTTTATCCACAAATAAATCTATCCACAAACAAAAAAAAGGCAAAGTCAACAAAATTCAGGTCCTGGTCATGAGCTATTTGTATTTAAATTGGCGCGATATTGCACGCCTTATCGTTCCACTTGCTCGCCAAATAACGCAAATGGCGTGTAGTATCGTTTTTAATGCTGAGGATTTGGACTTTTTTTTTGGAAAGAAAAATTAAAAAAAAAATACTCATTTTTATTTTCGAGTGTATCTACCTCTAAGCTAGAACACGATATTTTATTATTGAAATTCTTTTACTCGTGCAAAGAAAAAAAGGAAAAAACCCCAAAAAATAGTATCAAAAAGGATACGAGTACTGTAGGAAAGTAGGGTTAATTTAGATAAGTGAGATAAGTGTTTTTTTTTTCTATCATCTAAATTTTTCGAGTTAATCCAATTTTATCAAATAAAATATCTTATTTTATGAAAGGTGCCGCACCAACTTTCCCATTCCTTTTAAGTGTACACGGGAACGTCTATGATATTTTTTAAAAATCATTAGAAAATTCTGTGTCGATAAGCAATAACAGCTTAAGTCTAATTTCAAAGATTCGAGAAATCTTGCTTCGAAGTTTTCAAACGCCATATAAGTTATATGAAAGGGTCTTTTGTTTTCGTGACATAACTTTGGTTTAAGTCATGCTAGGAGCTCCAGATTTTGTGTTTTTATAGTACTTTATGCGTAGAACACAGCTACATCAATAACTCAGTTCTGTCTTAAGTAGACTTACGCGATTATTGCTTATCGGACACAGAATTAATGCTTGCGAGTTAATGTCCGATGGTGTCAAGTGTCAGATGAAACTTCACTTTATCTATTGATAAAGGTTTAAATAAAATTGAATATAGTAAAAAGGAAATTTTGATTCATTGAAATAACACCCAATGAAATAACGCTTAAAATAAAAAATGAAATAAAGCCCAAAAAATTAAATAACGCCCAAACTGAAAATGAAATAAGACCCAAAATATTTTGGGCATACAGAAATGAAATAGCGCCCTAAATCAAAAATGAAATAAGGACCCAAAAGAATTAAATAACGCCAAAACCGAAAATAAAATAAGATCCAAAATCTTTTTGGAAAAAAATTGGGAACATTTTACCGGCTCCGCGAAATAACTCCTTATGAAAGAACTCCCAACCGTAAATGAAATAAGTCCTAACATTCAAAGATCAAATAACTCCTAACTCCTGGTGAAATAAAACCTAAAGAAAAAATTAAATAAAACATTTAGGAGTATATTCACTATGAAATAAAACCCAAACGGCAATAATGAATTTCCTAATTTTCAGAATTTTAAAAAAAACAATTGTGGTTCTTCTGGCCGCGACCATAAAGCGAGCAGAGAAAGCTCTAGACCTCTGGAAAAATGCACACAAAACGTAAAATTAAATAAGGGCCCAAATTCGGGATCTTTTTTGAATATGAAATATTGACCCGTAGTAAATTTCGATAAGGCAAGTATATTGTGTTTTGCTGTGTTGTTGCCACCCCACGTTAGATGCGACTGCCTGACCGCGACCATAAAGCAAGCAGGGAAGGCTCTAGACCTCTAGTAGATAAGGTGTTGGACCAGCACATCAGAGGACGTATGTTCAAATCACGAAGTGGTCAGAATTTTTTTTTATTTTAGCTTAATTTAGCTGGGTCTCAAACCCACGTTTCTGCTTGCTTGCTTGCTTGCTTACTTACTGCAAGCTAACTTGCATTTGTAATGATGCAAAATAAGCGTAACTTTCTTAACAAGTAAGATGAAAGAGTGAATAAGGTGTTAGACCAGCACATCAGAGGACGTGTGTTCAAATTCTTAACTGGTCAGAAAAGTTTTTTATCTAAGTGGATATTTATATTGCTTTATTCTTAAACTTTTTGTGGATTAAAAACTAATATTTTTTGAATTAGAAAATTTTAAACTTTAAAAAATTTAAGTTTCAAATTTAGTCCAATCTTTTTAACGTATAGTAAAAAAAGGTTGAACTTATTTCGAATTTAAACTTTTTTTAATTTATGCACTGGAATTCCTATAATTGTGATTTTCATTTACAGCTGTTTTTAAGCAACAATAATTAAAATTGCACGTGGGTAAAGGAATATTCTATCTTGCTCAAAAACTGAGAGGTTCTTCTCATTCGGTGAAGAAAAACACTGAATTTAATCTACCAGATCAATCAATATACATGTCAAATTGTATCTATTTCAAATTGTAGCAATAGCTACGATTACAGAATATAACTGTAAGTTTTTAAAACAAACTTGTGTTTCTTAATAAAAAAAAAACTGATTTCAGCAACAAATCCCGCAAAAGAACTATTTTTCTCATACAGCTGAATATTTTCGTGTAGAATTATTCTCAATAAATTAGTTTTTATTTTTTTATTTCCTATCGATCACTGTAGCACGTGCTGCGTGCTTGATTGGTTAGATTTAATGCTGCGATCATTACAAGAAAGGCGTGAGTGAGATTATGTGATTTGGAAAATTTTATAAATTATAAAAATAGTCTTGTAAAACGATAATTTTTATAGTTTCTTGTATCTTTGATAAACTTCTCGGGGAATAGGAAACATCAACAACTAACGGCTTTCATGAAAATTGCCTTAATTCTCAAAATTTGTATGCCACATCAAGAGTTTCACCTGCTCACACACACACACAGTATAACCAACATGATCACCACCCATATTTTTTCATAATTTCTTGCTCACAGCTATCATTTTTCTTCTTGCACACAAAACGAAAAATTAAATAAGGGCCAAAATTCGGAATCTTTTTTTAAAATGAAATATTGTCCCACCACATAAAATGATATTTGGCCGATAAAATGGCTTTCCCTCGTACGGAATTTTAAAACCACAATTCGGATAAGGGTAAATCGTTATATCATAAATAAAAAAAACTGTTTGGGCTTTATGCGGACATGCCTTTCTTTCATTTTACAGTACTTCTGGATATAATTCTTTTTTTAATAGGCGGCCTTCGACCGCTGCTTAAGGATTACAACCCTCAGTAAGTCCAACATCGGCTTCGCTGTCTACAGTACTTCTGAATTGAATATAAATTGATCTAACATTTTGATGACAAAACTTTGGGCATTATTTCATTATAAATTAACACGCAAATTTGGGTACCCTGACATAACCCCAAGTGGCACAATCCTAATTTTTAATTTTGGATTAAACCCAAATTTTTTATTTGAGGCAATGTCACTGCTTGTAAAGTGTCACAACCCCAATTGGGATAATGCCACTTTTGAGCCCAAAAATGAGAAAATTTGGATAGACATTTCGAAATATTTTGTTTTTGCCAAAATTAATTTCTTTACTATTTTTTCGTGGAACGTATGTATGTATGTATTAAGAGCTTTAAATAACAAATCTGTATAAATTAATGGCCCCTCTCATCTGGTTTAGAAGTTATAGGGGTACAAATTAAAGAAAATGGGCTCGAAAACCTTGCTATTTTTCTCTTAATTGCATACTTTTATAAATTAAGCAAGAATATTTAAAGAAAAATAATGCTATTACCTATTCAATAAGCTATTAAGCATTAAATTCCATGCATTACTTTTCAAGATAGAACACTTTTATTACATATGTGAGTCCCAACTTTTTTTCAATAAACTAAACCAGTTTAGTTTTTTTCTTTAATTTGCTCTTCCAGCCTAATATATCCAAACATTACAATTTTTTATAAAAAATCGCGCGATTTATAGAAAAACTATATTCTAGAAATTCTAAAATACCAGAAAAAATGTGGAATTTTTACTTCTTTTTATTTAAGGATATGTCATCCCTTCCATAGTGACATAATCCCATGTACAAAAATTGGGTTTATGTCACTGTATGAGGAGTGACATTATCTCAAAATTAAAAATTGGGATGGAATTATATCACGGCACCCCAAATTTGAATGGAAAATTTTTGGGCTTTATTTCATTTTTTATTTTGGGCGTTATTTCCCTGAACCGGAAACTTTAATTTGCAGTTCTTGTGTGTATTTCGGTTATATTGCAAAGTATTTGTCAGATTGCGGTAAAAGATTTTCTGACGTATTGTATTATCATCTGGAGCATATGCATTTTGTAATATTTCAATTAACAAACACGGAGCAGTGTTGGTTTACGTGACCCAATGTCAGAAAAAATCTGTTTCAATTCCTTGCCTTTGCTAAGCCTTTAACCCTGGATGTGCTTTGTTAGTCGGATTGACTAACATTGATTATATCTGTGGTCACAAGGAATAACGACTAAACTCAAAGTATCGTAAAAAACGATATTTTAATTGCACGAACTACGACCTATTTTTTTTAAATATATGATCCGTTACAAACAAAATACATGCATACATAAGTGATGATCAATTTTGGGCAAAAAATGGATATCTGCATACTTCAAAAAATTGACAATAAAGTAAATTCCATATCGCTTTTTTACGATATTTTGAGTTTAGTCATTATTCCTTGTGACCACAGATATAAGTTGTGTTTTCTTTGAATGAAGTCACTAATGTATTTGTTCAATACACACAATTTGAAAAAAAAAATTAAATATTTTTTTTGTTTGTTTATTAGAATATAAAATATATAAAAAAACTTCAACTTAATTTCATTTTAAGAACATGGTTGAAATAGCGATGCACATCCAGGGTTAAAAAATTTAAAAAATTTTTTATAATATATTATTTACGTCAGAACCTGTGGTAAAAGTTTGAATACCAAAATCCCATATGACATCAAACTTGACGTGTCTTAAACGCGTATTTCAAAAACAAACCAATAAGCAATAAATGTTGTCAAGAGACATTAAAAAAGGAATAATTTCCATGTAGCTTCATAAGAAATTAACTTCCACAAAAGTTATGTGAGGTCCTTTGACCTCCTAAGGTCAGTCGCATGCCTAGTCGCTAAGTTGCCCGCTGGTGTATTAACAAAAAATTGACACATTTTCGTCACAGTCATGTGTCGCATGCGACAAATACACATCGCAAAGAAATTTCTCTTAGCTGTCGTTGACATTGCCTACGCTGCACAGTGCGTTGAGCCTATATAAATCAGCGTCAAAAATACAAGTTTTATAAAAAAATAACCACTTTGCCTCAGTAGATTTGAGATCGCTTATTTCAAAAATGTAAGATTTCATCTAAACTTTATTCTTATTTCTCAAATCATATTAAACAATTAAACTTTTGGCATATCTGAGATATTATTGTATAAAAATTAACAGTAAGATTTTGCTTTCAAACTTACTATACAAAATTTGTTGATAGTATTTTCATACCAAACTGACTCGTTTTCACAAAAAAGTAGCCACATAAAATGCTTAATAATATTCTTGCTTATGTTAAGAAGGGAAGGGGGGGGGGGAGTAAACACTTCAAAAGACAATATAAAATAATAGAAATCGAAAGGACCAATTTTATTTTTCCACCTCTCAAAGTTTGCTATTTTTTGAGTATTAAGCCATATTTGTAAATAAAGTTCATTTCTTTTATGAAATCATATTCAAAAAAAGGAAATTATTTTCATAATTTCAAAATGTTGCAAAAAAACAAACAAAAAATGATGCATACATCCTTATCGTTCTTCGCAATTTCCGTAGTCTTGGAGAAGTTAATGGACACAAGATTCTATGCCTCATGAAATAAGTTGTCTTATAAACAGATTTCCAAATAATCTTTGCCACATGATCAAGAAAGCTTTTGTTTGCTGCTAATTTTTGTAGCGTCCTTAATGCACCAGTTACTACAGTACCAAGAGTATTTTACCACCCAACTGGATATTCGGATCAAGCATTGCTTCCACATTAAGTATTGTAATGAACTTTGTCGAAAGTAGTAATACAAGCTTGTGTTTTATTTAAATGATGAATTATGACGAAAATTATGACGAAAAAACAAAGAATTGGCCGAAATATACAACTTTTCGAAAATCATTTCATTTGTGTTTTTATTTTAGAAGATATGAATATGTTTTCTTTTCCAATGTAACTTGATACAATCACACTAGTAATTGTAACCATTTATAATATTAATCGAGTATGATTTCTCGCCTCCCTCATTTCTCTAACTAGTCTTTAGTTTGTTTTCATTTCGTATTAGATATATAATTGAAAAAATTTCTAATCATACTTATATGTAACGAATGTAAATTGCAATATATTTATAATTTTTTTCAATAACAAAGTTTTCAAAGATCTTAAAATTTTTTTGTAATCTTCAGCTTAGTATGCTGTAGGAACGAAAAAAAATTTCCATAAGAAATACATTGCGATCTTTGACAACGAACTGGCAGTTTTGTAATTTCGCAGAGAAATTTTTTTCGTCAGCTAGTACGCTGTAGAAACGAAAATTATTGCTATGTTGCCAAATTTCCATTCGTGAGTGAAAAGTTGAAATGTCAAAATTTCGCTGTCGATTATATGCCCGTACATTTAAATGGCACGGAAATTTGCCATTCAACAATAAAAAATAGGCAGTAAGTGTGTTTAAGTGTTGAATTTGTTATTTAACAAATTGAATGTTGCATTTATATAGTTTATTAATGTGTAGTCTTGCCTTTTATGGGATATAAAATTGCAGCAATAAAAAAAAATATGAATAAAAATATGAACCTGTCAACCAGAACAGCAAGTGCTTTTTCTAAACACAAAAATTTTGACTACACCAAAATTTCGCGAGTAGAGCTATATGCCCAAATATTTTCGCTCCCACAGCATACTAAGATTTATTTTCAAATAAAAAAAAACAACTTAATTTTCTTTAAAAAGGTAAAGTTTTTAAATCACGCATATATTTCTTAATATAGATATGTACACCTAATCCTGTTTTTGCACGGTACATACGTTCCAGAAAATATCGTGTAAAAAAAAATCAAAACGTGAAAATAACGTGTAAAAACAGGATAAGTTTATTTCTGTCGACCGTGTTATTTCAAAATCGTGTAAAAAAAGACCGTGCAAAAACAGGATTAGGTGTATACAAAAAATTCTTTCTGATTTGTAACAATTGAGTTATTGATTGTGCGTTCCAATTTTATATAACGATCCTTTGAATACTTTGTATTTTTGTAGCCATTTAATGCACTGTGCACTGCAACAATTAGTTCAAGAGATAAAATATTTTAAATACCTCAAAAGTAAAGGAATATCTAAAAATAGTCAAAGACAAAAGATGCTGTCATAAAAACATAAAATTAACAGCAGGCAAAACAATGGAAAACAATAAAATACAAAGCATTGATTGTTCTTTGGGCCGTTTGTGAGGAGGAAGTGGCAGGCGCCGACTCTCTTTCTCTTTCTTCTCCTCCTGACTTTCGTGTGGAAATGCCACAACAACAGAACAAGTAGCCGTCACTGACAATCGAAACATCGGTAAGCAAGGGACAGTATTTTCTTTTTTTTTTGCAAACTTATTGCTGTTGAGTGCATAACAATGCAGAAACAGCTAAGAAAGTAAAAACCTCAACCACCTCATTCGTCCTTGCCAGCACTAAATATCAATTTCGTCCTTTAGTTTTTTTTTCACCCCGTACCAGCGCATGCAACATATTAACGCTTGTAATTGAGCGCATCGGCTTGTTGCAAGGGCGCATCCTTATTACAACAAAAACAAGCCCAAATGCAATTGCAACCTTATTTTTTGCGCGTGCGAGTCCTGTTGCAGAATTATTGCAGTTTTGCACACAGTAGTTAATGTGTTTTTTTTTTGTTGTTTTGGTTGTGTTTTTGTGTTTAGCTAGAATCTTTCCATTCATATCCTGTTGCTGCTGCTGTTTGTTGTGATTGCTTTTTGTAATGCGTTGTAAGCAGTTTTTTTTTCCCCCTTCAGCTTGTTGTTGTGGCACTTTTATTTGTATATTTTTTGTCTAATGCTGTTGTTATTGTTGTTGTTGTTTTTTAGTGGATTTGCGAAAGTAGTTTTTCGCACCCTTTCGCAGTTGCGGAAATCATCAAATTATGTCGATAACCAGGATCATAGAATAATGCCGTTTGAAGTGTGCGTTGAAAGTGAAATGGATTTATTATGAGTACTTTGCTCTTTTCTTTCTTTTGTTAGAATCATTTGATAGGTTTTTTTTAGTGAGTGTTCATCGATAATTGGTTAATTAATAGGGTCGGATTTTTTTTGTTTAAGGTTCATGAAGAAATTTCAAAATACGTTATGCAGCATTAAAAAGAGCTACTTTAGCATTCCAGATTATTATTATTAATATATATATAACTATAATTAGATCTCAGGAGTTTGTTACAAGAGCAATAGAGTAATTTCGATTTGATCTAAAGTTTTATTTTAATAAAAAATATTTTTTGAACCTTAAGTCCGATACACTCACATTACAATACCTATCTTTTAAATGTAATGATTTGAATTGGTTAAATATGTTAAAATTGAACATTATATTATTATGATTTTATGATATTATCCCATATCAATATGTGATAACATATCATCATACCATCATATCACACCATTGTACCATACCATCATTATAAACGTAGTAGAAAATAGTCGCAAAAATAGCAGCGAAAACAATAGTATGTTGTATAAATATAAGTGACAAGGAAGTTAAGAAAATAGTAGTAGAAAAAGTAGTTTATATGTGCATGTAGTATTAAAAAAAGTAATAGAAAAATAAGTGAAAAATGTACCACTATACCATAAGTATCATCCTATTCCATTGAATTATGTCTTTATTACATACGTAGTTAAGCAAAATAGTAGTACAACATTTCGTACAACAGAAATCAAAAAAGTAATGGAAAATTTTTGTAGAATATAATTGCAGAAATATTAGTAAAATATATAAGTGAACAGATATAAAACTAGTAGTAGAAGTTTAAGCAGAAAATATCAGTAAATACTGAAGCAGTTAAAAAAGTAATATAAGTAGTGTTTAAAAAATTAGTAGAAATATAATGAAGTAGAGATATAGATGTAGTACAGTACTATAATATGTATTAAATACATCATCAGATAACATCATACCTCTCCATCGTATCACATCATCAAGCAATGTCCTCATTTCATACGTAGTAGAAAAAAAATTAGAAGAGAAGAAGTCGGAGTAGTAGCGTCATAGGCAGTGTCTTTGGCAACCATAGAGAGACATCCTCAAAACCTTCAAAAAAGCAATTCGAGACGCGAAAAAGCACTCTTGGCAGGAATACACCCAATCAATTGACAATATAAAAGAATCGGCAAGACTAAGCAAAATTCTGTCCAAAAAAAGCACCAGTGCATCTTTCATTCGGAAAGAAGATGGTACGTGGACAGAATCTACGAATGAATCACTAGAACACTTTCTCAACACACTCTTCTCCGGCTTCAGAAGCAGCTGCAATGAGACCTTAGGTTTAGAATCACCCGAGGCAACTGCGGCGGTTCCAACTGGCTCCTTTGTCTCAATGGAAGGGGCTATCTGGGTCTTAAGCAGCTTCTCTCCATACAAATCTCCACGTCCCGACGGAAAACCCTAGAGCATATACTGAATATTCATCTAAGGGCATTCTAAAAAATGCTAACATATCCAATGCCCAACACGCATATCGAGGGCAGATCCTACACGAGGTTATTACTACTATTGAAAGATCCACCTTCTTTAAACAATACACTCTTGCGGCTTTCTTGGATATAGAAGGAGCATTTAACAATATACATACTAGGGCCATTCTTTATTGTCATACCAATCTTGGTGTACAAGCACCGGTGAGAAACTGGACAGTCTCAGTGCTCAGTAACAGAATGATACAGGCAGACCTGGGTGGCTGCCAACTCACGAGATTTGTCAGTAGGGGTACTCCTCAGGGAGAAGTGATCTTCCCCCTACTGCGGATGACGTGGTTGTAATGGTATCTATTTTATTTTGATATTCAATATTAGTATTATAAAAACATGTTCTTTTGAAATACAAAGGTAGTAAACTAACAATAATATTATATTCAGATTCAACGATTATGACATTATAACATAGTCAATAAATTTCATTAATGGATTTATTATAATTATTATTATTTATTATTCATACGTATTCATAACAATTACATTTTTCATAAAGTGAAAAAAAAGAGCAATGACTCAGGATCCGCGGGTTCGTCATACCCGACACTCCATAAGGGAATGCCCTGCGGCATTGCTAAAAAAAAAATTTAGAAAAATTATTATTTAATATCAGTACAATAAGAAGATAGTAAGAAATAGCTTGAAATATAGTAAGAATTATAGTAAGAAATAGATCGTAAAACGTTAATACTGAGCTAGAAATAGAAATCTGGTTATTTTATTTTGTACAAAGATAACTACAATCAAGCAAAATGATTTAAAACGGCTTGCCTAAAGCTTCTTTCATTTCTAATAGATTTAAGGTGACTGGGTAATGCATTCCATAATCTAATGGCACTAACGAAAAATAGTCTGGTAGAGTTCAGGGAATTAAAGTTAGGTATTATCATCATATAAATCCTGCTTGACTGACAAAATTGTAATTTTTCAAAAAGATACAATGGCACTTTAAAGTGAATCAATTTAGTGAATAAAGTGAATATGAACACAGAAACATTCTAAATCCGCTACCTCAGGAACTGATTCCTAGAAACACGAACTACGACACTCCCAAACTCGACTTAACAAAATCCTTTATAACCAAGTTTCCCACCAGGGTGGAATGGCGTAATGGGGGAATTGATCTAGCCTTCGATGTGTCCTTTTACACTGATGGCTCCAAGACTTTGAGAAACTGAGGATGGTGGATGCTTTTCGTCTGCCAAACTCAGCCAGCGTCTTCCAGGCGGAGCTTTTTGCGATAAGAGAAGCTTTTCGCATTTTAAGTAGAGCTAACACCAATCACCTTAATGCAGCTATTCTAACGGATAGCCAAGCCGCCATTAAATCTTTAGCTTCGATCAGTACCAACTCCAAACTGGTAATGCAGTGTAAGGATGAACTGGCCCGGCTAAGTCACCAACTTAGCATTACTACAATCTGGGCTCCCGGCCATAGGAACACTTATGGTAATGAAAAGGCGGATGAATTGGCTAGGCGGGGTTCTTCCCTTGACGTTTCAAGAGCGGAACCTGTCGAAGTTTCATCGAACACAGTTAAGGGAAGAATTCATGCTTACTACTTAGACTTAGCCGGTAGTAGATGGAGAGAACTACCAACCTGCAACACATCAAGAAAAATATGGTCCCTTTACAACCTAGGTAGAACTCAAGAGATGCTCTTAAAATCCCGGAGAATTGGACTACCCGTCAACACCCACTGTCGCAGCTGCGATGACCCAAATGAAAAAGAAACACTGACACACTTTCTGTGCACCTGCCCAGCCCTGGCCAGGTCCAGACTAACAACGCTTGGCAAGCCCTTCCTCAGCAATCTAGAGGAACTTTCAACAACAAAAATCAACAGTCTCCTAACTTTCATCAACCGCACCGGATGGTTATAACCTAACAGTGCATTACCCATTCAACCAACAGAAACACGAGGTTATGGTATCAAAACGGCTCACTAGAGCTATTTGAATTCTACTTGTATGTAGCATCATCATCTAAACCAACCAGAAGTTGGAAATATTAATATAGAAAGGAAATAGAAATAGTAGTAAAAAAAGTTGCAGTGAAGTGGCATAGTAGTGGAAAAATATATATCACCACACCATAGCATCTAAGCATAAAATACTTCCATAACACAATATGTACGATTCATCACATGATAACTATACAAAAAACAAATCCATCTAACCTTCATACCATAAAATACCATCATAACATATCAATATAACATCATCACACTATATCATCCAAGAGAAAAACTTGTCAATTCAACAAATTCCGACTTAATTCTAGGTAGTTTTCTCCTTTGCTTTGTGCTCACGAAGACCATTTCTTTAATATGACAGCGACTCATTTTTCAGTAGATCTAAAGAGCAAAAGTGTCTACCATTGGCGTCGGAAGCGGGGGACAAGGGGGCAGTTGCCCCCCCCCCACTTTTTTAGCTAGATAAACAATTTAAAAAGAAAACTTCGAAAGTTATTAAAAAAATCAGTTTTTTTACAACGATAATATTTTTGTATTATATATTTTCCTCTTTTTTCTCTCTTCTTCATAAACATGCTTGCGGATAACCATTTTCTTTCTCTGTGTTTGCAAAAAGATAGAACAAAATGTAGAGTTTCTACTGCAAGCCCACCACATCAGTTAAAGCACCCTTAAGTATGTAGCTTAATGCTTGTTAATTTTGCAACTCTGGTAAGAAAAAATTTGACATGTTCTTAGGGGCTTTCCATATTGGACGACATGTTGTACGATAAGTAAGATGGAAAACTAATGGGACTATTTGATTGAGCGTTCGAACGATCCAACTTGTAAAGAAACATCGTTAATTGCAAGCTCTCAAGCAGAACACATCCGGCTAATAGCTAAGCAACTTTTAGATACCCTGCAAGAGCAGTAATTTTACATAGTTGTACAATATTGTACAATCGGCAGAAAAAACCAAAAATTTCGACTAACGTTTTAGCTTACGCATGGTACTACATGTTGTACAATCTGCCATGTTGGTCCAATGTTTTGGACCATGCGAAAGCCCCTATTGTGAATTAGCTGATGAAAATCCACCTCGACGCTTTGAACAAACATCAAATCCGGTTCCTTCAGTACAGTTGCCATTATATGATCGGCTACGAAAAGATTATTTCGAAATTTTAGATCTTCTCTCAAATGAGATAACGGCTAGATTCGATCAAACAGGTTGATATTTGACTTTTTTTTTTATTTTTGCATGTTTACACCAGCTTCACTCAACCGACTCACTTTGATTTAACATTCGGTGAGTCGGTTGAGAGTGAAGCTAGTGTAAACTGGCTGTAAATCTTATTGTACATTTAAACAGATCTTGACACTCTGGAATCGTTGGAAAATATTGTAATCGAAGCCGTCAACGGAAAAGTGCCTTCTGAACAAAATCTAAAAACAAAACTAGATCTTTATGCAGATGACTTTGATGTGAGCGACCTCCACGCGCAACTTAAATTGCTGAAGCAATTGCCTGGCCAAACACCTTCAAATTGTAGTGGCATTGTATCCAAATTTGCAAAAAATTCGGATACTGTAAAAAAACTTTTAAATGAAGTTGAAAAACTTATTGCTTTGCTTTTGACTGTGCCTGCATCAGCAGCTTCATCTGAGCGTTCTTTTAGTGCACTAAGACGACTTAAAACGTATCTTCGAGCAACTATGACACAGAAACGACTCACTCATGCGGCACTTATACACATTTACAAAGACAAAACCGAAGAATTGAATTCGATGGAGGTGGTGAAAGAGTTTGTTTCTCGCAAGGACAGAAAAAAACATTTTGGAATAATTTAAATTGATATAACTTTTTGTATCTTATTGCATTTAAACCATGTAAAGATATACCTAGTCTTTATAAAAGCAACCATTATTTCTTATATTTTCATATTACCATATGAAAGATCCTTTAAAGAATGATCTCTAATATTGAAATTGGAAGAACTTTTAAAAATAATGAAATTTTAATATTTTTTATATATTTTTATATTTTTTTTTATTTTAAACTAAAATAAAAAATTTGTTTATTCACATTCATGTTTCTTTGAAGAAATTTTGGTGAACTTTTTTTGCACCACCAATGTACTGCCCCCCTATTTGTACTGCCCCCCCCATTTGTACTGCCCCCCAGATGAAATTAGCTTCCGACGCGCTTGGTGTCTACTGTTGTTAAAAGAGACAAAGTTGTTTATTAAAGCAATATTATTGAAAATAAGTAAGAAGAAAATTGGTAAACTTAACAAAGCTGACATTTAAAAGAACTGAATAAGAAGATTGTTGTTTCAACAATGCAGTTAATTAAAGAAATAAAAAAAGGAACAATGCCAATGAGATCAAAAGTATATTTTTTTATTATTGTGTCTATTAAAATAAAAAAAAAAATAATGAATTAAATTGTGAGCTTTAGATCAAGTAAGTTTTTAAAGAAGACAACAACAACAACAGCAACAACAACTCTGTATAGAGTCAATCACTTAGCTGACTAGACAGTCTGTTTCGAAAATCGCTACATATTCCTCTTCAGTAGTCTTTGAGTGATTAAGCTGTGATCAACTCACTCTTTAAACTAGCATATGAGTGAGTAGATCTTGGAATTCATTCTTTTGAATTGTATGGCTGCTAATCATATGATATTTGGTTAACCGAAACAAATGCAACAACATTTTAAAGGAAGAATATTGCACTTGCTGTAACAATTTTTCGATTTAAACTTAGCAAACCATGTTTCGGTAAAAAATTTTATGATAGTCTGACGATACCGTTACGATATCTTAACACACAAATACGCGATATCGTCCCGATAGTACAGTTAACAATAGCATTTCGATATCATAACGATATCTATATACAAATTTCTAGATATCATCACGATAGCATATTTACGATAAAATATACTAGATATCATTACGATATTATAATAACGATATCATTGCGATATAGTAACGATATCTATAATAAATAAGTACTCAATAGCATCACGATAATATAAATACGATAGCACTACGATATCGCAACAATATCTAGATTAAAAAAATGCTAGATATAATTTCGCTGGCACCGATATTAAGATAAAATAAACGTCGCTAAGGCTTACCTATTTACGTACGCTTATATTATTATGATGAGTAACCAAGAAATGAAAAAAATTCAAAGTGTTTTCATATAATTTTGTAAGGATTCGAGATCTGATATCTCGTACTCAGTTTTTTATTTCTTTGTAAAAATTTTTAATTAAAAACATTTTAAAAATAATATCATTTATTTTAAGTTCCTTGTTGTTATTACATGTTTTAAGCAAAACAAAATTTTTTTGATCTATAAAATAAAAAAAAATGTATACAAAAATAACGAGATCTCATGTTTGTTTCGAGCTCGTTTACGAGTCTGATATCTCGTATTGTTTTTAGTATCTTTGTAAAATTTTTTTTAAAAACATTTTAAAAATAAAATCATTTATTTTAAGCTCCGTTGTTATTACATGTTAAAGCAAACAAAATTTTTTGATCTATAAAATAAAAAAAATTTATAAAAAATAGCATTTTGAACTTTAGTAAAAAATTTTTAGATAAATTATCCATATAACTCATGATGGAAGGCTAGCTTTTATTCTTAATAAAGCAAATTAGGCGACGATTAGTTAATAATTGCGATGGTCGACTGGATAAGCTGATGGACTTACACGCACGCGGCCGAGGTTCAAATCTCCGGATGGTTATATTTGCAATATCGTTTCGATATCAGGGATTAATATGCTTTCGATATCGTTAATGACATGTCCATTTATATCGAGAACGGCCTTTTTTCGATATCAACGATATCGTCTCGTGAAGCTTTAAACGATAGAAGTTATCACCTTTACGATATCATCTCGATATCGAAACAACATTGAAATTTCGATATGGGAATTAATATGTTTTCGATATCGTTTACGATATGTCAATTTGAATCGAAAACGGGTATTTTTCGATATCATAACGATATCGTCTCGTGTTTCGTTATAGATAGAAAATATCACCTTTACGATATCATCTCGATATCGAAACGATATCGTTTGGTTTGCTGGGCAGGGTTCGACAGATGTCATTCTATGTATGTATGACAGATGTTCGACTGTCATACATACCATACCATTTTATCAAACCATATAGCAATATCTTCATACCATTAAATACCATAAAATCTGACTAAAAATACTAATATATCATCATACCAAAAAATCATGCTATACCATTAGACAATAAAAATACATTATATCATCGGCATGGTTTTTTTTCTTTTCGATTGTTTTTCGAGTGTACACAGTTTTGAAAAACAATGTTCGTAAAAATGAATTAATTTTGAAAGGCTATTATTTTTTTTTAAATAATATTTTTACAGATATGTATTGTAATTTTATTCAAATTCCTTTGACAAGAAAGTTTTAATAAGGAATTAGTTGCATTTAGAAATTTGCTTAATTTGGCAAATACAAAAGTGCTTATACTTTAAATTAATTTAAAATATATTCTCTTTCATATTCAATTTGGAACTTTTGCAGAATTTTAAAATAAGTAACCATAAAATCATTCGTTCAATTATATCATTCAAAATGCAATAAAAACATGCAATCTGTCAAAATGCATTTGACTGAAAATTACTTATGGGAAGAAATAAAAATAGAAATCTTTCTCTTAAAAATGTCCTCTGTGTTTTATCTTTATATATGAAATAGAGTGGCGTTAGTTACTACGCTTATAACTCAAGAACAGCTGGACCGATTTCGATAATTTATACAAACAATTGAATAATACAAACGGCCAAACAATTCCCGAAAAATCCCCGAAAAAAAATACGAAGAAAATTCATTTTCCCATGCATTTTGTATGGAGTTACTTTACGACGCATTCTGGATGATCGATGACGTTTTTTTTAGCAATTTTTTTTTGTCACACATTAAAAACGAACATAATTTTTAATGCTGGTTCTGCCAGAATTTTTCAAGTTTTAACAAATTTTTAAGTATTCGACCACTATTTACACAAGCAAGATTATATTTGATGGGCGTTTGGAAACGGGGGCGTGGCAACAAAGCGCCATGTTTCAGCTAGTATCTAATAAATGTAATATCGTATGTTGATTGTTGATATGGAAAATATAATGTAATATCGTATGGTTTGTGGGGAGGACCTCTATCTAATTAAATAATTTAAAATGTAATCGATATAGCAGAAAATTGATAATTATCCTTCTCTTTGGAAACATATTGGCACCAATAAATTTTTCTAACTCACCCCCTCCCTCCCACTCTGATAGATGGGTCTGATATATTGGCCAATATCAACTTTCTACTTGAGAAATGTCGTAAAAGTTTAACAGTCACCCAGCAAAAGTATACATTTTATTGCACGGTTTTTCTTTGCCCTTAAAGCACTCAATTTCTACGTGCTTTAAATTCTATTTCAATTTACGACATGAAAACAGCAATATGACCAATACGAAAATAGTTATACCAATCTGCACTTTGATGTTATCCTGACTATTTTTAGTTTCATATTTCGAATTTCATTTTAATATAAAAATGATCATTGCTGAGTCGTTGGGTATTTCCACCTTTCAATTTTTTTATTTAAAAACAACAAAATGAATTTAAAAAAATTATTGCAACAAATTAAAAATTTTGCTTTATTTTCATCACATCACCAAGAATATTTTGCATAAATTATAGAACTGTATTTTTACTGCACAGCTATACAACAAAGAATGACGCAGATGTCCTTGCAGCATTATAAGCTGCGTCCTGCCAAACCATAGAGCCATAGAAATACGGATAATATTAATTTTATTTCAGCTCTTCATAATTTTATTGTATCACGAACTGCATTTGAATTGAAAACTGATGCCGATGAAACTTCAATGTATAGCTTCTTAAATAAATACAAAAGTGAACAAAAACAACTAGAAGAAAGAATAAAACCAAAACACATGAAAGCGAAAGGATCTGCAGCTTAGAGTGCGAGTGCGTGTGCGTGTGCGTGTTCTTGTAATCAATAAACAAGGCAAAGCAAGGCACCCAAAGGAAGTGCCTCAGAAAGCAGCAGCAGTAAGAAAATAAGAAGGAAAAAAAAAATTAAAAATCGCACATGTAATCAAACAACACGCGCAATTGTACAATATCCTGGCTGGAGGACATTTCATATGCAAACGAGCTGCTGCATGTGTGAGTCTGATAGAAGGGTGGCGGTGGCAGCAGCCTCTTGTCGCTGACTAGCACCAACACAACCCCTTTTATCAGTGCTTACCCTGGTAATGGGCAAAGGTGTCTGATTGTCAAGGTGTACACTTCGTTGCTTTGTTCTTGGTCGATGAAGGAATTCGTTAAAAATAAACGATACAGTACAAATTAATTACAATTGCAACGGCATTCGACAGGATCTTGGCAGCTGAGATGAGTCCTATGGTGTTTGGAAAGAAAGGGTGCTATTTTGTTCTTGGCCGTTATGCATAGTTTTTATGCTGGCCTTTGTTGCTTTTCAGTTGCTCAAGAAAATTGATTGCATTTGATATTGTTATGCAAAATTTTCGTGGATTGTAAATCAAAAATGATGAAAAATGACGAACGTATGTGTGTCGTTGTGAGAAAGTGGCACATAATAGATCTGTTCCCGTACTCGATTCAAGTAGCTTGAAGTAGCCTGAAAGCTTTAATTTGAAGCTTGAAAGAGAGAGGAATAACATGCAAAATGACACTCTCTAATCTATTACAATTAATTGAAGTTAGTACGGGAACAGACCTAGTGTATTGTCAGCATGACAATAAGTCTTAAGTAGTGACGTTAAGACTTTTAAGCGATAATAACTCAGTCCAATAACCAAAATAATTACAGACTTCGACCAACGAATTCTGAAAAAAAGAGACAAAAAAATGTAGACGTTTCAAAAGTTTTAGTTTTAAATTTGCTCTAAATTTAGCAATTCACTCACGTAAAGAGTGAAGTTTGGTGTCGATTGAATAAGGGGGCGTGGTACCTAACTCAAATTTTCGCTGAAGTCCAAAAAAAAAAATGCTATACAGGGTGTCCCAGACCTAGAGGACACTAAAGCGGGTGTGATTCCTCGTGATGAGACAAGCAAAAAATTGTATTCGTGGGAGTGGTCGCTAACGCCCCCCTAGGGAAGTAGGATGAAAAAACAAAAATAATGCACTCAGCTTAACTTTTTTTGTTACACGGTAGATACGTTCCTATGTAAACCGTGTAAAAATTTTTGTAAAAAAATACAATTGACTTATGGAAAATTTAGTGATGTGTTCCAAAACTTTGAAAGATCGTGTAAGTTAAAAAACTTTTAAATTTCTACCCACAAAAAAGTATTTTTTTAAATATGAAATATACAATTAATATTAAATATGAAAACAATTAATTTTTATTAGAAAAACCAAAAAAAAAGAAGTAAAAGTACAACGTTAAAACAGACTATAGAAATCGGGTGTTCCCCGAAACTTGTTAACGTGCACACGGCTTAAAGTTTGCACAAGTGCATGAAAAAAACTCTTTTTTTTTTAAATATATGCATACGTAATTCCATTTGGAATAAACAGTTAGAATTTTTTTTGTTTTTCCAAAAACTTTTCAGTTTAATAACGGTATTCACCTCAAATTACATGAATAACTCAGGGGACAAAATTTTTACTATTGGATTTTCCCAACAAGATGTGCATTATTTTCGACTAATCTTGCTGCGCTGATTTCAAACTATTATTACTTTTTTCTAGCATCACTAGTTTTTGAGATAAACGTCATTAAAAGATTTCACTGACGTTTTTAGAAAATTAAAATTAAAGAAAATTAAATGTCCTTCAAATTGTTGCCACTAAGTTTTGCTATACAGTAACAACTGAAATGAGAACCCAAAATCAAAAAACCCGTTTCTTCATAAAAAATTTAACTTTTTAGGCAATTTTTTTTTGAAAAAAAAAACCAATATTTTATTTTTTATGACTTTTTTTCTTAAACAGTTATGTATACCCGCCATCAGGGATGGCCATGATTACAAATCACGATTACTGATTATTTATTTATTTATTCGTTAAGCTTAATACAAGCTGATTAACTAAGAACTAATCTTATTCTAACAGGGTCATAACTTATTCTAACAGGGTTTATTTATTTATTTTTTTTTCTCTCTCCTTTCCTTGTTTTAGTGTTCGAAAGATATCCAATTCGTGGTGGGCGTAATCCGCCCACCAGAAAAACGTAATTATAAGAACACGTCAAAAGGGAAATACGGAGAGAAAAGTAATAAAGGGAACTTACAATAATTAACAGGAAATATGTATCATATCTTAATTGTAAGAAAAAAATTATAGAGGGGGAAAAATGGCGTTGGAGTTAAGAAGAAGTGGCGTTGGAGTTTAGAAGGGCATTTCGGAGTCGAGATCTGCTCAGATGAAAATCAAATTCGCTGATCAAATTGTTAGTTACACGAAGCATCCTGGTTACAGGTTCACTGCAACCATAGTCGGTACGATGGAAGTTGAGGTGGAAGAGAGGAATAGACCTAAGGTTACGTGGGTTGGTATTAAAGGATATTAATTGGAGTAGTGCAGGGCAGTTAATGGTACCGCATACAAGTTGATGAATGAAGAGTACATCTGCAACTTCTCTTCGTTTTGCAAGAGATTGCATGTTAATCAACTTCTGGCGGTCTGCATAAGGAGGTAAGTTGAAACTGTCAGAACCGGGAAGACCGCGTAGTGCGAACCTAATGAATCTTCGTTGAACGGCTTCGATTCGCACAGAATGGATGTTGTAGATAGGAGACCAAACCTGGCTGGCATATTCGAGGATGGGTCTAACAAAGGTAAGGTAGAGAGATTTAGTAACGTAAGGGTTGGAGAATTCTCTGGACCAGTGTTTCACAAAACCCAGTGCAGAATTGGCTCTACTAATGATATTATCAATATGAGACCTAAAATTAAGTTCCTTGTCACATATAACACCTAAGTCCCTTAAAAAGCTTACAGGAGGAACTGGCTTGCCGAGTAAGTAATATGTTCTTGGGGGAAGCTGGAGACGCTTGCGTGAATATGTAATAGCTTGACATTTACTAACGTTGAGCTCTAGAAGATTTTTTTGACACCAAGTGGAAAAACTAACTAGATCTTCTTGAAGATAGTGATTTTCATGTCATCAGCATACACAGAGAGATTGGATTCTTTGATGATGCCATCTACATGAGAGATTGTTAAGACAAACAACAATGGACCAAGGTGACTACCTTGTGGGACACCAGAGGTAGCTGAAAAAGAATCTGAATTGGAAAATCTAAAGATGACATTATAACGGCGTTCTTCGAGATATGATTTAATCCAAGATATAAAGAGTGATGGAAAACCAAAGGCTTTAAGCTTAAGAAGAATGATAGTGTGTGAGATTTTGTCGAACGCTTTACTAAAGTCGGTAGACACTACATCAACTTCGTACCCGCTTTCCAACGAGCATAGAGCGTTTGAAACAAATTCTGCAAGGTTAGTGGTAGTCGATCTTCCTTTGAGGAAGCCGTGTTGGCTGGGAGGAAAAATAGATTTGCAATGGAGTACATGAAACATTTTTGGAGTACATGAAAGTTTTGCAATAGGTCTGTAATTGGAAATATCGTTTCTTGGTCCTTTCTTATGCAGAGGTATTATGTATGAGCTCTTCCACAACTTAGGAAAAACGGAATTAGAAATAGAAAGTTGAAAAAGAGCCAATAGGGGATGAGCCAACACGTCCGCGAATTTTTTTATAACAATAGCAGGCAAGCCATCGGGTCCTGGAGAATAATCGTCCTTCAGATTATTTATCTTTTCTAACACATCAGCTAGTGTAATATCAACAGAAGTTAGCGACGTTTGAGGACAGTCCCTTAACAAAGAAAAATACTCGTAGTCTAGTATGATTACATGTATTCAGATTGCGCAGATTACTTGATTTTTCTAAATATTCAGAAAAATCATATTAAAAACCAAATAAAAATACTTTCAATTTAGTAATCATGGTAAGTAATTACATGAGATTATAAAAAATAAAGTATTTATGCAAGGTGAGATCGATTTTCCGATCTTAATCACTTTTCCTCTCACTGGAGTGTTAAAAGCAAGCACTGCGGCTTTATTTATTTTAGTTGCAATAACTAGTAAAACAGTTAGATTTGAAGTAATTTTTAAACTAGAAAATTATTTATTTGCAATTTCTCATTATTGAGTGCTTCAAATGGCTTAATCGATACGGTCTTTCACCGAGTAAAAAAAAACTTTTTTAACTAAATTGGCCTTAGCACAGGTTAGCATAAGTTTGGCACAGCCTCATGATAAATATTTTTCTCAGCCGTACGAGGATCGTACAGCGGCCGGACAGAGGCCGTTTTTAAATATAATCCTCTGTACAATGGGAGTATACCGTCCGTACATCGGCTGATGATTGAGTTAAAGACAATGGCTGTTCTGTAATTGACCAAGTTGCAATCAAGTTGATCATATATCTTGTCCGCCATTGCTGCAAGTTTTTCGAGACGGTCTTCACTAACGGAAAAAATTGCTTTGGTGGTAGGAGACAATCGCTGCAGCCAAAGAGATTTAAGTACATCATCTGATACTTTACCAGACGCAAGCTCTTTCATTTCTCGTAACAAAACTGTAGGTTTCCTATCACCAATGTTAACATTTTCAAGAAGTTATTTTAGGCGTTTCTCTTCGGAGTCTAGAATTGTTTTTTTTAGCGCGTTAAATTTGTGTTCAGCAGGTAGATCATAAACAATATGACTGACAGCACTGAGAACATTGCTTTCAATGGATCCTATACCTACTAAAGTATGATATTTGGTCAAATCAGAAGTAACTCCAGATGTTACGAACTGGCTTTCTAGTTGACGGAACCATATTTTTGGATTTTGACGGCATAAAGGAGGAACTCGCTCCTTGACAGCAGAACTTTCAGGGACAGAAGAGCATGAACGAAATTCGTCATCGCCACTATTGACGTAGTCGTTAGGCATCACACGTATAAAGATTTAAGTATTTATTTAAAACGTGTTACTAAACGGGATCAACAATGTCGCTTTAGTCAATGAAGCAAATAACTTTTCCTTTTGGAAAAACTAAAACGAATAAATATATTTTTTAAAAATTTTGACAATTTTTTTGATTTAAAAAAAAAAATAAAAATTAAAACATTAAACTAAAATTATTAAAGTATGTTCAGCACACAAAATACTGAGTGCTACAGTGAATTCGATTTTGCAAGGCCTGTTTATTGTATCCAAATTTTTCGAATTTTCAAGTTTGAATTTTTTTTCAAAAAATTAATGTTTTGACTTAGATCTTAAAACTTGTTCTTTCACTTTCTTGCTTCTTTAAAATGCCAGTTACTTAAACTTTCACTATTTCGAGCTGTTCATTATTTCGTGGGTTTGTATATCCAGATTTTACTGTAACTTCAAACACAAAAAAAAAATTATAATGCCACACAGAAGTAGCAATATTATCAACATCAGCATCGTCGATTAAAGCTTCCCAATAAACATTTGCCTTGGAGATCAACTTGACCTCAAGTGGAGCTCCAGTTCGTTTCTCCAATCTCCAGTGCTGGATATCAACTTGACCTCCACTTGAGATCCAAGCTATTCTCAAGGGAAATAGACCTTCGATCTCCAGTTGAGATAAGGCTGGATCTCCCACTTGATTTCCAAGGTCTTTCTCTAACCCATCTGCAACCCAAATGAAAAAAAAAATAGTTTTTTTAAGAGAAAGCTTTTCCAATTATTTTTTTATTTCAATCAATGAAGATAGTTTTAAACCTAATAGTACACATTTTCATAAAAATATTTAAAATAAATTATATTTTTATTCAAATACTAAATTGAAGCGTTTTGTTTGCATACATTAATTATGTTTTCTAAAAAAAAGACTTGTTTACACATTTTTTTAAATTAATGAAAATATTTTATTTGATTTTTTCGTTTATTTTAAAAATAATATAAAATATATCAATGTACAAATTCCAGGTTCCACTCCTTCTTTCCGCTGAATGCAACCATTGTTTATTTTCGGCTTTATTCCACAAACTTTATATTTTGCACTGAATTTTGAAACTTTCGCAAATTGTATCTCCTAAGCCATTTGAGGCCGACATTTTATTTTTGCATTTTAAACTAAATAGTTCAAATTATGTTTAATAATAAACATAAAAAAAATTGTTTACGTGTGCGCCGTAAACTGCAATCATGCCTAAATTCTTCCAGTTTCTACTTACATTAATCACTTTTATTATTTTGCTGCAATTAACAAATTCACTTTTCTACAAATTCCAGCAAGAAGCACAATAACCAAAACAGCCTAGTGTTGCCAGGCACAAAAACAAATGATTTTTTGACACTTCAACAGTATTGCCACTTTTAAGACTAATAGCCCAAACAGAATAGGCATAGCCAACACGTAGCGAGCTGTCGAAAATGTAGCCAACGAAATGTTGTGCACAGAATAGAATTTGTGTTGACAACGCAGATAGAGCTTTATGCTTACAATATTTTGTTATATTTTACAAAATTAATAGATACTGCCTTTTGCATATCATAATTTGTTTGCTTTTTTACTAATTTGGACTAATATGTTTTAGTTAATTTTAAGTTTTATAATTTGAACTATGTATTTTGACATTTCGCTACCGTTGGCTGCGGAAAAAGTTAAAAGTTCGTCAACATTTTTGTGTCGGCTGCGTTCGCTACGTGTTGGTTATTTTTATTATGTTCATTTCATAGGGTTGCAAGGCAACCAACTTCTATGTTGACATTTCTTTTGTTGGCTGCGTGTTGGCTATGCTTATTCTGTTTGGGCTATAATGCATCTCAAGCCAATTTCCAGAGCCAATATGTTGTAGTTGACTTGACGAAATGAGTTGGAGATCAAGTGGAGGTTTACAAAATTTTTTCCAAGCTTGGAGAAAAATATTTTTCTTGCTTGTTGGGTTGCTTTTGTTTTTGCGAATAAGTTTGCTGTTAACTTAAAGCTTTGAAAAATTTGGTAGCATACAACTGCAACGGGCTTTCAGCGGCCGTATAACTTAATTTAGGCCTTGTGCGGCCGTTGTTTGGCCCAACTATCGGCCACTGGGTTTTTTAGATTATTTTTAGGCCATCTTCGACCCTTCTACGGCCGCGTGAGGTCCATGTTTGGCCGCTGTTCGACCGCTATTCGCCCGCTTGTATATTTACTCTGGTACCCACCCACATAATTCCATTTCTCTAAGAGGACATAATTTTGATACTTTCCTAAAAAAAAATGACATACAGAAGCCGTTGACTTCGTTTTGCCCAACCACCCTGTGAGGTCCATGTTTGGCCGCTGTTCGACCGCTATTCGCCCGCTTATATTTTTACTCTGGTACCCACCCACATATTTCCATTTCTCTAAGCGGACATAATTTTGATACTTTCCTGAAAAAAAAGTCATCAAGAAGACGTTGACTTCTTTTTGCCCAACCACCCTGTGAGTTTGTTATCTATGAATGCTCATCATTATCATCAATGTCGAAATTTTATGCTGCGGCTTCTTCCTTGCATGAACACACAACCACATAGCCACACATTAACAGATACGCACACACTCACACACAGCACTGCCAACGTCGACTTCCTCATTTTTTCTTTCATATCTTTGCACCTGAAGATGAAGTAAAAATCATAATTTTAATCGCAATAAATTCACATATCAAATGAGAAACCAAGAAATATCAAAAAAATATACAACAAAACAAAACAACAACAAGAAGACTATCAGCACAAGAATAGTCATCCTTACTCTTTCCCACCACTACGAAAATGGTGTGCTCTCATACTCACGCTCACTGTGGCGAGGCGCTCTTTTCAGTTGATTCGCACTCGCAATAGAAAAACAACAAAAAAAAAGCATTTACTTTGATATCAAGAAAAAATAATACAAGAAGAACAGCAACAAAATTCAATGGCGAAGCAACGAACAAACTACGATGACGACGACGTTGACGACGACGTTGACGACGATGATGACGACGACGTCAGAGACGACTTTGACTACGTTGACGCTGCAGCTGATGTTGATGTTGACGATGAGGCAAAGGCGACACTTTTTCTTGTGCTGCTGCTTTGATGTGTTTGTTGTAATTCTCATTCATGTAGTTGTTGTTGTTGTTACACGTATGTGACTGAATTGTGACTGTGACCATAATCGTTGCTCGCCAATCGAATGGGGCGGGGCTTAAATGGGTTTAAGTTTGTTGTTGCTGTTGCTTTTTTTTGTGCTATGCTTTTTTAGTTTCTTGTGTTGTTTTTGTTGTTTTTGTGGCTTTTATTACTGCTCCTGCTCAGCAGCTATTCTTTTCTTCGTTAGCTTTATCGTCGTCGTCGCTGTCGCCATCATCATCATCATCGTTACACGAATTTTATTTCGTTTTGCTCTATAAAGCGATTTATCGAAATTGGAGAGTGATTTAAATGAAAATGAGAGGATGAGCATAAGTGGAAAGAGAAAAATTCTGATGCACTTTTTAGGTAGTTGGGCAAGAGCAAAAAAAAAAAAGAAAAAGCGGAAAGAGCGAAGCAGTTTTTAAGTTCAGTCAAATAATGATTGCAATGAATGAGTGCTTTGTGCGGTTGGGGAAAAAACGTCGAGTTGAATGGAAATAAATAAGCAATTAATTATTTGATTGAATATTATTTGATTGAATATTGATTTGATTCAATATTATCTTAATTTGATTTTTATTCAAATACATACACATACCTATATCAAGAAACCCCAGTTAATGGATAGGAAAATCACAACTTGACTGAAAACTTTAAAGCAATATTTTTAATTCACATTTATATAAAAAAAAATAATTAATTATTTATTTCAATTATTCATTTTCGTTATTCAGAATAATTAATCAATATTTTTATTCATTTTAATGCTATTCACAAAGAAAGCAATTCACAAAGAATTTCAGAATTTTCAATTATTCTCTCTTTATTCATTATTAATTTTTTATTCTATATTCATTTTTTATGCATTATTAATTTTTTATTCATTATTCAATTTTTTATTCATAATTCATTATTCAGTTGTTATTCATATTCACTTTTTATTCACTATTTTTATTCACTATTTGTTCGTTTTTTACTTGTTATTCATTTTTATTCATTATTCATTTGTTATTAATTATTCCTTTGTTATTCATACTCACTTGTTATTCATTATTCATTGTTAATTTTTTATTCATTATTAATTTTTTGTTCATTATTCACTTGTTATTCATTGTTCGTTTTTTACGCGTTATTCATTTGTTATTCATTATTCATTTATTTTGTTTACGGCAGCTAGCGCTCTTGTTTTCTTTTAATTATAATAATTAATTATTGTTATTACTATAATAAATAAATAAAACAAAAAACTAATTCTTCTTTTTTTATTCATTTTTCATTGATTATTCGCTATTCTTTTTTTTTTAATCAGCATTCATTTGTGATTCATTATTAATTTTTTATTTATTATTCATTTGTTTTTCATTATTAATTTTATTATTCATTGTTAATTTGTTATTAATTTTTTATTCATGGCTTAGGACTCGGGCATTGTTTTTCTTTTATTAACTTGACGATATACATAATAACCGCAAAAAATCTTCATATTAATAAAAGAAAAACATAGCCCGAGTACTTAGCCATGAATAAAAAATGAGTAACAAATTAATAATGAATACAGAATAAGTAATGAATAAAAATAAATAATGAATAAAAAAATAATAATTAATAAAATTAATGAAAAATGGATAATGATAAACAAATAAATAATGAATAAAAAATAATAATAAATAAAATTTAATGAAAAGTTAATAATGATAAACAAAAAAATAATGAATAAAAAATTAAAATGAATTAAAAAATATACGGGCATTTCCACCAAAAAGTCTACCGCGATTGAAAAATAAAATGTTACTGAAAATTTTTTTTAAACCTTCATAAGAGAGAACAAATTTTTAAATACATATTGTGAGAGCACTGAAAGCTGATCTCAATTTAAATTTTGAAAAAATGGCAACAACAAAAGTAGAATAATGGTGACAAAAATTGAAAAATTTTAACAAAAGTAGAAATTTTATAAGTATAATAAATACTCGTATAATGCAAACTGTAATTCAATTTTTTTCAGTTTTCTTTTTTTTACGGACCTGAATTACACTTTATATGATTTTTAAGTTCAATTAAATAAACAAAACTATATCAAATTTTTACTTCTTTGAAGGGAAAAATCTGTTTCGTAACGTATTATGTTATGGCTTGTATACAAATAATTAAAAAATAATTTTCAACGAAACAATTATGCATGTATAGCAACATCATACCAAAAAACATTAAAATATTTTTAATAAAAAAACTCGTGCACACTTCCCAGATTTTTTGATTATATTAATGCGAAGAAAAACCACTTCCATTTTTTGTATCGTAACGCGTCCTCTTTTCATTGCTTATATCTTTTGACAATACTTTCGATAGCTTCCACCCTTAACACTAAATATAGTATAACTAGAATGCTATCCAAAAATTAAAACAGGACAAAAAAGTTTAAATATTTCTTTGCTTTTTATAACTTTTAACAACAAGAAAGGCGTTTTAACAACGAACGTTACGTGCGTGACCATGGAAATTTCCATATTACAAATTACAAACGAATAAAAGAATAGCCAATAAATAGTTAATAAGAAATTAATAGTAAATTTATAATGAATGATAATGAAAAATGAAATGAATGAAAAATTAATAAAAAAAATTAATAACGAATAAAAAATTAATAAAGAATAAAAAATTAATAATAAATAATAAATAAAACTGTGGCGACCGTAGCCTAGTTTGTAGAGTGCGTGGCCCGTAAGCTAAAGAACCGCGGCAGCCCGGGTTCAATTCCAGCTCAGAAAGATAGTTTTTTCAATTGAATTAATTTTTCTGTTCGGTCGTCACCTCTTTGCAGACAATGGCAAACCTCAGAGAGTAAAAATTGCCATGTAAAGCTTCTTGAGAACAAAAGCCGTTCGGAATCGGCATAAAACACGTAGGTCCAGTTCTCGGTCATTTGTGATCAAACATTTAATCACACACACAACACAATTGATCAATAGAAACTAGGTCAAAGTCCTTCCAAGGGCTGAAATGGCCAGTTTTTTTTATTTTTTTAAGAAATAAAAAAGTAATAATTAATAAAAAATAATAATGAATAAAAAATGAATAATGAATAAAAAATTAATAATGTTTAAAACATTAATAATGAATAAAAAATGACTATTGTATAACAAGTGAGTAATGAATAAAAAATTAATAATGAATAAAAAATTAATAATGTATAATGTATAACAAATGAATTATGAATAAAAAATTAATAAAGAATTTAGAATTAATAATGAACGACAAATAAATAATGAATAGAAAATGAATATCGAATAAAAAATAATATTGAACATAAAAAGATTAATTGAAAATTCTGAAATTTTTTTTGAACTGCGTACTTTGTGAATATTATTCGAATTTATAAGAAAAAATAACCATTATTCTGAATAACGAAAATAAACAATTAAAATAAATAATTAATAACGTTTTTAAAAATGAATGTTAATTAAAAGTTTTATTTATAAATCAATTTTTCATTCATCGAATGCATTCTTATTTTGTTATTCACTGATTCACTTTCTTGTGAATCAAATCAAATTGAATGCATTCTTTTACAGCTCTATATCTATAATAATCTATAATAAATTAAGTTGGTTGTTTTATTTAAGAAAAGCTCACAACTATTATGTCGACATTATACAAATTTTTGTTTTTAATATATGTACAGTCAAATCTGTATAAAACGAACTCGAGTAATAGTAAACAACTCGAAATACTGAACGATTTGGTAACTGACATTTCAAAGAATCAGAAGCAAAAAAGTAAAATGTTTTAGAATTAACCCAAAATTTTTTTTTTAATTCAGTCTAAAATGCCAACGGTCTGAATACAATGAACAGGCCTTGCAAAAACTAGTTCACTATCTCGAGACTCGACTGTATTTAGAAATTTTTATTTAATATTAGTTTGCACTCAAAAGAGTAATAAAACTTAAACTCTTTCTCTCACACTTTCTCACTCCCTTTTCTTCCTCTCTTTCCTAATGCTGAGAGTTTTCGTTAACCACTCACTCATTCTGTTAGTTTTCTCACTCTCCTCCGCATCATGTGTGAAAAAACCAGCCACTATTCTCTGTTTAACTTATCTATCGTAATTTTGTTTGTTTTGCTTTAGATTTTCGTCGTTATAGCTTGTTTGACTGCCTGCTTATTACTTGCATATCTTTTTCCAAAAACACTTGTTTTCCTTCATAATTCCTACTCTCTCTTTCTTTCTCTCTCTCTCGTTCTTGTTTTCTGATGCTCAGTAATAATATCTCATCACTATTTTTTTTTTGTCTCAGCGAAATTATGCAACTTTTCTCATGCAGTTGTGCCGGATTTTCATTTATCTATCCTATTTGAAGTTTTTATTCTTTTCTTCCCAACTGTTATCAATTATATTTTTTTTTTTTCTAACTCCAAACTTAGTTATGTGCTCAAAGAGTTAACTTTGATGTGATATTTGAATTTAATTCGCATTTAATGGGTTGCCATCAAATTTAGAAAATGTTTACAAAAACCACTCAATTTCTTTAACCCGCCATTACTATCGTGGGTGGATTACACCCACTCGCACTAACTTCAAAATTATTCTGAGCATAGAATTAGTAAATTAAATTAAAAAAAATTTTTAACTAGTAAAAATCGGTTGAACTTATTTTGAATTTAAATATTTTCTAGATTTATGCACTTGAATCTTTATAATTGTGAGTTTCATTTAATGTTTTTTTTTTGAGTATGTGATCCAAAGTTAACAATTTTAAAAATTACATCATCAAAACCATGAAACATCATGTTTCAATAAATGTATGTCCTTATTTCGTAAAACGCACGCAATCACCTCACTTGGTGTTTTTTTTTGTCTGGCAATTCCATTTCCATATGAATTAGAACAAACCCTCACTGAAATTTTTCTTTAAAATATATTAACGGATAAAAATCTAACGCACGTGACTGCGTTCGTTTTACAAAATAAGGCCATTGAAAATTTTCTAAGTTTTTGGTTATCTATTGAAAAAATGTTGGAATGTTCAAAAAATGTGTATCTACACTGACGGTCAAAAAAAAGCCGACTTTATAATTTAATAACCTATATTCTTTTTCTTGAATTATAACAATGTGCCGAAATCCTCAAAAAAAAGCACAGCCAAACTTTCTAGAAATTCTTAAAGAGGGATAGGTTGAGAGCCTATAGCACCTTATTTGACTTCTCAATGTCGTCATAATTTGTTTTAATTTATTTTTAAATTTAAAATGTTCGAATTTTGTTGTGCCCGACAATCAGTGAATTTTTACAGCCATTTGAATTGTTGGAAATGAAAAATAAATCCATTTCTTTTTCGTAGAATTTTGTGAAAGATAAGGCTATGTAAAAAGAAATCCAATAAAATAAGAAATGAAGCGTGTAGCGAGGCAAATTCTTGTACTTTTCTTAAATTTAAAAAAAAAATAGTGTTTCTATAAATTTTAATTAAATAATATTTCATTAATGTGGTTGTTTTTTCAAAAATAATAATTGCACGTAAAATTATCTTTCCATTGAACTTATGAACATCAAAATCGGTTAAGAATTTGCTAAATGGCATTAATTTTTACGTGATTTTTTTCGTCAAAAACTAATTTCTATGTAAGTATATGTTTGCAACCATACAAAACACACCCATTTCATCAAATCTTTTATAAAATCTTGTTTCCTTTGAAATTCTATTCAAAAGAAAAGGATTTGTTTTTCTTTTTCAACAAGGCAAATGGCTGTAAAAATTCAACAAATGTCGGCAACACAAAATTAGAACACTTCAACTTTAAAAATAAATTGAGGAAAATTATGACGACATTGAGAAGTGAAATAAGTTGCGATGGACTCTCAACATATCCCTCTTTAAGAATTTTAATAAAATTTGGTTGTGCTTTTTTTTGGTCGATTTCGGCACACTGTGTTTTAATTCAAGAAAAAGAATATTTGTTATTAAATTTTTCAGTCGGCTTTTTTTTATTGTGAGTGTTTTTATTGGAATTTTCTACTGAATTTTCTATTCTATTTCTATTGAGTCTATAGAATCTATTACGTTACAAATTTTTTTATAAAAAAACCAAGCTTTTAAATAAATCCACGTAAGTATATTTACCAACACTAAATTCAAGATTCTTAGTGCATTGTATTCTTAATTGAAAAGCATTTCAATAGATTTGTATTAAAATAAATCAAATTTTTACAGTAATATCGAAAAGTAAACTAAAAATTGTATAATTCAGTTGTACACTGAAAACGCTATTACATATTAATTTTGATTTGTGTTATATTTGGGAGACCTATATCAAAAAAAAAAAAACATGCATCGACATATCTTATCAAATCTGGAAAGATTTGTGCTAAACTGCAATGGCTTGAGCTTATCCTCAATAAAAAAGTCTCAATTAAAAAAGTTTTAATTAAATTAATCCCAAAAAATGAAACAACTCTCAATTTATAAAGTTACAAATATAAATTAAGTTCAAAAATTTCATAATAAAGTAACTTCTAGCTGCAAAAATGAAATAATATTCAATGAAGTAAGTCACAAACAAAATTAAATACTCATACTTTATGCAAGACACAGATTGCGTCTCAATCGCCCACCCTATACACCATCCAATGGCATAATGCAGCAATTACATTTAAACGTACTGGCTTTACGGAATGACCATATCCGACGTGAGTCAAATTTTACATGGAGCATCACGGACGGAAATAAAATACTTGATTTGAAGAATAAAAGTTTGGCTTCATTTTTGGCGGAGTCATTTTTATTTTATGATTAAAATACGTTTAATAACCTTTTAAACAGTACTTCAAACTTCAAATTTTAGATGTTAAAAGACCTATATCTCATTAACCCATAGAGTCTCCAACCTAATTTTAGTAATGTTGAGAAGATATTTTTACCAGCTTTTTAAAAAAATCATTTTCTTTGTAAATGGTGTTGTCCGAACCCCTCTCCGAAATCAATTACCATACCGAAAGGGATAGAACCTCCAACCACCAAAATTTCTCAAAATTACTTTTAGATAAAAGTACGTTAATTACCTTTCCAACGTTAGTTCAAACTTAGCATTCGGTTAAGAAGTGTTTTAGATATATGTATATTTGCGTAAAAATTGATTTTCGTCAATTTTATGCACCCTGCAACTCCGCCAAAAACCACGGTCTGCTCCAAATTAAGTTTTTCATTTCCGTCATTGATGCTCCATGCTAAATTTGACTCAAATCGGATATGGTCATTCTGAGATTTTTATTTTTCCAGTATGTTGAAAATGGAATGAATGTCAGTAGGGTTACTATACGACAATTGTTAAGACAACAAAATTGAATAACTCTCATTTACAAAACAAAAAGTTTACTAAAAATTTTATTTCCAAAATATTTAAAGTCTTTTATTATGTTTTAACTTCCTGCAAAATTGTAAAAGAATCAATATTTTAATATTGTAATTAACACAACAACTCTTCACAAGTCGTAGTGTCTTAAGAGACAAAATTGTTTAAGAAAAAAAGTAAAACCAAAAGGCTTCAATGAATTTAACTTTATACAAAAATGAAATTAAAATCAATTTTATTTAAACAAAACGAAAAATTTACTTTCGTGCGTTACTGAAAGCATCAATTTTAATAATTATTTTTGAACTATATAAAAAAATAATAATTTTTCGCTAAAAACGCATTTTTATCTGTAGCGCTATTCTTAAACGGCTTAGGCGGGATTCACAAATCACCTCTAGCAAGTTTTATGCAAAAATTAAACATTATTTTAATCAAGTCAAAGAGCTTTTTACTCTATCGTCGAAGGAGGAATCTATTAGCGTGGAGGAAAATAGATCATAAAAAATCCATATAAAAAATGATAAGCCTGCTGAAAGTTGTTAGTGAATCCCGCTTTAATAACGATTATAGGTCATTATTTAAAAACCGCGATTTTCCATAAACTTGGAACTAGGAAACAAACGACAACAAAACTGATAATTATTTTTATTTTTTTAGAAGTTGTGGCCGTAATCTACTGGTAGAGTACGTGTCCTATAAGTTAAGGAACCGCAGTTCAAACCCCAGCTCAGACAGAATGTATTTAAATTGAATTAATATATTTGTTCGGCCACAACCTCTGAAATAATTTTATCTTTTTTATAACATTTGTGTGGTATAAACTTTTTTTATTCCAAATAATTTATAAATTTTATACCACTCCAATATTATAAAAATAATATAATTTAAAAATTCCATATGGATATCTTGTGTTAATCAAAATACATTCTGGTTCGAAAGAAAAGAAATTCACCGAAATTGGGAAATTTAAAAATACAGTGGTTTCGATTGGTTTGAGGAGAAAAATGGTCTGGAAAAATTTATAAGATTTGATGGTATAACTATTAAAACATTTTTGGTTTGGATTTATATGTATATAAAATACAGTACGACCTCGCTCAACGCAACCCTCGCTACACGCAACTCCTCGATAATCTCAACACCCAAATTGTACGCAAAGTATAAATTGCAACAAAGTGCAGACCAAAATTTCCCAATTTTTAAAAAAATAAATTGAATAAAATGAAATTATGTTTCTGAACAAAAATTTTTCGATTCACTTTAATTTGAATGTGTGGAAAATGCATATTTTTTTTTTGGAAATAGGTCTATTGGCCAATATACAATTTTTCCTCGGTTTTTGCAATAACCTCAGATTTCGCAATTGGCTTGAATTTAATTGGTTGCGTTGAGCGAGGTCGTACTGTAATATAAAATTAATGCTCATATTTTTTACTATGTAGAGAGTAAAAATTGCTATGTAAAGTTTCTTGAGTAAATAAGCCATTCGAAGTCGGAATAAAAATTGTAATCGTGTTCAATAGAAGGTCGGTCAAAGTCCTTCCCAGGACTGAAATTGCCGATTTATTTATTTTATATATATATTTTTTTCTTAAAAAAACAGTTAAACAAAATAAATAAAAATACTTAGTATATTTCCGATATAGCTTAATCTTCAATTATGCCTTTTTAAACGTTTTTATATGTTTAAAAACGTGTACTTTGTTTTATAGTGTTGACTGTGATTTTTTTTATAATAGCTCCAACTTCCAATCATTTATGTACACAGTAAAAAATTTGAGGGTAAATTTTATCTTTTATATAACATTTGTGTGGTATAAACTTTTTTATTCCAAATAATTTATAAATTTTATGCCACCTAATAATATAAAAATAATAGAACAAATATAATTTAAAAACTTTTATATGGATATCATGTGTAAATCAAAATATATTCTGGTTCAAAAGTAAAAAATTCACCAAAATAGTGGTTTCGATTGGTCTGACGAGAAAAATGGTCTGGAAAACTTTATTAGATTTGATGGTATAGATTTTAAAACATTTTTGGTTTGGATTTATGTGTACACCAAATATTATAAAATTTATCCTCATATTTTTTACTGTGTAGGAACATTTAATAACATGCCCAACTCAATTGATCTTAAGAAGTTAAGTCAAAGTTCTTTCAAAGGTTGAAATTGTAAATTCATTTTTAGACATAGCTCGAGAAGCTCTTATGTATTGTAGTGTAACTAAATATTGCTTGAACATTTACTAAAAGCCGCTTTTGTAAAAATAAAAAAACTTGGTAAAAATTACTAAATCTTTTCTTGATATACCCGAATATTACTTGAATTTACGCAATAAAGCTTAATATTTCAGGGTAAATTTTTCAATTAGAGTTAAGTTACCTGTATATATTTTTCAATGCATGATGTAGTAATGAACTTTCTTAATTCTTTTATTTTTTTTTTTAATTCAAGAAAACATTTAGTGGCTTTGCTGTAATAACTAAAAAATCATTTGTCTTAACTTAACCCTAATCCTACTGCGTCATTTTACAACATATCCCACTGCGATGTGAATTTTAGTCACACATGTAAAAAACATAAAAAATAGCGGTTGATGCCACGAAATTTTTGTTACTCTGAATTTGAAGAAAATTAATTCATTAAAGAATGCAAATAGACTTCAATGCAAAAAAGTACTTGTTTAATAATTAAAATCTTGTTAAAATCAAATGTGATCCAAAGTCACACCGTAGTAGGATTAGGGTTAATAGTCTCAAGACAGGTCCGTAGACAAGGGGAATTTTAAGGGTTAACCCCCTCTCCCCCTTAGGGTCCAGATAGTACAAAAATATAATATATAAGCATTAAGGCTACTACAACGCAACAGAGCCCCCACATGTTTTTTTCCCCCACAAAAATTATAGCAAGAACAGAAAAATATAATAAACATATTAATTACAAGTTTAGTAACGTCTATTGAAATATTTAACAGTTATATTTCACTTAGGTTTTGTTGTAGATTTGCTATTTTAAAATATTTAAAATTACTATCAGCCCGATTCTGAATACTTTTTCTCGGGGAATCGAAAAAGGAAGTTTTAATTTTTTACATAAAGTTGAAGAACATTTTGGAAATTATTAATGCAAATTTGTTCATCAACCGCCAGTATTTATGATTAACGTCAATAACCGAGTGTAACAAAAAAAAAAAAAAAATGTGACGACTTTGTGCCAGTTTACACTAGCTTCACTCAACCGACTCACTTTGACGTCTACAGATGAGATGAGGAAGTGGGTAGGTGAATAAAGTGTAAGGCTATTAAAAATTTTGCGACTCATTTTGATTTGACATTCGTTGAGTCGGTTGAGTGAAGCTAGTGTAGACTGGATCTATTTGCTATCTTAAAAATGAAAACTCAATTCTCCGATTTCCCAAAAAAATTATTAAGAATCGGTATGTATTTCGTCGCCTGAGAAAATAAACGTCGTATGTGAAAATTTTCACTTTTGAGATAATTGAGAAAAAGGGGCTATAAATTCTATAAAGATAGCGGTAAGACCACAAAAATCTAATCTCGTAATCTATTGTGAAATGTGACTGCAAATAGGCCTGAAATTCTGAAGAACATTGCTCCGCTAGGTTTTGAATTATAGCTCCTTTTTCTCAATCATCTCAAAAGTACAAATTTTCACATACGACAATTAATTTCTCAAGCGACGATATATATAAGTACTGAAATATTTTATACGAAAATTAGAAATATTTTTTAAAATAATTAAAATCATTTTAAATGATAAATTTTTAAAAATTTTTAAAAATTTCTTATAGTATTTTTTTTGTGTTTGAAATGCCCAAACACGGCCACTTTGAGGATTTTTGAAAAAAAAATCAAGTTTCAACAGCTATAACTAATGGATCTGAATTTTGTTTTTTGTAAAATTTTTTTTACAAAATAGCTAAAGACTCACTCTATTATATCATTTTTTTAATTTTGCGTTTTTGTGTGTTTAAGGATTGAGTAACCAACGGAATCACACAATTATTTGTATATGTATTAGTTGTTGTTTCAGAAAATATTTAAACAACATTTCATTGCAATTTTTTAATTTAGATTGTTACATTTTTTTTTTTGAAACATATAAAAAACATATATAAAACATACGTAAAATAAAATTTTTTTCGAAAGGTAAAATATTACAACTCAGGTACTTTTTAGTGAAATTTTTATGTTTGATAACTCATTTTAAGAAAAATTACATGAAAAACGAAATACATACCTGTTTTTTTTAAATTTACTTTAAGAGATGTTTTAAACTCTTGAAAAACGCTTTTCCATTTATTGGTCTCATATATTAAATCGATTATATTTAGCCTAATCGATTATATTTAGTCAAAAATTTGAGCAAACATTTCATTTACATACATATAAAATATACCTATTGATTTATCGATATCAAAAACTATCAATATTTTTTTTTAATCAAAACCCTCTTTAGGTAAATCCTGGATACGGGCCTGTTTCGGAAATATAATTAGTTTTTAATAACCAAATATTTATTTCGTCATATGCAACTATTATATATATAAACAAATATTGGTTAATAGAAGGAAATGCTTTTCTGTTTAGATGGGTAATGAGTAATTAAAAGTAAAACGATAAGGATCTTTCTTTTAAAACTCAAACAAAATATTAAAACAAAATTTGTGCTTTTATAAAATATTTCGTAAGTAAATTTATTTCAATTTTAAAAAAGAACACAGGCACACAAAAAAAGTCAAGACCCAGAGGGTAGAACGCCTACCCTCCGTTTTTGTGCGCTTTGAATATGAACATTACATAAAATTTCAAATAGCGGTTTTCCGTTACCACCACCTCTATTATGTGGTAACGGAGAAACCACTTGTTAAAATTTTTTTATGATCATGTTCGATTTCAGCGCTCCAAAAAACGGGGGTTTTACCCTCTGGGTCTTGACTTTTTTTTATGAGGTTTGAAATGTATTTTCTCATACAAAATCCAGGCGGTGGTAACCACTAGTTGAATTTTGTTTTTGGTCATATTCGGTTTCAGCGCACCCAAAAATGAGGGTAGAGGGTTCTACTCTCTGGGTCTTACCTTTTTTTTTTGTGTGCCAGTGGAATTGTTTATAGCAAAATCATAATGGCTAAACCTAAAAACAACACATTTTTACATTATATTTGTGATAACATATGGCAACACCAGTTTGATTCGATTTAAAGCCAACATTTACGCCACAGCAATAAAGATTATAAAAATTTAATAAATAGCTAGGTACAAAAAATTCAAGTAAAACAATCATTTCCTTCCAATTGTGACATTCCCAATACCGACCCTTATAAATATCATGCCAATAAAATTTGTTCGACCAAGAAATTCCAATACATGTGGCAGCCCTCCCCCAAAAAAATAAATACAAAAAATTACACACTCTTTTTGCTATCCACAACAACAAGTATCAACAAAATAACTTTTTTATTTTTCTCATGCTACTCTTGCAGATGCTGCTGCTGCTTCAAACAATACAGCTCTTTAAATTCGACGCAGCACACAAGCGAACCGAACAGAAGCATCGAAAGCTCCTTTTCCTATACTTCTTCTTCTTCTCTCTGTTACACAAAAACCAACAAAGAAACGAAACGAAACGAAAAAGAAATGCCAAGTGAAGAAAATCCAAATGAAAATATAGAAAAATCAACGCTTTTTATTGTTGTAAAAATGCTCCACATAAAGGCGGCAGCTAGGCCACAGCGCACCACCACTCCGCCACTGTCCACCCCATTTCATCGGAGCAAAGCACAGCAGAGCAACTTTTTCTATTGCGCTCTCATTTCGACACACATGCAGTCAATGTAATTGACAATCGATGGATGAATGAATACACATGCGACTGACTGATGGATGGATGGATGGATGGATGACTGGATGGATGGCTCGACTGGTCGTTGTTGATTTGAGGGGGTCGTGATTGTAGGCGCTTCAAGAAATGAGGCAGAGAAAACATAAGAAATGGAGAAGAAGAAAGAAAAAAACCTGCGTACGTGTTGGAAGTTAAGGAAAAATTGAAAGCATTTAAAAACTTATGATTGGTGCGATTGAATTTGTTGTTGTTATTGTTGTTGCTGTTGCGTTGGGGTTGGGTAGCTAGTTTCGAGACACCGCTTCTGTGCGCCAGCATGTGAAGTCAAGCGGAATTATAAGCAAATCGTAAAAAGTAATTGAGAAGCAATGAAAATCAATTTACTGGAGTGCATGGCATTACATTTATTTTGGTAAGTTTTATAAAAATATTTAAAAAACATGCATATTTAATAAAACTTGATTTAACAAATTGAAATTTAAAATCAAATTCGGTTACAATTTAAAAATTATATCCCATTTAACAGACTTTAATGTTTTCATATAAAGGTTTTTTCTTTGTAATGTTTTGTTTTTATATCGTGAAGTGTGACTTCATATGTATGTACTTTAAGCATTGTAGCTGAGTGTAAAAATTTGCTCTTTGAATTTCGTACTCACTCAATCCTGAGTCAAAGTCGAAGTTGGGCTGGAAGTTTTCACTGCTTTGAGGCATTTGTATGCTCAAAGCGCCTAGTTGGGGAAATTTTCTAAGCTGTGGTGAATTTTTAATTTCGAAAAAAGGACTCTGAAATAGCACATGACACAAACACAGAAAAATGGATTAAAAAGAAATAAAAACATAAGCACTTTAAATTATTTTGAATCATTTTCTTTGAAAAGAATGCTACGTCTTATATTTGGATCCATTTCGGCCCAAATGTTGAGAGTGGATTGGCGATAAAATCAAAAAATTTTTGTGTTTGAATATATATTTAAACACGTGATTACGGCCGTAATTTTCCAAAGCTTACGAAAAAAAAAATATAAAAATAAAAATCGAATTTAAAAATTTGCCAGGTCGGTATAAAAGCACGAATGCCTTTCATAAAGTGTCGTCACAAAAACAGCCAAAACTTCGCAATTTCGACAAAAATAATTAATTGCCATGATGTTTTGTATATAAGCTTATACTTACTCTGAGTATAAATTTTGGAAAAATTAATTGAAAAATACATCTATCCATCACACGAAGTGATTTCATGAAAATAAAAATCGCAACTTTGAAAACTTAAACACGGACGTTGAGGTATTTTAAATTCGGCTGAGTTAAAGATAATTACTTACTGCTTTTTAGTAATCTTTAAATGCGAAGACCCTTATTGACTATAAGAATTTAGTTTATTAAAGCTTAAGACCTATCGTAACGAGATTCTACTATATATATTAGGCCGGGTCAATTTGTGGGGAGGAAAAAAATCGCCCATTGCTCAGTGAAAATCGTATTCTAAGGATCAAAATAAGAAACTTTGCCCGAGGAACTATACCTCTAAAACGAATTATAATGCCCCAACTTTTGACTTTTGTCCCTTAGGGTCAAATTTTGAAAAATCCCTCTTTGACCTATTTAGAGTGCCCCAATCGAGTCCAAATGTATGACCGACCCCCACTAACTTTGGAAGGCCGATCCACCCATGACAGTGGCACACCCCCTGGAACCCCTCTGGGGGTTCCCCATACAAACATTTAAAAAATCAAAATTTTTGGCACTTTGCATGAAAAAATCAGCGAAATGGGGTCGCTACATGGGTGGCATGGGTGGATCGGCCTTCCAAAGCTAGTGGGGGTCGGTCATACGTTTGGACACGATTGGGGCACTCTAAATGGGTCAAAAAGGGGCATTAGAATTCGTTTTAGAGGTATAGTTCCTCGGGCAAAGTTTCTTATTTTGATCCCTAAAATATTATTTTCACTGAGCAATGGGCGATTTTTAAATCGATTTATATATGTATATATAAAAATAGAGACCAAGTTCTAAAATGATTCAAGTGGAAGGAAAACCAAGCCTAGCTCCTCAATAATTTATTTGATATGCTTCTAGTTTTTGAGGTACTCCAATTCAGTGCCTGTCAAAAAAAATGAGCGTGTTTTGATGAGCAGATGAAATTGTGCACTGAAAAAAAAATCATTCGAATTCAAGCATTTACAACTTATTAATAATCATTATGTGATTTTCAATGTATTTTGTGTTTTTTTGGCATTGCTTTCAATCAAGTTTTCTTTCATTTTAGGAATCCAATTAAAGCAAAAGAAATTGCTTTTTAGCTTTACAAAGTCTTTACATTTCTACATCATATAATTCCTGAACATTCATTTATTATGCCTTTTCACTAACTTTTCTTCATTCCTTGAAACGATAGATAAAATAAAACGCATTGCATTCCTTGAAAAGCGTTTGAAATACATTGTTTTTTCATACATCATAAAAAGTGCTCTCATTGCTGTCTCAAAAGCGATTAAACGAGAGAGCGTAAGAATACGTGTGAAACGAGAGAGCTCTTAAGAGCCCAGGATGACGGTCACTAAGTCCACTTTTTTTAATAGTTTTATTAAATCTTAGCTTTTTTGTTTAATTGTTTATTATTTTGACCCACTTCACTACAGTTACAGGGTGACCAGAATTTACGGGGACAAACTTCAACGAGGTCATACTCGTGCATGCGTTAAGATAACTGTAAAATTTAAAGCTCGTATTATGCTTTCTAGTAGTGTATTAGAATTCGTTTGAAGTGTCGAACAAAAAAAATGCTATTCTAGAATCGCATCGCCAAGAACAACGGCTATGTGAAATTGTTCGATTACTCAACATTCCTCAAACTTTTTCCAAGACAATTCAGCGATTCCATGAACTTGGCCATGAAGTTCGTCATCGTTCGGGACGTAAAAAACCCACTGTTAACAAGCAAAGAAACCGAACCGCCAGATAATCAAAAAGCCAGTTCAGCGAAATTAACCGATTTCTTTGGAAAAATTGCCGTGAAACTGATATTGGTCGTGAAACGGTTCGTCAAATTGCGAAAGAGGAGCTTTACATGGAGCCTTACAAGATTCTTACGGATTGAAACAAAAAAGGACGGCTGCAAAGATATCGACAACTCTTACATCGTGCCGCAAATGATCGCTGGGAAAAAATTATTTTTACAGTCGAGGAGCTATTCACCACTAAGCAAACACACAACCATTAAAATGATAAAATCTGGTCGGCAGAAGCTCCTGGTTTATCACACATCATCGAACACCGTCAACATTCCAAATCTGTGATGGTTTGGGTCGTAATTTGTGCATCTGCTAAAACTCGTCTGATTTTCGTCGTGACGTGTTTACATGGTGGCCCATACAGCAGCCAGCCAACTGTCAAGCTGCAAAGAATGGCGTGCATTAGTATCACTCGGGCAATGAGAACGTGCCCATCTGAAGTTCTGTGGGTAATAATGGGGCTACCCCTTTAACGATAATTATCGAAAAAGATGCATGTCTAAGTGAATTTAGAATGGAAAAAATATGTGATTACAAGGCAGGGAATTTTACGGGTCACATGAAGATACTTAAAACCTTCGAAAATTACACTTTTCTAAAAATCTCGGACAGGATGCTGCCAAAGGTAAACTTCTCGAAATGGGTCATTATACCAAGTAGGCAACTGTGGAGGAGTGAAAACTTCACAGTTGATCCTGGCTTAGGGATATGGTATACTGATGGGTCAAAACTTGGATAATGGAGTAAGGGATGCGGGGATATATGGTCCCAATTTCCAAAAAGCTCTTTCAATGGGATACGCGCCGCCCATATGCCAGGAGGAGGTATATGCCAATGAAGCAAGTGTCAAGGAATGTTTCCATAGGAAATCCAAGGGAGCACATATCCACATACTTTCAGATAGTCAAGCAGCCTTAAAAGCCATGCAAGCCTACGAGGTTGAATCAAGGCTAGTTTCCAATTCCGTGGAACTATAGAATATGCTGGGACAAAACAGTAAAATAGAACTATGGTTTGTTCCAGGTCACGAAGGATTCGAGGGCAACGCAAGGCCTTGCCAAAACAGGAGCATTGCGAAATTTTACTGGACCCAAACAATTATGTAGCCTAGTAATGTCATGAAAGAATTTTAAAATGTACCTTTCTAATTGAGAAAAATGAACCTTTTTGACTAAAAACGTAATTTTTAGTTAAGCATTTTGAACGTAATGGCTTTACGGAAAAACCGTCTTCGATTTTGGTGAAATTTTGCATTGAGCATCACTGACGAAAGTAAAATTCTTAACTTGGAGAAAACAGGTTTGGCATTGACTGTGAGTTACAGGGGGAGCAAAATTGAAAAAAGTCAGCAAAAACGTCTACAATCGATTTTCACGAAATCTCATACCTCACACACTTCCTAACCAATTGTTAAGTTTGAACTGCCATTGGAAAGGTAATTAAAGGGACTATCCCTTTCAGCAATGTAATTAATTGGTATATAGCTATGCGAGAAACACCATTTTAAAAAATCAAATACTTTTTTCTTAAAGCTGGCAAAGTTACATTTTCAACAATATAAAAATTTGAGTCACTAGCCCATTGAGTCCCATTTGGGACTCAATGGGCTAGTGAGATATGGTAATTTTAACATCTAAACACAAAGGGCCTTAGTAATAAATATTTTAATTTCGACTCTTAATTTTGTGTAAGCTTTTCTGACAATGTTTCTATAGAATTTGTTATCAAAAAGCTTATACCAAATTTAGAGTCGACTTTAAAATGTTTATTATTAAGGCCCATCAATTTTTTGATTGCCAAACCAATTTCTTAACCGAATTTTAAGTTTGAACTATCGTTGGAAAAGTAATTGAACGGACTTTCCTAGTTAGCACAAAAAGGTTGTAAAAGTGTCGCAAAAGAGTCGCCAATACAAATAAAAATCGTAATTGTAAGCAGATATTTTACACTTATTTTGTAACAACTAAGGTTGAAATTAGTCGAAAAATGTGTTATAATAATGTTATAAATGTGTTGTTGGTACAAACTTAAGTTGCACGCCACAAGATGAAACATACTTGAAACATAAAAAAAAGTTTTTAGTTTGTTATTCTTACGTTACAATTTAGGTAAAATAACGTGAATGTAACAAATATTTTGTTTTATTGATGTTATTTTTTGTTATAATGACAGATTTTTTAACAAGGAAGGATACTGATGACATAAATATTCCTGATTGAAAAAAAATAAGTTCTTAAAAAGTTTTAATATAATATAATATAATTTTAATTAAACCAGTGATAATTTTTTGAAGTGTACTTTAAAAGTCAAAGACAAATTAGAATGAAATAGAGAATGAATTGATGGAGAGTTATGCACTAAAATTTTTCAACAAAGGCCATTTTGTCGATGAATATTTGTGTTTTACCTCTAGAAAACTCACGCGCCACCCAAAATATATTTTTTTTTTAATAATTTGGAAATAAGAAATATTTGGAGTTTTTAATTTCGGCGTAATGATGTTTAATATGTAGCTAAATATATTTTTTTAATTCCTAGTGTCATATTGCAATTAATATTCTAAAAGAAAATAATAAATACTAAAGAAAACCGTATTTAAATTTATTCCAATCAAAATTCATAGTGTAAAAAAGAAATCGAATCTGGCGAGTATGAAGTTCTTAGACACTTTTCCCAAAGTTCTTCCAACTGAATAATAACCTCACTAATAAACTAACTAAATATCAAAAGTTGCAAATTCTTTTTTAAAGTTGTCGCAACTGAATAATAACCTTACTGCAACATTTACTTACAACAATTATATTCAAAACTTCTTGCAACTTAATTATGACTCAAATACAACTAATTACATTATATAAGTTGCAATGGTTTTTCTAAAGTTCTTACAACAGAATAATAACCTCAACACATCGTTCTTATATCAAGCAAAACTTTATAAGTTGCAATTATGTTTTTTAAACTTGCATCAACTAAATAATACAGTAATAATTATAATAATATACCTTAATGCAGTACAAGCTTGCAATGATTGTTTTCAATGTTCTTGCAACTTAATAGAACCATCAATTCGACATTAGTTTTCCCAACTCAATTTTTTTAATTATAATAATGTTTCCTAAATTTGTAGCAACTGAATAATAACCTCAGTACAGCATAAGGTTGCAATGACTATTCCCAATGTTATTGTAACTGAATAAAAACCTCATTTCAACCTTCTTGCAACAAAACATCTTCTCAAAATTTCACATTGATTCATTCATTTGTTCCAATTACAATACACAATCATTTTTATAGGTGCTACAAAAAGAAATGTTGTAATAATGTTAAATTAACGTAAAAATAACTTTTTTTTCAAAACTTTATGAAACTTTTTTACAACATGTGCATTTATTCGTAACATAATTAACACCTTAGTTTAACTTATTTGCAACAAAGCGAATGATTTGTTACAAATTACTTATTTGAAACTTTAGTACAACCCATTTGTGACTAAATTTGTTTGAAAACTGGAATACCACCGAAATATAACATATTTTTGTTACAAATCGAAATCTGCGCTAGCTGAGTTTAATCCAGAAATAGTTTTGGGAAAGTTTTTGTGGTTTTGGTAGTGGAGTAAGGTAATTAATTGTAATGAGTAAGGTAATATGGATATTTTGACATTTAAAAAAATTTAAATTACAAAATATGTTTACTTACAGGGTAGCCCTTATTCGAAGCGCCCATCTGGCAACACTGTAACTTTCCGCAGTGATGCCAAATCGACTAATGACATACCGCGTTTGAAGCGTCATTCCAAGCAAATGTTTACAATGGAACAGTACACGCTACGCGAACGCTCTAAAATTGTTGAAATTTACATTCAACAAAACAAGTCAATAGTGAAAACTCAACGTGCTTTCAAAAACATAAATAAAGTGAAAAGTGCGCCTTCCAAGAAAACAATATATCGTTTGTATGAAAGATTTACAACTGGTAATACTCTTGGTAGCCCAAAGAGGCCAAATAAAAAGCGACCAAGGCGATCGTATCAGAATATTGCAGCCGTACGAGCCAGTATTGAGCAGTCACCAACAACATCCCAAAATCGCCGTTCTCAGCAGCTCGGTATTCCCCGATCCACTTTACAACGCATTTTACGTGTTGATTTGAATTTGTTTCCGTACAAAATTCAATTGGTAAACAAATTGTTGCCTACCGATAAGCCACGCCGATTGGAATGGGCCCAAAGAGTCATCGAAATGGCTGAAGAAGACGAGCAATTTTGGCATAAAATTATCATGAGCGATGAAGCTCATTTTCAGTTGAACGGAACGGTAAACAAACAAAATTGCCGTATTTATGCCACTGAAAATCCACAAGAGATTCAAGAGGTACCTCTTCACGATGCAAAAGTCACTGTTTGGTGCGGCGTTTGTGCTAAAATGCTCATTGGGCCGTTCTTTTTCGAAGATGATAATGGTATCAGGCACTACTGGTTTCAACAAGACGGCGCGCCACCACACACAAGCCGCACTACAATCGATTTTTTGAAGCAATTGTTCCCTGGCCGTTTGATGTCAAAAAATGGTGATTTCGATTGGCCGCCAAGATCACCAGATTTAACGCCTCCAGACTTCTTTTTGTGGGGTTATTTGAAATCAAAGGTTTACGTCAACAAGCCAAAGACCCTAGAAGAGCTGAAAACCAAAATCCGTCAAGAAATAACCGCCATTCCCATCGAAATGTTGAAGAAAACCATGGAAAATGCTGCAAAACGGGCACAATATGTCGTAGAGGCCAATGGCGACCATTTACGAGATATCATATTCAAGAAATAATGTAAGCAAATCTACTTGAACCCAATTAAATGATATTCATGACGAACAGACAAAAAATTGTGGTTTCTTTGATTTATTTAAAAATAAAATGGGCGCTTCGACCCTGTAGTTTAAAAATGACCATATCTCACTACCCCATTGAGTCCCCACTCAAATTTTTATATAGTCGAAAAGGTAATTTTGCCAGCATTAAGAAAAAAAATATTTGAAATGTAAAATTTCAAAGGGGTGCTGTTCCTCGCACCCCTACATAGCAATTAATTACATTTCATACGGGGGATGGAACTGGGGGTTCCACAAAAAAAAAAGAAACACTTTTTTTTATGAAAAAGCAAAATTAAACAGGGAAACTTTAACAAATTGGTTCAAAATTCACAAGTCAATAGCCGAAAACTCTTAAGAGATCGAAGCCTTAAAAGTCAATTTTTTTGAGAATGTGGCTTATCATTTTATTGCAAAAAGCCCTTCAATCGTAGTATATTAACAAGTACCGCCATGAATATGCCCTTAGTTTTTGTTTCCGATAAATTGGGATCAAAATATCTTGACCCCGGCTGAAAACGACTACTTTTTTCGACGCCACCAGGGGAGAAAATTCATTTTAAAAACAATTGTTTGAAATATTCTTTTTTACATTATTTATACATAATTTTACGTCTCTATGTATTATAGTCTTTTTACAACAAATGTTTTAAATTGGGTTATTTTTTTTAAACGTGGAATGTCACCAGGCATGCCAACTGGTGGGGAATTCCCCGATTCGCGGGGAATTTCATGTCGATCGGGGAATGGGCTCAAATATGCGGGGAATTTATAATTTATTTAATTTCTAATAAATTTTGCGAGAAGTTTAATATTTTATCTAATATTTGTGGAAAATTTGATTCTAAATTAAATTTTCTGGTACAATGTTCTTCTTACAACATTAAAAAATTTAATGTACATTAGCAAAAAATCCTTGTTTCCAAATTAATTTTTTAGTACATAATACATTTTTTTTAATTTATAATGCATTTTCGTTTATAACCTTTTAAAGAATTGAAAAAACTTGACACTTCGATTTGCATGTCGATAACATCATAAATGTGCAAAGTTGACCTCAGAGAGATTTTAGGCAAAAGCGATTAAAATTAAGGCATATTTTAGAAAAAGTTTTCTAAAAAATTATATTATACATACAAGAAATTTAATTTGCATGTTAATCTAACATCAACAGTATAAGTAAAAAAATTTTTAACATATATTGTTTAAATATAAAGATTGCGCTGAAGTTAGTGTGCTTAAAAATAAGTGAAAATCGGGACTCACCATAGCTCGGCTCCAGATCGTCTTAAATAAAATTATGAATTAAAAAACAGGCCCTTGAATGCACATTTTTTACCAAAGTCAAATAAAAATATTTGAAATAAAGAAAATTATGAAGCGTGGAAAAAAAGGTGAAATACTTACGATATTTTTTACCATATTGTTGCGTGTACAATACAAATTGATTTAAAAAAAAATTTTATCGGTCGATTAGTTTGTTTGCAGAAGTATGGCCTGGCATGTTTTAAAAAAAGTATTTTCGAGAAAAACGCATTTAAAGTTACTCTGGTTGGTTAAAGGTACTCTGGCGCACCGGGTTTTAAGCACTAGAGAATCTGTATTATAAGCGGAATTGATTTATAAATTTTATAACAATAATCAAATGTAAAAAATAACTTTTCTAAAGATTGTTTGCCTAAAACCACCCTTAACATACTTTAGAATCGGGCCATCGACATTTTCTAGCTTCAAAGTTTGAAATCGCGACTCGAAATCAAATTTTCCCTTTTTAAAGGTTTTTTAAAAATTTTGAAGTGTGTTATTTTTTTATCAAAATGAATTGTTTTCATAAAATTTACAAAATCCTTACATTATTTATTGTAATATTCAATGTAAAATAAAAGTCTATAAGTAAATTCATTAACATTTTTTTAGGGGAATTTGATGAAAAATCGGGGAATTTTAAGAGCCACTGCGGGGGAAACTATAAAATGAGTTGGCAACCCTGAACCTTAAATTTAAGGCAGAAATAACATGATAAGTTATATTTTTATTCTCAAAATATATAAAGTACCAATAGTAAAAAATAAAAATCAGACTGTTTTATTTTGATTAAAACACATTCCGAAAAAGAATCAAGTATAATATATTAAAAATTCAAATGTTTCTTTAAGTATTAAATTTATTTTTTTTTTTCAAAACCTATAAAATGGTTAACTTTTTGTTTAAGCTTATGATATAAATTTGTTATTTCTCCATCTGTTAAATTGATTGATAACCTTAAAAAGAAGCTGAAGGCCGTTGCAGCCATTGCTCTAAATAACTAAATTTAAGATTTAATTATTAAATTATGTTTTCATAATTAAAAAAATAAATTAAAATATGTTTAAAAAGCATCACGCAAAAATTTTTCTTTTAATAATAATTAAAATTTATTGTCTTAATAAATTTGTGCAGAAACGTCACACATTAAAAAAAGTGAATTTCTGAAAATTTTAAAATAGTCATATAATTTTAAAAATAGAAAGCAAAAAAAAGCTAAAAATAGAATACAATTTTTCACAGGCTTATAAACCGATTGACACACTTGGGGTATTCACAAGGTGCGCTATCATGTCATAGTGTCCTAAAATTTTACAACTAAAATTTACAAGCCAAATAAATGCAAATATGAAACAGCTGTTTGATTACGACATTTCAATAAACATAGCTTTCAGAGTTGTAATATAGTAGCACTTTTTTATATGGAATGCAACAATAAAATGTTTAAACTAGTGTAAAATCTTAGGTCAATATGACATTATTGCATGATAGCACACTTTGTGAATACCCTAATAATGTTTTGTTCTTAATAATATTCTATCAACATTTGTCCAATATCAAATAAAGTTGAAGTAATGTTTTTAACAAAATTTATTGAGCGCCTAGAACTATGCATAAATTTAAAGCTCTCAAAATATATTGAGTAAGAAAAAAACAAAAATCAACGTCTGCTTTAATTAAATGCTATTCGCAAATCGGCTTAACTCAAGAAAGCAGCGCCAGCAACCACCCAAAAACTGAGGTTTCCCCAAGATCTCCACGCTCTCACACTCTTACGCTCTACCACACTCACGTTCACTACTCACTCTTCTGCACTTCAACAAAAGCACTCATCTAATATATTTTCACTCAATATCAGCCAACTATTGAAAGAAATACAAAGCAGCAGCAGCAAACACACACACACACACATAAACTCAAACCGTAAAGCTATGCCGGAAAATCGAAATCGAAACGCATTTAAAAAAATTTTCTTTGCTTTTTATTTATTTTTGTGTTTTTTCTCTGGCTTTGTTTTTATTTGATTTTTCTCTATCAAATCAAATCAACCTGAGCTAGAATGAAATGGCAAATCGAAAGGTAGGAGACGACAAAAAATAAATAAATAAATGAATGAATTGTGTTGAGCGCCGCGATTAAAGGAAAATGAGAGAGAGTCGGCGCGAGATATTACAGCAGGTTGTTTGTTGTTGTTGTTGTTGTTGTTGGGTGGTAGGTGTCGGGTGCAACGTTTGTGGGGCGAAACAAAAAAATGTAAATCGAAGAAAAATGTATAAATCGAAGAAAAATAATAACAACAACAAAACAATATTTGTTGAGCACGCTCGCATATATACGAGCGAAGAGCAAGCAAACGACAGTGAGAGAGAGTGAAAGAGAGGCGCGTTCAAAGCGAATGAACTGCAAATGGTTGGAAAAATCAGGCAAGCACAAAAATTGGTTTTGAATTTGTATTTTGTTTGTTTTTTCATGTGTTTTGCCTTTTTGTATTTGGCTTACTTTGCTCACTCATACAACCAGCCAGAAGAGCGCCGGCAGCGTAGCGACGTCGCGTTGATGTTAACTGGAGGGTTGTGTGTGTTGCGTTAAGTTCGATTTGTTCAGTCATCAGCTGAATTCGTGACAGGCAACATCTTATTAGATTAACGTTGCGCTGTCTGTCTAAACGTCTGTCGCCAAAACAAAAACAACAATAACAACTAACTGACTTGACAAAAACGTTCAATAACCAAGAACATAAGAAAACCGTGAATCGCGTATTGAAAGCACATTAATTAAATAATAACTAAGTTTATGTAAAAATGACAACAACAAGGGAAAATTAATTAATTAATACTCCAAAAACAGTGTGAATAAATTTGAGCAAAAACAAGTGAGCAAATATTTTGTTGATAAAAAAAAAACAAAAAACAAGGATTTTTCCCAAAAAAAAAAAAAAAATATGCTAAATAAAAACATACAAGTAGAGCAGCTGCATGAGTGAGTGAGTGAGTGTGCGTGTGTGTGTGTGACACAACCGGAATAAAAAAAAAACAAGCCAAACGTACAACTTTTCAGCGTGCAAACAACTAAACAACAGTAATAATGTGCTGCATTTAGCACACGTCAAACAAATTGCAGCTTTTTGCAGCTCAAACAGCTTTAAATGGCTAAGAAAAAACGTTAGCAAGAAGCAAACGTTGTTTTTAGCAGCCCCAACGTGCATAGGAATTTAAATTTAATAAGAGTATATTAAAACAAAAATTTATTTAAAAAAGTTCCAAAAGTGTTAAAATGTCAAACATTAATTTGGCCTAAGTAAAGATGACTAGGTTTTGGGTTTCACTCCATAACACTTAGTTGCTTCAATGACACAACTAAACTGACAACATCATATAAAAAAACTAACAAACACAAACAGCAAATATAATAACAAATATAGCACACGGCAGCCCATACAACTTGTCACACTGTGCAACAACATTTTTGTTTTGTCGGTTGTGTCATTTTGTTGAAAAATTCAAATCAAAGAATTTTAGAGAAATTTTAATAACCTAAGCTAAGCCACAACGAAACAAAACACAAAAAGCCAAGCCGAATGCAGCCAACATTGCCACAAGCAGCTGGGACAGCCGATATGGATTTGACGGCTGTTCAATCAATGGATTGGTTATTTAAAAAGGAGCAAATCTATCTATTGGCACAATTTTGGCAACAGGTAAGATAGGCACTTTTGCCGGATAAGCAACAGTGAATATTAAAAACAAAAACAAACAAAAAATTGATTAGGAAAAAAATTTGAAAAATAATTATTTTAACAATAAATTCCAAAAACTAAAGAACTTGTGCTTAATAACTGTAAATTTGTATATTTTCGTAACTGTCAAAATTTGTATTTGAGCCAAAGCTTAAGTAAAACTTTGTTGAAGAGAGTAAAAGCATTGAAAAAGAAAACCTCGCACTTATTGTAGGCCGGGAAATTGTAAAATGTTTAAATTTGAAAAAGGAGCTAAAAAGTCTCATATTAGATTTTACAAAGAGAGCATTTATGTATATCAAAGGAATGTGCCCAGATTTAAGGTCTTATAATGTTAAAAAGGGCATGTACCTTAGTAAGTTAAAAACGGACTTAAAAAAATTTTAAAAGTACATGGTTTTTGTAAAAAAACCAAATCAAGATTAGCAAAGTTTCGTTGAAGTGTTTTTTAAAATGTGCTACAGAAGCACATTTTAGATTATTTTTTATTTAATTCTTTATTTTATTTAAAAAGTGCTTTTAAAGATCTTGGGACGTTGTCAAAATATGAGCAACGTCTTCTCCCAACTCAGCATAAATTGACTCATAATGTTAAAGAGGCTATCGACTGGTCTGTGCCTTAACCTCGTAAGTCTAAAAATCTAAGTTTTCAGGAGAAGCAAAAACTTATGTTCTCCTTAAGGGAGTAAAAATCTCTTAGTCTGTTTTATTATTATGTTCAAAATAGGCTTAACGGGTTTATTGACATTAAAAATGGAGCAAAATTAATTGTACGTAGATTTTAAAAATGTTGCAAATGACTCACGAGGTTACTGCTTTTGAAAACAGACTTCTTCATATTGGCTTACGACCCAGCAAACCAAAGTTTCCGAATTCGTTACGAATTTTTCGAAATAATTCCGAGTTTGGCATCCAGATTCGTTCCGATTTCGGGAACATTTTACCTTTCGCTAAAATGGACTTTTTTAATTTTTTTTTCAAAATGTGTATTTGGAGCTAAAAAAGCGAATAGTAAAAAATTAGAGGTCGCTCTCAAGACTTTTAAAAGTTATAGGGCTCCAAAGTTAGGAAAAATGGCCTTAAAAACAAGCTATCACTTTTTAAATTTTTCTAGAAAAGTAACATTATGGGTATTAAAAGAAAGGTACGAGCACCTATTCAACGAGATATCAAACATTAAAATCCATGCATAACTTTTTAAGATATAACTTCTTTTATACTTTAATAGTTTCGTTTTTTAGTGTTAAAAACAATATTCCGTACAAGGGCAAAACACTATTAAGCTGGAAGTCCAAATTATATAAAAAACATTTTAAGAATTTTGGAAATATTTTGGAACTGTTAAATAAACGGTGAATAAATAAAGCGCCTCAGGCGAAAAATTGTTATTAAAAATCGCTACCATTTTTTTTAATATTTACATAGTAAATTATAAAGTAACATTAGCGATGGTTAAAGAAAGCGCCATTTTTCTTGTCTATTAAATTATCCTTAATTTTTTACATTCAGATTCATGGAATTAATTTTTGTCGTTTTACATTCGAATTCATGGAATTAATTTTTGTCGTTTTTATTTGAATCTGAAATGCATCTAAAATTTGGATGCAAAATAGTTGGTACATAAAAAGAGTTATATCTTAGAGAGTAATTAATGGAATTTTATGATTAATAGCTTATTGAATAGGTAATAGAATAGCCTTTCTCTTAATACCCATTTTGCTTAGTTTTTTTATATATAGCAAAGATATAGCCAGTTATTTTAACCCATTTTTTAATTTTGGATCCCTATAACTTCTAAACCAGATGAGAGCGACCATTAACTTTTTCAGATTTGGAATTAGAAGTCCTTAATACGTTCCACGTAAAAAAAGTGAAAAATTTCATTTTAGCTAAAGGTAAAATATTCCCCATTTCGTAATGAAAATCGTATAGAGGGGTTGACACGAATTCGTAACGAACTGTCGTAACGAATTCGGAAGGAATTTTAGTAACGAATTCGTAACAAATTCGTAAAGAAGTGGAGTATTGCATTCGTAACGAATTCATAACAAATTCGTAAAGACTTGACGTATTGATTTCGTAACAAATTCGTAAACAATTGAATCATTGTTTTCGTAACGAATTCGTAACAAATTCATAACATTATTAACGAATTGTAGCACCAAATTCGCAACGAAATGAAGCATAAAATTCACAACGATCTCTTAATGATTTAACGTACCGTATGTAATACAAAATTAAATAACAATTTCGAATCAAAGTTTAGCTAATCAATCCGCTTAAGATCCCCAGACTATATGTTTTGTACAAATGACATGCCAAAAATTACAGATCCTTTGCAACTACTATTATTATGGAACATATATAAATGTGATTTTGACATGTCGTTTGTATTTGCATCTGTAAAAATTAAAATTAGAACCATCTTTAGTATCATCTGTTTTGAAGAAAAAGTTGTTTAAAACTAAATTATTTTACAAATGGAAAATCATTTAAAATGCCGCTAGACTCACTACCAATTTTTTCAGCTCAATATTTAAAACACCTCACAATTTAAATTTGAAAATTTGATTTCGGAACTCTTTCAAATTATTCTGAAATGTACCGAAATTATTGTTGCGAAATAGTTACGAATTCGTTAAGAATTCTCGAAATAGTTACGAACTAATCGGAATTCAGACAAATTCGGAAGCTTTGGTTTGCTGGGCGAGTTTAAGACTTTTGTTTACTTCCAAAATTTGATCTCATTTTTTTTTATTCTTCAGTTTGCCGATTGTTTAAAGAAAAAACTGTGCGTTTAATTTTAAACATTTATTGAATAGTAATGGGTAAAAAAACATAAAAAAATGCAGTACATTTAAAAATATAAAAGTAATATTTAGAGCCAATTTCAGCATGTGCCTATAAAGTGTTAGACTGATTACTCAGAACTTTTTAGAACACAATTTTCATTTTCCAGAAATTAGTTATTATAAAATTTTTTTTATATATAAAAAATCAAAATAATACAAAAACAGAATTTCCTATTTTTAAGTTATAATAGAAAATTGTTTTATATCATGTTTTAAACTATCGTTGAAATAATGTTAGTGAGCTGGAATATATGATTTTAAGGTTTGTTAGTCTTAATATTTCTTAACCCTCTAATGCCCAAGCCCGCCTATAAGCGGGGTTCACACCGATCGCTATAAAACCGTAGTCTGTGGAAAATTTTTCAAATGGTTTCCTTCCGAATCTAGACGAATCTTTAAGCTACATTTCAGTTTTTTTCGCTTGGAGCTAGCATGCACTGTTTGACAATTACGTCAATTTGAATTTAAATTTCATCATTTTTTTACGAATTCAATTAATTTTTTACTCGCAATTTTTAGCTCGGTTTTCGGTAAATTAAAAAAAAAATTAATTGAAATGAGATTGAAGTGAAAAAAAGATACTAGTTAGTAAGACGTTGTTTTTTCTTTTAATTGAGATAAAAAAAATATGTAAAACAAGGCTCAGTGAATAAAGGCCTAACGAACTAATGCCTAATTTTTCAAAATGAAAGAATGCCTAAACAAGAACGCCTAAGAAGAAAGTGAAAGAACGTCTAACTTTAAAAATGAAGGAAAGTCTAATTTTAAAAATCACCTTAAAAAAAAAACAAACAATAACAAATTAAAAATCAATTACTTTTATAACTTTAAAAACTAATAATTTTCTATTTAACGGAATGTTTACAAGGTAGTGTATGCATTTTGTAAAAGGGAAAATCAATTGTTTTTATAATTTTAAAAACTAATAATTTTCCCTTTTACAGAATGTTTACAAGATAGTGTATGCATTTTGTAAAAGGGAAAATTAATTGCTTTTATAATTTTAAAAACTAATAATTTTCCCTTTTACAGAATGTTTACAAGATAGTGTATGCATTTTGTAAAAGGGAAAATTAATACCATTATTTTAACATTTTGTAAAAGGGAACTTACCTTTCGCAACAATACTTTTTGATTTTTAGGCTTTCTTTCATTATGAAAAATCACCTAACAATTTTAATGAAGGAATGCCTAAAATATTAGACATTCTTTCATAATGAACAACCGCCTAATTCCTATATAATTTTTTGTTGCAATTTTTAGGCATTACTTCATTATTTTTTTTAGGCGTTAGTTCGTTAGGCCTTTATTCACTGAGCCGTAAAACAACAATGCAAGGTGTTAAAAAAAACCATGAACATTTTCACCTGTTGTGGACATTTTCACCTGTAAAAAATGAACGAAGAGCTAAAATTGAAAACGAACTTCAGATTCGTTTTGCTCGTCACCAAATTAGTATAATCCGATTTAAAGCTCAAGTAAAAAATGGGGCATTAGAGGGTTAAATGTTAATTGAAGAGGCTCCTTGTATAAATTTGCGGGAACCAATTCAGTTTTGTTATGAAACAATATACTAGGTTGTAGCACTTACTTAAATTCCCGTTTTTGTGTACGAGGCACACACATTTTTCACCCAAAAAAAATACACAAACAGTCTTAAAATTTTTGTGCTGAATGCAGAGCCTAATAATGAAGCTATTTTCATAAAAAAAAAGCAAATTCGAATTTTTTGAGTTACAAGGTTAAGTCAGAGACCAGTCGATATGTACTTTAGTTTAAAAAAAATGGAATAAAAACAGGTAATAAGCAGGGCTCGGAATTTGATGACCTAAAAAACTGCAGAAAATTAACTAAAAAGTAACAAAAATGACCTGAAAACTGCAGAAAATGGCCTTAAAACTGACAAAAATGACCCAAAAAACGCAAACAATTACATAAAAAATAAAGCTTTAAAAAGAAAACATTACTAAATTTAAAATTTATTGTATAAAATTGTAATACATATCGTTGCAATACATTACAAAGAACATTTTTAAGTTATTAACATTGAAAGAACGTCGATTGTCTGGCAAAATGGTTTTGTAAACAAAAAAATTTATTTTTACTTCAGCACTGACGCTAGAAAAATATTTAAAAGACGATATGACATCGGATGTAAGCTCCTCTTTTAATTTCATAGTATTAAAATTTTTACCGCCTAATATTTCAGCAATAGAGCATAAAAAAGAGTTTATTAAAACTAGAATATCCTGAGCTTTTATCTAACACTTGTTTCATCTTTCTAAATAACCTTTCGTCATTTTCACCATGCGCAGAGTTTTTGTTTTCATCGAGGTCTATAAATAAAGCTACTCCTATTTTGATAGGTAATTTTTTTGAATGAAATGTGAATATTAAACATTTAAAGATGAAATATTTGAATGTTAAAGCTACATGTTTAAAAATTAGCATTTTACTAATTTATTTTAATACAAAAAATACGAATAAAAAATTCTATTAAAATTACACGAGAATGACCTAAAAATCCGAAAAATGCTCTAAAAATTAAGAAAGGTCCAAAAATGACAGCAAAATAACTCAAAAGTCGCTAAAAACTACCAAAAAATGCCCTAAATATAGTAAAAATGACCTAATAACTAAAACCGATAAAAATTACGATAAAATGACAATAGAATTACCTAAAAACTTTTCATATTTGGAACTAAGCAAAGATAAATGGACGTTCTAGATAACCAGGAAATGTCTTAGAAGCAGCAGAAAAAAGATGACATGTCCTCAAAATCCTAGCCCTGGTAATAAGCATACGTTTTTGTAAAAAATTAAAATCAAGACTATCAGAGTTTCGTTGAAGGGTTTTTTGTAATGTGCTACAGTAGCACATTTAGTTTAAAGCTATTTATTACTTCTTTATTAAGCTAGTGCTTGTTTGAAAATGTGACATTTATAAAGTGCACTAAAATAAAGAAATGCCATAAAGTTCTATCACATGTAGCTTAGCTATATTTATGTCCCCAGCCCCAACTGCTAGTGCTTAAGAATTAAGTTTAGATTAAGTTTATAATAAATATTTAATAAAAAAAAAAAAAAATTATAGTGGAAAAATATCCCGGCATAGAATAATTTTCAAAGTTGTTGCAATAAAAAAAAAAGCTGTGATAATTTTAATTTGTAAATACTTGTTATCTTTTTAAATTTTAATACTTATGTTTAATTTTAATTATTAAGTTTTTTGTGGTTTTAATTATTTGACCAATTTAAATTTGTTGTGGTTAATTTTATTACTCTTAGGCTTTTTTGGTCTTTGTTTTTTGTTTTTATCTATTCTAATTTGCGGCATGCCCAAGAAACCTTTTCTCATATGCTAACATACCTGCTCAATAAATACAAATATGACTTATGTTATTGCTAAAATTGTAACTGCCTTACAAACATTTCATCTTTCAAAGTGATTTTTTTTTTGTTTTTGTTATTTTACAAAGAACATAAAAATATTTTTTTTTATAAAAATTTATAAAAATACACGGCGTGATAGCTTAGACAAAAACTTTGTAAATGTTTTTTCTTGAGAATATTTCATTGTTAAAAATCAAAGTTTCTAACTTGAGAATATATCATCGTTAAAAATCTAAACTTTAAAACTTCTATTCTTTATTTTTTAGTTTTATATATAAACTGTTGAAAGTTTTTTAGAAAGTGCTGCATGAAGCACATTTTTTTATTGATTTGTTTGAATGAAAATCACAAAGACCCCAGATAGAAATATTTTTTAAAAATATTATTATTCTAACGAAAATTAAAAACTGCGGCCTATCGATCAGTAGATAGATATTAAAGCCGCTATGCTACGTAAGCGTGTTATTTAAGGGTGTTGATTCACTGTTAAGAATTAGTTTGTCTTTCTTTGTTTAACATTTAGCGTTTAACAAAAAAAAAAAATTAACGAATAAGAAACATTTTGCCATAAAAGTCACAGTTTTATTCAAAATTTTCTCAAAAAATGTACTTGCTGATCATGAAAATGTGTACTTGTGTAAAATTATTAGATTTCCAAAAAATAAATAACTTAAAAAATAAAGTAAATAACTTTGCCCTGGCAGCTCGTGCCTTGTAATTTTTTATGAATTTATAATTTTAATTATAGTTAGTAAAGAAATAATAATAATATTAAAAAAAAAACAAAAAGGCTTTGTGCAGCACACTTCGTTTTAATTTTTTTGTTTGTAAAAAAATGTTTAACTATTTGCAAAAAAAATGTGAAAAGTTATTAGCTTATATTGCAAAAATATGCCGCAAATTTTTGATCCAAAAAGGTTGATGCATTTTGACAGTAAACTACTTTGCATAAAAAGGCGCTTTTTGAAGCACATTCTTTTCGAAAATAGTTTTAAAAATTGTTTGTATCCATAATAAAAAAATTATACAAAGAGTTTTACTGTGTATATTTGAAATATATTTGATAAAGTAAAAAATATCTTAAACAAAACATGAGATACAAAACTATGTAGGGTTATAAAATCATATATAACCCATTGTTATAAATACTGGTTATAGTGATTTTGTTGCTTTCAAGTAATATTATAAATTTAATTTTTTTAAATTTTACAATATTCTAAAAGTGATAAAAATTTTTATTTTTAAAAAAATACTTTTTATATAAATAAATTGTTATATTACACTACTCTACAACATGGAAAAAATTTGCTCCAAGCAACTCAATAACTTTTTTCAAAGAACTTTGGCCGGCTGATTCGAAATATGGTAACTATTTTCAAATCGACGAAGCCGTTTTCGAGTAATCTGTAAATTCAAGGCAGTTTTTTCATAAAGGTGATCTTGCCCTAGCAGCTCTAGCATTTGATACAATGGCCCGATTTTCATGTTTCTTTTTTCATTGTTTAGAAAAAACTTGTACTTTTTTTTCATTCATACATATGAATTTAATCGGACCGGTACCTTGGGCGTAAAAAGCAAAATTGTACCTTGCACACCTGTAATTTTTGCGAAAAATGTTAGATAAATCGTTATTTAACTGTAATTTCCAATATGTTCCAAACTATATTTTAAGTTTTTCCTTTTCTCATTGATAGATGTGGTATCTAAGCACAGTTTAAGATAAATAACGTATGAATCCAACAAAAAATTAATTTTTAAGAATTATTTTAGTAAATTTTGTCAATAATAATAAATTTTGAATTTTTAAACATTTTTGAAAATCGGTTTTGGATTTATTCAATCCCGTCTAGATTACAAAATACAACTTAGAAATTGTTTTTTGCGATACTTTGAGTTTAGTCGTTATTCCTTGTGACCACAGATATATTTGATAAAGTAAAAAAAAAAAGCTTAAAGCAAACATGAGATAAAAAACTATGTAGGGTTCAATAATCGCATATAACCCATTGTTATAAATACTGGTTATGATTTTGTTGTTTTCAAATAATATTAGACATTTAATTTTTTTAAATTTTACAATATTCTAATAGTGATAAAAAGTTGTATTTTTAAAAAAATTGTTTTTATATAAATGAATTGTTTTATTATTGAATATTTAAGATATCCAAATTAATGATACTGCCTGTTCATTTGACAGCTACATACATTTATTATAAATCAAATAAGAAAAAAGTGCAAATAAAAGCTGACTAGGATCCTTGACGCAAAGTGGATCTAAAATCCGGACATGCATAAAATCGGACATAGATAAATGGAGATCGCAGTTGAACAAGATACGGCAGAATATAAATTTCACGACTATATTAAATTTTTGCCATTGCCAAAACCATTGCCAAAAACAACAAAAAACAAAGTTTCAACAACATTTATTTAAGAAAACCCGCATACACTTAATTGGAAATTTAAAATACTCTAAGTACTTTTAACAATATGCGTTTCTCGACGACCTAGTTCAAAGTGGATAATCAAAAATATGTTAGAAAAACATTAGTTCAAATTACACCAAAAAATTTCAATTGGAATTTTTTGGAAAACAAATTGCAAAAACAGTTGGATATTTTAACTGTTTTTGCAATATCTAAACTATTAACTGCGTCTTGAAATACTGTTAGAAACCGTCAGTAATGACAGAGAGCCTGAATATGACAGAAAATATAGATCTGGAGATGTTAAGATGGCGAAGCAAGCTTTTATAATCTAAATGAAAGCAAGCATCTCTTATTGAAAATTGTTCGAAAGTAATTGTCTGAAAAGTAAAAACTACTGCTGGGCTATGATCTTATAAAAAGTCCCCGATCGAAATGCTTAAAAGAAAATCGAGTCAAAAACTCTATTAGGGTATTTACAAGGTGTGCTATAATGTCATATTGTCCTAAGATTTGTGTATTTTGTATTTGTATTTATTATGCGAATATGTTAGCATATAAGAATAATTTCTTTAGCATGCCACAGTCAATGTTAAAAACATTTAAAGAAAATAACAACAAGCAATTTATAAAATTAATTTCTAAAGATTAACAATTAAGTAATAAGAAAAACATTTTATACTAGTAAACATTTTATTGTTGCCTTCCATATAAAAAAGTACTAATATATTACAACTCTGAAAGCTATGTTTATTGAAGTGTCAAAATCAGACAGCTGTTTCTTATTTGCATTTATTTATCTTGTAAATTTTAGCTGTAAAATTTTAGGACAATATGACATGAAAACACACCTTGTGAATACCCTATATGTTACATTTTTACGTATGCACTTCATAGCAATATTTGATTTAAAAATCTACACATTTTTTAATTTTTGTTAAGACCTCACAACTTTAAGACTAGCTGACGGCAAATTTTGGTCAAATCTAAAAAAATTTATTAAAAATTGAGTAAAGCAGAGCGAGCTTCTAAAAAATAGTAAAAGATAGTTATTATTTTTTACTTCTCGCGTATTTCGTCTAAATTATTTTTATCAAACCTAATCGACTGGTTTTTTTTTCAATAAACAATATCTACAAATGCTATTAATGGCTTTTGAGTGTGTGCGCAAAATATTGATAAATTAAATTATTAGATAAGTTTTTTTTTTCTCTCTCTTTAGCTGTCGATTCATTCGACTGCCACATAAATTGATTTTAATTTTATACCCTACGAGCAGCCAGGGTATGATATCATTTTTCCAATATAAAGAAAAACAATAATACATATATTAATAATTAATCAAAGGCAGAAAATTAACTAATACATGTAGTATGTACTTAATTAATTGACGTTTTGACAGCATTCATCATTAAGTTCACTCGCGCGCGTCACTTTTCAGTCAATTGCTTTGCAACAACTTAATTTTGAGATTATTTTTGAAGTTTCAAGAAATGTTTGTCTAGACTAAGTTAGGAGCCTAATATATTTTTGCTTTTTCTTGCTCTCGACATAATTTCTTGGATTTATGTTTAACCGCAGTCAAATTGGCGATGCTCCAAAAATACATTTCTTTCTATGCTGCTCGATATGGTTCTATTCCAGAAAGAGTTAAATGTCAACATTGTTTTTGTGTCGGGCGTTGATATTTGTCTGTGTGGGAAGAGCGGAGGAGGTTGTTTACAATGTGAACACTATGGCTGGGGTTTTTAGTGAGTGATTTGTAAAAAAATATGTCTTACTTTAACACTCTTGACGATTTTAAAGCCCTGCTAGCTTTCTATATTTTTCTGAATCGTCAAATTGCATTGGATTTAATTTTCGAAAAACTGTCTTTATTTAGTTTCGTAGTTACAAAATACTTAAAAAAACCATTTTTTATCATTTTATACATTTTCAATACAAATGTGCTACTTTAGCACATTTTCAAACGATTTTCCATTTATAAAAGCTAACTCTGAAAACGTATTTGTACACTGATAAAAAGTGTACAAAAGTGTACTGAAATGTTTTTCAGGAAAAACATTTTCCAAGTTTTTTTCACAGTAATAAACTTCAGAAAGAATTAGAGAAATGTTTTCTTCAAAAATTTGCACTCTAAACTCGAAAATATTAACAAAGAATGCTTTTTGTATTGATAGCATATTTTGAAACTCAGTAAAAAAATCAAGTTTTTATAAAGAAATATTATTTATTTCAATACTTGCTGTTTAAATTATGTTATTTCCCTCTCTAAATGGTTGTAAAGCTAAGTAGCTTTTTCAGTTTTAAACTTTTTCTTAGCTGGAACCGTATTTATTTTTTACAACTGCCATCAAATCTTAGAGTTCCTCTCTTTTGAGTTGTACCAATTTTATGCTTAAGGGCGGGTAAGGTTTTAAATGCAAAAAATAGGCATTTGGTTCATTTATTTCATATACACGTTATAGTATAACATCTGAAGTATCTTTAGAAAAATTTTCAATTAAAAATATCAATAAGTGACAGCGAATCTCCGGAGGCGCTTCGAAAAAAGTTGTCGTGCAGTGAACACCAATACTCGTAACCGGATCTTCTGAAACAAAAAAATCGAAATGCGTTTAAGAGGTGATATGTTTCTCTAGCAATTGACGAAAAGTTTTTCTTTTTCCGATTTTTCTTTTGTTTTTGGCAGCATTTGAAAATTTCGGTGAATTTGTTATTATAAAATGAAAAAAATGGTAACAAAAAAAAGTATTCGTCACTACATGTTGATTTATGTGAAGGTGGCGGCAGGTCCTTAGACCAGCCCACTTATACCATATTATTGGTCTGTTGTGATACCACAGAATAGAAGAAGGGAGTAATCAAGTGAAATTGTTTTGTAGAATGTCCTTCATGCGGCAGAAGCTGTAGAAACATGTGATATTAAATCTGAAGCAAGTGCTATGCCATGACCTCAGTAAAATCCAATTACTGAGCGTTCCTCTCCACAAACTTTTCCTACCACCACCAACTACAACTTTTCGTCGTAAATTGATGTGTTTTAAGTTCCTTTGATTAGAAATAAGGAAAGAAGTGTTATAGCGTAGGACCATGGCCCAGCCAGGATTCGAACCCTGAGTGATAGTCAAGCGCGCTACCACTAGACTATTGAGGCTTCCTGAACTTGTTTAGAATTTGGGTTTAAAATTTCAAAAGCATCGGTCAAGTAGATTTTGAGTTATAATGTTCATGAAGGATTTGCGAACAAATCGATTTAAAGTTTTTATACTCTAATATCCCAGTATGAGAGTCGGTCGCTTGAAACGCTGTATCTTCGTTACTTTTGCTCCGATTTACTTGAAATTTTGGCACAATACTGTGCAGAATGTACAACATCATTCAAATGAAACAAAAAACCCTGTTAAAACCTTACCCTCCCCCCCTTAATAAAGCTTACAAATTGTTTTTTATATACTATATATTATTATTTATTGCATTAAGGGTATTCACTTAGTTATTTTATTTATTTATTTATTTAAAAATAGTAATGTTTACATATAAGACAGAGTCTTTTGAATGCATCAAGCAGTTTAGAATAACAACTAGATTCGAATAACAACTTGATAAAAAACAGAAAAATAAATATAACTTAAAACTAACTTCAATGCTGAAATTTCCGATATGCTGAAATTTACTAAAACTTCAGTGCAATTGTTGTTGTTTTGGATTTCCGAAGTTTGCTTAAATTTAATCACCTATTGAGTTGATGAAAAATTATCGTCGGAAATTTACGAAAAAAAGATTTAGTCATTAATCATAAGTGAGTATTTTTAATGAGTGTAAGTCATTGTGAATATGACAATTTCGATAATAAGAAGGACATTCTGTCAAATCCCGCCTAAAAGCTGATGCAATGTCTGCGAGCAAAAACAAAATTATCACTAATTCTATTGTAGCGGAGTGACAGTCGATGTATATATCTGCGTTTATATATGTACTTAACAAAATATGAACAAAATTATTTGTTTTCGTAACAAGCGCACTAACAAAATGAGGCAAGTTTGGCAGATGCATGTGAAAAAAACGAAATATTGCTAAAGGTCGCTCCCTTCAACTCGTCGGAAATTTCCGATTTCAGAATTTTCAGCATTGAAGTGAATACCCCTATTGTTCTTTTACAAGTCAAGACAGCAAAAGTAGTTAGCTTAGATTTTATTAACAAACACTAATTTAAAATTGATCATTTATTAGCTGCTTTTCCGCTATTTCAATTGCAATTATGCACAAGTATTTCTACAAATTTAAGCAATTCAACAAAAGCATACAGCTTTTTTACACAGCTTTTTAATTCTTTTTACTGTTTTGTGTTTTTTTTTTTCTTTTCTTTTTTGTTCGCTTCTTAAACCTGGCAAACTTCTTAGCTTGTTCATTCAATTCGATCATGCCATTAATAAATAATCAAATACTCGTTAAGCTTCAAGATTTTATTAGTGATCGCATATTTCTCTACCGCTTCAAAAATATATTTCTACGAACTAGCTTTGCGTTTTTATCGTTGTGAAGATTTAGCATTTCCTTGGAATCGAAGCTGAGTTTTTATTATTGATAGCTGTCTATACGATATTTTTGAAAGATCTTTCAGTTTCGCCAATTAATATCTGTACATATTTTTAGTGCCCACTTGCAATGATCTGATTTCGTTTGAATGTAGTATTTGTTTATATTGAATTTCATGCAAAATTTGGAACGCGGAACAAAACATGTCATTTTGCCGTCGGCAAAAAAATGTATTCCTGGAAGCGTGTTTTTATGCAACAGCAAATGCTTTGTAAACAAGTTGAATGATTTGTTGTAAATTCATGTAGCTTATTTTGCAAAGCAAAGATGCGCGCATGTACAGTGATTTTTTGCAGATGAAATGCTGCAAATTTGCTAAGTGCAGCACATTTTGCAGTAGTTTTTCCGGTTTAAGTTTTTGTAGTTCAAATTGGATTTTTAAAACTTGTTATATGTCTATTAGGGCGGGTCAAATTGTTCGGATGAGAAAAACCGAAGAATGCGTGTAGCAGAAACGTAATCTATGATGGATTCTGAGAAAATTTCCCAAAGAAACCATAGATCTAAAATCAATCCCAATATCGTGCATAGCGAGGTCAAAATTTGTATGTGGATTAAAAAAAAACAATAGTTTATATAAAAATATTGTGAAATAGTCAAAAACGTATATTCGATTTTGGGCTTGTTGAAAAGGAATTTAGGCCAGGTCTCGAATCTGATTCAATTTTAAAGATGTTTTCGTTTTTAAACAAATTTTGCCTACCTGATATTTAAAAATTTGCCAAAAAATCAGCGTAAAAGTGATTTGATAATTTTTAATTCTACATTTGAACTTTTCATTATTGCTATTTTACTACATTTTTACTATACTACATATATATATATAATATACTACATATTTTAAAATTAAGCAAAGTTTGAAGTTGAAACCACCGTATTGCAAAACTGACCTCATTTCTGCAATGTCCATTGATTCTTCTGTTTCGGAAATGGACGATTCATTTCAAGTGTTCGCGTAATTGAAAAAAATCGAAAGGATGTTATGGCAGTATCTACAAAAAGTCTACCTAAAATACCCCGCATTGCGAGCAAACAAGACTTAAAAGTCTGAAATTGTACTTATTACACTGATTGAGTAAAAGATATTTTTTGTAAACTTAAATTGTTTTATTTTTGAAAATATTTATATATCAGGTTGGCAAAATTTGGTTTAAAAGCCAAAATCTTTTTAAAATTAAATCAGAATCGGAGAGCTGGCCAAAATTCCTTTTCAACAAATGAAAATCAATGATATACTCTGCCATTTTTGGACTATTCAATAGTATTTTTATATATACCTATAGTTTTTTTAAAATTCATATACAAATTTTGACCTCGCAATGCGCGATATTGTGATTGATTTTAGACCTATGGTTTCTTGGGGAAATTTTCTCAGAATTCAGCATAGGTTACGTTTCTGCTGTATGCTTGGTTGATAAAAAATTTGACGCTCCCTAATGTATACAGATTAACAGCCTTATTTTGGCAACTTGACAATAGTCAACGAGTCTTTTTAATATCTCTATGTGTTTGTTGTAATTTTTTTATTTCAAAACAATATTTGAAGCTCAAAAATAATAAAATTTGAAAAAATTGTCAACTGCTTTTCAGGTAGGGCTTTTTGAAATAAAAAAATTACAACTAACACATAGAAATATTAAACATACTGGTTGACTATTGTCACGTTGCCAGAATAGGGCTGTTAGTTTAAATTAGTAAATACAGTGTTCATAATATAATTTTTGGAAAAGGAAATAGTTAAGAGCTGGCAAAAACTATGCAGAGCTGGGTTGTAATGATTCCTTTTTAATTTAATTTCACTTCAATTCCAATTCCTTGGATTTTCAATTGGAATGTAATTGAAAAACTTTTCATTAACATTACAGGAATTGTAATTGGCAATTGGACATCTCAATTCCTTGGAATGGAATTGGAAAAAATTTTCAATTCCATTGCAGGAATTGTAAAGGGTAATGACCACTTCAATTCCTCACAAATGGAATTGGAAAAATAGTCAATTCCATTCCAGGAATTGTAATTGGTAATTGAACACCTGAATTCCTCGGAATGGAATTGGAAAAATTGTTAATTGCATTACAGAAATTATAATGGGTAATGGCCACTTCAGTTGCTCAGAATTGGAATTAGGAAAAATTTTCAATTCCATTGCAGGAATTGTAATTGGTAATTAGACATCCCAAGTCCTCAGGAATGGAATTGGAAAATTGTCTATTACAGGAATTATAATTTGTAATTGAACACCTCGGAATTCCTCGGAAAGGAATTGCAAAAAATTGTCAATTCCATTACAGGAATTGTAATGGGTAATTCACTTCAGTTCCTCAGGAATGGAATTAGAAAAAATTGTCAATTCCATTACAGAAATTGGAAAAAATCGCTTTGTTAGCAGATTGATGAAATTTTGTACAGGGGTGTGGAAATTGTGTACCGAGTACCTTGCAAAAAGTCGGCGGGATTGAACCAGGTATCGTAGCAGCTATATATTTTGTTCTAACTCAAAATGTGGTATTTAATTAAAAAAAATTGGTATCTTCAATAATACATTTATTTGTAAATATTTCATTAACCGACTAACAGTGGGAGTCAAATAAAGTTTTCTTATACATATTGAAGTAGTTTTGAGGTAATGAAAAAGGTAATCGAAATTTTAACTTCGAAATTACAATTCCTGTAATAAAATTGACGATTTTTTCCAATTCAATTTTTGCAATTACCAATTACATTTCCTGTAATGGATTTGACAATTTTTCAATTCCATTCCAAGGAATCGAAGTATTTAATTACCAATTACATTTCCTGTAATAGAATTGACAATTTTTTCAATTCCATTCCAACGAATTGAGGTGCTCAATTACCAATTACAATTCCTGAAATGGAAATGGCCCTTTTCTTTCAATTCCATTCCAAGGAATTGAGGTGTTCAATTACCAATTACAATTCCTGCAATGCAATTAACGATTATTTTTTAATTACATTCCTGAGGAATTGAGAGGGCCAATTACCAATTCCTAGTTCCAAGGATGGAATTGAATTGTAATGAGTACTTTTTGACCCACTCTGTAACTATGTCTGTGGTGTATGTAAAAATGTTTTCATATATCAATTTCCAGCTGTTCTGTACTTTTTCAAACTATTCACATTGGGAAGATGTTTTATAGGTAGCTGGAGCGTGGACAGACGCTTGAGTGCCTTTGTTAACGATAAATACCATGTCTGTACTCAGAAGCCTTTAATTTGTTTATTATGTAGCCTTTACAATTAAACCAGTATATTCCATAAACGTTACATGTATTATTCTATATATTTGTCTTTGATTTTTAATTGCATTTTAGCTTTTATTAAATATAGTTTTTGTTTTAATAACAAATATTCAATTTAGTGCAATAGTGTTCCATTACCGTTAATATCTAATAACATTAAGCTAACAGGTCTATTCTGGCAAAGTATCAATTGTTACTCAGTATTTTTATTATTTCTATATGTTTGCTATAATTTTGTGATTTAAAAAAAATTTGAAGCTCAAAAACAAAATTTTTGAATGAAGTTGTGACTATCTGAAAAGCAGGTGACAATTTCTATCAAAATTTATTATTTTTGAGCTTCAAATTTGGTTTTGAAATCACAAAATTACAGCAATCATAGAAATAATAAAAATACTGGGTAACAATTGATACTTTGCCAGAATAGACCTGTAAGTATGCTGTAGACGCGAAAAGAAATCTTCCGTAAGAAATGCATTGCGTTTTTGCCTGCGAAAAGGTAGCGAAATTTTTTTTTCTTTGATAAGTACGCTGTTGAACCGAAAAATTGTTCAATGCAGCCAAGTTCACAACCATGATTGGAAAGTTAAAATGTCAAAATTTCGCTGTCTTTTATATGTCCGTACATTGAATTGGCGTGGAAATTTGACATTCAACAATAATGTTCAACTAACACATTCAACATAGAGGTTATTGTAAGTATGTGTTAGTGTTGAGTCTACACCAAAATTTCGCGTGTAGAGTTAAATGCCTAAAAATTTTTGTTCCTACAGCATACTAAGCCTTGAGTCTTTTAAAAAGTTTTACAACATATTAGATATTGTCGTTTTAAGTGATTTTTTTTAAACTACCTACAAAACCTTAACAAAGCCCAAACTTTTACTCAAAACATCATCATTTATTGTTTGCGAATATTTTGAAGCACAACAAACAATCTCATCAAACCTTTTTTTATCAATGTTGACCCGACTTGTTAAAATTTTTATGCCTTGGCATTAAACTTTCATGCTAGGTCATCACTGATTCTTCAAAGAACAAATTCATTCTATACATTAGACTTTATAAAGACAAAGGTCTTGGCATTTCAGAGAAAAATTCCGATTATTTTCTTATTTTTAATCAAGTTAGCTAAAATGTGCTTCACGAAGCACATTTTTTTTATATGGTATCAGAGTTTTACCTTCAACTGTCTTTATCAAAATATTTTGAAATATATGGGCATTTTCATCATAACTAACACGACATGCGTACAACTTAAAGCTTCGTTTTCACGGAAGTTTATGTTGTTAATGTAGACAAATTTCTTATGTACATATGTCTTACAAGAAATAGTAATGGTATGATCTTCCAAAATGATTGTTCCAGTAACATATAAAGAATGGCAGTGGTAAATATGGGCGCAACTTACGCGACAAAAAAAGTAAGTGTGTTTTAAAAGCAAGTTTAGATTGTAAAAACTCAGCGAATATTCCCATATAATTTGATTTTTGAATTTTTAAATAATGGGAAAACAGTGAAGTTTCATAATAAACCCATTTTACCTATGAACTTTGCTTATATAAAAATATATTCAGTTTTCAAAAAATATTTGCCGTAACTCACGTGACATAACCCAAGCGACAAAATTTCCTTAAATTTAAATTGTGTAATTAAGTAATTAGATAGTACTAATTATGTAATTTAAAAATTAACAATCAAACTTAATATATTGTCCTTTTCTTGCCTCAACCATTTTTCGGTTATCTTTACAAAAAAATACCCTCCATTTTTACTAAAACAAAAAGTTTACTAAACATTTACTAAATATTTACGAAAAAGGAAACTACATTTGTGAAACAGTGCAGATGATTTGATCATCATGGTTAATGAATTTGTATAGAAATTTCTTAAATTAATAAAATTAAAATATTTCTCTTAGATAATATCGTAAAATAAAAAGTTTTTAATAAGTTTTAATTTTTTGGTCACGGTAGACTTTTTTGTGGAAATGCCCATATATAAAAAAAACTTTGAAAAACCCATAAAAACTTAAAGTTTGATGTAAGTGTGTGTGTGTGGACCACCCTGTTGTGTTAGCTTTTAATTTTTTTTTTTTATTCTAAAGAAAATATAAAAATCAAGATTATTAAAAATTGCCGCCATGCAATCATCAATGACAGTCGGAGTCAAGCACACACACTCACACGCTTATGCTCAAACACTCACACAACAAAAACATAGAGGCAAAGGCTCAACAGCGTGGCTTAATGCCTTTCAATCAGCCAATACTGTCATTAAGCTACTCAAGCACTGGAACCAAAGCCAGCCGCCGAACCGCAGCTATGAAAGACTCCCAGTGTAGACACTTGCACACAGGCTGAACACGTTTTAAGAAAAGCAGATGAAGTTGAAGAAAACAGGAAAAAAAAACAAGTTAAAACTGTAGCAATTTTTTATCTACTTTGTTTTATTTTTTTTTTTTTATTTTTTTCATGCGCATGCTATGAAAACATTGACTTTGCACGCTTCATGAAATGGCTTAAATATATTACTTTCCTGTTGACAACCACCTCTGTGAATAGTAGACTGGCCGTACGATGTATGGCTTGGTTTTTTTTTTGGAAAATAAAATTTTATTTTTTCTTAAAATGTTTGTTTTGATATAAAAACAAACTCCAGAAATTTTCAGCCAAATCCGATGATGCCTAGTGGTGCCTAGTTGACCTTGAAGTTTACTACGCCAAAAACTTTTTTTTCTTATGCGTTGGACAAAGTTTGTTCTTACTTTGACTAAAAAAAAATGTGCAACAGATTTAATTTTATTATATTATTACTATTAAATTTGTTATATACATATAATTCATTCAAGGCATAGCTTTTTTCTATTCTCTTTTAATTACTCTCTCTTTCGCTCCAAAAAAAACAATACATAATTGTTAAAAAAAAATTAAAGCAAGTTGAGATGATGAGAAGCATGCTGCAAAAAAGAAATACAAATTCCTCTTTGTGTAGGGTTTGCCTAATGGTGAATTTAATTTCGATTCCTCTTTATGGTTAGCTTCGTGTTGCATTATATTTCGATTCCTCTTTACGGCTAGCTTTTTTCACCGCGATTCTTCTTTAATTACATTTTCTAAACAAGAAAAATGTAACGGCCACCATTGCAAATAAACATTGATGGTAGTGTGAAAGAGCTATTAACAAGCATGTAAGCTTTGCGTTTCATTACTAAGTAGAGTCTGTGAAGTGACAGTGAATATAAGTGAAAATTAAAAAAAATAGTGAAGAATAAAAAAAATAACAAATAATGGCATTAAAAAACCAACTGAGATCTGGAGATGATTTAGTGTTGTTCATAGGAAAATGTAAAAATGAAATTTTGGGTGCAAAATTACCGTCAGTGAAGCAGGTTCTTCAATTTTTTTTTTTTATAAAATGTGTATGGAACACTATTCTTTAAAAAGTAGTGCAAAATTGACAATTGCAGTTGTTTCTGATTTTTGGAAAAGAGCCAACATTCCGATAATGTCAGAACAAAACTCTGTTAAAGCCTTGGAGAGAATATATGAGAAATGGAGAAATTTGCAGAAGAATGCCAAGTCCAAGTATGAGAAGCACCGGAAAAACGAAGAGGAATTTGTGGATCACATTGAAAATTATATATTTGACATTGCAACGTCAGATGCACTTGCGGTTATGAAGATCCAACAGGATAAAGACTTTCTTGTTCTTCAAAGGCAAAGAGGTCGACCAGGAAGTATGTCTGGTGTAGATGTAAAAATGGTTGAAAAACAGAAACGAAAAGAAAAGCGTTCTGATATATTAAAAATGCGCGTTGAAACGTATCGCGAGAAAAATGTTTATTTAGGTAATTTAGATTTTTATTGAATTATCATGCAAATTAGTTTATTTATTTTTTCTTGAAATATCAGAGCAAATATCTGCTATGGATATTTCAGGTAGTACTGAAAGTAGCGAAATGGCGTATTCTGTGGTTGATCAAAATGTATCAATTGATATAGCAGACGATGAACCCACCGTCGTAACACAAGGTCAACAATCGCGTGGAAATATCCATTTTATTGATGATAGAATGCTGGCAAGTTTGGACAAATGCAAAATTAGTACGAGAGATGCCATGCATTTAATTACTGCAACAGCAGCTGCACTATTACGAGCAATTGAGGGAGTCAACCCAACTTCCACAGCAATAAAATTGGACGCTTTAGTCCTCAATCGCACCACTATTCAGGCGATGAGGAGGGATTATCGCCGCAAACAAGCTCAGCAGATTCTGGAAAGTTTCAATGTAAATACTAAAAAATCTATTTTTGTGACTAGTTGCATAAAAATAATATTTTTTTTTTAATTTTTCTGATTCAAGATACCTGAAGTATTTGTCCTTCATTGGGATGGCAAACTACTTCCAGAAGTAAAAGGCAAAGAAAAATCAGAGCGACTAGCTCTAGTTGTGACTGGCAAAAATGTGGAGAAACTGCTTGGAATTCCAAAAATTCAAGACTCCTCTGGTGAAAGTATAGCTGATACAATATTTAACTTGTTGATAAAATGGAAAATGGACAATTTAGTCGAAATAATATCTTTTGACACAACATCAAGTAACACTGGCATTAATAAGGGTGCAGCCTACTTATTAGAAAAGAAATTGAAAAGGGACTTGCTGTTTCTTCCATGTCGTCATCACATTAGTGAATTGTTGATAAGAGCTGTCTTCGAACTAAATTTTGGTAAAACTGCTGCACCAGAAGTTCTTATTTTTAATCGCTTCTCCAAGTTTTGGCCAAATATTAACCAAAATAATTTTAAGAGTGGAATATCGGATGAGGATGTATAAAAACTTTTTACGGTGGGTGAAGTAGAATACCACAAAATATTTTGCCTTGAGGCATTGAAATCTCAATACGTTCGGGCAGATTATAAAGAAGTATTGCAAATGTCATTGCTTTTTATTGGTGAAAAACCACCAGGCTTTTCGGGATTCCGTGCACCTGTTGCAACAACGCATGCTCGATTTATGTCGAAAAATATATACTGCTTTAAAATATTTCTGTTTCGTGAGCAATTTAAACTAACGACAGCGGAATTAAATAGCTTTCGTAACATTTGTGTATTTTTGACGCGAATTTACGTTCCGTATTGGTTTGGATGTGTCAAATCTGTGAATGCACCAAAATTAGATTTGCAACTTATAAATGATGTAACTGCATATTATGATACAAATATTTCCATCATTTTGTTAAAAAAAATTATCAATCATTTATGGTATTTGAGTGAAGAAGCTGTTGCTCTGTCTTTCTTTGATGACCAAATCCCTTACGATATAAAACTAAAAATGGTTAATGCCCTTGGTAACAATGAAGAATTATATGAAGAAGATATTTCGAAAAAAATTAAAACTACAATAGAAGATGTCAGAGCGTATACTGAAAAAAATTTGAGCGATTTCGTGTCTGCAAAAACAAAAAGATTCTTCACTCGATTGCAGATTGATTGCAGTTTCTTGCATTCGGATCCGGTAACGTGGAAAGATAGAGATGATTTTTGCGCTGGAAAAATTATTTGCGAAAATTTGGCCGTTGTCAACGATGCAGCCGAAAGGGGAGTTAAATTGATAACAGATTTTAATCGAGCGCTAACGTATGACGAGGAAGACAAGCAATATCTGTTGCAAGTGGTGGAACATTATAGGAAAATACATCCGTCTCACACGAAAAGCTCCCTTGTAAACCAGGTCAGTACGACCTCGCTCAACGCAACCCTCGCTACACGCAACTCCTCGATAATCTCAACACCCAAATTGTACGCAAAGTATAAATTGCAACAAAGTGCAGACCAAAATTTCCCAATTTTTAAAAAAATAAATTGAATAAAATGAAATTATGTTTCTGAACAAAAATTTTTCGATTCACTTTAATTTGAATGTGTAGAAAATGCATATTTTTTTTTGGAAATAGGTCTATTGGCCAATATACAATTTTTTCTCGGTTTTTGCAATAACCTCAGATTTCGCAATTGGCTTGAATTTAATTGGTTGCGTTGAGCGAGGTCGTACTGTATTTTAATATACATAACTCAAATAAATACATATTTCTAAAATCTACCGTTTATTGGTGAAAACGTTATTTCTTTATGTAGGTTTCCCTATAATGCACATATTGTAAACTTCAAGGTCAACTAGGCACCACTAGGCATCATCGGATTTGGCTGAAAATTTCTGGAGTTTGTTTTTATATCAAAACAAACATTTTAAGAAAAAATAAAATTTAAATTTCTAAAAAAAAAAAATTACGGCCAGTCTAGTGAATAGCTTCGAAATATACTACAAAAAGTGCTACTTGTAGCGCATTTTGAGTGTTCACCAAATATTGAAAACACCTGCTTAATTAGTCTATTTCGAATTTTCAAGTACATTTAAGCCAACTTATTTGGCGTATTACCCTCAATTATACAGCAATAAATGCTTGGCATGCAAAATTCGAGTATTAACTAGTAGCAACAGCAGCAAAGAAGTAAAAAAAAAGTTTCACAACTGTTTGCTGCATTTCCGTATTTTTGTTTATGTTTTTGTTTTGCTATTGATATTTGCTGATTTTTATTTAATACAAAATCTGTTAACAAAAAAGAAATTGCAAAAGCGAACAAAAACTGCATATTTACTCAATAAACTTGACCCAGTTTTTAATGTGTTAAAAACAAGCCAATACAAGCTGCAAGAAGTAGAATTTGAGCTCAATAAAAAAAAAAAAATAAACTTGCTCCCAATTTTTATTAATATTCTTGCAAATTTTGCAATTAATTTTATGCGGAAAATCTTAAGGAATTGATTTTGCCATACATTTAATATAAGAGAGCAGCTTTAAGTTAGCAACACAAAAAGTTGAACAGTGAAGGTGTTTTTTAAAGCAAAAAGGTGTTAACAGCGGTAAATGTGTTCTAAAGATGTGTTTCAAGGGCTTTAAGTAGCACATTTTCAATTCAGTTTTATTGTTTTTAAATGACGCATGTCTTATCAAAAAGTTATTCATTACTGCATGGAGAGTTGTAGGTGGAATTGCCTCAATTATCGTTGGAATGGATTGCTTTAAATCATTCAAATTTGTTGGTTTTGTTTTGTAAACTTCCTGTTTGTAATGACCCCACCAGAAAAAATCATATGCAGTAAGATCAGGAGACCTTGGGGGCCAACGGAACGCGGAGTTTCTTGAAATCAGCTTATTGGGGAATTTTCGTTGCATTTCTGTCAATAACAGATCTGGCTATGCTACAAGTTGCAACATCTTGTTGAAACCACACACAGTTGAAAGGGATTCTCTTGCAATATCTTTAAGTAACGGTCACCATTGACCGTAACAATAAGACCGCTTTCTTCGAAAAAGTAAGGCCAAAAACTAACTTCGATGTAACTGCACATCATACTGTGACTCAAAGTGGATGCAGTTCCATCACATGAAGTATCTGTGGGTTAGAATCACTTCTTTTTCAACAATTCTGTTTTTTAACATTGTCGTTTAGATCAAAATGGGCCTCGTCGTTTTCGTCCTTTTCCGCCATTTCGATGATCTTCTCGCAAAGCTTTAAGCATCTGCTGCGTTCATTTTGCTTGTAAGCTCAATTTTACATGGAAATAAGTTGAAATCATTATGAATAACTGTATGCAGTAGCTGTCTGCTGATACCCATCCCAGCAGATGAGATCCTTCTCTGAACTATAAGATTGAACTATACAGCGGCGATAGTTTCCTGCCTCCGAACTGAGGGACCTCGATGATAAGGCCTTCTTGCGATTGTCACTAGCTTGGCAAAGCTATTTACAAGCCTCATTATATTCCTTATGCTAGGAGGAGTGCCACCAACGTGAAGTTCTATAAAATAAAAAAATACAAATATTACATATTTTTTTGCATATTAATTTCATTTTTTTTGGGCAGCATTTTTCAATAGCCACCCAATATAATAAGCTATTTATACAATAATGACCATAATATCATATAATTTTTGAAACATTAACTGTAGTTGAACTTTTAAAAGTCTGCTTAAAAAAAATTTATGAAAATTTACCAAATTTTGAAGATTCAGTTGGTTGTTCTTTTATGCTGAAGCCATCTTTTAATTTTTTGTGAGGCTTCTCCATATCTTCGCCATATTTAGATGGCCACCGAATCCAAAATTGTTATATTATCTAGAAAATATAAAAAATAACAATGTCACAAAATTAGTTTGCTACTTTTCTGGCTTTTCTGCGTTTTTTTTTTTTTTTTGTAAATCTGATTTAAATTTTTTGTGGTTTTTTTTTATATTATTATCCGCTGATTACGAATATAAGGTCAGAATTTGAGAAAACCCAAGTCCATTAAAGCGGGTTAAATGGCTTACTCTTCGCAGTATATATTTATGTAAAAGATATTTTTAAGTCAAACTTGTTATTCGATGGATTTCTGGGATCTGACGTTTCGCAGATTGAAGACTGTGGATCAAATAGATCGGACCCTTTTATGTCATCATTTTTTGTAATAGATGTGTTTAATGTCCATGATTTGCAACTAACTAGTTAAGAGAGAGTATTTTGACTACGCTGCTTAGAAATCTGAAATCAAAATACATAAAAAAGTGGTGGTGCCACAGGGACCACGATGTCGCTCAGTGCGCTGATCCCATACAAAAGTGAAAAAAAAATAGAAGGAGTGCTCCTATCAAAATGAAATTTTGTATGCTTAAGGCCTGTTTCCAGCTCTCAAGTAAAGCTTATTTTCATACATAAATCTGAAAAGTAATCGAAAAGTAATTTTTCCTTGTCAAAATTACTTGAAAGAGAATCCAGCTCGTAAGAAAAATTTTCTGTTCTTACTACTTTTTTTTCATTGAAAAGTGACAACGGTAACACTGTGAATGTCAAGAAATATATGCAAGTTATATTATTACTTCAAGTAAAATTTTGGCAACCAACATTCAAAGGTAAATAATTTTATTGATATCATTGATTAATTGATTTAAAATTAATAAAAGAATATTTTAGACATGCACATGAACATTTCTACGGAGGGAGAAGAAGAAGCAGTCAATTTTGAGGGGCAGATGTCTTCCGAGAAGCGGTCGAAAGCTGTCCGGAAGAAGCGGTCTGCCAACATGTAAACAAAATGTAATAAAATGTAAACAAACGCTTTTCTCTATTACTTACCTTTGCAATTTAGCCATTACTCATTTAATGAATTATTTCAATATTTATTGCAACAAATTTATTTCAATGTTTGATGAAAACAAATCAGCCTAAATTTTCAATACAAAGTGATACAATGCTGGAACTGTCAAAACTCTCGCCGTCAAAATTACTTGTCTACTACTTTTTTACACTCAAGAAACTTAAGTAACTTTTTTCTTGAGTAATTACTTGAGAGCTGGATAGAGACCTTTAGCAAGCTAATTAAGACTAATTAAGAAAAATTTTAAAAATAGTGCAAATGGGTCAGTTCCTAGGGGTACCTCCCCTGGACCTAGATTAATAATTTCTATCATTTTGTATGACAAGTACATAAAACAGTTGTCCAATCAAAACAAAACTCGGTCACAAGGTTAAACAAATATAGTAATAGAAGTGTACTGAAAATAGTTGAAATCAGTAAGACCCTAGGGGTACCTCCCCTAGACCTATATTAACTTTTTACATGATTTTGTATGACAGGTACATATAAAAGTTGTACGATTTTAACAAAACTCGTTCACAAGATTACACAAATATAGTAATGAGATGTGTACCGAAAATAGTTTAAGTCGGTAAGACCCTCGGGGTGGTACCTCTCCTGGAGCTAGATTAATAATTTACCAGATTTTGTATGGCATATAAATCTGTTGTCCCAAACAGATTTACAACAAAAAATAAAATAGGTAACTTAATTTTATTAACAAAATGTTAATTAAAAAAAAAAAAAAAATGTAGGTAGATACGGCCAAAACTTATATCGCTACTGACTTCTTCGCCAGAATCACTACAAACAATGCAAGGGTTATCAACTAATTTAATAAACTTCTTAACTTCTTTTGATTTTTTTTGATTTGGTGGTTCTTTTGTGTGCTTAAAGAGGCTCAGATGTCAGCAACAATATTTTCATTAAGACTGTATAAGACTTAATCCTTGAGCATTTACGGGTTTATGCATTTAGTTCTGTCGATTTTTTTTTAAATTCCTTGTGCCTTGCTTCCAATGCCTCTTCGGACAATGTTCCGATTGGTAATTAAAATGCTGAACTGACTTCATATCCATGCATAAGAACTTTATGAACATTGCTAGGCATATAATATCAGCCATATACCTTTATATACAACTCCCTAGTTTCTTCTAATAACAATTTGAAGTGTGTTTAAATTGTCCTAATAACAATGTGTGAGTTTATTTTAGCGTTATAGAAAAAGCGCCTAACTGTGTTTCTGTCATTAGTAGACCCATATCCTGATTTTGGTTTGTCGACTAAGAGACCGATTTTGCTCTTAAACACAGCTTGAATTCTTTTTTTGTTTTGCGCTACCAACTCTTCATTTTCTTTACCTCGTACTTATCAAGTCTTTATTGGAAGTCGGTAGCTGATGTGCAAAAAGTCACTTTTTTAAACTTGCATAACTTTCTTAAAACTTAAAAGCTAATACATCAAAAAAATAAAGAATCCTTTTTCTTGTAGTTCTTTTTCAAACTTTGCTAAATTTTGAATATTTTTCCATACAAAATTGACCATTTTTCGCAAAAAGTTACTTTTTTAACCTGCATAACTGTTTTTGTTTATGAAAATTCGCAAATAATATTTTGAAACTTAAAAGCTAATACATTAAATAAAACTACAAAAAAGTTTCGCCAAAATCAAAGAATCCTTTTTTTTTTAATTCCCTTTCAAACTTTGTTAAGTTTGAATTTTTGTCAATACAAAATTGAAAAAGTCACTTTTTTAAACCTGCATAACTATTTTTTTTTATGAAAAAACGAAAATAATATTCTGGAAATCATAAGTAAATACTTCAAAAAATTACAAAAAGGGTTTATTAAAATCAAAGAATCTGTTTTTTTATTATAGCTTATCAAACCGCCCAAAATTTTGAGTTTTTAGGTTTTTTTAGGGCAAAGAAAATTTTTTTTTTACAAAAAAATATATGCTCAAAAAAATTTGTAACATAAGCAAAATACAATTTAAAATTATCCTCTTTACTGTTTTATAGAAAACGCTTATTTTTTTAAAACGTTAACTCAATTTTAAATTACTTGATTTTCTTAAAATTAAAGAGTGAAGTATAAAGGGATCGCATTTATTTATTATTAAGGATATATTAAAAAAAACTTTTAAATTTTATAACACTTAATAATATAGTTCCATTAATAATATTTTATACTCTTTTTTTTTAAGAGAACTTTTTTTCTTATTTTCGTACCCATTCGATGCATTGTGTGTCGCCTTGACTTCCTAGGTAACTTTATACTGATTCTTAGTAAACTTTATTATTTCAGAGACTAAAGGGTCGTTCATAAACTACGTATATTATATTATTTTACTTTTCCTCAGAACTTTCACTAGTATTACTGACTATATAAATATATATAACTTTATAAATTGAAGGTACAATTTAAAAAAAAAGAGTAATTTATATCATCATTAAACGCTTGTCTATTTTGATGCAAGAGTCGATGCTCTCAATCACTGGGTTTAAGAAGCTGAAGCTTTGTTGAGCATTCTTCAAATTCTTCATCGGATTCTGTCGGCCCATAGTATGGATAAGGGCAACATTTTAAAAAATGTTATGATATATGTCTATAGTCCCTTCACACTTGACAAATATGATAATGTGCTTTGCCTAAAAAATACATCGGAGATGAAAAAATTACAAAGAATGCAAAATAAATGTAAGAAAGCAATTTTCGGGCTACCACCACTTTATCCTTATCATCAACTCTTATGTAGTGGAGTTTGAAAATGTCTTATTCCTAGATAGACTTTATCTATAACTACAACTTATACTGCAAGTTTTCAAGATAATAATAAGTATAAGCTTTAATACTACACAAGTAAATCAACAAACTCACGCATTCGGTACTAGAAACAGAAATAACTTAGTTGTGGTGAGATGCATTTGTGACGTCATGAAAAAACGTTTCTTAAATGCAGGTCATAGAGCCTATAATAATTTATTAAAACCAATTAAAAATGATAATTTAGTAAAAAAATTTTCGTTTGTTTGACACCAAAAAAATTCTCATATCTTGAAAACAATAAAAATTTTTAGTACAATGAAGTTTTAAGTAAATTTTTAATTTTTTTTTTTTAAAAAAGGTTCACCAAATTTCTGTTTCTTCCAAAATAGTAACCACCTTTGATTTTTGTAAAGATTTGAATTTTTTAACATGTTGTTTTTATAGGTTTTATAAAATACTTAGCCTTCAAGAATAATTTCTGGTTATTTTCGTTTGCAGATTACCATCTGCTAGGAACAAATTACAACTACTATAAATTTTAACTACGCAAATGTGTATGTGTAGTCCAGAGTAACACTGGGTAAATATCGGTGCTGAGACATAGCCCAAGGGACATAATCGCAAATTTGAAATTTTAAATGTCCTCAAAAAGAGAGGACTTATTCCCAAAATGAATTTGTGATTATGACCGCTACAAAAGAGGACATAATCCCAAATTTAGGATAAATAAAATAAAAGCTTTGCATTCTTCTTTGTTAATATGTATATATGAAGGGCTTATTGCAAAAATATGATAAGACACACAAAAAATATTCTGAAATAATCGACTCTAAATTTTGAAAAAATATATTTTTGTATGAAGAAATGGAATTGAACTCGGAAACTTTTACAAAAAGGTTAGAAAATTATTAAGAAATAGCCAAAGTCTCTTCAATGGTTGTTGGTAATGCATTAAGTAATGTATTCGGCCTACAAAATAGATTTTTTTGATCATGTGTCTTATCACGTTATTGCAATAAGCCTTTCATATACAACCCTCAGTACGTCCAACACTGGCTTCGCTGTCTACAGTAAAAATAGCTTAAGTCGACTTAAGACAGATCTGAGTATTGATGCAGCTGTGTTCCACGTATATAGAACTATAATCACACAAACTAAGGAGCTTCTAGCATGACCTTAGCAAAAAGTATGACACAAAAATAAAAGACCCTTCCATATAACTTATATGGCGATTGAAAACTTTGAAGCAAGATTTCTCGAAACTTTGAAATGAGGCGTAAGCTGTTATTGCTTATCGACACAGATATCAGTATTTGTTGCAACCACTTGGGATTATGACCTCTTAAAAGCGGACATAATTCCAAGGGGTCAGAATCCCCATTTGTTATTATGTCCTCTTTTAAAGCGGTCATAATCCCAAATTTGAAATTTTAGATTGTGTACCTTGGTACTATGTTCCGGCACCTAAATATCAGCTACACCCAAAAAATATTGTTGTAACATTAAACAAATTTGTGTGCCTATTTAAAAAAATCTTTTATTTTTGACTCCAAAAAGAAAGTTTTTTAATGCAACAAAATAGGTGTTGTTAAACACAAAATTTTAATAGCTCTTATTAAGGACAGTGTTGTAAATAGTAAAACAAAACATAAATATTTTTTTGACAATAGGGACAAAAATCACAATTAAAAAAGTAGTAATACAATGATTGGCAACATTGTTTTTATTTGAAAGATGCTTTCTTTAATAATACAAAATAAGTATACAAACAATTTAACGAGAAGCATATCTAAATAATAACAAGCATGTTGTAACTCAGAGAAATGGCAAATCTTTGTATTAAAAACATTTTTTTTTTATTAACAATAGTCAGGTAGTATTAACGAAAATTTTTAAAAGAAATTTAACAATACTACTCTTTTTAATAATACAACAATATTTTTTTGGGTGTAGTCTTAAATAATTAGGGTATTCACAAGATGTGCTATCATGTCATATTATCCTAAAATTTTACACCAAAATTTACAAGATAAATAAATGCAAATAAGACACTGCTGTTTGACAACGACACTTCAATAAACATAGCTTTCAGAGTTGTAATATATTAGTACTTAATAAACTGTTTAAACAAGTGTAAAATCTTAGGACAATATGATAGCACGCCTTGTGAAAACCCTAAATATTAATAAGAATTTTTTTTTATTTTTTTTTTCAAATTTTTGGTCACGTTACCATATCTGAAACCCCTTCCCCCTACCCTTACTTATCGCAGTGCATTTCAAAACACGTCCCCTCTCCTAATTGGTAACATAGTTTATGGGCGACCCCTGATGTTCGTGGCATTTTTAAAATTATTTTTTTCAATAGTGCGCCTTATTTTTGCTTATCCTGCTCTGAAACATTGGGATGTGTTCAAGTCCAAATTTGTGTTTTGTTTTAATGTTTATGTTTTTGCATTACATTTCTTACGGAATAGCGAATACGTGACTATGCAAACCCGTTTTTATTTATTATTCTTTCTTCAGATGATTTTTCGAATTGTCCAGTTATTCTTCTTAAAGTTTTTATCAAAAAACAAAAATGACCATAAACTAGACAATACTATAAAATGTACTTGGTAATTTGTTTGGCAACTTCAATTCTAAATACTCCAGCACTCAAAATGTGCTTCTTATAGCACATTATTCTAAAAAAATCAGTGTCGATAAGCAATAATAGCTTAAGTCGACTAAAGGCATAACTGGGTTATTGATGAAGCTGTGTTCCACAAAAACTAAAGTTATGACACAAAAACTAAAGACCCTTTCATACAACCTTTATGGCGATTGAAAACTTTGAAGTAAGACTTCTCGAAATTTTGAAATCAGATTTAAGCTTTTATTGCTTATCGACACAGAAATGTAGCATTAGTTTTTCATTAAATATCTAAGCTTCTGCTTATAATAACCATTAATTGTTTCTTATGCCTGCTATTTTCAAAAGCCCTAACAATTTTTCTCTTTTACTTTTGATCTTTTTTATTGTAATTTTTTCCCATTAATTGCGCATCAATTAAACAGCAACTTAATATGGCTAATTGCACTGCATAGTTCAATAAGAAAGAAAAAAAAAAACCATGTGAGTATTTTCTCTTGTCCGTCAGTGTTTGTGAGCTGGTGCTCAGTCAGGGGTCTTGTAAAAACCTGTATTTTGATTTTTGAGTCAAGCATCATCACCGGCTTTTCGACTGATCTGCGTAAGCAGACTTTCAGCCAACCAATCTGACTGACTTTTTGTATGACTGACTAACTGACTGCCTGATTGTTCGACGGCAGCGGTATGAATGAGTGAGTGAATGACTGACTTGTCAGTAATTTGTGCAGCTCAATATATCAGTCGATATCTTATGAGTTTTTAATTTTAGGTTTTCAGACTCACAAACAGACAAAAAAAAAATACATCAAAAGGCAACATTTAAATGGCTGAGCTCATCAATCGTATTTCCTTTTTTCGTGTGGTTGAAGTTTTCTGACTGTTTTTTTTTTTCCATTTTATGCTATGTTTTGAGCTCCAGTAGAATTTAGAAGACTGTCGAAGCATCCTGTAAATAAAATGCACCTTTTTGATTGTGAAAAGGACAAATCACTCTGCGTGTGTAGGATATTGAATAAAATATCATTTTGTGCACACCCCTTTTTTCTGTTTCAACTGCAATGGATGTGTGTGTGTGTGTGTGTTTGTGTTTGGAGCATGCGTGAGTGACTCGGTATGTGAATAGCTTGCATGTTGGCGTTTACTCCCTGGCTGTGCTGCTGATGAGTTTGTAGCTTATATTGGCATTGAGCAGTGATCAATAAATGCGCAGATACACAACAAAAAATTATCAGCTTGACGGGAATTTTCTGCTGCATCTTGACGATTTTATTTTTTACCCCCTTTCCATTATTAATTGTGTGCTTTAGCAGAAAATATAACAACATTAAAAAGAAATCATCATTATTAGTAGATTTAAATATGCAAAACAAAAAAATAGTTAATTAACAGTTATTAATAAAATGTTTTTTTATAGCATCTTCAGTAATTAATAATGTTTAGCGATAAAAACTGTGATGCAAAAGTTAACAAATTGTCGCAAGTGTTGGATGTGCCCCAGATGGAAAAATGTAAACTTTAATAATACTCATTTTGACTCTTTCCTTCTGATGGTTGAAATTGAAAATAGTTAAGAAAATTTTCTATACTAAATATTCTGAATTTGGAACATTTATTTGATGTAAAAGCTTTTTTCAAAAGCTATTTTAAAAAGGATAATTTTTTATGGACACAGTTTTCGTTATCGGTCCTTATCAGATCTTTTGCTGCAAAATGTACCTTTTCATTTTTATTTTAAAACATTTACCACTATTTTTATATACAGTAAAACTAAGACGCTACTAAAGTTGGAAAAACTGGCAGTTAATGCCACAGAAATGATTTTAGTCATTCAGTCATTTTTTGATCTCACGACCTTAAGTTTTGAGATCAGCAATCATTTTGAAGTCATGACCTTAAAATCAATTGAAAAATTTCTGTTGAAATCTTTTGATTCATTCAATATTATTGAAGTCGTGCTCCTTGGATTCATTGATTGCATTCACTTGTAATCAATTTGAAGTCAATGAAGTCAGTAGAAGTCAGTTGAAATCATGTTTGAAATAACTTAAAGTCAATTGAAGTCTTTTGGTTGCATTAAAAAATGTTTGAAGTCAGTTTGCATGAAGAATAAATTTATGTTTAATCAAGCTATATTAGGTTTGTTTTTGTTACATACAGTGTCTGTCAACGACAGTCGGGCAGGCATTTCTTAGCACTTTCGCATTGATTTCTGAAATGAAAATGTATGAAGAATATTGCAATACATATTTTTTTCAAAACGTTATTTTTTTGGTGAACAAAATTAAACAGAAACATAATTAAAAAATGAGAACATAACGGTGAAACAAATTTCAATCGAAACAAACCTATAAAAACGAGCTCACATTGAAAGTAAGGAAAAAATGCACATTGTGGTCCTTAAACCGCTATTTCTGCTTACAACTTTTTACTACTGTTGCAATAACTTCAGTCAAACACAAAACTTAAAAAAATTAACATTTCTCGAAACACTGGCAGAAAGGCAGATCGTGATAGATTATTATTTGAAAGAAAACTCCGAGCGACAAATTTCACAAATCGCCTTAAAAAGTAAATCAACAGTGCACGATATAATCAAGCATTATATACAAGATAAGAGAATATGCAATAAAGACCGTACAGTAGCTAAAAATATACTTAGCTCCAAAGATGAAAGGCATTTTTTAAGAGAAATAATAAAAGACCCATTTTTATTTGCACTAAAACTAGAGGTCATGTTAAAACTAAATTTGAAAAAGAGTGTACACTCAGTAACAATTTGAAGCGTTTTGAGAAAAAAATTGTTTAAACTGAGGAGCAGCACGAAAAAAGCACTGTATTAGAAAGAAAAATGTTATAGAACGCCCCAATTTCGTGCATGAACAGATGACCAAAGACTTTCTATTCTGGAGCAAGGTTAATAAAATAGAAAACATTTGCATCCTTATCACTTTTAAACAATAAACTTTTAGTACAGGTTTTGTTTACCGATGAGAATTTATTTAATTTATATGGTTCAGATGCAAAGAGTAAACCGAATGAGGAATTTTGCAATAAAAATTCTAAACATACAATTAAGCATGGTAGAGGATCAGTCATGGTTTGGGGCTGCATCTGATGTTGGAAGGATTCATTGTATTGAAGGTATAATGGACTTAAATATGTTCCTTGACATTCTCATGGCACATGTAAAAGAAAGTGCGGGTAAATAGGAAATTTCAGACAACTTTGACTGTTACCAAGACAATGACCTGAAACATACAACGCTCTTGGTAAAGAATTGTGTACCTAACATTTGTCCAAATGTCATAAAAACAACCTCACAAGGCCTAGATTAAAATGTTATAGAACATCTATGAGATGAACTTGATTGAACCCTGAGTGCAGTATCAGAGATGGGCAACTAAAGATCCAAACCTTAAATACAAAGTATCCTAACTGAAGAGTGGAATCAGATTGGAGCTGAAGTTTTTAAAAACTTAATTGCACCCATTTCAAAAAGGCTGCAGGCAGTCATATAAGAAAAAGGACTGGCAACAAAATATTAAATTCTTAGTTTTAGCATTGAATTTCAATGTGAGCTCGTTTTTAAAGCTTTGGTTTGATTTAATTTTGTTTTACCGTTATGTTTTAATTTTTTAACTATATTTCTGTTTAATTTTGCTCACCAATAAATAACGTTTTGAATAAAATATTTACTCCAAGTTTCTTCTTACATTTTCATTTCCGAAACCAATGCTAAAGTGCTAAGAAATGCCTGCCCGACTTTTGTTGTGAGCCACTGCATAAGCTTTTTAACTTGTTGACGATAGAGTTTAAGTAAAGGAAATATTTATCGTGGCTTTAGTGATTTCCCTCGCTCATAATTTAATTTATTTTAGAGATTTCAGTCATTTGACTTCAAAGACTTCAACAAAGACTTAATAAGGAATGCATTCTTCTGTAGGCATGACAGCGATTTTAATTTCAATGAAATCAGCAAGGAGTTAATTTTTTTTAATGTATTCAATAAGTCAAAAATGACTTCAGGACTTCTTGTGTTGAAGTCATTGCAATCAAAAAGGATTAAAAGATTGCAATCAAAGTCTGAAGTCATTGGCTATGGGTCAGTGATTGCAATATAAAATTATTGCATTCTTTTACAAATCTGTACGCTGCAGATACACTGTAATAGCTAAAAAATTTTTAACAAAAAAGCCTTTTATAAAAGTCTGATTATATAAGCGCCGACTTTAAAGGTTTTTTATTCATGCATAAATTAATATATTTATGATAATAATACAAAATAGAAAAAAATTATAATAATCAGATTTCCAATTTGATATTATACCTAAATAAATTATCAAATTTGACCAAGAGTTAATGTGAAAAGTAATTTGAAATTATTTTTTACTTTGTAGTGGTTTTGAAGTGGGTTTTTTTTTTGTTAAGAATTTTAGTACCCTAGTGTCAACATTAACTGAGAAACAGTATTTTTCTTATATTGCCACGTCCTTTATCAAATAACGTCCACTTTTTTGACCATAGTTTGTAATAATTGTTTCTACCACTGTACCAATTTCCTGTACCCTAGTGTTAATATTAATTGAAAAACAGTATTTTTCTTATATTGCCACGCCCTTTATCAAATAACGCCCACTTTTTTTTACCATAACTTTTAATAATTGTTCCTACCACTGTACCAATTTCCTGTGCCCTAGTGTTAATATTAACTGAAATACAGTATTTTTCTTATATTTCCACGCCCTTTTGTCCAACAACGCCCACTTTCTTTACAGTATATTTTCATAATTATGGCTACCTGTATGCCTGTACCTAATTTCAGTACCCTAGTGCCAATATAATTGGAGTTACAGTATTTTTATAATATTGCCACGCCTTTTATCGACTAACGCCCACTTTTTTAACATAAATTTTAATAATTCTGCCTACCCTGTACTAAATTTCAGTACTCTAGTGTTAATATGTTTCGATATACAAAGTTTTTCTTATATTGCCACGCCCCTGTGTCGAATACCTCCCACTTATTTGAATAGGCACCTCCGCGTGTAATATTTCTATCTTCTGACAAAAAATTGTGGCAATCTGGCAAGTACTTTAGGAGTTATCGATGTACATACATTTTAAAAAAAAAACAACCAACCTGAGAACCTCCTCGTTTTTGAAGTCGGTTAAAAAATACATTTATTTATGTATCTTAGTGAAGCACATTTAACCCTGCTTTGATAACCTTATTATAAGTCACTCAAAAGTTAACCATACATCTATCAGTAATCAGTATCTATAGTAATAAAACTCATATTCTGTTTGTTTGTTTGTCTGGCCTTTATACAAATCTAAACGGCTCAGCGGATTTTGCACAAACTAGGTATACATATTAAGTGCATTCCAACTTAAAATGTTACATACTTAGTTTTTGCCACGCCCCCTCTGAAATTTTTCAACTAACGGTAATTTAGTTATTATAAAACTTTTTAGTATCGGAGATTTTTGTGTATTTAATTTTGAAAAATTTCTTTTATTTTGACATCAAAAACACTCACATATCTTCAAGATTGGAGAAATTTTCAGTACAACGATTTTTTCATAAAACATCGTTACCTAAGAATGAGAAAAAAACGACATGAAAATTAAAGTTTGGTCTTTCGATACAAATATCTCCGCTGTGCATTAATATATTTCATTCAAATTTTTTTTTGTTCAAAAGTTCAATAAAATCACTTCACAAAAATAGCTTGAACTGTACCGTTAAGTCAGTGTATATATGTTGTATGATTATGTCAAAAAAGGTCCAAAATATTAACTTTTTACTCAAAAAATGACTCAAAAATTGTTGTTGTTGTAAAAATGAAATCAATTAAAAATTGCACATCTGGCTACCTTTCATATGACATAGCATTTATTTGCAAAAATTCTTCCAGCTAAGCGCAAAAATTATTTTACTGTTTTTGTCATCAAAACAACAAGGTTTGATTTTTTTCGCAAAATTTATTTTTTCCAGAATGTTATTTTTATATTTTTTACAAAAAAGTCAAGTCTCAAAAATAATTTATGTGAAAAAATTACCCCAATATCTCTTTCCAATCAAAAGTTATGGCTAAAAATCTATTTTTTCATACAATTGACTATCTATAGTAATAAAACTCATTTTCTGTTTGTTTGTTTGTTTGTTTGACCTTTATACAAATCTAAACGGCTCAACGAATTTTGCTCAAACTAGGTATACATATTAAGTGCATCCCAATTCAAAATGTTACTTACTTAGTTTTTGCCACGCCCCCTCTGCAATTTTTCAACTAACGGTAATTTTGTTATTATAAAACTTTTTAGTATCGGAGATTTTTGTGTATTTAATTTTAAAAAATTTCTGTTATTTTGACATCAAAAACATTCACATATCTTCAAAATTGGAGAAATTTGCAGTACAACGACTTTTTCATAAAACATCGTTGCCTAAGAATGAGAAAAAAACGACATGAAAATCAAAGTTTGGTCTTTCGATTCAAATATCTCCGCTGTCCATTAATATATTTCATTCAAATTTTTTTTGTTCAAAAGTTCAATAAAATCACTTCACAAAAATAGGTAGAACTGTACCGTTAAGTCAGTGTATACATGTTTTATGAGTATGCCAAAAAAGGTCCAAAATATTGACTTTTTACTCAAATAATGACTCAAAAATTGTTGTTGTTGTAAAAATGAAATCAATTAAAAATAGCAAATCTGACTACCTTTCATATGACATAGCATTTATTTGCAAAAATTCTTCCAGCTAAGCGCAAAAATTATTTTACTGTTTTTGTCATCAAAACAACAGGGTACCCCCTTTGATTTTTTTCGCGAAATTTATTTTTTCCAAAATGTTGTTTTTATATTTTTTACAAAAAAGTCAAGTCTCAAAAATAATTTATGTGAAAAATTACCCCAATATCTCTTTCCAATCAAAAATTATGGCTTAAAATTTATTTTTTCATACCAGTCTTTTAATAAAACTTAGTTTTGTGTTAAAATTCTCTATATAGTTTGAACGTCCCCATTTATCTCTAAGAATGCAGTTGTGTGTCTAGAGTAATTACGAACATTTTGGATTATATTAAATCTTCCTTATAGTAATCTACTTATTTTTGCCTAGTGTTGCTTTAAGATTAAGTAAATATAAAAATTATTTTTAATTTTTAAAATATGTTTTTCGTACCCCTTCTTTGAATTCAATTAGCTCACCGCAAGAGATTTAACCACCAACAACAAAAATTTTCCAAAACTTTTTTGGATTAATGTTCGTTCAATTACCTTTCTAACAGTAGCTTACAAATAAAATTCAACATGTTTTTCATTATTTCAGATTTAAAAAAATGACTCTCGAGTAACACCGGGTATATCAGCTAGTCTATAATATTTTTTATTTAAAAATGAGAATACAAGCTTACAGTTAAAGCATTTCACGAGAGAGAGAGAGAGAGCAAAAAATTAAAAAAGCATACGTCTCGCAGACGTACGTTATCAAAGCAGGATTAAACAGAGTATATCCCAAAAAGGTTAAGATAAATGAAAGATTTTGTTTTTTTTTTTATAAAAAAACATGCATTCATTTCCAGTCTGCCTATAAAAAAACTAAAGCCCAGTAAAATATCTAGATAATATATCTAACAAACTGCCGATTGATAGTTATAATAAAAATAAAACCATGAATACCTGTCTGCAAAAAAACCATGACCAAATCATGACACGTAGCGCGATTTAAAATGTAGCAGATATGCTTCGTGCAGCACATTTTCCATCAAAACTATGCTAAGCTTTAAAAACTATGACTAATTTTAAAATATAACATCCTAAACTATATCGAAATCAACAGCACATAAAACATTTTATTATTAATTATTAATTCTACACGATCAATCGATCAATTACACTCACACTCTGCAAGAAAAAACTTTAACAACTCAATTAAAACGTTAAGAAAATCTTGAAATGTTAAATAAAAATCGTATAAATAATTTATGTAAATTAAAAATTGTTTAAATTTATGTCTAGACATGACTAACATACAAACACAAAATCAACTAACAGGCAAAAGCGTGTAAAAACAAAATCCCCAACAACTATACTCCTATCAGCAACACAACAAAACTTAAAAGCAGCGTAAAGAAAAGAAAAACTAGAGCGTTAATTAAAATTCAAACGCGTCAATAATCGAAATAATAATAATTCCAATAACACCCACATGTAGATATTTTTTTTTTTTTGTGTTGTGGATTTTGCTTGCGATCTTTTTTGTATGTGTATGTTTTGGGAAATGCTGTTTATATTTGTGTGTATATTGCATATATAAGTGTGTGTCATATTAATGCGAACAAATATTAAATTAATTTGTCAGCTCAGGAATTAAAAAACAAAAAGAAAATAAAAAAAAATCCCCCTCATAAAATTAATAACAACAAGAACAGTTTGGAAATTAATATAAATTTGAGATCATGATCTTGTTGTTGTTGTTGTTGATTTTAATAAGTCTAACAGCAAAAAGGGGACTTTGGGCATACATTTTTCGATTATTTTTCAAAGTACATTTTTGGTTACATTCAAAACTTTTTACAAAATTGTAGAAAAATAATTTGTATAACTGCTATTTTTTTATTACTTACAAATTAAACTAGTCACTAATTGACTTCATAAAGTTTTAGGAGTACTTTGAGCACAACAAGTGTTTGGTAAAATAAATACACTTTTCAAAAAGTGATCAAAAACTACTCTTCTATTTTGAAAACGTTTTGTATTATCGTTTTTTTATGTTTATCTGCAAACTTCAAGATATTAGCGAATTAAATAAAATTGAAGATGAATGTGTGAGTAGTCTATATATATATAAAAATGGATGTATGTATGTGGGTATGTTTATAGGGATATATGTTTGTATATCACGTATAGACTCAAAAACCGCTGAATCGATCTTTATGAAATTTTCAGAGAAACTTGAAAGTGTTCCTGTGAGGTTTGGTGTTGATTGATTAAGGAGGCGTGGTACCTCCCATACAAGCAAATTTGCGCTATAGCTCACAAAAAAGAAATTGTATACATAAAAAGGTTTTGATCATAGAAAACTCAACTGTTGTAATTTTGTTCAGATGGTTTCTGACGGCAACTGTACAACAAATGGGCGTGGTCTCAGTATATATACGCCCATTATTTCAAAGTCATGACAACTCCCGGTTAGCACTAATTTTTACAGTGAAACTTGCTATGTAGATGCTCCAAGAGGCGGTCACTTTTTGGCAATTCAGTCCGGGATCCCGGACGATTTAAGCCTCGGGATTTTAAATCTCGGGATTTTCTTTCCAGAATCGAGGGATTTTAAAATAAAAAAATTTCAATTACAAATATTCGTGTAAATGTAACCATTTAAATTTAAGTTGATATGAATATAGAATTAGAAAAACCTTTTATTTAGGCTGGAAAAGATTGTTCGAACGATGAGTGTGAATCACTTGAGCAAAGACTTTGCAAAGTTTTAGAAGATTTTGCAACTTCGGGAAGTGAGCTATGTATTTAAAAATTGTCAGATATTTTGACTTAGGAAATATTTTTTTTTTGTGGTGAAGGCAATTGTAATCGAAACTTATAGATTGCTTACGATTATCATACAACTATTTCTCTAACTAGCATAGAATCAGAACTTTGGTTCTAATCAGCGGGTTATATTTGTAATAATATCCGCACAAAAGTCTCTAATAAAAAATCAGACGCGTTGATCAGCTTTAAAAGTATTACTTTTAAAATAGTTATTATTATTTATTATTTATTTATTATCATATTAGTACATTAAGAACTAGGTTCTTTTATGGTACAAAGCTCAAAGACATAATTTGAATTCAACTTATTATAAAACATTTAAACTTAAATCTAACGTAATTTAAGTTTATTATTATATAATTAAAAGTGTTATCAAAAAGTTGTAATGTAAAAGAGAGAGAGAGAGAGAGAGAGAGAGAGAGAGAGAGAGAGAGAGTGATATAGAGCTAAAGATCTGATATTTTGTTAAGTATTATGTGATACTTAACCCATTAAGCGCCACTGTACTAATTTGAGTACAGCAAAATATTTTTAACTTTTAAAGTTTTCTTTGTTGTTAAGCATTAGTGAATTTTTTTGTTAATTGCCAAATGTTAAGCGGGTCAATTCCATTTGTTTATCATTTTTTTTTAATATTTTTTTAAAAAAAAATAAAAAAAAATAAATAAAAAATAATTAAAAAATAAATAAAAAATAAATAAAAAATAAATAAAAAATAAATAAAAAAAATAAAAAAAATAAAAAAAATGAAAAAAAAATAAAAAATAAAAAAAAAATAAAAAAAAACATTTTTTGCTATTTTAGTTTGTTTTCTATTGTAAAATAAACATTTTTTGGACTTTTCACTTTTACTTTTCATTTGGCTATTAATGGGTTAAAACAACAAAAAACGCAAAAATCACGAAGACGGTGTCTAAAAAAATGTTTAACATTTATATAATAATGCCTTAAAACAGTGCCGTAGCCAGTATCTACCCATGTGGGGGGTTTTGATTCAAAATTAAAAAAATTCAAATATATAAGTCTTTGTTACATTTCATTTTCAAGTTAAGTTTTTATATTAGTTAATATATTAAGTTAATGTATTAGTTAATATATTAAGGTATCTCGACTTCCATTAAAAAAATTCCATTTGTACCCCTCAAAAAAAAAACTACCTTGATCTGTTTTATGATTCCCAAAATATTTTCTCTGTTACGATAGCCGCCAGTGCACTTAAACATTTTGAAAAAACCTCAAAAAATCATGTTTTTCGTAAATATATTGGATGTTAGAATAGTTGTAAAAAGAAATAAACTTTCAGATATTTAAGGCCGGAAAAGGCTTTTCCAATCTGTATGAAAAAATTTTTAAAGTTTTGCAATAGCATTCAAGATATAGCTGTTTTCGTGACTTTTTTTATTATTTTTTTTTTAAGTTTCATTAAAATTTAAATAACTTCAGTATTTCTAATGCGATCCTCACTTTTAAGATATCGTTGGAAAGGTTTTGAGTGCTTGCAGAATTCTAAAATTAATACATATTAAAGATAAAATATAAATTATAAAAAAGAAATACCTGAACAATTTTTTGAAGATATTTAAAAAATAAAAATTAAGTTACTACCATTGCACTACAATTGCCGTTGTCAAGGATAGTGAAAACAATAGTGGTAATAATTTTAAATGTATCACGTTTGATTAGCTAAGTCACAATAATTGCATTTTTCACTATTGTTTTTTACACGATTCAACTCATAATAAAGACTTTTACACGTAAACGCAACTTCAGTATATGATTTGTTTAGTTTTTAGAACATACAAGTGATTCAATGAAATAATTATTTAAATTCATTAATTATTATTAAAATTTCCACCCTCTGGAAGGATTGAACTCCGAAAACCCCCCTTGGCTACGACCCTGCCCTAAGCTGTTCTGTATTTTATTTTTTTATATTTTTAGTTCTTTAAATTAATACAACTTGCTACTCATTATTAGTATTTAAGTTTTTTTGTGTTTTTTTTTTTGCAATAAGGGTATTCGCAATTGTGTGGTATCGTGGCATTGTTTTTTTTTTGCATAGTTGAAAACCACAATTATGAGCACTCTTTTAAATGGAATTTGTGGTTGGGAACCTTCTACTATAGCTTTTTGTTTCTATACAAATAAATTTACTATCCAATTTGATATATTTTCCGGGATCGAGAAAAGCTTCCGGGATTGGACTCCCTAGTCCTTATATATAAATGTTCCCACGCCCTCTTTTTCTGCGCACAAATCAATAGAACTTCTATACATCAGACGATTTTGATCGTATAATGCTAAAATTTGGTCACTTAGTTCATGTCTGAACCGATTTTTATGAAAATTATATAGAAAATTATTCAACACATCAAAAGTGGAGAGTTTTGCAATGGAAAAGGGGGCGTGCCACCTCCCATATAGCTAAAATTTGCGATATGAAATAGCTTTGAAGTTATGGGCCGCACAGTCTAATAATTCTGTATTCGACCACTATTTGCAATTATCGTTTCACTGATAATATTTTATGGGTGTTATGTTAGGGGGCGTGGCACCGCCCACACTGCCAAAATATTCGATATCGAATAGCTTTAGAAATATAGGTTGTACAGTCTCGGAATTCGGTATTCGACCAAAATTTACACTTGCCGTTTCACTAATTATGTTTTATGGTCGTTGTAAAATGGGGCGTGGCACCACCCATACAACCAAAATTTTTGATATCGAATTGCTTTGGAGTTGTAGGTCACACAGCCTTGAAATTCAGTATTCGACTTCAATTTACAAATTCAGTTTTACTGATTAAATTTTATGGGTGTTGACCAAGGGGCGGGGCACCTCCCATACAACCCAAGTTTTCGATATCGGATAGCTTTGGAATTATAGGTCACACAGCCTCGGAATTCCGTATTCGACCACAATTTAAACATGCTATTTCACTTATCGATGACATGTTATAATTGATCGTAGATGGTTCATGCACATAGCAAAGAAGTTATTGAATGAGTAACTGTCGTTAATCTCATTTTTCTTTTTTTGGTAAAATTCGGCACACTTTCCCATTTCCTTCCTAAACATTAAAATATATCTGAAAATCATGTACGAACATTTGAAAGATCTTTCCGATTTCAAATCAGTGGTGACATGCATTTACGATCATTGGTGTTGTCGTAAAATTGACATTTTAATAAAAAATTAAATCACATTCCTGCAAGCAGTTCGTTTGTTGATTGACTTTAATGCTGTCACTGCTTGCAGCATTGGTTTCGTTGTTGTGGCGTGTTTCTTTGTAGCTACAACAACAGCTGTGCGTTGGTATGAAAAGAGAACAACGTAGTTTTTATTGCATTAACTTAACAAACCACAAAATAAAGCAATAATTGAGCAAAATAATAAGTGACACATTTTCATTGTAATATTTTGTTTGGCAAATAAAATTTTAAAACATTTTAAGAATTCGTAAACTTGGACTAGAGTTTTTGCAATTCATTAGTGTTTTTTAATAATTTCTAATTGTTTAAATGGAATTCTTTTGAAATAAAAATTGTTAGTATTTAAATATGTTAAAAAATAAAAAATATTGCAGTTTCTTTCTTTTACAAATTACTTGACCTAAAGCTCTAGAAAGTGTAGCCTTGTAAAATCATGAAAATGCCACAATTTAATTAAAAATCTAAAAATTTTCACATTATCTTCTTCATGGCAATATCTGAGTTTTTTGAAAAGTATACAATATTTTACAAAATTATACAATATCGCTTTAAAAATACTGATCTGATTTTAACTTTATCAGGTCTAGATTCAAAGAAAAACTTAAACCTACACACTAAAAAAGGATCACATACAGAAACTATTAAAAAAAAGCCATCGATTAAAAAGATATCAGATTTAGGGGACGGGGGAAATTGCCCCCTTTCCCCTGCCTACGCCCTTGATCGTGAGTACAGCCACGGAGTGTTGCTAGTATTCGATAAATGTCTCAGAAAATTTCAAAAAAATTGTAAGAAACATGTTAAAAAGTTTGTGAAATGCACTTCAAGTCTCTCTCTCTCTGTTTTTGAACTATTTGTCTGTTTTGTAGAAATAATTTTTTGTTTTATGTAGCACATTTTCTTGTAGCGTATGCAAATACTTGTATCATAGATATAAAACAATGCTGTTTTTTTTATCTAAAATCACGCTCTTGACGCTTATCAGCATTAGCAGCGCATTTTTGTAACCCTTTTTTCTAAACACTTGGCGTTGTTTATCATCACTAGTCATGTGTCAAAAATCATTATAAAAATGTGCTTCAAAGTGCTGCGCAGCACCACGAAAACCGCCTCTGACCCTCTCACAGTTGTCAGCAAACACACCACTACAAATGCAGCAAATTCAACTGTAGATTAGCTCTGGGTTAGAGCTATTAAATTAACCCTCTTTGCATGCTCATTTGATGTATATTCATTTTTGGTAATGCAGCGAATATGTATTGGCTGCAAAATTGACAGAAATATTCGAACTATAGATATAGATAATTTCATTGCAAAGCAGCAGCCATGTTCTTTTTTTTATTTTTTTTTATTTTTTCTATACTCAAACCGGTTTTCGCTTGATTAACACTCTGCTATAAATTTTTTTTAAACAATTTTTTAACACTAGATTTGATATCAAATGTTAAAAAACTTAAAAAAAAAATACTAATATAAATAATAGGTTTGTGTGTCTTGTCTGACGTATGTATATTTATTCCGGTTTTCAAACCCTTGTGAGCAAAATTTATATCCTTTACAATTCAGTGCATTTTAAGTAGTTTTTTTTTAGTTCGAACTTTTGTCGGTGTGTCATTGTGTTTGTTTTTGATTTAGTTCTTTGGAAGAGAAAAAAACTCATTGTGTTTTGATCAATTTTTTTGTAAGAACCTACAAATTATAAAAATAATTACGAATTGCGCATTTTGTAGTTTGTTCTAGAAGCGTTAACAATTTTGCTGTTAAGACATTAATGCAAATTGTGAAAAGTACACACTTTTTGATAAAAATGCGCTGTAGTATTTTCACATTTGCTTGGCGAAACACCTTTTGTGTTGGGTTTTACAATAAAACCCCTGAAAGCATTGATTTTTATCACAATTTCGAAAAAAAGTCATGACATTTCTTTTTAGCTAAAACAAAATACATGTGTTACAGAGTATTTTTTACTGCTTTACTACAAATAACACTTAAGTTACACTTTTATTGTAGTGAAGGCTCACCGCCATGTCTCTTAATCCGCACTAACATACTGCTTTTATGTGCCCTAACACGTTTTTCTGACGTCCGCATAACAAAAACACATCAATATAAAAACCTTGGCCTTCATTAGTAAAATTTGACCATATCGACAAAGCGAATACGTTATTTCTTTTTAAGATAATTTGAAATCCTTTCATATCAAAGGGTGGTGGTTATTCAATTGAAGCTATTTTGTTTTTCTCTTTCTATCAAAAAAGATATATAGCACAAAATGAAAAACATTTGCTGGCTATGCAAATGAGCTGCTGCTGCTTGGCATTAAACTGACATCTGTGCCCGAGTGCCTGGCTTGCTAGCTGGCTGCGCGACAAAAATTCTGTGAGAAAATCAAAAATTTTATGATCGAAAAATATCAAAATACAAATTTTGAAAGACTTTATTTTGCTTAATATAAAAAATCGAATGCTACGCTGCAGCACATTCAATTATTTATGGACAAAAATGTCAAAGTACTGAAGCGTTTGCAGCTATTTTCGTCACAACGCTGCTTATGACTTTGTCTGTCAGTCGGCAAGAGAGACAGTCAGTCAGTCACAGCGTTATATTCACGGCAGGATTATTATTGAGCAGCAGTAAGAATCCATTTTTATTCATGCTACAAAGAAAATCATGTTTGCGGCTCATTGCAAGGCAACAGACGTAAAAAAATTATATGAAAATAATAAAAAAAAAACACAAAAAATTTTTAAAATAGGGAGCAATGCCGCGACGCTGCAGTTTGTTTGTCTTGTCTCACATTGAAAACCGCAAAGATGCAAAGCAAATTTGAAGCAAAACAAAAAGAAATGCCTAAAGAACTGTGTTTTGTTTAGATTTATTAAAAATGAAAGGTTTTTTTTTGTCATGTGCCCAAAATGCATGTTTCAAACGCAATAATGTGTACCAATGAATGGTTATGTGAATAAATTTCTTTATTATAGCTATGATTTAAGAACATAATAATCACTTATTCAAGCACACAAATGAGTTTGTGGAAATTTGTAGACAAACTTGTAGCTACACAGTGAAAAAAAAATCAAAAAATGTTGTGTCTATATTCTGCAAATTTGTTATCGATCACCACTTATTGCGTCATTATAAAAATCCAAAAAAATTTTAATACTAAAAAGTTTTGGTTGCGCTGGAAGCTAAAATATTCAATCAAATCTCATCTAATGCTTGGTTTTCACTATGTCATTTTTATGACGACACAAAAGTTTATCACCTGAAATATCACCTTAATAAAACTCTAGAACATTTTCTGCATAGCTCTATTTAATAATTTATTTGTTTTTAATTTTCCAAGATTGTCAAAGTTAGAAAAAATTTCAACATGTTGTTATTTTCAATTTGATTGACAACAACTGACCACTGAAAATGGCAAAGTGAAAACCAAGCATAAGCATGTAGCTGACCCATAAACATTGTAAACCTTGTGAACTTACGTGCGCGTAAACTATCTGTCAAAATTTGTATGGGCATGAGTTTACATCATTTCCGAGCCTATTTTTTTAAGTAAACCAGCAAGTAAATCTACGTGTGTGAATGAGGGTTGTCTTAGAAACACGTTTTATTTATTTTTCTATGTTGATGAAGGTCTTTAAAAGGTTTAAAATTGAAAAAAGTCATAATGTTGTCGCAGCCGCCATTTTGTCGACACTTACGCTATTTACACTTTATCGCTCATCAAAAGTTTAAATGCTACACATGTTTACATGCTTAGATGAGAACCCTTATTATAAAATGTAAAAGAGTCATGGGTCCATTAAAGTTTTTCGGAAAATCACCAAAAATCAATTCTTTTTACATTTTCGTAATGTATAGCATCACTAAAATATTCTTAGGAAGTTTTAAGTCAATCAAATAAAAATTTCTGTAGTTATAAGCAAGAGCGTAGGCAGGCTGAAAATTCGGGTGGGGGCAAGACCTGATAAAAATTTTTACCATATCTTTCATTCATGCATTTTACGAGTCAATGGACATAGTTCAAAATGACTATTTATAGTATTGTGTAGTACCTGATGTTTTTTTTATATAAACGAGCTAAATGGGAAGAAGATTTTCAACTAATGTATAGCAAACAAACGCAAGCAATGAGATGAAATAAAGCTACATTTATTGAATTCATGCTAAATTAATTTTAAAATATATTATCGATTAAAAATTTACTTTAAAAAAATCAGCAAAAATTTACAAAAAATCAACAAAAATTTACAAAAAATCAAACTAACTCAACAAAATAATACAAAAAATTAAAGAAAAGTTATAAAACGAGAATAAAGGTGCAAAAATATATATTAAGAAATAACAAGCACACTGCTACAACTCACTTAAAATCAACTTAAAATGTCACTCTGACTTAGGGCATCCAATTTCGGGACGATTCGGCAATCCCGGGATTTCGGGATCTGAAAAACAAAACCTCCGATTTGACAAAACTTAGAAAACGAATTTTTTGGAAGCATAATATGAAATTTCAAACTAGTTATGCCTTGTCTTACAACAAAAAAACATTGCAGAAGATTATGAAAAACTAAAAAACACAGTTTCGATTAAACATTTGGATAGTATTTGTTTATTTTTGAAAAGAAGATCAATGCTTTACAAAAAAATAATAATTAAAATATTGTAAGATCATTCAGAAGGTTCATAATTTTTTTTTTAAATAGAATAGTTTAATAACACTAGTTACATTTTCAACTTTTGAAAAGACACAAATAAGCGCCGAGACATTTAAACTTAATTTTTGATCTTAGAATTTAGAGGCATATTCAGTTTTTACAAATCAGATTAAAATCTCGAACTACTCAGATTTTTAATATTTGACTTACGTAAGACCTTCATTTAAAAAATTTTTATGGTTTTTTAACAATTAATTTTTATTGTCTTCAAAAATACCTCCAACGTGAAAATCGAATAAGCCTTGTTTAATCTATGATTTTTCAAATGTAAAGCAAGCAATTTCGCTTTTTCTTCAATTTTGAAAAAATTTGAATGTTGAAGATAAAAACTTTAAAAAATATCTTGCAATTTTTTTACTCAAATGAGTTTTTTTATTTCTAAAGGAGATTAATAACTGCATTATTCTATATCACGAAAGAGCACACCAACGACAAGCCACGACACACACTAGAAGCAATACTTTTTTCTATACGAAATTCTATTGGTTCTCGTGTCTTGCTTGTCATTGGTGTCCATTTTCGTTGTACAGAATAAAGCAGTAAATTCTGAAAGTTTAAGCAAAATCGGATGTAAATAGCATTTTTGGTTTCCAAGTATTAGAAAATATAGCTTAAAATGGGTCTAAAAGTGACAGATTTTGATCTGGTTGGAAAAAACTGAGTATGCCACTAAATTCTACGACCAAAAAAAATAGTTTACGTGTCTGGGCATTCTCGTTTATCTTTTGACGTCCCCACATTGTTATCTACTCCATGTAAATATCTAAAATTTTAACTTTTCGTTTTAACAGTATAAATTTCCAGAAAATATTAACTAGACACATACTAATCGGCTGGGACAAAATTGTACAATATCGCTTTAAAAACACTGATTTGCATTTGACTTTTCCAGCTCTAGTTGTAAGGAAAACGTGAAACCACGCACTTAAAAAAGATCACAAATAGAAACTACGGAAAAATCCAACGATTAAATCAAAAAATTCTAGATTTAGGGGGCAGTTGTCCTCTTCTCCCCGCCTACGCCCTTGGTTATAAAAAAACACGTTCGAAGAAATATATATAAATGCTAGGGAGTCCAATCCCGGAAGCTTTTCTCGATCCCGGGATTATCGGTATTGAAAATCTCAATCCTGGGATCCCGGGATTAGTTCGGGATTGAAAATTTTAAGAAGTAAATAATTCAAAACGTTTGTAATACAATTTTTTTGTTATTTATTACTTGAAACTAAAAAATGTAAATGAATTCATTTATAATGCAACAAAAACAAAACACATTAAGGGTATTCACAATTGCGTTGTTTTCAGTGTAGTTTAAAAACACCTGTTATTGATATCCCCTTTTACCGAGCGGTTTTTATATTTTTTATTGTTTTACATGAAATCTCTAAAAACCAAGTGTGGTAATTTTAAATAGCCCAATAATATGTTTAACGAGCGTGGTTTCTAAAGTTCCATAAATAACTGATCGGTTGCCAGTTATTTTCTAATTGCAAAAATGGAAGAAGCTCAAAATGCAAGTTAAACTTTCTTATGCTATATATTAATAAAATATATCAATTTGGATAGTTAGTTTATTTGAATAGTAACAAAAAGCTATAGTGGGAGGTTCCCAAACACAAATTCTTATTTAAAGGGTGCTTATATTGTGGTTTTCAACTATGGCAAAAAAAAAAAACAATACAACTATACCACACAATTGTGAATACCCTTTTTGTCAATAAACACAAAAAACTTAAATTACATTGATGATTAGCAAATTGTATTAATATAACCCTTTCAGTGGATTTGCCAATACATTAGACACGTCAGAAAATAATTTGTATATGCATTTATTTTGCAAAGCTTTTTTTAAATCAAATCGTTTGGTTCTATGAAAAAAAGATGAACTAACATGATAAAAATAAATGAAGAGATATATTTCATATTCAAGTCAGTTGGATTTTCAATTTTGTGGTGAAGAAAAACAAGAAAAAAATTTGTTTGCCTATTTTATAAGAAAAAATTAACCGGACAAAGGTCAAATATATGTTTTTTTAACTTTTTATGGCTTAAGGGATAAGAATATTAAGAGGGTTTCAAAAACAAAGATATAAAAGGTTGAGAAACCTTTAAGGGATCAAAAAAAGACTTTTTGCCGAATAGGAGCAAAACAATTTTTTCTTTGTACAAGCTTGTAAAACGTAAGTAGCACAGGTTAAAATGAAAGGTATGTTTTTTGCATCTTCAGGACCTAAAGATAGAAATATTACCTCAAAAAAAAAAATTATTTTGTTCTTAGTTAAGCCTAGCCTAACCATTGAAAGGGTTAAAGAACAAAAAATATAAAAAAACAGTTTAAGGTATACAAATGTTACCTTTTTTTTTTTTGTACACCGTCTTCATGTTTTTTTTAGTTTAATGCAAATTAAGGAAAAGATTTTTCAAATTAAATTTTTTGTTTTAATTATTTTTAAAGCAATACATTAAGCTGATCAACGCGTCTTATTTTTCTTAAGAGAGTTTTGTTCGAATATTATTACAAATATAACCCGCTGATGAGAAGCACCTTTCTGATTCTATGCTAGTTGGAGAAAGAGTTGTAAAATAGTCTTAAGCAATTTGTATTTTTCGATCACGATTGCCTTCACCATAAAACAAAACTATTTCCTAAGTCAGAATATCTGACAATTTTTTTAAATACAAAGTTGACTTCCCGATGTTGCAAATTCTTCTAAAACTATGTAAAGTCCTTGCTCCAGTAATTCACACTCATCATCCTAACAATCTTTTTCAGCCTCAAATAAATTTTGTTTCTGATTCTATATTCAGATCAATTAAAAATGAAATGTTTGCATTTACATGAATATTTGTAATAGAAATTTTTTGTTTAAATTTTTTTGAAATACCGGTATCCAGGAAAGACAATCCCGGGATTTAAAGTGGCTTAAATCGTCCGGGATCCCGGGATTGACTTCCCTAATACATACCTCACTACTTCTAAAACTTTAAACGCGATTTTTTTTCGAAAAGTGCTGCTTGAAACCGGTGGACAGCATTACTCTAAATCTTATGCACTTAATCAGCAAATACAATTGGTACTTTTAATCGTTAGATTTCTATTTTAGAGAAAGACTTTTTTTATAACCTAAAACAAAGCACTTTTTTAGTCAAGAATCGGGTTTTAAACTACCATTTTAGTAAAAATCAAAATTTTTCCAAAATCTTCGATTAAAAGCTCAAAAAGCTTCAGCAGAACTGAAATTATTTTTTTTTAGATGAAAAAGCTCTAAAAAATCGTGTCTACCGCACATTTTAGGTGCTTTACGAAACTACTGATTCCTGCTGTAGTAGTTTATGTATGTATGTCAACCAAAAATTCAAAAAATAATCTGGAAGATTTTTATAATAATGTTGAAAAAAAATACCTAAAATAAACAGTCGCTTTAAAAAAAAAAATTTGAATGCAGGTTTTTTTCGCTTAAAAAGCTTAAATGTGCCCTTAAGTGGCACACATAGTTAGAATTTTGAACAAAAAATAGCAGCAAATCCATTTTAAACTTACTGGCCTTACGGAATGACTAAAACCAATTTAAAATAATTTTGGATAATTTTGGTGGTTAATCCCTTGCGGTGAGCTAATTGCTTTCGAAGAATGGATTTGAAGAACATCATTTAAAATAATTTTTTTTCTTAAAGCTGTTTAAATTACCCTTTCAACATTATGCAAATTAGGGTAGGGACTCAATTGGTTAATGAGATATGCTAGTTTTAACACATAAACAAAAACATTTTTTTGATAACCAAACCAATTTCTTAGCCGAATTTTTAGTTTGAACTAAAATTGGAAAGTAAATTGACTGGACTTTAATCTAAAAATAATTTTTAAAATGTTTATAGTTGTAGTTTCTATCCCTTTGTAAAAAAGTAATTGATTTTGAAGTAGCGGTTCGCAAAACACCATTCAAAAATTCAAAATAATTTTTTTCTGAAAGCCAAAACTACCTTTTCAACAATATAAAAATTAGGGTGGGGACTCAATGGGTTAATGAGATATAGACAGTTTAACATATAAGCAAAAATTGAAATGACAAAACTTATTTTATTTTTATAATTCCAAAAACATGTTTGAGCTAACTGGTCACTTTTACATTTTCTAAAATAAGATTATTTCAAAAATATTCTCTTTAAATTTCAGACAAATCGAATTATTATTTATAGAGATAAATAACTTTTAATAGGATTTTTTTCTTATAACTCGTTTTTTTTTAACTTCACTTCATGTCTGTCCCTTACAAATCTTTAAATCCATTTTTAACCAACTTCCCAGAACTGGATGACAACACAATAATCCCTTAATTTCTTGTCTGTACGTTTTTTGTTTGGCTAAGATGCAAAATTATCTGATGCATACATACGAACATCATATAAAAAATCAAACAAAAATACTGAAAAGCTCATTGACATTTTTAAATTTCAAAAATTCACAGCTGAAGTGAATTTTGTATCTCATTTAGAAAAAGTTTTGGTGTGAGTTCTGTAGCTCATAGCGTAAAGCTATTAATTTATAACCACAAGGTAATGAGTTGGAGCCTCAGCAATTTAGGCGGATTTTTTGATTTTTTTATGCAACAAATACAAATTTGTAAAAATTCACCACTGGATGAAAAAAAAGTTGTAAAAAAGTAGTTTAAATAAAATTTTTTTAGTTATTTTATAAGAAAGTAGTTTGATTTATTGCTATGTGGAATATATTTCTTTGTGAGTTCTGCAGCTCAGAGCACAGAGCTCTTACATTATAATCGTGAGGTTGTGAGTTCGAGCCTCAACAATGCCTTTTTGATGGATTGGAAACAATGGATTTTTTAGGTTTATTTTTGTTTTATTTTTAATATCTATAGAACTATTTCGGTTTCTTGATAAGATTATTTTGCTACTTTCAGTGGTGAATTTTTGAAAATTCGTATTTTTCGTAAAGTTTTTGACAAAGACTAAAAATCAGAAAATAATTGTATAAGAAAACACGTTTTTAAAACAAATAAGAAAGTATAAAAAATTTTCTCCTAGAGTGGGGCTTTTAGTTCTCCTTAAAATGTGGGTCGCTTACTATAGAAAATAAATGGAAGTGTTATTAACATTTGTAGTGAACAAATTATTTCTTAACCCAGGTCCCTTGACAGTCAGAATAGAAGTCCTTGCATGGATAGTAAATTCTAGTTTGCTTAGATTAGTGATGCAGGGTTAATATTCTCTATAGCATGCCCCATGTTTTTAGGAGAACTAAAAGCCTCCACTCTAGCAAAAATTATTTAATACTTTTTAGTTCATTTTAAAAACGTGTTATATTAAAAAAAAATTTTACTTAAGTAAATAATTATATATCTACATGCACTGCGTAGTCAAAACTTTAAACCCGTTTTTCTTAAAACCATGTTTTCGAAGTCTGTGATGACTGCATCTTTGGAATGGCTTTGCCGATCAGTTTGAAATTTTTCTCTCTTATTCTATACATAAATGTCCTGCTTGTATTTTTTATATAGCCGCATATATACAGCTGCGGTCAAAATAATAGTAGCGCCCTTATATTCATACATGTTTGGATAAATAATACTAGTATACGAATTTCGGATCCGGTAAGTCCATTTTCATTCCTATATGTACTTTCAACACTCGTTCCAAGTCCGTACTCAGTTTCCTCCTATATTGTAAAACTTTCAAGATACAGGGTGTTTTTCGGTTTTGGTACGTGTTTAGTATTATTGATCTAGAATCTAAACTACTCACCATAAAATATAAAATAATATTTTGTATTCTAGAAAAAATATCAGATTTTTCATAAGTATATCAATCGCCTTCGTGTCATGTGCTGTAGCGGAGAAAAAATTTTGAGATTATCCAAAAAAATATCTACAAATTTTCTATCTTTTGTTTTAGCGGAGCTGTTACTGTCCAAAGTTAGAATTTAAAAAAAATACTGTTGATTAAGTGTATTTTTACATGAAAAAAAGACATTTTAAATTTGGACGATTACAGCTCCGCTAAAACAAAAGATACAAAATTTGTTGATATTTCGTTGAGTAATCACAAAATTTTAGCTCAGCTGCAGCACATGACACGAAAGTGGTTGATATATTGATGGAATGGTTGATATTTTTTCTAGAATACAAAATATTATTTTATATTTTATGGTGAGTAGTTTAGATTCTAGATCAATAATACTAAACACGTACCAAAACCGTAAAACACCCTGTATCTTGAAAGTTTTACAATATAGGAGGAAACTGAGTACGGAGTTGGAACGAGTGTTGAAAGTACATATAGGAATGAAAATGGACTTACCGGATCCGAAATTCGTATACTAGTATTATTTATCCAAACATGTATGAATATAAGGGCGCTACTATTATTTTGACCGCAACTGTAAGTGAAATTTTATTCAAATAAGCCACTTGGAACATCAACATCCGCCGTTTTTCGAAAAATTCCTTCGTTCATCAGGAGCATTACTTCATTAACTATTGATCCCATTTTTTTATTTCTGATGATCCAGTGACGAGCAGCAGTGATCAGGGCAAAACGCTTTTTCTTAAATCCCTCGCAAATTTGCTGTATCCCACTAATTAATCGAATATTTTGTCAAAAAAAAATAAAATATTTTCTTTAAATACATATCTTTTATGTAAAAAAAATTTGTTACTAATTAATTTAATGTGTGGCCAGAAAAAAATCCTAAACAAGACCTTTCTTGTACGTCACAACTAGTTGTGCTACCTTTATTAAAAGCGTTATTGTTTTATTAGCTTTATTTTAAATATTCGAATGAAAACTAATGAAAATTTTCATATTTTGAAAAAAAAAATTCTATAAAACTATAATTAAATAACAAAAATTATGCAACTTGGAACTGAAAATAACATTTTCGACTTCGTGCTACAAATATTTTTTAGTTTTTTTTTTAAAAATGATTAAAATCGTACCGACATTTGAAAAAAAAATCAACATTTCAGTTAAGACTCTATTTGCTTTACATAAATTTTATTACGCTTCATGAAAACGTCACAACAAATTTTTTTTGTACTTTAGTAATTGTTGATATCAATAAAAAAACTTAATATCAATATCTCTGACCATTTTTTTGTAGTATTCATTCAAAATATGCCTTCAGGATTGCTTATAGTACATAAAGGTACCCTTAAGGCTCTACCATTGATCTTTTAGATTTAGATCTTTTGAACAAAAAATACAAAGTGCTGCGCCAAGTTGTTAAAAAAATTATAACGATGAAACAAAAATTGTTTTTAGAGGTGAACAACTTCAAAAAACCGAAATTAATCTAAAAAGTCTTATTCGTATGGCAGCAAACAGAAAACTAGCCAAAACTTCAGATAACTCGGTAAAAAAACGAATTTTGGAGAAGTTGTAAGTTAAACAATATATCTGAATCCATTCTTTAGCTCAAAAACTCCAAATTACTAAAGTTACCAAATTTCATAAATATCCAACAACACATATTTTTTGTCCATCGTTTGTATGGAGACAGTTCACTGTGCAGCAGTATATAAAATAAAGCACATTTCATAAAGCTGGATGATCGGCTTTACAGAAATTTTACTAATTAACTATGGCCGCATTCAGCGCAGACAACTGTTGTGAACTGTAATGGTAGCACTACCTTAGTTCACGATGTTTTTCTCTGAATGTGTTGCTACTCTACACGTCAGAAGTTAGATTCAAATTCATTTTTATGTAAATTTAATTCAATTGCAAAGGTTTCTCACTTAAATTTGCTGCGTTCTTTCTTCGTTTATTAATTTGACAGCGTCAGTAACAGCATCTGACAGTCAAGCAAAAAGTTGTGTTCATGTAGCATAGAATTTGTTCGCTCGATTAAAAAGCGTTCGCTACTTTATCAGTTTTAGTTAGCGCTAACAAATTTGTACCATTCAGCGAATTTTTACACAACAGTTGCCAACTGTTGTCTGCACTGAATGCGGCCAATGTTAGATATTTTGAGATCGTATAGTCTCGTTTAAAAAAAAAAATTACAGTAACCCAAATATAAATTCACTATCAAAACAGAATACGTGATTATTTATAAAGATAAATTTGTTTTGTAAGAACTTGTAGAAGATTATTTCAAGCTAATACTTCGTAGAATGCTGTAAAATAATGTACCAATTTTCTTAACCCTTTAGTGCATTTCTCTTATCCACGTTTCTACTCCACAAACCAGAAAAAACCATATATGTAAATGTGTGTCATTCACAAACAATTTTGTGGTGAGTTGTTTTGCTCTGAAAATTATAAAAAAAACAACAAACAAAAAATTAAAAATTAAGAAGTCAAAAACCAAACAACAAAAAAAAAACATTCGCATGTGACTAACTAACTTTCATTCATTCATAATAACAACAACAAATACACATTTGCACACGCTTAACGTATCATCTATAGCGAGAGAGAGAACTCACTGCGGGTGTGCTACAACCCTTGCTTGCTTGCTTCCTAGCAGCACACTTTTAAGGAGCAGCAGCAGCAGCCGATTTTAAGCATAATTTTAGTAAAGGATTTAAAATTTTAAGTCCTTGCTTTTGGGTTTTAAATAGCAGTCGGCTGGCAGGCAGACGCGGTGGCGAGTGAGCGCACGTCAAGCAGCAGTAAAGAAAAAAAAAACTAAATAACAAAAACAAAGCTCATTGCTTGGCATGCAAAATAATTTTGCAAAAACCAGAAAAAAAAGATAAAAATATTGAGTTGGAGGAAAATTTCACGCAGTTGAAATATTTGCGGGCTTTTTATTTATACTACATAAATAGTAGAAATGTATATAAAATTTTGTTATTATTGTTGTAGTAAATGTTGAAGTTGTTGCTGCTGTAGATTTTGTTGTTTTGTATGATGTACCAGCTTCATCATTATTACAGTCATCATCATTATCAGCATTATCATCTTCAGTAAGTAGCAGCAACAGCGCGGCAACCAAGTCCGCAAAGTTCGAGCCGCTCTCTAGACATGTCTAGCTAAAATAAATTGTTGCTTTTTTGATTGTTGTTGCTGCAGTTGTTTTTGTTATTTTAATATATGTATGTGTGTATTTCAACCACTTACTGTTGTCAGCGAAGAATTATGAAAATTAACTTTACAGCGCTGTGCTCTTTTATTTCAACAAATTTTACATACAGTGGCTAACACACTAAAACTGGTTCAACTGTGACCAAACACTTTTAAGTATAAAAAAATATAAGAAATCAATATAAATACCAAAAAAATTAGAGTAAGTCCAAAAGATCAGATCTTTTCAGATCTTTACAAAGATCAGAGTTTACAAAGCTCGTACAATAATTAAAAATATCATTCACCGACTCAGAAATAAAAATCGAGTCATAAATAAGCCAAAAATTATCCCAAGAAAACTATTTTGCAAACGATGACCAGCGTTTGTTAACCAAAACAAAACAAATCCATATATAGTTGATATAGTTGAGAATCACTTAAAAAAAATATACTGAAACGCGCTGGGTCGATCCCATACAAAAGGTTGGACATTGTCAGAAAAAAGTGCAACTTGCAAATTATTATAATATTTTGATGAATTTCGATAGAAATATATTTGGGCTATTTGAATTCGGCAGTTTTTTTACTATTAAGTGCGTACTTTTGTTTTTGTAAAGCCTCAAAGTTGATATTTTGTAATATAAAAAAATATAGTCTTTTTTTAAAGTCCTATAACATTTTGTTTAACTGCTTGATTGAACAGATCTTTATTTTTTATGAAAGGGTACACTCTAAACTTTTAAACCAGATATTTTGTTTTTAAGTTTTTTGCTATCCCGTTATTGCGATAAGGAATAAAAATTCAAATTAAAAAAAAATTATTAAATTTGAAAAATAAAAAAATAGCCAGGGTTGGCCAGGATCAAAGTACCTTAGATTACAAAAAATGATAGTAAGAAATGTTTTAACGAAAAAATTAGCGCGCGCCATCCAGCGCCTTCTGAGAATTTCACTATCAAAATTGTATTGCTCAGGTTTTTTTATAGCATTTCTCACAAAGTTTGCCTATTACAGCGTAACTATAGGAACTGATTCAGTTTGATAAGCAATAAAAACTTGCGAATGCATAAAAAACAAGTTTGGGATACATATATTTTTTAACCCATTCCGGCCCGGTTCCGTGACCTTTTGTAAACGGAAAAAATATATCTTTTGCTTTGATTGCGGCATACCATTCATACTAGCAAAGTGACGTAAATGTTAAATGTATTGCAAAATGCAAATATTTTGGTATACTGTTTATTTATCTAAGACGTCTGGTTCTTCAGATTTATTTTAGACACGATGCAAATATAGTCAAGAATTCCAGTTAAGAAATTGCATAAACTGGTACAACACAGATAAAGGGTATGAAATAAACACAGTTCTTATATCTTTAACCGTCAATAATTTATATGAAATATATTTTAATAGTTCAGTGCAAGCAAGATGTATTTATGAAGGTGGCAGATGTAGGTGACGTCTATCAAATCGGCACCGTAGCAATGTCAAAACAAAAAAGTCAATATTGCCATATTTTTAACGACATTCCCATGAAAAATCCCATGTTTTTTTACTTGATATTTTTGATTTGAGGAAAAAAGACGTGTGTTATTTTTCTTTTGTATTTTTTTTTTGTGAAGTGTGTCAATATTGTGATACAAAAAATATAAAATTGCCGAAAAGCTGTGCTATCTGCAATTGAATTGTAATAAAATAAAAACATTTTTTTTTAGTTTCAAACAAAATATACTTTAATTTTTTTAAAAAACAAAAAATAGTTTCTAAGAAGCTTCATACAAAACACAAAAAGATACCCGGGTACCTCGTCACACCAACCCCCACCCACCACAAATCAACCAATGGGCAACCCCCACCCACCACAATTGTTTGATTTTGCTGCTATTGTAAAAAAGATGAAGTTAATAGAAAATCAGGAGCTCTCAGAAAGTTTCAGTACTTTATCTTGGTTATTAATGAAAAAATTCATTGTTTAAAAACGCAAAAGGTACCCGGGTACCGCGTCGCTCTCATAAGGGTTAATAAATCACTGTTTGTTGTTAATATTACATATAATTTGTTTTAAATAGAGACGTATGCTGTAATTAAACATCTTTTAAATGTAATAAGCTAGTAAATTATTGTTTGAAAACTCATTTTTTAATAAAATACAGGCACGAAATATCGCTAAACACACAAAAAATGGTTTTCTTACTATTAATTTTTTGGGTCTCCTAGACCCGCTACGCTCATAAAGGTTAAAGGGTTTCAAGACAAATTCTTTTAAGAAGACATGTTTAAAATTTGGTCAAAATACACCAAATGGTTCCAGAGTTACAATCAATTATTTAAAGCAATATGCGATGTCCAAACCTTTGTATGGGCTCGCCCCACCGTGCCCCGCACAGTGGTCTAAAAGTTAGTTTTTTTAGAAAAAGTCTGTAACTTTTGACACAGTGGAGATATCGGAAAATTTTTTTTAACAAATTTTGAAAACAAGTATTATTTTTTTTTTTGTAAAAATTAAAAATTATCATACAGTTTGTTTTATAAAATTCTGTAAATTTTATACAATTATCTGCAATTAATATTACCAATTAAATCTGCTAAAAAGTTTTTTCGTCATAATTTGATCACAATACATCAAATGGTTCCAGAGTTACAATCAATTATTTAAAGCAATATGCAATGTCCAACCCCTTGTATGGGCTCGCCCCACCGTGCGCCGCACAGTGCTCAAAAAGGTAGTTTTTTTAGAAAAAAGTTTAACTTTTGACACGGTAGAGATATAGAAAAATTTTTTTAAAAGATTTTGAAAACAAGTATTATTTGCTTTGTAAAAATTAAAAATTATCATGGTTTTTTTTAAATTGTGTAAATTACAATCTATAAAAAAGTTTTTTCGTCATAACTTCTAAACCATACATTTTGCAAAGACGATTTAAGCACCAAAATGTTTGTAATTACTATACCCACATGACTGCGTTCTTAAAAAAAATATTTTTAAATAATTTTAGCTTGAGTTTCATGTACTATTTTAACTTTTGGTGAAATATTTTTCGTTTATTTATTTTTTTTTTTAATTTTTTTTATCATAAAATAACGATTTATGCACCCAAATGTTTGTTAAACCTCTAACTACAAGACTGCATCCTTGGAAAAAATTTTAAAATAATATTTTATTTTCATATATCCCTTTTGGTGAATATTTTTTTGTTTTTTCGTTTTTTCGACATAAAATTCGCTATAAAATTCAAACTACAAATCGGACAATGGCAATTTATGCATTAAAATGATCACCATATTATTGTCCTTAAGGTGGGTTACTTTTCGCCGAAATGCGTTTTGCTCTATCTCTTCTAGTTTAGGAGTTATAGAACACTTTTTGTAAAATTAACATAAAATGTACATTAAGAAAAAATTAACATAATCCACTAAATGGCTAATAGTGGCAGCTGATTTTTCTCATTAAGAAAAGAACACATTCTAATCTTTTAATAGACACCAATTTACCTGCTGCGCCAAAGTGCGCTAATAAAGTAATGCTCCACGCAAATTCAAATTGTTTTCACTTTGAAGCATCCCAATGATATGTGAATATTTTAAAAACGTATCGTATTATTATAAAAGTTTTTCTTCTGAATTAAAAACAAATATACATATAATGCAATTAAAAAAAAAACGAATGCAAAAAGTTTAAATATAATATTTATACTTAATTCAATTTAACACTAAAATTGACAATTTTAAAATGCAAAAATTGCATGACTTTTGTTTTTTTTAAAAAAAAAGCTGTACATTTTCTTTTAAATCTGTGAACGGATTATTAATACTTGATCATTTCTCTGACGAATGCTTTTCTAAGAAATTAACATTTTTGAAGTTAAAAAACAGACTTTTTTCCGAAAATAAACCATAGTGCTCCGCACAGTGGGCCCACGTGGACGTTTGCGTCTCGTAAATGACTTTCTCAAAACTACTCTTGCAGCCTGTATTACAGAACAGTTACTCCAATAGTTCATTGAAAGCAAATATATATACATACAGGGTTGCCCATATTCGACGGACCCATCTGACAACGCCATAACTTTTGACAAAGATGTCAGATCGCTTAATGACATACCGCGTTTGAAGCGTCAGTCCAAGCAGATTTTTACCATGGAACAATACACGCCACGCGAGCGCTCTGAAAGAGTCTTCCAAATGGCCGAAGATGACGAGGAATTTTGGAACAAAATTATCATGTCCGATGAAGCCCATTTCACATTGAATGGGACCGTAAATAAGCAAAATTGCCGTATTTACGCCACTGAAAATCCTCAGGAGATTCAAGAAATGCCTCTTCGTGACGAAAAAGTCACAGTTTGGTGCGGCGTTAGTGCGAAAACGGTCATTGGGCCGTTTTTCTTCCAAAATGAAAATGGCCATGCTGTTACCATCAACCATGAGCGTTATCGCGACATGATGACCAATTTTGTGATGCCAATTATTCGTCGAAAGCGTATGAGGCAGTTCTGGTTTCAACAAGACGGCGCTCCACCGCACACAAGTCGCATAACAATCGATTTTCTGAAGAATTTGTTTCCGGGCCGTTTGATGTCGAAAAGTGGTGATTTGGACTGGCCACCGCGTTCGCCCGATTTGACGCCGCCTGACTTCTTCTTGTGGGGATATTTGAAGTCAAAGGTTTACGTTAACAAGCCAAGGACCGTAGAAGAGCTCAAGGACAACATTCGTGAAGAAATAGCCGCTATTCCGGCCGAAATGTTGGCGAAAACGATGCAAAATGCTGCAAAAAGGGCACAATACGCCATCAACGCCAGAGGCGGCCATTTGAGAGATATCATATTCAAAAATTGATGTAGACAAATCTACTTGGAACAAATTAAATGATTAAGATTGCCAACCGCCAAATTTTTATTTTTTTCTTTGATTTTTTTAAAAAAAACATGGGTCCGTCGAATATGGGCAACCCTGTATATATCGCCTGAGAAAATAAATGTCATATGTGAAAATTTTCACTTTTGAGATTATTGATTCTAAAAAAATGGCGGTAAGACCACAAAAATTTCGTAATCTATTGTGAAATATGTCTGCAAATAGGCCTGAAATTCTGAAGAATATTGCTTTGCTAGATTTTTAATTATGGCCCCTTTTTCTCAATAATCTCAAAAGTGAAAATTTTCGCGTTGATTGCCGCCCGCAAAAATTTACCCCCCTAGGCTCTAGCCCACTCAGCCTAATGGTTAATCCGTCCCTGCTCTACATGCTGCACATTTTCCACATCTTTACTAGAAATGTGCTACCTTGAGCACATTTTTTACTATCCTTACGTGACATGTTCTTGCTCAAAACATTGCGTTACATCAAAAAATCAATAAAATCTTGGTTTTTTTTTTCTGTTACAAAAATAGCCACCAACTCGCCTACACTTTCTCGCCCTACTCGATCGATTCTGGGCAATAAAATTTAAGTAGCACATTTTATGTATTCTTGAAGAAAAAAAACCAAATTTTAAAATAAATATTTTCTTTTAATTTTTTATGTTCAAGCAGACAAACTCATAAACCTTGTTTTTATTAAAAATATTTTTTATTATTACATGATCAACTATTTTATTACACTTGAGCGGGGAAAATTTTATGATTATTGACAAAATGCAGTGACAAAAATTGAATAAAGACGTCAAGAGCCAAATAACAGCATCGAGCATCGACAACAACCAAGTTAAGTATCTATGAGATCGAAACCAATATCTGAAACACTGATCTATGCGAACGGTAGTTTTTCCGGGCACTGTTCTTCAAGAGCATGATTCTTGCCAGTCTGTTTTATTTTTATACATTTAACATTAAAAATACAACTAAGCTACGTAATATACAAACACCCTCACGTCTTTTTTGCTGTCTGTTTGTCTGTCTATCTGTAGCTATTGACAATTTAATATGCAGTAGTCGTCGTAATGACAGATCGTTAAAAAATCTATACAATCGGTATTTCAAAAATAGTATAATGCTCGATCGCAACGAACTTTTGCATGGGGAACAATCGTAAAGGCAGGCAGCAGACAGCCAGACCGTCAGAGGGACGGACAGACAGCTTTGAAGACAAGTGCCTTCTTCTGCTCGACAATCTATATCAAAGCAAAGCAGCATTGGTTTTATTTTTGTTTTTTTTTTACTCCCACAGCTTTTGCCTTGCTTTGCTTTGGTTTGGCTCTTCAATTCTTTTTTTTTTCGAAATGATCTTCAAATAACTTGCGATCACATTCAAAACATATGAAAGATTATAAGCATATTATTGTATTTATGATGTTGTTGTTGTTGTTTTTGTTAGTATTGCCACTTGATGATCAGCTTGTGATGCTCACTGATGATCGACAATTGATCAGGAAACGTTATGAAAAAGAAAAGGAAAAAAACAAAAAATAATGAAATATAATAACTAAACAAAATGTGCTTGAGAAATGCTTCAAATATTATTCATTGTTGGCATGTTAAGCACATTATTAACAACTACTTGAGTGTTTGTTATTGAGCTAATTTTGGTTGATGTGATCTAGGCTAATATTGTGTTGAATTGAAATAGGAAACGAAATAAATAAACTGAAGTATTTGACAGCGGCTGCCGATTGAAGCAATAAGCAAGAATTTGAAATGTTTTCATCATATGTTATGGCTGTGATTCTGATGTAAAGTCTTATAAAACTAATACTTTCTTTTTTTTTAAAGGCGACATATTACTATGTTGAAATAAATTCAAATGTGCTGCATAAGCACATTTCTGTTGCTGTAAGCTGAAGATTTTTTAAAGATTGTTTTGAATTTCATGCTGAATTAATTTGTAAAACAATGATGAAAGTTATTTTTTAAATATGGCCTACTGTATCTTAGAAACTGCTCATTGAATTTTGATAAATTTTAACTCTGACAACAAGCTCTATATTTTAGTGGGGTTTCTTAGTGATATTAATAAATTAAACGCTCTTCCTAGAAATTTTCGTTCGTTGACCTAACATTTGATTATTTAATTTCAATCACTTAGCTTTTTTAAATCATTTTGTATTTCATTTATCTGATTGTTAAAAAGTGAAGGCTAAAATTTAAGACCTATACAGCAATTGCATTTTAAGCGTACCAGCCTTAAGAAATGACCATGTCCGATTTTGGTGAAATTTTGCATGCAGCATCACTGACAGAAATATAAAATTTAATTTGGAGGGAAAAAAGTTTGGGATGATTTTTGGCGGAGTTGCCGGATGCAAAAATTGTACGAAAATTCATATCTCAAAAACTTGTTAAGTGAATGTTAAGTTCGAAATACCGTTAGAAAAGAAATAAACACACTTTCTTATAAAAATAATTTTGAGAAATTTGGTGGTTGGGGGTTCCATCCCTTACAGTGAGGTTGATTTCGAAGAACAGGTTCGAAGAACGGGTTCGAAGTACAGGTTCGAAGAACACCATTTAAAAATTCAAAATAGTTTTATTGTTATCCTTTATGGTGGAGACTTAATGGGTTCATGAGATATGAACATTTTAACATCTAAACAAAAACTGAAAAAAAAAATATTTGTACTTAGGGGTCGTCCATAAACTACGTTACTGATTTTCCGGTTTTTTTACCCCCCCTCCCCTTGCGTTACTTTTCGTAGTGCTTTTCAAAACCCCTCCCCCCCATAAAGTAACGTGACATATGAAATTAATTCATTCGAATGATTACATATTTTGACTAGCTCTGACAATTTTCAATAGTATTAGTGACTAGTATGACTTGATACATTAAAGGAACAATTGGAAAAAAATCAATAATTAATATCCCAATAATGTTGGGATAGAAGAAGCTGGTAGCTTTGTTGAGGATTCTTCAAGATAGAATTTTTCATCGGATTCTATGTCGACCCATTCAGGTGAATCCTCATTTCTAACGCAAAGAAATTCACCTGGTCTTTGTCAGAGTACCCTTAAAGGCTGCACCCGAGCTACACCAAGTTCTGTGTTTTTGTGTAAATACTTTCAGAAAAATTATTTATTTAAATAGTATTTTTTATTCCGATTTATTGTAAATGATATAATACAAACTTATGGCAATTCATAGAAGTTTTAAAAACGAAATACAAGCCGCAGGTAGGACACGACCTTGAAACGATTTCTTCTTTCTGAGAAGGACAGTACATGTCATACGGTTCTTTTATCAAGAACATACAGGCCTTAACGTCAAAGCCTGTCTCAAAAGCAAAGACCCAAATTTTTCAGACGTGTGCTGAGATGGTGAAGGAATACCAAAAGGTTCCTGTATCGAGGGAAAAGGTGGTGGAAGAAATCGTTAAAACAAAAGTTAACCATCAATTTAGACGATCAAACATAAACATGTAAGGTTAAAAATTTTTGAAATGATTGTGTTATTAATTAGAGGTTTTTCGTCGATTTTTTTAATTTTTGGTAACGTTACAATATCTAAACACCTCCCCCCCCTACCGTTACTTATCGTAGTGCATTTCAAAACCCCTCTCCACCCCTAAATTGGTAACGTAGTTTATGGACTACCCCTTAGATGTTAAAATGACCATACTCATGAACCCATTGAATACCAACACTAAGTTTTATATTGTTGGAAAGGTAATTTTAACAGCTTTAAGAAAAAATTATTGAATGATGTTCTTCGGACAGCTACACTGGAAAAAAAACTTCATATAAACAAAAAAAAAAGCAATGGGAATTAACTAGAACATTTGCAGTGTTTCGAAAAATATATTTTTCTTTGCCATGTGGCAACCCTCTTCATGTGCCGTTACGCAGAAGTTGTTGTTCTGAGAATTCTCCATTCTGATGTATTTGATTGAAAAAAAGTTATCAAGTCTTAAGTGCTAAGTTCTTTAATATTTGTGTAAAGCTTAAATCCAAAAAAGTATGGCACACAATACTGAAGGTATGTTATTTAAAATACTATTATTTTTTGTTACTACTAAGTGTTGTTGTTATAAAGAAATAATCTTTCAAAGGTGAGAGGGTTTTTTTCTAAATTTAAAAATCTTTTTCATGTTTCATGTAATATAACTAGTTTCATCGGCCGGTATCCGCCATAAATTATATATGTGGTGAAAGCTGTTAGTGTCAACTTTCATTTGATAGTACAATTATCTGCAAATACCCGCAATTCTTCAACAAATTTTCATTTTCAGAAACGTTTTTATATTTTTCCTATGAATGTTTAAATTATGGCAGAAGTAGTTATATGCAAAGTTTCAGTGTTCTATCTAAAATGTTTGTATTATACTACTATGAAAAAAGGACGTGGCAGACAATTTTGACTAAAAAAACGCCGTATGCTGAAACAGACACACACCCAGAAAACAGATTAGTTGGCACTACAAAATTTTTTGTTAGGTCTTTTGCTTTTTTGTTGTCATAAAAATATTTTGCTTATTAGAAACTTCATTCGGTAGTGAAAAATGAAAATTGGTTTTTATAGCAGATATTCGTTAAAATATGTTAATGTAACTACTAATCTTAAGTTGCTGCAACCTCAAAAACTCAGTTGGGCATTTTCGTTTCCTCAGTGCACCTATTAAAAATAACAAAAATAAATTGTTATATATTTTTAAGTATTTCAGAAATTTTATAAGTGAGTTGCTACGACCAGTAGTCCAATTTTCAAAATTGCATGATCCTTGGAAGTGACTACTTACGTCTATATTCAAAATTTCATCTAGATACCATGATGAACTATAGTTCGTAAGATATCCACAAATATAAATTTTGGTTATTTCAGAGGTGGGCGTGGTAGTCCACCAATTACGCCCATCTTTTAATATATGCTTTCTGATAACACTTTCAGCATATATGTGAAGTTTCAGCGCTTTATCTTTATTATTTGAGTTTATGTCACCAAATCTGTTTTCTGGACCACTGTGCGCTATATCAAAATCAATGATCTTGCCACAAGGAATGGAACCCTAAACCACCAAAATTTTTCCAAACTATTTTTTAGATTAAAGTCCGTTCAATTACTTTTCTAACGGTAGGTCAAATTTAAAATTCGGTAAAAGAATTCGTCTACCATTAAAAAAAAATTTATTTTAGCTGTTAAAACTACAGTCTCATTAACCCATTAAGTCCCCTCTCTAATTTTTATAATCTTGAAAGGGTAATTTTAATAGCTTTAAGAAAAATATTATTTTAAATTTTTAATGGAGTTCTTTGAACTCCTTTTTCGAAATTAATTATCTTACCACAAGAAATGGCACCCCCAACAACCAAAATTTGCAAAATTTTTTTAATTAAAATTCGTTTAACTGCCTTTTTCACGATAATTCAAATCTAACATTCCGGTAAGAAGTGAATGAATTTTTGTAAAAATAGAGTTTTGACTTTTATTTAGAATAGAAAATTATTTTTAGATTAAAGTCCATTTAATGTACGTTCCAATGGTAGTTCAAACTAAAAATTTGGTTATCAAAAATTTTTTTTTGTTTATGTGTTAAGACTACCATATCTCATTAACCCATTGAGTACCTACCCTAATTTGCATAATGTTGAAAGTGTAATTTAAACAGCTTTAAGAAAAAAATTCTTTAAAATGGTGTTTTTCAAATCCATTCTTCGAAAGCAATTACCTAACGGCAAGCGTAACCCTCAAAAATTTTCTCAAAATTATTTTTAGATTAAAGTGCGTTTTATTTTCTTCCGAAAGGTAGTTTAAACTTAACATTCGGTTACGTATGAATTGTCGTTAAAACCGATTTTTGCCAAAAATAACGCCAAACTTTTTTTCTCCAAATTTAGTTTTTTATTTCCATCAGTGATGCTCCATGCAAAATTTGACCCAAATCGGATATGGTCATTCCATACTTTCTATTTTTCCGGTACGTTTTAAATGAAATTGCTGTATAGTATGTAATTCTAAATTCGCTTATTAGATGTTGCTCTAGTTTGATTCTTTTCAAGGTATTAAAAAGTTTGTTCGAAATTTTTGCAAAATTAAAACCCATTTATCGATATCTTTTCGTGTTTGGGCTGTTTTGGTCAATATGTTTTTAAATAATAAAATTATTTTCAAACCCCATTTATTTATTTTATTTTTAATGTGCTGAAAAGTGTTTATTCCCCTGGAAATTTGCCAATTCCCGCTTTATTATTGCTACTCAATTTTCCGCCTCACATTTAAAAGCATCTAAAACTATTTACCTAAATTATCCTTATAGCACATTAAGTTATTAAAAAGTGCCACACAAACTTTATTTATAACCTAACTTTATATAAAGACATCACTGATAAGTGAGGAAAAAGCTCATTAATACATTAATAAATTTTATCAACAGCTCGCACACCACAACAATTATTACTTTATTAGCTGCAAATGTATGGGTGGTGTGGGTGTCGTCGTCGTTGTTGTTGTTGGGGGTGACTTTTATTCAATGGGAATGTTTGCTTGTCCTGGACCCAAAACTATTAATTGCTAAACATTGATAATGTTGCAATAAAATAAGAAAATAATTGCCTATTTTGTGATAAGTACACACTCTTACATTAGTTCGGGGCAACACATGTACACTGTATATTTCAAAAAGACGTGTAGTGAATGTCAAGAACGTGCCTTATTTGTATTGATGGGCAAATTTTCCAAAATCACTGATCGGTTCGGTTAGATAAAGGTTAGCAAAACACTTTTTGTTAGCACCAATTGGTATAGAGTTATAGAGTTATTGGGTCCTTTTGACTTCATTGCCTTTAAGTAGCTTCTGTTTTTGCTTGTCAGAATATTTCAAGTGGCTCAAAAAGTAGTTTTGTTATTTCAATTTTAATTTGTGCTATTCATGCAGCGAGTCCTTTTTTGAAGAGATCACTTTTTCAGTTATTAGTTCAATTGTTAAAAACTGTTGTCTTTCTTAAACCACTTAAAGATAGAAGATTGAGTTTTTAATAATGCATTTCCGCCTTTTTTGTTCTTGTTGTATGTTAGGAATTTGTATTGCTATGAAAATGTCATTGATTTCCATTTCATAGTTATTATTTTATTTTTAAACAGATTTTAAAAATTAAAACAAATTTTATAGTAGGTAACTTTTATACAAATGTGCTGCATATAGGCACCGTTCACTAAAAAAAAAAATAATTATTTGTGAGAAAAAGATGTTAAATCAGAAGTTTTCAAATGTTTCAATGAATGGACAATTCAAAAGGGGAACAAGTGTTTTTATTAAAGGGGAAACTTAAGTAACTCCCGAAAAATAGGCGTATTTTCAGGCATTTTTTTTTTTGGCTCAATGAAAAGGTCTATCAAAAATCTATAAAATACGTTTTATAATATAGGTATTGTTATACAAAATGTAATTTTTTCAAAAATGTCAACACAAAATGGCGTTTTTAAGGCGCGTATTTTTTGAAGAATCCTAGGTTAGGTTAAGGTGGCGGCAGGTCTTTAGACCAGCCCCCTTAGACCATATTTTTGGTCCGTTGTGATACCACAGAATAGAAGAAGGGAGTAATCAAGTTAAACTTTTGTGTAGGATGTTTCTAATGAAGCAAAATCTGTAGAAACATGTGATATGAAATCTGAAGCAAGTGTTATGCCTTGACCTCAGTCAAATCAAGTTACTAAGCGTTCCTCTCCACGAACTTTTCCTACCACCATCAAATACAACCTTTCGTCGTAAATTAATGTGTGTTTTTATGTTCCTTTGATTAGGAATAAGGAAAGAAAGGTTATAGCATAGGACCATGGCTCAGCCAGGATTCGAGCCTGGGACTCCTGAGCGATAGTCAAGCGCGCTACCACTATACTATCGAGGCCGCCTTGAAGAGGCCTAATGTCCTTAATTTTTGATCTGGGGCACTCCACGGGAAATGAGAAAATACGTTTTTTTCTTAAATTGATATGAACACTGTAAAAAAACACAACACTAAAAGACTGCAAAAAATTACCTAAAAAACATGACAAAAATTATCTAAAAACTGCTGAAAATTACCCAAAAACTGACAAAAATTACCTAAAAAACGCAAACAATCACAAAAGTTAAACAAAAAATAAAGCTTTAAAAATAAAACATCACTAAACTTTAATTTTTTTTTTATATAGTTTTTATACATAGCGTTATGAGATACTTTTTTAAGTTATTAAAAATGAAAGAATGTCGAATGTCTGCACAGCAATGTTTTTATAAGATTTACCATCAAATCCTATACATTTTTTCGGACCATTTTTCTCGTCAGACCAATCGAAACCACTATATTTTTAAATTTCCCGATTTTGGTGAATTTTTTTCCTTCGAACCAGAATATATTTTGATTTACTCATGATATCCATATAAATTTTTAAATTATATTTGTTTTATTATTTTTATGATATTGAGTGGTATAAAATTTATAAATTATTTGGAATAAAAAAAGTTTATACCAAACAAATGTTATAAAAAAAATAAAAGTTACCCTCAAATTTTTTACTGTGTGGCAAAATGTTTTTGTAAACTGCACTGTCGAGAGAAGAATATTTAAAAGACGATATGTCATCGGATGTAAGTTCGTATTCCAATTTCATATTATTAAAATTTTTACCCCTTATATTTCAGCAATAGAGCATAAAAAAGAGTTGTTTTTTAACTCCTAAGCATATCCTGAGTCTTTATCTAACACTTGTATCATCTTTCTTCGTACTCTTCGTCAGTTTCACCACGCGCAGAGCTTTTTTTTTTCTTCGAGGTCTATAAATGACCCAGTAAACCAAAACTACCGTTTTCCAATTCATATATGAACCTTTTCGATTAGAAATGTTCATTTTCGGCACTCATAAATGAACCCTTTTTTTATCATTCGTCGGACTAAAATGCCTCTAAAAAATGAACCTTATTTTGTTCGGAAATGATTTAAAAAAGCACCATAAATTGTACTTTTTTTGTTCGGATATGAGTTAAAAATAGAACCATAGAAAAGTTATTTTTCGGCACTCGGAAGTGAACCCTTTTTGAATCAATCGCCGTACGAAAATGTCTCTCAGAAACGAACCTTTTTTTCCTCGGAAATGAGTTAGAAGATGAACCATAGAGAATTTTTTGTTTCGGCACTCGGAAATGAACCCTTTTTGTATCAATTAGTTTTATGAATTTTGCAAAATAAGGAAAGTTTTTATTTATGGGAAAAGTTTTAACGAATTAAATCTTCTATAGAAAGCACTTTTAAGCGACAAAATAAAAAAATCAAAAATTAAAAAAAAAAACTATCCAAAAACGTTCACAAAACTCTCACTTTACTCAAAACCTTCGATTATGGTTCAGTGGGGTAGCTACTCCTTTGCGAGAGTTAATGTTTTTGATTGAAAGGATGCTATTGTTAAAGGAATATGTTTAAAAATTTGCATTTTTACATTTTTTAGTAAGAAAAAAAAGCGAAATTTTTTTTTGAAAATTTTACAAAAATGACCGAAAAATACTCCAACAATGACAACAAAATGACTTAAAAATAACTAAAAATGACAAAAAGTGCCCTAAATCTAGTAAAAATGACCTGAAAACTAAAACCGATAAAAAACAATGAAAAATTACGAAAAAAATTATCTAAAACTTTTCATATTCGGAATTTAGGAAACGTAAAAGTACGTTCTAAATAACCAGGAAATGTCTTAGAAGCCGTAGAAATAAGATGACATGTCATCGAAATCCTAGCCCTGATTATAACCAATTTATTCTTAACGCAATGTATAATAAGGCGCCTCATGTTCCATCGAAAAAAAAAGTTGTTCGGCACTCAAAATAATCCTTGGCTTATGTCATGCTGATTCCCCAAATATTTCGACTCTAGCTATAGCCATCCGTGAGCTGGAATGGTTTTAAATAACCTCTAAAAATTGAGTTTTTTATAAAAATATTGGCTACACTCAGAGAAAAAACAGAGGGATTAACAGTGAACACTGTTAAATCCCATCCAACAGATGAGTTTTTTCAAATAAACAATCTGGACTGTTAATAAAATAACTATTCTACTCAATTCCTAACTGAATTTCCTTTTCTTTTATTTGAATATGTATTGATATCAGCCATCCTAGTGTAGGATAATTGAAAATTTAAATGAGAATGGAGTAAAACAGTTATTTTATCAACATTCCAGACTGTTAATTTCAAAACCTCATCTGTTGGATGGGATTTAACAATTTCACTGTTTGTTTTTTTTTTCTCAGTGTAGTGTAAAAATTTTAAAAAAATTAACTGAAAGAAATTATAGGCCGAAAATAACTCTTCTTATCTACATAAAAATTGTAAATGTTTGCAATCAGATTACAGATAACGCTGTTTTTCATGCTAATTTTTACAAAAACTTTCAAAATTCAAATAACTTCATTAATTTTATTTTTTTTTTTTAATTTCTTACAATATTTTTTCAGTAACTGATTTTTTTTAAAATAATATTTTAGTTTTAATAAAAATCAATTTAAGCCATTCTGACAAGGAATCAATGCAACGATATCTTGAAAGGGAGGATTGCATTAAAAATAATTAAGTTTTTTGAATTTTGGTGAAAATAAATCTTAAAAAATGCAGAAAAAAACAGCGTTATCTTTAATCCGAATGCAAAAATTTAAATTTTATGACACAGATTGGAAGATCTTTTTCCGGTCTGTAATATCTGAGAGTTTATTTTTTACAACTATTATACAAGCCAATATGGTTACAAAAAAACTCGATTTTTAGAGATTATTTCAAACCATTTCAGCTATCGCTAGAGTCAAAATATTTGGAGAATCATCATAACATAAATCAAGGAGTATATGTAGCAACTGTGCCGAACATATTTTTTTTGTGAGTCCCCTTTATGTATAATAGTGAAATTTACATGCTCTGTAAAAATTATTTAGAACAAACAAGATTAAGTATTTTTTTCACTATGACAAGTTGTTGTTTATTGTGAACGAGGCGTACAATTTGTTCCCACCAGTTCCACGATGTCCCACCAGTCACAATTTCTACTTTCTATATTTTCTTGTAGAAACTAAGCTTGGTGATAATTTTTAGTTTCTGTTGAAGTCTATTTAATCATTTCAGAGCATAGTCAAAGACATCTGGCTATGTATAGTATTTGGCTAAAATCTCGATTGACAGTGCAGAAGGCGGAGGTGAAGTATTTTTTACTGTCCCACCAGTCACACTCTTTTAATCTATGAAATATCACCAAAATATTTATTATAGTTATTTTTTTCGGTAAAAGTTTTATAAGTCGATTCATAATCTATTGTAAAATATCTATTTAATCATTATATTACATCAAAATACAGAGTTACAGGTTTAAATATTAGGGATTCTGGTGTAAACTGTCCCACTAGTCACTATGGAAAACCCCACCTGGAACAAACACAAAATTTTGTCAGTTTCTACACACCAACAGCTATCTATACACGTAGGACTTTTTCGATTTAAAGTTTTTTCGCGAAATGGTGCGTGATCGAACTAAACAGTAACAACTTTAACAAAACAAAAAAAAGTCAAAAATCGCTGAAAATGACAAAATATCAGCCTTTGTAGTCTAGTGGAGAGTGCGCTAGACTTTCAACCCAGAAGTCCCTAGTTCGAATCCGGGCTCGGGGGCATGGCTCTTTTCACTTTCTTCGTTCTTTCCTACATTTAAGAATTATGGAAAACTAAAAATCCACAACTAAATTGTGGGAAATGTGGAATTAAAGGACAGAAACAACAGAATGCTGGAAGTGCTTGCCGAGGTTAAGGCATAACACTAGCCTCGGTTTAAGGCAATTCAAATTATCTTTCACGTTTGTTTCGCCTAATCAATAATTCACGTATGGTTCCAATCAATTCCTCTAAATAATCTATCAGCGCATGCCTTGATACTTTGATCTTTTAAAAAAAAAAAAAAAAATTAAAATCAACAAAATTGTTAATAAAATAAAAAATAAGCATTATAAAAAAAAGTGTGGCGATAGGTAAAGTTATTTTGAGTATACTGCTAAAATTTCAAATCGATCGGTGAAGATTTGCTCGAGTTATGTGTCCGGATGTCTCAAAAAAAAAGGTTTCGATAAAAACCAGGGACCGTACCGGTTATGGTTTTTATCAAAAAAGTCAGATACTAACAGTTATCATTTAACTTTTATTTTTTCCGACAAAAATGCTAGTTATTTAATGCCTTGTATTTTTTTGGGCAAAAATAACTGTTACTTATGACTTTTATTTTTTTGGTCAAAAATAACAGTTATTTTTGCCTTATATTTTTCGGTCAAAAATATCAGGCAATTTGAATTTTTTTAAAGGCCACTTGAACGGCAAAAGAAGTTTTATGCAATTTTTATCGTCATATCAGCGCGCACATTTTGAGCTATAAAACTTTTTAGTTTTTAAAGTTTTTTATTTGGCCTTTCAAAAAATACAAATTGCCTGATATTTTTGACCGAAAAAATAAAAGGCACAAAATAACTGTTATTTTTGACCTAAAAAATAAAAGTCAAAAGTAACAGTTACTTTTGCCCGAATAAATAAAAGGCAAAAAATAACAGTTAAATTTAATTTTTATAGTAACAGCCAAAAATTTAAAAGGCATTAAATATTTGCGAAGCTGCTGCCATTACGACAATAATGGTATATTTAAAAAAGTCCTCCGGCCACTTTTTCATTATGCCTTTTTCATGTGAAAATTGTAAAATAACAGTTATTTTCGGTCTCTGATAAAAACGCGTTTAAAGTTTTAAGTACTAAAAATTCGTATTATATTTTCATACACCTCTAATTGCAGAATGGGAAAATTAGGGCATTTAGACACTTTAAATGGGTTGTTATTTTAACCGTTCATTATTTTTAAGACCCTAAAGCATCTGTTAAGCGAAAAAAAATTTAGAACTTTTCCAAATTGTATGTATGTTTCCCCCCTTAACATTAAATGTGCTTCACGTAGCACATGCTAAACATAATTTTTTTTTTTAATAATAATTCCTGTTCACAAGTTTGTATCTTCTTATTTTTTGTAATTTGCATGATATCGATAAAAAATCGTTCTATCATCGATAACATAATCGTTCTTAAAATATCATTAACATGTCTTTAAAATGTTTTTATGTGCTTTATGCAGCACATTTTGATGTCATTGAACTTTCCTCACAGTCAAGTGCAAAAGATATGCAGACAAAAAAGCTTTTCTTCTTTTTTATGTTTTGCATTGCTTCACAATTATATACTACTTATGTATATATGTATGTATGTATGTTTGTGCGTTGCTGCAAAACTATGCCAAAAACTTTCAAGGACACTTTGTGTTATTCTTGTCGTTGTTGTGCTCTATATGCCTCCTAAGCATACAACACATCACACACACATACACACACACTCACATACACACACACACACAACGATAGCACTTTAAATAGCTTAAAAAGCTTGCTGTTTGTCGTTTGAAGGCGCAACAACTTAAAGCCTCCCCTCCCCCAACAGACACACGCACACACTCAAAGAACAAAATTCCTGCCACAACATTAAAGAGCTTCAAACTTCACAAACTTTTTTTTTCATTTAACTTAACTTTTTGCGTACGTAAAGCGTGCGTAATTAAAACGCCCGCCAAACACAAACACAAACACAGAAAATTCGCACAAAACTATGCAATACAAACATATTTAGTGTGCAAAACAACAACATCTACTAGATCTTCTACTACCACTACTACGACTACTACAGCTACAACAGCTACAATAACAAAAACAAACATCAAACGCACTGGCAGAAAAACAACTACGCAGACATTGGCTCCAAACTGCGGTAGAATTGTCAGTAGTTTTAGTGTGTTAGTGTGTGCCATTTTTGCATACAAACAAACAAAGCAGACAGTTAGACAAGCATAGAGACAAACGGACGGACAGTTAGTAAGTCTACAACAACAAGTTGCTAGTGAAAGTGCGTAACTTTGTATTTTGTCGTCATCATCGTCAACGTCTTGCGTCGTCGTCTTGCCTCTTATTTTAAAGTTAAACACGCAATGAAGGAAAACTTTAAAATGTTTACCCCCTTTTTTCTGCACTGTTAGGGTTCGAACGTTCCTTAATGTTTGGGAGCCGCCGGCTGTTAGAGTTGACATGTGCTCCGTACTAGCTTAAAAGTGGGCCACACTTCCAAGCATCAGTTATACTAAAGAAAGCTGTTTTATTACATTATTGTTGGTGTAGTTGTTTTTGCAGACATTTCTGGATATGATGACATCATTTCCGCCTTTAAATAAAATAACAACAACAACAGCAAACAAGCAAGCAAAATTTTGTACTAAGATACTAAAAAGCTCAAGGACAACGTCGGCTTAAGACAAAAATTTTGCAAAAATTTCGAGTGGGTCGACTGTCGGCTGACTGACTGACTATAAATGGCCAACAAAAGCAACAACATCAACAACCACTACAGCAACAAAATAAGCAACTTTTAACTACTTTTATAGCAGTAAAAACAGACAGTGAAATTAGCAGCAAAAGCTTATTTTTGCAAAGGATTAACATAGCATTTAAATGCTGATAAATACATACATACACACAGAAATACGCTACAAAACCACCCCAACTCCCTTCAAAACAACGTTTGCTACATATTTTAATTTAGTTAAGAAGAAGAAGAAGAAGAAGAAGGCGAATAAGCAGTAATGAAATGGCAGCAAGAAATTCATGTAAATGCCAAGAAAATGCTTAAAAGTTAGGTTAGGTTATGTTGTGGAAAATGCTAGACTAGTCAGCAAAGAAAATGAAAGAAAAAACAAGGCTTAGCAAAACAAAAACATAGAAAATCCACAAACAATACCACGTCAACTAAGAAGAATATGAAAGTAAAGCTCAAAATAAAAGCAATAGTATGCAGAAAAGTAGAAAATAGTACAGGGTAGCAGGCTGAAGTAGCAAAAACTACTTTAAAGTGAAAATCTGTAGACAAACTCACACACACAAAAACACAGAAAATGTACTTAAAGCTTGTTAAATTTGTGGTTTGTCTTTGTGTGCACAAAAGCAGCCGCATTAAATTCAACAACTTTATAGAAAATTTGAGGTCAAAGTTAGCTAATTTTTATTTTCACATTTGCTAAACAAATTTATATTACTTTAAGCCAACTTTGTGTTCATTTTATGCTAATTTCTTTGTATTTTCTCTATTTTCAGGTGAGTTTCACATTTCTGCAATGCTGATATGTAAGTTTTTTGATTTTAAATGAAACTAAGCAAACCAATTTTTCCCATACCAACTGTGGTAAGTCTAAAGTTTCTCAATGGATTTCAATGTTTCTAAGGTTTTCATAAAACAAATATCAAATTTAAAGCAACTACTTACAACCCGTTGAAAAATTAGAATTAACCTGATCTTAAGTAAAATGATTTCCTTGAAGTATTTGTTATATTTTGCTTAAAAGACTTTTTTACTTTGATTTAAGTGGTAAAAAAACTAATTTACGATTTTAGGCTTTTTAAAAAAATATCTAAACTACCTCAAGTTCCTTGAAAGCTGCTCACAGAATTTTGTTACTATATATTTGAGAAGGAGTTTTCGGAAATTCGTTTGACTTCGTCATGTTTCTTAGAAATTTTTTGTTTTTGATATATTGGATTTTCTCGCAATATTTACAAGTTTTTCTTTATTACTTTGATTTGCATGAAAAAAAAACAAATGATAGTTTAATGCTTTTTTAACCATACGTTTTCCTTTCAAGTTTTCGTATTTGATCTTTTTTTATTGCCAAAAAAAATTAAATTTATTCTTTATATGAAATTATTTCTCAAAATCTTTTTACTTTGATTTGTATTTGTATGCAAATTATTTATATAATTTCATGCTTTTTTAAAATGTTTTTTTAATAATCTTAATTTTTTTGAATGCCTTTCATTGAATTTTAGGTAAAGTTATATTTTTATGTATGGGCTTATGTTTGAGCAATAATTTTAAGGTATTCTTAAGATTTTGTGTTGTTCCGTAGAAGTTTGCTTTTTTCATCTTTAGTACATAACTCATTCACTCCTCACTAGATTTTAAACATTTTTCTGCTTTTTAACTAGATTTTAATGCAATATTCTGGATTTTTTTCTATCCTTTAAGAAAGTTTTGAACATTTTTTTACCACTTACCAGAAAGATTTATAACTTAGGTTAGGTTAGGTTAAACCGGATGCCTTCGTGAAGGCTCACATAGACCAATTCAGGTCCTTAGTGGTACCGGTAGCGAACAAAACGAACCTTTGTGTTTGTTTAAAAGTCTTTAAAGATTTGCGTTGAATTCGTAAACCTTAGGAGGGATTCTAGAGACACCCTGGCTACATCTTTAAGCGACGGGAATCTCGATGAGCCTATGTATTTTAGTCTCGATCTAAGTAGGGCGGGGCATGTGCATAGTAGGTGCTCCAGGGTCTCCACTGTGCCCGGTTCCTTGCACTTCCTGCCGTTGTCATCCGTGGTGATGCCCAGCTTCCTCGCGTGGGCTGCCGTCATGCAGTGACCAGTGAGCATGCCCACTAGTGTCCTGCAATCTTTGCGTGGGCGTGCCAAGATGAACAGAGTTCGTTTTTCGCATTGTGCATTGCTCATGATTTTCGAGATTTTGCACGTTGTCGTATCTCTCCATCTACGATTCACTGCTAGTGTGGCTCTTCTTTCGAGGTTCCTGTACAACTCTTGTAGCGGAGTAAGTACATGTTCTGCGAGTTCTGATTCCAGCCCGGCGCCTTCCTTTGCTAAACCATCTGCCATCTCGTTTCCCTCAATGCCCTGGTGGCTAGGGACCCAGTAGATGCGCACTCTCTTAGAAGCGCATAGTGCATCTAGTGCATCTCTGCCAGCCAAGACACTTTTGGACTTGATGCTAGCGGAGCGCATGGATTTGATCGCCGCTTGACTGTCAACGAAAATGTTGATGTTAGAGTGTTGTGTGTCCATGCTGAGGGCTATCTCAGCAGCCTTCCTTATGGCAAATATTTCCGCCTGGAAGATACTGCAGTGGTTCGGGAGTTTATATGGCTGCCTTATATTAGGCTCTGCGCAATACACCGCCGCACCTACCCCCGTAGGCATTTTGGAGCCGTCGGTAAATATTTTGACCGCCTGCTGTGCTTGTTCTATACCTTTGCACCAGTCATTTGGTCCCAGAAGAGTTCGTGCTTTGGAATAGACTATCGTGCGAGGCACCATGTAGTCCGTGCTACTAGGTAGATCCTTTCCGATTGTACAATGTCCAAAATTTTGAATGTGCATGTTGCCTGCTGCCGTAAGGCGTTGTGCCGTTTTTCCGACTATTAGTTTTGCGTGTATTTCAGTATTTACTTAGAATGGTTTTAAGCGCTTTAGTTGGAGTTGACTTCAGTGCCCCCGTGACGCATAGCGCGCTGCCTGCCGCTGAGTGTTCTCCAAGTGCCTGAGGAATGTTGATTTGTTCACAGCCGGACACCACACAATAATCCCATAGAGTAGAATAGGACGCACTACCGTTACATAGATCCAGTGCATCAGAAAGGGTGAGAGACCCCAAGTACTGCCTAGCATCTTTTTGGATGTGTATAGCGCAATGGTGGATTTCTTCACCCTTTCTTCCACGTTGGTTTTCCATGACAGCTTGCTGTCCAGGACGACTCCTAGATATTTTGTGTGAGTTTTCGGTATGAGACGTATATCGTTCAATTGTACCTTTCTTGTACCTTTTCGTGAACAGAACCAGATGCGTTTTCTCTGCATTTATACTAAGACCGACTGAATTGGACCATCTAAGTACATCTTTGAGTGTGCTCTGCATTATGGAGCTTACTGTTGATAGACATTTCCCTACTATAATTATGCTTATGTCGTCTGCATAGGCAGTTATCCTCGGGGCTCTACCTGCGAACTTTTCGAGTAGTTCATTAACTACAAGATTCCATAGTAGTGGCGAGAGGACCCCTCCCTGGGGTGTCTCACTACGAGCTTCCCTTACCATGGATTTAGTGCCCCACTCAGCCCGCACCTTTCTGCAGCTTAGCAGCTTGTCTAATTTATAACTTAGCACATGCTCATTGAATTTGAATAAAATTTTTATATTAAAAAACCGATTTTTAAGTTTCCGGAGTTTTATTCTGAACACGTTAGGATTTTTTTGAAGTTTTTGCTTTCAACCTGTTTTAATGGGTTTAACAAAACGGAATTTTTGTTTAAGCACGTTGAAGTCTAGATTTCTGATAGTAAAAGGATGCCAAAATTTTTTGGCATAACAAAACGTACTGTTTTTTGAGTGGGTTATTTCAGAATCTAGCATTAATTTTACATAATTACTTCAGAACCTTATATTTTCTAGGTTTATGAAAAAAATTGCTGTATTTTTACATAATTTTTGTTTCCCAAGTCGATGTTTTTGCTATTAGAGTTTTTGAACTGTAATTTACTACTGCCCAAACACTAACAAATTTTTACCTGTTTCTATTAAAAACCCTCTTGAAAACTACTGGAGACACATATTTTTTTAACTTAAGTGTCTTTCTTTAAGTGTAAGTTAAAGCATAGGTTTTTAGGTATTTAAAAGAAGAAAAGGTCGGCCTTTGTAGTCTAGTGGAGAGTGCGCTAGACTATCAACCCAGAGAATCGTGGTTCGAATCCGGGCTCAGGCATGGTTTTTTTCACTTTCTTTGTTTTTCCAACATTTAAGAATTATGGAAAATCTAAAAATTCACAAATAAATTGTGTAAAATGTGGAATTAGAGAACAGGGCTGGAACAACTAAAGGCTGGAAATGCTTGCCGAGGTTAAGGCATAACACTAGCCTCGGTCAAAAGCAATCCAAATTGTCTTTCACGGTAGTTTAGCCTAATCAATAATTCACGTATAGTTCCAATCAATTTCTCTAAATAATCTATCCCTTTCCTTTCAGGTCAAATACCAAACCTTTTTTGTATAAGGCGCATGCCTTGGTTCTTTGATCTTTAAAAAAAAATGTATCCTCGGCCTAGTGCACACTTGTTGTATCTCCATACTTTTTTTAAGTTGAGTTTCTGATGCCATTGTAAAGGGCAATCTCTCTTTATTTATTTATTCTATTTAAGTTCAGTTTAGACGCGTACAAGCATTAACTTAACACAATCATTTTTTTCTTCTAGAAATTAAAAATCCTCAAACCACAGCTCAAAACGTATTCGTTGTATATCCTGTGATGAAAAATTTACTTGTGCACAAATGTTTCTCCATTTTTTGTATAAGAAAAAAATTATTTTTTTCAATTTTCATATAAAAAGTTGGCAGTTTCTTGGACGATAAGCAAGTTTTTAGTATAGATATATTAAGTATATATATACAGTGGCTCAAACGCTTAATCGTACATACTTAACGTTAAACATTGCTACGATTTTTCGAAATGATAAATTTATTTCATTAAGAAAAAAAGCATATTTTATTTTTATTCAAAGTCTCCTCTATTTGACAACAATCACAAATTATATTTATTCTCAGGATTAAAATTATAAGAAACAAAATCAAACGAAACCACAAAATTCATGTCAAAACGAATAATCGTACAAAATTAAATGTTCTTAAATAAAATTACAAAACTCATTAGTCAGTATTTAGTGGCCAATCCTTTAGCCTTTATTACAGCATTTAAGCGTCTTGGCATTGACTCGACCAAGATCTTGCATACGGCTGGTGAAATATTGTTCCATTCGACTTGTAGACCTTCCTTTAATTCGTTCGTATTCCGAAATACCTTATATTTTAATTTTCTAGCCAATTCCTCCCAAACATGTTCAATTATATTTAGATCAGGTGATTGAGCGGGTGTTTTGAGCAATTTAGGGCAGTTATAGATCAGCCACATCTTCGCAACCATGAAGGTGTGTTTCGGATCGTTATCCTGATAAAAAGCAAAATTGTTTAATATGCCCAAGCGCTCGGCACTTTGCTTGACATTGGCTTTAAGGATGTTAAGATATTGATATTTATCCATATTGCCTTCTACAAAATGAATATTTCCAACTCCGGCACTTGAAACACACCCCCACACCATCACAGATCCGCCGCCATGCTTCACAGTAGCCTTTGTATTTCTGTAATGAAACTCTGTGTTGGGTTTCCGCCAAACATAGCATTTTCCATCCGAGCCTTTCAAATTGAATTTGCTCTCATCAGTGTATAAAACCTTTAAACAATAGAGATATTACAAATAAACACTATTATATCTAAATTTTACCGTTTTCCAGAAGTCCATGTCTTTGGTTATATATTCATAAGCGAATTTCATGCGAGCGCTTTTGTTTTTTGGACTAATGTAAGGCTTCTTTCGCGCTATTCGCCCATTATATTCATTTGTTTTCAAAACATTACGAATTGTTTCATCACAAACCACCTTATTTGTCTTTTCTTTGAATATTTTATTAATTTCTACCGCTGAAACAAAAGGATTGTTTCTAACTTCTTTTAAAATTATGCGTTCTTCACGATCATTTATCTTTTTTCCTTGGCCTAGGCGGCTTTTATTTGCAATGGAAGAGTCATCTTTGTATCTTTTAATAATGTATTGCACTGTTGAATGAGTTCTGTTCACTAAATCTCCAATTTCTCTTAAAGTTTTTCCCTCCGATTGCAATTTAACAATGAGCTGACGTTCTGCTATGGTTGATTGTTTTCCTGACGGTGCCATTGTGCATCAGCTAACCTAATAACTCCAAAACTCGTGACAAACTAAAAACAGAAGTATTAATTGTTGAATTTGTTGCATAATTTCACCACACGCTCATAAAATAACGGGATCCTGTCGCCGCCTATTAATTGTACGATTATTCGTTTGGATTTGAATTTTGTGCTTTTTTTTCTTTTTGTCTCTTATTTATTAAATGCTGAGGATAAATATAATTTGTGTTCATGATAAAATAGATGAAACTTTGAATATCAATAAAATATGATTTTTTCCTAAATTAAATAAATTTATCATTTTGAAAAATTATATGAAAGTTAAACGTTGAGTATGTACGATTAAGCGTTTGAGCCACTGTATATTATATATTAAGTATAGATATATTAAGTAGATAGAAATGATGGTGGACCAGGATAATGAAAGTTGTGGTATGTTAATTATCAGTTTCTTTTTATTGAATGTTAACATGTTTTTGTAATATCAGGTGCTATCAATGTTGAGTCACCGAAAATTAAAAAGTGAGGTGAGATCCAAGTTCTTGGGCAAGAAATGTTTTAGCAAAAAAGCGTTTGGCAGGGAAAGCTTATATCAATAGAGACCAGCTACCTATTCGAGCTTAAGCCATGATTTCTGAAGATTGCCACTGTAGGTATAACTGTCGAAAAAATTTCAACGTGGAGCATCAGCAAGAACTATTTAATGAGTATCGCGCTCTCGAAAGCAGTGAAAAACAGATAGCATTTGTGGATAGCATGCTGAAAGTTAAAAACGTGAAACGAAGGCGCCGTGATGAAAACAACATTAATTCGAGAGAAACATAACTATTGAATATGGCTTGGGGTATGGTGAAGGCGAATTGGTTCGAGTTTGTTTAAAATTTTGATAAAGTTGATAAAGAATAGAGCTCAGGTTCGATGGGCATACCTGCCGGTTAAAACTAGAAGAACAGAAGCAACAGTGGTGTAGATTACCTTATCTGCAACGCTACTACCGGCATAGCTCCTTGCATCCTTGCACCTACAGAGCCTTCTCATTGCTTCAATATTGTAATCGGATGATTGTAATATGATGCAATTATGAACAATGCAACTTATAATTGAACATTTACTTCAAAAAAGGAAAAGTTTGACATATCAACGTCATAATCGGTTGAGAAATAGAGCAGATATCTTCTTTACAAACTTTATTTCTCAGATACGTAATATTTAAAACTAATGTAAACAGCAAAATATAAAAGATAATTCATTGATTTTTCGAAAATTTGTTTAAGAAATCTTCAAGGAACAATTCGTAAAAAATGCAAAGAGGCATATTGTTTCGTTTTCGTGTTATACCACGTTCAGACATCTAGTAATCTTTCTAATATTTTTACGAATACTAGATGTCTGTACAAGAATACCACAAAAATACCAGCAGAGCAATCTAGTATTGTTTTAGTATGAATACTATGTTCGGAACATAGTATTCTTGCTAGTATTAATATTAAACACAGCCACAGCAAATCGAACGAGTCAAAAATTGCAAATGACACTTTGAAAATCTATTGTGAATGCCAATCAAAAAAATGAGATTCTTAAAAAAAGTATTATTTCAAATTAAAATACTGAAAAATGTCGAAGAGGGCAATAATTTATCTTGCAAGCGGAGAAACCGAGCGGGTGATTGACATTTGGAGAGAAAATATAAGTGGACTCCGCAGAGTGCACAAAAATATGCACGTGTGCCAAAAGATGAGTGCAGAACTTCTTCTGAATGTGGAAACATTTGTTTAAATAACAACATAAAAAACCGTACAAGATGTCTGACACAACGTAGTATTTCAAAATACTACGATAGTATTTTCAAATTTAAATACGAGATGTCTGACCGATGTTTGAAAACTTGTTTCCGCTCTCCTGAACAATTTTCAAAAATGTAAATACAACAAGTGTGCACTAGGCCGGCGATATACAATATAAGTTTCCGTTTGTGACCTTTCGTAACTCATATGCCACCCCTTAAATGTTCATAATTTTTTGCTCCAACGATTGACATTTTAAACTTTCTTAATTTTCAGTGTGCTACGAGGGCCGTATGATAATTCCGTGAAAATTAATATCAATATAGTCTCCTTTTAACTTGAAACACTTCGTCCAACGTTCCTCCAATTTTTTTTATCCCATCCGAAAAATACATTTTCGAAAGGTCCTCAAAATAGGCATCTGTTTCGGTGATGAGCTCCTTTCTGATAGTGAATCTCTTTCCGCCGAGCCATTTCTTTTGGTTTTGAAACAGAAAATAGTCGAAGGGGGCCACATCTGGAGAATATGCTCACGGTTAAAAATCTTGGACTAAATTTGAAATTTTTTTAGATTACATATAGGACAATACCAAAAAAATAAATTTTTAATCCAAGGAAAAGTTTAAAATATTTCAATTCAAAAAAGATTAGTTTTTAATCCGAAAAGAGTTTAAAAAAAGCAATAAATATCAACTTAAAATAAAAAACGTTTCTGACCAGTTCATGATTTGAACACACGTCCTTTGTTGTGCTGGTCTAACACCTTATCCACTCGTCCATCTCATTTGTTAAGAAAGTTACGCTTATTTTGCATCATAACGAATGCAAGTAAGCAAGTGCGCAGAAACGTGGGTTCGAGGCCCAGCTAAATTAAAGTAAAATAAAAAATGTTCTGACCAGTTCGTGATTTGAACACACGCCCTTTGTTGCGCTGGTCTAACACCTTATCCACTCGTCCATCTCATTTGTTAAGAAAGTTACGCTTATTTTGCATCATAACGAATGCAAGTAAGCAAGTGCGCAGAAACGTGGGTTCGAGGCCCAGCTAAATTAAAGTAAAATAAAAAATGTTCTGACCAGCTCGTGATTTGAACACACGTCCTCTGATGTGCTGGTCCAATACCTTATCCACTCGTCCAACTCAGTTATTAACATAGTTTCGCTTATTTTGCATCATTACGAATGCAAGTAAGTTATTTTCAGGAACGTGGGTTTGAGACCCAGCTAAATTAAACTAATGTTTGGATTAAAAAGTACTATTTGGATTAAAAAGTCCTTTAAATCAAAGTTTGGATTAAAAAGTAGTAAAAAATTTTTAACCGTGCTAGATGAGGAAGCAATTCGTACTTGAGTTCATGAAATTTTGCCATGGGAGCTGGGCATGTGTGAACGCGCGCATTGTCTTGATGGAAAAACACTTTTTTCCTCGTCAAATGGGGACGTTTCTCTTTCAAAGCGTCGTTGAAACGGTCCAATTCGGCTGCATAGTATTTGCCATTGATCATTCTTTTCGGTGAAAGGTAATCAATTATACAGCGTGTATCCCAAAATACTGTCGCCATAACCTTTCCGGCCGATAGCACCGTCTTCGCCTTCTTTGGAGCATGTTCGGTCGGTGAAGTCCACTGGTTCGACTGTTCCTTTGTCTCTGGTTTGTAGTGATGGATCCGTGTTTCTTCCACGGTTACTAATCGACGGAAAAAATTCTTCTTATTTTTGTTCAACATCGCCAAACACGCCTTTGAATAAGTCACACGATCTCATTTATGGTTGAGAGTGAGCTAACTACTAACTTCCCAAATTGCTCTCGTAGAAATTTTTCTGGATTGACCTCTAGTATCTTTATAACCGCTCGGTCAATTTTAATACAATTTTTTTATTTCTGTGTTATTATATGTAAAAAAGGGAATTTTTAGTCACTGTTTATGTTTCATTAAATATCTTAGAAGTTTTTGTTTATGATCTGCCTTAACTCGGCAACCGCTTATCACATATTTGCTATTAAACTGTTCTTAAACTACGCATAACAACAACTACACGGATCTTTGTTTGTTAAAGCCACATTCTGTAGTATCTTGGTAACCTTTCGATGAATTTTAGTTTATTTGGTGTTATGTCTACAACTCCAATTAAATTTATGTTATGTATTTGGCTATCTCTAAATTTTTTTAAAAAAATATCGTAGACAATTTCGTTTATGACCTATAGTTAGTTACTCACCAGTTGCAGTTTCGTTATTATTAATATCAATGTGCTTGTGGTTTATTCAAATCATTTGCTTAGTGTTTTAAAATAGTATTGCTTAATATTGTCCTTTTGTCCCGGAATAACTTTAAAAACTCAAAACAGTTTCTTACCAAACTAATTTATATCGTGTCAAAAGAGTAAAAGCAATAGCATTATTTTGTTAAGTTTGAGGCATAATTTATCGCATCCCTTATAACATTTATTTTGGCCTCAATATTAAGTCAAAAATCTCTACTGTGTTTCTTACTCATCTTGAAAATCTGTAAGCAGTATTTTTCGTGTTATGTTGCACTTTAAAAATAAATCGCCAACAACGAAAAAATTCGAAAAATCCTTAATAAGCATTTTTTCCACACGTCAAAACAGTTCTTCCTTAAATTAGGGGGCTGCATTACAGGATATTTTTTTTTTCTTAAGAAGCAATGTGTAAAAATAACGAAAGTAAGAAAAAAGTTGTGCCCCAAAGAAAAATTAAGTAGCTGTATTGTAAGATATACTATCATAAACTGCTACCAATTTTTAAAGTATTTCACATGTTTTTTTACTATTTTTTTTTTATATATAAAGGGGGAACTCTTCTACACACACATACGTAGGCACTGAGAATATGCTTTAGTGCAGCATGTTTTTTAATGCGACTTAATTTTGATTTATGTGCACGCCCGCGCGTTTATATTACAGTGTTGTCGTTGTTGTTGTTGTTGTTGTTGTTGTTGTTGTAGTTCGAGAAATTATAGTAGCATCTTTTGAAGTGACAGACTTTGCTTTCATTGAAAAAAAATATAGGAACAGGAATTTAGGTATGTCGCAGGCTTAAGCAGAAGGTTGATTGAGAGAAAATAAAAAATATAAAAAAAAATCGAAAATTGTTGCTTATACTAAAAATAGCGATATTAATTATTGGCTAATGAGATGCATAGGATATGAGGGAAATTTTAATTATTTTTATGTGACAAAAATAAAGATATTGGGGGTTGGAATTAGTTTTAAAGGTTTTCTAAGAGATGGCGTAACTATCAATAGATCGCATCGGGCACACCTGTGACTATATTCATTTCAAAGCACATTGTCTAAGCTTAATTTTTCAGTATGTGTCATTCCACTGAAGTGTAAACAACATATATTTTTTTCTCTGTGAACATGTCGACTTTCGTTCCAACAAAACGCAATTTGCGGGAAGGTTTACTTTTGTGCTTCCATTTGAAGAAAAAAGCGGTTGAAGCACAACGCATGCTTACTGAGGCTTACGGGGACTATGCTCCATCGATTTCTACTTGTGAGTACTGGTTCCGTCTGTTTAAAAGTGGTGATTTTGATACGGAAGACAAAGAGCGTCCGGGCCAGCCGAAAAAGTTTGAAGATGAGGAATTGGAGGCTTTGCTCGATGAAGACCCGTGTCAAACCCTTTAAGAATTGTCAGAATCATTGGGAGTCGACTTATCAACGGTCGGCAAACGCTTGAAGGCCATGGGAATGATTCAAAAGCAAGGAAATTGGGTGCCGTACCAGTTGAAGCCGAGAGACGTTGAACGGCGATTTTGCATGTGCGAACAACTGCTTCAACGGCATAAAAGGAAGAGTTTTTTGCATCGTATTGTCACTGGCGATGAAAAGTGGATCCATTACGATAATCCTAAGCGAAAAAAATCGTGGGGACCACCCGGCCATGCATCAACATCGAGGGCCAAGCCGAATATTCATGGCGCCAAGCTTATGCTGTGTATTTGGTGGGATCAGAAGGGTGTCGTGTACTATGAGCTGCTAAAACCTAACGAAACCATCACTGGGGAACGCTACCAACAACAATTGATGCAATTGAGCCGAGCATTAAAGGTTAAACGGCCGGAATATGCCAAAAGACACGACAAAGTGGTTTTTCAACATGACAACGCACGGCCACATGTTGCAAGAACCGTCAAGGAAACGTTGGAGGCGCTGAATTGGGATGTGCTACCCCACCCGCCTTATATCCCAGACATAGCCCCTTCCGACTACCACCTATTCAGATCGATGACGCATGGCTTGGCTGAGCAGCGCTTCACTTCTTACGAGGATACCAAAAAATGGGTCGTTTCGTGGATTGCCTCAAAAGACGAATCGTTCTTCCGGCGCGGAATCCATATGCTGCCAGAAAGATGGGAAAATGTTGTAGCTAACGATGGACAATACTTTGAATAATATACATTGTACCGTTGTTTCTAAATAAATGCTCAAAAACCGAAAAAAAACCTTTAAAATTAATTCCAACCCCCAATATAATTTTCATTTTCGCCCAAAGAAAAATATAATCATTTAAACAGTGGCCGGACAGCGGCTGAACAAGGGCCAAATGAACGAACATTGTTCGAACATGGTCCTATATATTAAAAAAGTCCGTTCGTCCGAACAGCGGCCGAACATTGTTCAAACGGCCGTTTTTATTGTCTCTATTGTAAGCTATTTAAAAGAAACACGCTCTCTCTGAGTATTCAATATCGACTGACTTCTATTATAATAGTATTATATATATTTATGTAACAAAGTCAATTTGTATTGCAAAATAGTTACCAGATTGTTATTTTTTTCTTTATAAGACTTCACCTTAATTACAATTCCTGTTACTTAATCATAATTAATTTTTAATTCAAAATTCAATTAAAAAAATATTAAAAGTAAAGTTTAATGTAAATACAAACTTTAAGCATAGGTGCGTATTTTAAGTCCAAGTGACCATTGATATAAATATGTTTCCCCTTCGAAACACCTTTAGCAAGAGCATCCGCCAACATCTCTAAAGTTGCCATATATTCCAGCTTGATTTGACCTCTTTTTAGCTTTTCACGAATAAACTTGGCCTTTATGTCGATGTGGTTTGTTCTTAACGAGTTAATTTTGTTGGTGATGACGTTTATAGCACTTTTATTGTCGCAAAAGAGCAGTATGGATTTTTTAGGAGTATTCTCTTGTTCTGCTTGCAACCGCTTTAGCCAAATTGATTCTTGAGCAGCTGGAACAAGGGACATATCGCACACCCACTTCAAAAGTCACACAACTCAAAATTTATACATTTTCAGGAGAAGCAAAAAACTATTTTTTTCTTCAAGGGACTTCATACAAAACAAAGAGACAAAACGATTTTTGTTGTGTAGCTAACCGTTTCGAATACCGATATGCCTCGATTTCAGTGCAAGTTTGCTTCTTCTCCTCCTCCTCCTCTCTTTCGATTTGATCATCTGTGCTTTCATACTCGCTGACGTCCTCACAATCTCCAGTTGAATCTTAAATAACAGTTGAATCGTCGATTTTTATGACAGTTAGCGATTCGATCACATTCTTCTCTGAATGGCCAACATAATTTTTCTGATTCTAATGGTCTCGTTTTACCGTTTCTTAGTTAAACATATGTATTAGGAAAATCCTTTGAATATGCAATTATGCTTTCATTTGTATATGAAAAATGTCATGATTCGGAAAATCCTTTGAATATGCAATTCTGCTTAATTTTTTATATGAGAAATGACAAAAATGTCATAGGGCATAAAAGTTTATAGAATCCAAAGCATTTTTATGAGTTTAAATACATGCAAATTATTAAAAATCGCAGTTTTAGATATTAACGAAATAAACTTTATATTTTTATTATAAAAAAAATTTTAATGACATTTTAATACTAAAAGTGTTAATAAGACTTTTAAAGTAAGAGTGTGGCTTAAAATTTTCTTGACCCAACACATTTATTAAATTTTTTTTATTCGTGACTTACAAATTTTATCCTATAAGCTATAATAAAACTATTAGCTCGGATTTTATATGCAAAATATTGTAAACAATGATTTTTGCTTAATTAAATACTCTAGACAATTCTGACATTTTTTAAAGGCGTAACATGTAGAAATCCAATTTTCAGCTTATAACTCATGAATTTTAAGAAAAAAATTCTCAAATTGACGACGGGAAACAAAAATTCTCTAAGGTCATTTATTTTTTTATTCTTAAAAAATGCAGCCAAAACACAGCAATTATTCACTAAAATAGCTCAGCTTTTAGAATCAACATTTCATAACTTTGTTTTATTCTACTTTATACACTCTACATGCAGCACTTGTGCTACGCTTATAAAATAGGTCAATTTAATGTTGATAAATGACTTCGATGCTATCATTTAGCTGCTTACAATTGGAAAATCTTTGACTTTAATAAAACTCAATATATGTCTACTAATCTTAAACCGCACACATCCGGTTTAATTTCCAAGCTGTTGTTGCTACTGATCTGCTGATGTTCTCTCTGTTGTTCGTTTGCTGTAAGTGTCAGCTATGATCAATTGCAGCGTGTAAATCTCAAGTTCTCATTTATTTTTTTTATTATTTATTTGTATCAGCTATGTTGTTGTTGTGTGTGTGTGTGTGGCTCATATGTTAATTGAATTCGATTTGCAAAAGCTTAAACGGAAGCTTGAACTGTGCGCGTCCAGCTTCTGTCAGTTTTGTAAGACGACTTTCAGTCAGTTAAAGCAATTAAATTAACGCCACACCACGCAAGCGTATCTAATTTAGTAGAAAAACCCAATAAGCCAGTCAGTCAGACGAACCGTAAGCAAACCATACCAAAAATAAATACTATAAAAACCAAAGAAACGAATGAATGACTTCCTGTCATTCAATTAACAAATGCTGATCAATGATCTTCACATACACGATATACTACTACTATATGTATATATAATACACGATCTACTCAACTGAAAAGACCCCCAAAAAGAAATCATAAAAAATCAAAGAATACCACAAACGCACATCATCTTCAAGCCCCGTAGACGAAACACTTTACAGATTTATTGAACATGAAGAGATGATGTGCGATCGTGTATGTGCAGCGGAAATTCAAATTAAAAAAAAAAGTTACTCATCAAAAAGGAAGTCAAGAAAATACTGTAGAGCTTAAGCTCAGCTGATTTTGAAGGGCGCGCTATAGTTTTTCGGTTTATTTTTTTCTCCTGTTAAAATCTTCTACAGCTGACAATAATTTTTTATTGTAGTGTTGCTGATCATGCAACAGATCTGTCTGCACACCACCAACGTACTAAAATGTTTGATGAATATAATAAAATAGTGAAAAAATAACCTAAACTGTGCGTGCAACCGATCGAGCAGCGCGTATTTAATGATTCCCCCTTCTTTTTTTTTTCCTTTAGTGTGTTGCATGCTTTCACAAGGCACCCAATATTAAGGCACGATCGCAGGCAAAAAATTTGCCATTTGCATATGAATTAAAACGAGGATATCATCGTATATTTGTCACATTGAGTGAAAATAATATTTTCAAGATGATGATGAAGAAGATGATTTACTAGTTTGCGCAGTTGCAGCGGAGCAAGGAAAATTTTATGATCATTTCTAAGTTGTTAATAAAGATGATGATCATGCAGCTGAGCTACCAAAGAAAATTCAGCTGGAAGATGTAAAAATTTGGTATGCCAGAACTTAGAGCAGTGTGATAGGTATTTTTAATCAAATTAACTTAGAATTAATGAGGTTAAAATATTTTGTTATAGGAAAAGTTTTTTTTTGTCCTAAAAAATAGATAAAAAATTGGAAAGTAAAATTTTAATATATCTTCTAATTTTGTCAAGGTTGATATTTTTTTTTAAAGTAAATCGCTTTTGTTGCTTGCGAACTTGATATTAATACCAAAATTACTATAGAAAAAATACAGTATAGTGCGTATACAACAGAGATGGAACTTCTTAAAATTAAGAATATGAGATATTTTTGTGAAAGAGACATAGAAAGAGAGAGAAAGAGAGATCATCTCAAGGAAATACAATACAAAATGTTCATAAAAAATATTCTGCTTATTTAATATGTATGTACACTATCATTGGTTGGTGTTTAATTAGTAATACTTATTTTAATGGTTTGTGATAACTGAAATATGAGATATATGTCCGTGGTTTGCTATTTTCAAAGTAAAATAATTGCATTTATTGTAGGGAGATCTATTGTGGTAATCTATCTATATACAAAAAACACAAAATATAATTAAATTTCTTTTATAGTTCATATCAAAAAAATCTATGACCTCTAGGGGGGTCAAATGTATAAGCTGATCCTATTTATATTTCCCCCCTCAACATTTCTTCTAAACCCACCTACTCTCTATCTGCCATCCTTCTGGTGGTTCCCATACAAAAAACATAAAAAATAGAAAAATTGGTTATTATAGTTCATATCAAAAAATCTATGACCTCTAGGTGGATCAAATCTCTCAACATTTCTCTTAAACACACCCACACTTGATCCCTTCTAGTGGTCCCCATATAAAAAACACCAAAATATAAAAAAATTTCTATTATAGTCATATCAAAAAAATCTATGACCCTTAAGGGGGTCAAATGTACAAGCTGATCCTATTTTTTTTCCCTCAAAATATCACACCTATCCGTCTTTCACCCTAATGGGTGCAAAAACACAAAAAAAATAAAATATTATTGCTCATGTGCACAAAACGATACGAGACTCGAAATATTTTTCATGACGAACAGTTTTCGTAACGAGACTCTAAAAATTGTACCCTCAATATTAAAGCGTCGCCTAAGAAGTTTCACTTCAAAAATTTTTTTAAATGTTAATCCTTTTCAGTTCTGTATCTCGGTATTTTCAAAACTACGGAAAATAATTTTACTATAAGTGTTCAATTTTAAGCTTAGTATGCTGTAGGAACGAAAATTGTAGACTCAACACTAACACATACTTACTATAACCTGTTTGTTGAATGTGTTAGTTGAACATTATTGCTGAATGTTAAATTTCCACGCCAATTAAATGTACCGACATATAAAAGACAGCAAAATTTTGACATTTTAACTCTCCAATCATGGTTGCGAACTTGGCTGCATTGAACAATTTTTCGGTTCAACAGCGTACTAACCAACGAAGAAAAAAATTCGCTACTTTTTCGCTGTCAAAAACGCAATGCATTTCTTACGGAAGATTTTTTTCGCTTCTACAGCATACTAAGCTTAACATGCTAAAATGTTTTTATAAAAAATGAGTACAGGCAAAAATAGCAATAAATTTGCATTGAAAGGCAAAAAAAAAAAACAAATAATTCTGTTTTGGTTAAACAGCTAAACCAAATCAAAGCTTATCAAGCCTAATAAGCTTATAAAAGAATGAATCAATTGCAAAAACCACAGAAGACTAATGAAGAGTTCATGTAGCGATCAACGACACACTCTTTCCCGTCTGCTTGGTGGTTTGTTCTGTAAAGAAGTTGTTCTTGTTGCAACCTGTTGCTTCAAAACTAATTTGACATTAAGCTCAAATATATATCTAAAAAATTATTTATGTTTTTTTTAGAATAACAAAAACAGTATAGTCAATACAATAAAACATCGTTAATTGTTCATGCAATCGTGTTCCGCCACAGGATTATTTTGAAAAAATGTGTTTTTCAAACTTTTTCCTATAACTTTTATATTCGAACTGATGAACATGAACTCAACGCAAGTTTTTAAATCTGCATAGGCAATAAAACTATTCATAATATTTCTAAATATCGTAAGTATAACTTTAATTCATAAAATCTAAAAACGGTTTCATACAATTTATTCATAATATTTCTGAATATGTTAAATAATAACCTTGATTCATAAGATCTAGAAATGAATTCATGAATGTTGGAAAACATTTACATTATATGAGTTTTTATATTTTTCTTATTATATATGAGAAAATACATAAAATCCACGAATTCGTTCATAAATATTATGAATCGTATCTTTAAATTTAAATAAATATTCGCAAATGTAATGATTTCGTTCATAAAAGTAATTATTACCTAGGAACGTTGTTCACTTCTGCTATGAATATGGTATCTGGTGAAATATTATTAACAATTCATAATTACTTTGAAAATATTCATAAAATCGAAGAAAAAATTTCTTACTGTGTACATCACCAGTATTCACCCAGAATTGATTAGCTTATATCCTTTTCTTCCGCATCGTTTTCACTGTTCTTATGCGTCTTTAGGAATCTGAAGAAAACAATTGGTGTGAATTTGAGGAGTTAGTAAAAGCATAGCTAACCCCGCTCTCAGATGTGCTGAACCCCCCCCCCCCCCCTTCGACCATACAAGAACTGAATTCAATGGTGGAGCAGCTGACGAGGTCTTTAAATGAAGCATTATCTCCTGTTCTAAGACCACTCCAAGGGGTAAACCAAAACCTCATTGGTGTTGAAGGGAAATTGGTAATCTAAGGTCGCAGTGTAGGAAGATTTTCCTCGCTTCTAATCCTAGTTGTCCAGGCTACTTAAAGAAGTCAGACGATGCATGTACATCCCCCAGCAAAGAGGCCCTTGATTTTCTTCTGTGTACGCAATTCCCGTATTGCTCTGTGGGCCCCATTCACATAAAGTGTGAGGTGGCTCTGGCGCTGAGTTATTCTGCAAATATCATATCACAGAACAAGATCAAATGGGCTCTGTTTAGTTTCAAACCATATAAGTCTGCTGGACCTGATGGTGTTATTCCGACCGCTGTACAGCAGACGGCGTTCATAATCCTTGCATGGCTTCTTGTCATTTTCAAAGGTTACCTTAACATACGTACATTTAAATGGAGGGAGGTGAAGGTAGTATTTATTCCTAAAGCCGGTCCTGTAAGAAAATTCCTTTCTTCACAAGGAATACACAATGGTAGCTTTTCTAAATATCGAAAGTGGCTTTATCAATGCTCTTCCGGGGGTAATCAGTGGCGCACTGACACAGTTTGGATTAAATGTTTGGATAGTATTAATTGTTTATTTCTGAAAATCAAAGATGAATTCTTAAACAAAAAATTAATTAAATTATATCATTCGGAAGGCTCATAAAATTATTAAAAAAACAATAAAATAGTATAATAATTTTAACAATTCTAAGTACGAATTTTGTGATACTTTGTTTAAGGAAGTTTTTTTGTAATTTTTTAAGGTAACACTTAAGTTTCTTTATGTTAGTATTTTGTAATATTTTGTAAGTTTAGTTGAAGAAAGTTCTAAATTTTTACTTTTTTACTGATACTTACAAAATATTTTTATTTTTGTATTATTGAAATCACATTTCAGTATTTATAAGGTAGTATCTTGTATTTCTCACATTGTGTTATTTTGTACAGATATTTTGAGAAAGGTTTTTATTTGAAAATTTTGTAAATCACATTAAGGTTTTTCTTAGGTAGTATCATTAGACTTTTTGGTGGAGTTTTTTGGAATTTTTTTTTTTGCAGTGAAGACAATCTTGGAATCCCGAAAATCCCGGGATTTAAGGCCTTGCAATTCCGGGACTGTCGGGACTAAAAAAGTCCGGGACTCCGGGATCCCAGAAACCCGGGATTGGATGCCCTATTTCTGATAATTGGACTTTATCTCTTTTAACGCATTGATCGTTTCGTTTTCGGTCTCAACACATAGTCGAAGTACCTTTCGTAGTTTTTATGATATCAGCCTTTAAAATGTAATAATATTTTACATATTGCAAAATATGCATTTTGAAATCCTGTAACTTTCTATGCTATCTTGTACTAACTTTTCAAAATAACATACTAAACTTCAAACTATGTATCTTAAATATTTTTGCTGTAGCCGGTTTTTAAGAGTACTACTGTTATCTTAAAATGAAACTATGGTTTTTTTAACTACTACTTTGTTTTTTATAAATATACTAGCTGAACCCGGTGTGCTTCGCTACTCCCCTCGTTATAAAATAAAATTAAAAGTATTTATATATTTTTCACGCCATCGAATTTTCGAAATAAGTCCACCCCAGCGCCACCTACCGTGTCCATTTATACACAAATTATTTTCTTATGATCAAACAAACATACATTCTGAATTTCAGTTAAATTGGTCCATAAATTCAAATTTTCGATATAAGTCCACCCCAGGGCCACCTATCGGGTCCAAATATAGCCTATGTTACCCACCGTACCAAGATGAACATTACCTGAAAATTTCATCAAAATCGGCCCAGCTGTTTTGAAGTCCATACGTTACATACATACACACATCCTATTTTATATATATAGATATATATATCAGATTAATATCAGATTACTGTATATATATATATATATCAGATTATAAATATATATCTAAGTTTTATGCCAGAAAAGTCCATGAAGCATCAGGTTGCAACAATAACAACTTCTTTAAAAAAAAAAAACACCAAGCAGACTAGACAGCTGTTTCGTTGATCGCTACATCAACTCTTCAGTAGTCTGCTGCGGCGTCACCAGTCCACTTACATTGACAAGCTTATAAGCACAACTTCTGCTTAATCAAAGCGGAATTATATGAGCATTATATGGAAACACATAAGCTAAAAGGCACATCTTCTGCTTTACCTTAATTGGGTTTTTGTGTAAATTTTACTTACTCTTTTCAACTTCAAGCTGATATTTCTTTAATACAAGTTCATCAAATCAAGCTTGAATTTTGGCTCAATGTAAAAATCGTATGCAAAATTTATGTTTTCGACATTTTTTTCACGCTAGGTGTCGCTGCTACCCTACAGAAAAAATTTCCCTTACAGGTTCTTATGTGTAAAATTTACACACTATAATATTGGCGTGCCTATGTTACTATTCTTCTGCTTTATTGTTAATTTTTGTTACGATATTTTCCCAATTTTAATTTTTATAACTAGCTGAAACCCGGTGCATTACTACCACTCCCCCTTGTTCGACGCCCATAAAATGTTATGAGTGGAACGGCATGTATAAATTGTGGTCGAATACCGAATTCCTAGGCTGTGCACTTTAGAATTGCAAAGCTATTCGATATATAAAATTTAGGTTGTTTGGGAGGTGCCACGCCTCCTTTTACAATGCAAAAACCATCCTTGGTAGGCGTTTTATAACTTGCTAAAGTTTCACGAAACCGAATTCCGATGATGTGTGATTTATGCTTTCGAAAACTATTCGATATCGAAAATGTTGGGGTATATTTCCGGTGCCACGCCCCTTTTTGCAATCAGGTTTCCCTAAAAATTTCATAAAAATTGGTTGAGCGGTTTCGGACATACATACATGTATTATACATATAGATACATATACTAATTTATTTTTTGAAGATAAAATGGCGGAAAAGGTGGCGTGTCAACATTTATATATATAGTGACCACCACTTGGTCCCATAGCACCTACATACCAATAGTCAAACTATCAAAAGGTGAACATCTCAGAAATAAGCATAATTTCGAAAAAGTGGGGGTAGATATCAGAAAACTGCACAAGCCTACTTGAAGCTCAAGCCTTTTAAAGCTCAAGTACTTGAATTCAAGTATGTATCCAAACTTGAAAAAGCAAGCTTCAGCCAGCTTGCAAAAATACCAAACAGATACAAGTCATATTCATGCTTGCTCGTTGGCTTGGCTTTTTTAGATTTACTTTGTCGAGCAGAAACTTGAAAAGCTTGAAACGATCGGCAAAAGCTTGTAAGCTCGCAAGTATCCAATTAATTGAATTAAAGCCAGTGTCCAAAAAATTCAATGAGCTTGTGTGGAGAGCGCTTAAGCGTAATAGGACTTTTTAGGGTTCTGTGGACTTCGTGATTGGAAGTTTTAGGGGTAGATGATTTCGGATCTGATGTCAAAATTTAAAATTTACGATAGCGGATAGAGTTGCAACCTATATTTTTTTGTATTTTTGTGAATTCCTGTAATTTTGATATTCTGACAATGGATTTGATTTCGATAATGCCACAGTTTTAAAATTTAAGATGGAGGCTTAAATTTATAACTTTGAAATTCTGACCACGGATTTGTATTCAGCGACCCATTTTTAGTAAACCATTTTTTTGCCAGCCCCGAATTTATAAAAATACAAAAAATTAAGGTGGCAACCCTATCCACCATCTTGAATTTTAAAAATCTGACTTCAGATTCGAAATCAATGATTCCCTAACACTGTTAAATGATGTTTAAAACTCTTAAAAATACATAATATTAGGTGGCAATACTGTGGTAAAAATTTGGGTGGCAACCCTAACCTCCATTTTAAATTTTAAAACTGACATTATATTCGAAATCAAATATGTTGTTAGAATTTCAAAATTAATTCAAAATTAATTGGGAATTCGCAAAAATTCCCAAAAATCTAGGTTGCAACTCTATCCGCCATCTTGAATTTTAAATTCTGACATTAGATCCGAAATCATCTACTCCCTTTAACTGCCAACCACGGAGTCCACAGCACCCTTAAAAGTCATAATACGCTTAAGCTCTTCCTTATAAGCTCATTGAATTTTTTGGATACTTGCTTTAATTGAATACTTGCCTTCAATTTCAAGCTTTTCAAGCTTTTTGCCGAAGGTATCAAGCTTTCCTTTACTTGAAACTTCGTGCCGTTCGCTTGTAAGCTAGCATACTTGCAAGCCGCAAGCTGTAGTGGGCTTATTTATATTCAGTTACAAGCTATACTTGATTCAAAATTATCAAGCTCAAGCTAGCTTGAACTTGTATTTTAAGCAAGTACTTGAAATAGACTTCAAGTAGGCTTGTGCAGTTCTCTGGTAGATATATTGCACTCATATTACACATATGAACTAAAATACCAAATATTAATTTTATTCGATCAAAACCGACTTATATAGAGAGATTTCATTGATTTGAGTGGGCGGTAAAATGGGCGTGGTAACATTTATATACATAGTTCACTATCAAAACTTGTTTAACTCATTAATTGGCATGATTTCGAAAAAGGAGTCGTAGATACAGTGCGACCACGCCCATTTTTAGTGGAGTGTCCGATAGTTATCATCTAAACAAAATTTCAGTTTTTTAATGATCAAAATCATCTGATATATAGAATTTTTTATGGTTAGTGGGCGATAATTTTAATTTGGGTTGTATGGGAGGTACCACGCCCCCTTATCCAATTAACACCTAGTGCTTCCCAGGAGCACTCTCAAGATGTTATTTCAATTTCCCTGAAAATTTCATAAGGATCAGTTCAGCGGTTTTTGAGTCATACGCGATATACATACATATACATACATACATCGACTTTTATATATATCAATTCTCTACGCGATTAATCGATTTGAAATTTTTTTTAAGATTGAATAAAATAATGAATAAGTAAATTCTTTTAGCGAGTAAATTGCATGCATTTCATTCATCGATGAAAATATTGCGCCTGAAAAAAGTGTGTAAAATTTACACACAAGGAACCTATTCGTTTCTAGAAATAAGGGACCGATGAAGGTTAATCAAAGTGAAATTATAAGTGCATTGTAGCTAAAGCCCGTATGATACTTCATTGTTTTGACCAATTTCAAAATCTGAAAACAAGTGGCGAGTGGGCTAGACAGATATATATTGTTGAAAAAGGATGAAAACATGCATAGTGCCAATTTTTTACATCTCCGCAACGTGACTATTTTATCTCTCTGTTCTTCTTGGCTGCGGTAGAAAGAGCTCAAACTTGTTTTTGACACTTAATATATGATCGAAACTGATCGAAACTTAACGACGAAAGAATTGAGAGAAACGTCAAAAACAATGCATTGAAAATGCTGTCCGTCGCACATTTTTTGTCCAATTCGTACTATATGCGTATGCACTCACACTTCTTGAATTTTAGCTTAAGCTGTATTTCAACTGCTCTAGTTTCAGTGAATAAAAATTGGACAACACAACAAAGTATCATACGGGCTTAAGCAATGTGCTCAACAACAAATCTTTGTAGAATCAATGTTGTTTCTTTTGTAGAAATCTTTGTAGAATCAATGTAGTCACTTTTTTGAACTTTTTATTTTGTCAAATACTAAAAAACACAATTTTTAAAGATAAAAGCACATATAATTCCGCTTTGGTTAAACAGAAGTTTTGCCTATTAGCTTGTGTGTTTACATGTAATATGTTCAAATATAGTCCAAAAACTTCAAAACGCTTGCTGAAATAGTTTTCTTTGAAAAAATGCTTCAAAATGTTTTATTTTTAGACCTCTTACAAGGGGTGCTCCTAAAATTAGTTTAAAATTATCAAATAAAAATTACTAAAACGTAAAATATTAAACGAAATTTAAAAATTTTTCTATCTTAAATAGAAGAATTTTTTTGTGAGAATACCAAAGAATAAAAATGTTATATGGTTTTAAAATTGCATGTGATGCAAAATTTTGAATATTTTTGTACTCATCTTATAACACGAAAACTACTGAAGATAAAATTAAAAAACATGTTCAGACATTAAAATTCCCAACATATTATATAAAAAAAAAAAACATTAAAGCCGATCGAAAAAGCTTTGGTCAAATTATCAGAACAAACCCAATTTTAACCTTTTGGCTTACAACTTCTTAACTCGAGCTGATATCGAAAAATGTACTATAGTTTGAAATGTCATGTTCATAATTCATCAAGAATTGTATGGAATTGTATGTCTTTCCACTTTTTCACTGTTCCTCTGAGTTATTTTTCTAAAGAGAAAAAGAAAATTATATTATTTTAAAACTTCTCATAATCCTTTTTTTTTCTAACGATTCTCAATAAGAACAAAAATAAACCTTGCTGCTCCCTCCACAAAATATATTGTCCTGGCGCAAACTAAGTCCTCTCGTCCAATCGAAATTGCTCGTAAATCGTGCAAAAACAATTTTAATACAATATTACAAATAAACGCACGCACACACATACACATACACACACACACAAATCTATCTCTGTATTCATATGTAAGTGCTTTTTCAATAAATACACACACACACACGCATATAGAACAAATATCAAATGAACCAACCTCCTACATATATGAATAGCAAAAATCCCAAGCCAACTAGGTATACAACAACAACAACAACAATAACAACAAAAGCAGCAATACTCACAACAACAACAAGCACAAAATCTCCTATATGCGATGATGCTTTGCGCATCTGACATATTTCCAATATCATTGGTCGATAAGTACGAGAAGCATGAACTGACTGACTGACTCCCCGTGGCCAACCAACCCAACTCAATCGGAGTCCACCCCCTCCCCCGCTGCCCTCCTGCCCAAAGAAGAGCACAAGTGCACCAAGCACACACACACACACACACACATAAGCACAGCATAAAGCCCCAACCTACAGTATAATAACCTTATTATCCTCCTCATCATCATCAACATCATCATCATCATCACCAGCTCCAACAACAGCAGCCAGCAGCAGCTTCATCATCAGGAGCAACTACTACAACAACATCGAGAGCACAACTTCGGTATCGAGTGTATTTTTTCCGGATATTTTTATTTGTTGTATTTATTTGGTTCGACTCCCAAACTCCCAAAACGATGTGTATAGAGTGTTATGTAGATATTGATAAAATTCCATGCCTTCTCCATATAGATGATATGTATGAGTGAGTGTGTGCAAGCATACGCTGCTCTATGTATTAAGCAGAAAATAAAAAATTGTTTGCAAAAGAAAGAAACAAAAAAAAATATCCTTTATGTAGACGATATTTTTCTTTTATATAAAAACCTCTACCTAGATCCTACCAACTTAAATAATTCAACGAATTTATCATTTTTATGTGCTGTGGCGCGCAGCAGCAGCGTGTGTCTTCTTGTTGTTGTAAATCAGTATCTCGTTGCTTATTAGAAAAATGTTAAAGAAATGAAAAGAAAAGCTGCACAGAAGAAGGCTCCCTTCCACCTTTCCCAAAACACAAACCAGCAGATCAACTGTCTCAATCCCAGTCTCCGAATAAAAAAACCTTAAATGAAAAAATGCGAAAAATCAAACTCAACAAAATAGGAAAAAAGTCCCTACAACTCAGGCTCACCTCAAACCAACACCCACTCAAGCGAACCTCAACCTTCAATTGGAAGCAACGCCAACACCAGAGACGACTACGACGATGTCGTCTGCCCTTCTACACAGAGACGACGATGACGATGAACACGCTGAGGACTCGTCGTAGCGCAAGGAGCCTGCAACGCACGACAACGACTACTTCAACACCCTACATGAAGGAAGACTAGCAGCACAGAGCACCCAGCTGGCAGCACCCAAACCTCCACACATTCCTTCATCATCAGTGAGCACCCACTTTTATGCTCTTTATATACATACATAGTTGTTTTCTTGTTTTTTTCTTCCTTTTTTTTTTTGGTTTCTTTTCAACTTTCTTCTTTCCATTTTTATATATATCTGCTTTTTCCGAATTTGCTCCTATCGTACCTATTTTTTTTTTCTTCTTCCCTTTTTTCCCCACACATACATACCTACATAAACATACATTTACACAATAAAAATATGTATAGACGTGCTTGAAAAAGTAGCTTCAAGCGCGCACATTCAATTCAAGGATATATTTTTCGATATATCTACATACATACCCATATATATATATATATACATATATACACAGTTATAGAATATGTAGAAATATGTCTGTACGTATGCAAGGATATACTTGCAGAAAGAAAAAGAATTTCAATTCCACTACGGAAAAGCAATAATGCTAGCTGTCTCGTTCGCATGAAGCGTTATTAATGTCGGGAAGAAGCCAGGCGGAGTTGGGCCAACAAGCCGGTGATGGTGATGGTGCTGGTACTGGTACTGGTGCTGCTGCCTGTGCCTGCCAGTAGGGAGCAAAGAGAGAAAAATCACTTTATTGGAAAAAATAAAAATAAAAACAAAAACACCAAAAAAAATACCCAAATAGAAATTGTATATAAGTATAAAGTATAGATAAAATAAATCAGCAGATAGATAGAGACATAAAATAACATGGCAGCAGGAAGTGAAAGGCAGCAGTGGGGTGGACTGCAATAAAGTAGTTTCAAACGAAATATAATAATAATAAAAAAAGATTGTGAAAGAGATTGAATGCTGCTTGATTAATAAAATTAATTAAAAATCTTTAGAAGTGCGCAAAATAATTTATGATGTATTTCTATGCGATGATAAGCAACTGCATCAAAATCATTATGAAAAAAAGTATTATTATATATATAAAAATGTTTTCAAAAGTTTTTTTTGCTTTATATCAAAGTATTAGGGATGTCGAACCCCCCGGACGCTGTTTTAAATCACGGGATTTCGGGATTTACAAATTTTAATCCCGGGATACAGGGACTACTTTCTTGACCTAAGAAATAGAAAATTTAAATAAAATTAAATATATATATATACATAAATATATATATTTAATATATAAATTGAAAGTTTTCTATATGACCTTATTGTTTATTTTTATGTTAATTTTCTATGATTTAAATACAATTTCTAAATGTTTGATAGTTTTAATCATTTCTGATTTTAAATACAAGTTCTAGTTGTTTGATAGTTTAAAATCGTTCATTGAGCTTTTATGTCAGGTTAGTACAATTAATTGCTTTAACAAATTTTTTCCAAAGAGACAACAACAGCAACATTTTTAATATGAAAAGACAAAATATCACTAGCTGATTTAATTGCAATTTCAGCCCTGCTACAGGCTTCATCAGAAATCTTTGTGATGCCACCATCTGGGATCGAACCCGGGCGTGGGTCGCCGCACGGTGGGGCAAGCCCATACAAAGGGTTGGACATTGCATACTGCTTTAAATAATTGATTGTAACTCTGAAACCATTTGATGTTTTATAACCAATTTTTAAACATATCTTAAAAGAATTTCTCATGAAATCCTTTAACCTTTATGAGCGTAGCGGGTCTAGGAGACGCAAAAAATTAATAGTAAAAAAACCATTTTTTTGTGTTTAGCGATATTTCATGCCTGTATTTTATTACAAAATGTGTTTTTAAACATTAATTTATTAGCTTGTTACATTTAAAAGATGTTTAAAGACAGCATACATCTCTATTTAAAACAAATTATATATAATACTAAGAGCAAACAGTGATTTATTATCCCTTATGAGAGTGACGCGGTACCCGGGTACCTTTTGCGTTTTTAAAAAAATAATTTTTTCATTAATAACCAAGATAAAGTACTGAAACTTCCTGAGAGCTCCTGATTTTCTATTAACTTCACCTTTTTTGCAATAACAGCGAAATCAACCAATTGTGGTGGGTGGGGTTGCCTATAATATTTTTACATCTTTATTGGTGTGAAGAGATACCCGGGTACCTTTTTGTGTTTTGTATGAAGCTTCTTAGAAACTACTTTTTGTTTTTTAAAAAAATTAAAATTTTTTTGTTTGAAACTAAAAAAAATTGTTTTTATTTTATTACAATTTAATTGCAGATAGCACAACTTTTCGGCATATTTTATATTTTTTGTATCACAATATTTACACACTTCACAAAAAAAATTACAAAAGAAAAAGAACACACGTCTTTTTTCCTCAAATCAAAAATATCAAGTAAAAAAACATGGGATTTTTCATGGGATTGTCGTTAAATATATGGCAGTATTGACTTCTTTTATTTTGACATTGCTACGGTGCCTATTTGATAGACGTCACCTACTTCTGCCACCTTCATAAATACCTCTTGCTTGCACTAAACTTTTACAATATATTTCATATAAATTGTTGACGTTAAAGATATAACGACTGTGTTTATTGGCAGATCACTCTTATGTCGATTTCATACACTTTATCTGTACTGTACCAGTTTATGTAATTTTTTTTGGTGGAAACCTTGATGATATTTGCATCGTGTCTAAAATATATCTCAAGAACCAGACGTCTCAATTTTGATAGTGAAATTCTCAGAAGGCGCTGGATGGCGCGCGCTAATTTTTTTTATAACATTTCTTTACAATCATTATTTGTAATCTAAGGTACTTTGATCCTGGCCAACCCTGGCTATTTTTTTATTTTTCAAATTTAATAATTTTTTTAAATTTTAATTTTTATTCCTTATCGCAATAACGGGATAGCAAAAAACTTAAAAAAAAATATCTGGTTTAAAGGTTTAGAGTATACCCTTTCATAAAATAAAAAGATCTGTCCAATCAAGCAGTTTAACAAAATATTATAGGACTTTAAAAAAAGACTAAATTTGTTTATATTACAAAATATCAACTTTGAGGCTTTACAAAAACAAAAGCACGCACTTAAAAATAATAAACAGCCGAAGTCGAATAGCCCAAATATATTTCTATCGAAATGTATCAAAATATTATAATAATTAGCAAGTTGCCTTTTTTTCAGGATGTCCAACTCTTTGTATGGGATCGCCCCACCGTGCGCCCTGCCAGCGCATTTTAGAATTTGTATTTAAAACCAAGTATGATTTAAAGTATCAAACATTTAGAATTTGTATTTAAATCATAGAAAATTAACATACATAAACAGTTCATATATTTAAGTAATAATGAAACAGTAGCAAAATGAGCTCATTTCTAAAAATAATACTTAAAACAAATTTATATGCAAACATACTTTTTGACAAATTATATAGGAGCACGGAATTATGTTGTTACAAACTTTTTTAATGCCGAAATATTTAACATTTTTCTGGTCTAATTTAGCCCCTGATCCCGGATTCCGCGATCCCGGATTACAGTATCGACATCCCTACAAAGTAAAGCTGTAGCCAGGATCTTCAATGAGAGGGAGAAGGATTTTTTAATATAAGAAAGTATTAATACTAATTGGCAGGGCTGGTCTTAACCACTTAGGCGCCTAGGGAGAGATATGCATTTAGCGACCTTTTATATATCATTATAATTAAAACAGATTTTCAATATTGTACCATATTTATTATTGAATTAATAGATACTATACATTAGGGTGCATTGTTTTTTTTTTTTAATTCACTTCTAATCAGTGGCGGATCTAGAAATTGGTCGTGGGGGATGGGGCTAATAAGCAAATTAGTTTTTTTTATTCATTGTATTTATTGATGTATTACATAGTAAACTTATTTTTATAAATTATATTTACGTTTTAAATATCATGAGTATATAATTGCAAAACATATCAAAAGTTTAAAATTTATATAATTTGTAAAAATTGAAAGAAAAGATGTAGCTAATGATTATATTCCCATGATTATATTCAACATCCCAATTCGTGTTACTCATGCGTCGATTTTTGAATTTACAAAAAATTTCAGCGATTTCCTCTGGGTTAATATCAATTTCTTTGTGAATGTTTGATAGGGCTAAACCATTTAGCCGATTTTATGCCATAGTTGATCTTAAGAAGGTTTTCAATCTTCTCAATACTGGAAAACTTCTTTCAGCAGTAGATGAAGTCACTGGAACAACTGCTATCGTTTTTTTAAGTAACAATATGTTAGGGAAGAAATGTTCGTAATCCTTGGCAATAATTAATTTTATGGTATCCATCACTGTTGTTGCTGTTTTTAGATCTGTTTTAGAACAATATCGTTGCCAAAGAACTATTTTGGCATTCAGCTCTGCTTCTGTTAACACGTTCAAACTATTATTATATATTGAGGCTGCCTTTGATATTCATCTAATAAAAATTTGCCTTGATTGCTCGGTCCTAAGCTCTCCAAAGGTAGTATATCCTGAAACTTGCCTTTAAATTTAAGTTTCAAGGAGGAAATCATGTAGTCCAGGTATGGATAGAAGGGCGTATCGAATTACATTTTTTTCGAATTTCATATTCTAAGAGGTCTCAAAAGTTGCATTATTGGGTAGTCAGGATCTCCCAAAAAAATTTCAGAAAAAAATAAGGATATCTTTCTCTCCCGCAAGGACAAAGTTATTTTTTAAGAAAAACAGTAAAAAATCACGATCTCAAAATGCTTTAATTTTTGTAAGAAAAACTACATATGTGTTAAAGCAAAAGTAAATATGAACTTTAACTAACAATATTTTGGCAAACACGATGCTACTCTTGGTTTTTACCCAAAAGGTTCTGTGTGAAGGATATTCGAATCTGAAGATACACTCAAGATAGCACAGAACTTTTAATTGTTTTCTGATTTGATACAGTCTTTAAAGACTTTCCTTAAATATGGCGAACTAATAATTTGTATATTTTTTGCGTATGCATTTTGTTGTTTTGAAGAAATGTATACTTGAATGCAATTTTTTAACTTTTGGGCACTAGAAGTGGTACCGAAGATAATTTCCTTAATTTAGATTCTTCATATATTTCTGAACAACACCAAAATAATCAATTCAATATGGGGAAGCGTGGGGTTTTTAATTCGATAATTTTAACACGGTTTTCACTAAAAAATTAAACATAACAAATAACAACGATAAATTGTTTTTTATATGCTAAATTTTATGTAAGTGAATTGAAATAATAACTAATTAAAAAAGCACATCAATAGAAATTTGTGTCAATAATCATGATTTTTTATAATTTTATCGCGAAGGAATTAGTGCATCGATCACATTGAAAGAAGGATTAACATTGGTTATTTGGAACCACTGACTACATGAGCTGAATGACTGTAGGTATTTAATATTTTTTCTTCAATTCAATTAAAGAAAAATGCCAAATATAGGCAGGCAGACATACTTAACGTTATCGAAATACAAAAGCCAACCGTGAAAATCAAAAGCCTTCATAACATTTTGGACAAAATTACTTTTGTTTTTATGAAAAAGAAAGACCTTCAAAAATAATTTGCTAATTTATATTTTAATATTTTATAGTACACACATATTTATGAGCCACTTACTATTTTTACAATTTTAAGCTTTTCGTTCCTTCTTGCTCCTTTTCAAAAATATAAATGCTAAAATGACTCGAACCTACTGCGGACAAAGTCGCGGGTAACTGTTAGTATTTATTTAAAAAATTAAATTAAGCGTCTGGGGGGCTGCAGCCCCCATAGCCCCCCTGTGCAAGAGAAGGTCCACAATTAATTTCTTCAGGTGGCGCCATGCCTAGAATGTCAGCACATTGTAAAAATTCGACTTTTTCGTAGTTGTTTGATAAATATTGATTTCTATAAAAGCGTATGCACTGAAGATCAGTGAAACAATTTTTTTATTACTGAAGTGTATGTAGAATATGTGAAAAAATCGAAATCATAAATATAGATACAAGTCTATTTTTCAGGACGATATTTTGAACAGATCTTAGGTAAAAGTTTTTCAAATTCGTGAGAATTCAAGCTATCTGTTTCCACTCAAGTGTAAATTTCTCTATTCAAGCATTATTGTGCTAGAATTGAGCAGATTTAAAACACATGATATTAAGAAAAAAGAGTTATAAAAGAAAAATTTCCTTAAAACTCTAGAATATTTTTTTCTAGATTCAAGTCTGCTAAGTATTTGCTTGAAATAAGAAAAACCGGCTTGATTCATGCCAACAATTTGCTGAAAATTAAAATAATTGCCAATTATTTTGGAGTCTACTTTGCGTTTTCATGTTACAAATGTAACATATATTGGTTATTTAATTTTTTGTTATTGTTTTTCAGACTCATATCTCCAATTTGCTTTTATTATTAAATTCAATAATAACACTACGAGATTTAACATTTTGGCATTTTTATTGCATCTCTTAAAACAATGCACAAAAGATTTTGTTTTTTCAAAACTGAAACAGTAAAACTCTTGGAGAAGAAAAAATGCAAACAAAAAAATTAGTAACATAAAAAATTTGTATTTAAAAAAAAAAAATATTTTATTAAAAATCTGAAAATTTTTTTATAACGTAATGTACAAATCATATTTTTCGAAAATCTAAAAAAAAACATTATCATGACCCTGAGTTTTGAGCAAATTTCGTATATTGAAGTGCTTGTTGCAATAACGTGATAAGCCACTTTCTTTTTTTTAGGCTTGATGAATGAATGACCAGCACCCAGCTGTTGCCTTTCAAATTTTGAACAAACTTGTAGAAGTTTCCATGTGCAATTGCATTTTTTCATACAAAAATAAATTTTTTCGAAGCTTTAAAGTCAATTATATCAAAATATTTTCTTATGTGGCATATCACGTTCTTCGCAATAAGTCCTTTAATTATAAGAGTGGGGTCACTCTGACCCACAAAGTTGGAGCTATGAATTCTTTTTTTTTTTTGAAAATTCACTAAAAAACGATTTTTTCAAGATATTTCTCCGAAACGTTAGCTTAAAAGTTCAAAAGCTTCTTTTAAAAACTAATAAATCGAAAAATTTACCAGTGACTTAAGAATTTTCTGTGCGCTAGCGAAAAATAGATAAAACTTAGCAGTCTATCAAATATGAAAATTTACACTTTTCAATTTCAAAACCAAATTACTTGATTAAGTCTTGACATTAAGTCTTTTGCATGCCTCTAATACTACCTTATGTGAACTTTTGTCAACTTAAATTATTTTTTCTAAGGTTTCTTTAAATTTTGACCTATCGGTCGGAAATGGGTTAAGAAGAAACTTAAAAATAACGATGGCATCAAAGCTTTAAATCCTCACTAAAATTTTAAGAGCTTTTCTTGACAAGATTTTAGGTAACTTTATTAACAAGTAGATACCTGCTTTAATAAATTAAGTAGAAGAAATGAATTTTGTGTACAAGTCGTAAAGCTTTTAAATACCAGAAAATTTTGTTAAGTAAAGAATTTAAAAGTTTTTTGTGAAAAAAATATTTGAGGATCTTAAAAGCTTTTAAAACAAAGCAGTATTCAGGATTATGTCAGTTATTTACTTTATGTAATTTTTTTTATGAACTGTTAAAGTAAATATCAAGATTTTCTACTTTCTTATTATGCCTCTATATCTTTCTCTATGTAAAGCATAGAGTTGGATTCAATTAAAAAGCTTTAAATTTGTTTAAATTTGGCCTTATTAATATCAAAGTAACACATTCAGATTCTTGAAAAGTAGCTTCAAGCACTTCACTCGTTTAACTAAAAGCAGATAGTTCCTTACATATCTGTGTCGATAAGCAGTTATCGCTTAAGTCGACTTAAGAAAAAACTGAATTACTGGTGCAGCTATCTTCCACGCATAGAGCACTATAAACACACAAACTTTGAAGCTTTTAGCCTATCCTTAGCCAAAGTTATGACACAAAAACTAAAGACCCTTTCATATATGAAGGGCTTATTGCAATAACGTGATAAGCCACATGATCTCAAAAATCAATTTTTTTTTTAGGCTGAAAACATTACTCAATGCATCGCTAATAACCAGTGAAGAGATTTTGGCTATTCCTTATTAATTAACCGGCCTATTTGGTAAAATTTTTCGTGTTCAATTCTATTTCTTCATACAAAAATACATTTTTTCAAAACTTTAGAGTTGATTATTTCATAATATTTTTATATGGCTTATCATGTTCTTGCAATAAGCCCTTCATATGTATCTGATATGGCGATTGAAAACTTTGAATCAAGATTTCTCGAAACTTTGAAATCAGACTTAATCTGTTATTGCTTATAGACACAGATATTTACATTTTACCTCCTTTAGCATTACAAAAATTTCGCAATTTGCTTTGCCGTCGGTAATATTTGCAAAAATATCAAGATCACCACACAAAAAGCTCTAAAACAGCCATTAAAGTGTGCTTTGGGAAAAACTCCATTAATCCGTAAAATCGAATTTTTCCCCACTTAGTTGTAAAACGAAAACTAGCGAGCTTAAAGCTCACCTTTTAGCTAAACAAAACACCCACTTTGAAATGGCAGATAAAGTTTCAATATGGCCAAAATGCAAATAGTAGGGAATAATTCCTGATTTACTACAACAACAACAACAACAACAACAAAAATAAAACAAATTTAATCTCTGTGTAAAAGTTTAATGCACTTCATGTGCGTCGTACAGCGACAGAGATGCAAAAAGCAAAAAAAAAACAAAACAAAAATAATATAAATACAAGAAGTTAAAAGAAAACAAAAACAAAAATAAACTGAAAATTATAAAAATTCAGTATTGAGTCAAGAGAGCCAACTGACGCTTTAAGCTCTCAAGGTGAATAAGTTGAGTTGCTTACATATTCACCAAACACAAAAACAGGAAAAAAACACAACGTGCTACCAAAAACTTGGCTTGGCACATTATTACAACAAAGACTGTCATGGCAGCAACTACGCATAAACTACGTGATGGCAGTTTTACCGACGGCATAAATGGGCACATTAAAAAAAAGGTAGTTAAAAATAGTAGTAGCTGCCGGAGTGCAAGTTGCATGCATGCAGGCAAATATCGAGCGAAAAATACGTCAAAAAAATGAGAGTCAGGCAGAAGAGATACGATGAAAGTGAGAGAGCGCCTAAAGTCCATTGAAATTATTTTTTTCCAAACGAAGGCATCACCAATACCACCACCAACAACACCAAAGCAACAAAAAAAACCCACCAACACATGCAGCTCACACTCTCTCCTTCACTCTCGTCAGTAGCGCATGGTTATTGCTCTCGCTCGCTCAACGTGCACAACGAAAAAAAAAATGCGAATTCGATTTCGATAAACGAACGAACGAACTCGAACGACAGCAAATAGATAGATTTTAACAAACCTGATTGGATGTTATTGACTGCGGTGCTTTAACGTTCTTCACACACACACACACACACACACACATCCTCAAACGAACATACGCACGCACACATGCTTGCATGTATACATGTAGTTACGCATACAGCTGCACTTAAGCGCACACAAACACTTGGCAACGTCATATATGCTGATTTATATACATACTATAGCTGGGAAAAAACGTCCATATAAGTCGTTGTTGTTGTTGTTGTTGTTGTTGTTGCTTTGTTTTTGTTTTTTCTCGTCGCTCTTGTATTGGACTTCAATAACAGCGTGCGAGCGAGCTAGCAACACGTTTCAGTGTTGTCAATGCAAATGATTCTTGGTTTGTGTGATTTCGTTTTTTTTCATTTTATTTCTTGTCAATGATAAACAGGCTTTTTTTATTTTATTTGTTCCATTACCTTTTTTTTAAGTGTTTTTGTTTTTTGCTTATTTGCACTGCTCTTTGATTTAAACAATAAAGAAAAAAAATTATATTTAGTGTATTGTTTTGTGTGCTCCAAAGAATCATCGTTGCTAGTTTGATTTCAGAGAGCAATAAAGAGAGCGCGGTGGAGCTTTGTGAGCGCCAATACAACAAGTCAGAGGAGGAGGCAATCTTACAAAGATAAGCTAGCTTAACGGACATTTTTTTTCTCTTGCATCTGTGAAGCAGTTATGGAGGCATTCGTGGGGAGCATCTTAGTTATAGATTTGCGGTTTTTTCTCGATTTTTATTTGATTTGCCAGACGACAGTGTTGTATTGTGGGTTAAGGTTTGCTGACGGGGGACATGAATTTGGCACAAGCAAGAGAAAAAGTCGGAATAATTTACAAGTTAGCGGAATTTTCATCATAAAAAAAGCTAAATACGAAAAAATAATATTGTTTGAAAAATAATGGCTTCCTTTCGTCATTAGTAATGGCTTCCTTTTTTCGTCCAAAAAAAAAAAAAAATTAAAATGTATTTACAATAAAAAAAAAAATAGGTTGCGAGTATTGAAAAAAAAACTTAAACAATAAAAAGTTAAAAAAACAGCTTTAGAAAATATCGTCCAATGCAAAGTCGCCCCAAAATGAAAATAAAAGTTTATCAAAAACAAGGCTCATTTATAATATAAGGTGGTGACACTTGAGAGCGAGCTCGGTCGAACTGTCAGAATAGATGAAAAGGAATCAAGAAAATGAATACATAGAACAATCATAGGCACAGTGACAGTTCAAGCAAAGACGGAAAAAGAGTGCTTTTCTCTCAAGAGCCACAACCTTATAAATGAGCCTTGATCAAAAACAATATAAAAAAAGGGCAAAACAAAAAACGAGTTCGTTGGCGCAGGCTGCTACTGCACAGCCCTCCCTCCCCATGTTCAGCAGTTCGTTTTTCACTACCAGCATCCAGGGCAGTTTGTAAAATTCAGGGAGACAGCACCGCCTTGAGGCGTACCTCTTGTCACTGATCTTATGTCGCTATATGCACCTAGGTCTAATAGGATTAGTCTGCATTTGAATAGCTTATCTAGAAGATGACGTTATTGAAAGCTCCCTCTATGTCAAGGAAAGCACCTGAAGTGCATTCGTTATGCAGTAAGGCTCTTTCGGTAGTCCCGACCAGTGACTATCCGTTTCCACGTACCTTCTCTTGCTATAAGCATGCTGCGATGACGATAGGAGTGCAGAGTCAATGTTGCTGCGAAGATACAGATCTACCAGGCATTCTAACGTCTTCAGGAGGAATGAAATTAGGCTAATGGATCGGTAATCTGTAGGAGTGGTGTATGATGTCTTCCCTGCTTTAGGTATAAAGACCACCCTTGCTTTATTTCAAGCGTTAGGAATATATGTTAGGCATATGGGCATTTCCACCAAAATGCCCAGATTTTTTGATTATATGAATACAGAGAAAAACCACTTCCATTTTTTGTATCGTAACGCGTCCTCTTTTGATTACTTACAATACTTCCGATCGCTACCACTTTTTACACTAAATATAGTACTACTAGAGTGCTGTCCAAAAATTAAAACAGGACAAAAAGGTTTAAATATTTTATTGCTTTTTTAATTTTTGAAAACAAAAAAGGCGTACGAACGTTACGTACGTGACTATGGAAATGCTCATATGCAGCCGTTGAATATAATACGAAGCCAGGGCATAATATAATCAGCAGCCTCTTGTATTTTTACGGTTAAGCACTATCAGTCCTTGGTGATTTTAGGGCTTGAAGCTGTTTACCTCCCATTTAAGTTTCCTATCGAAAACGTTGCCCTCGGTGTCCTGCTGTGAACAGCTAGGGTTAGACATTTGTGCACCTGTAGGCGCACCGCTACCATGGAAGTGAGCCTGTCTAGTAGGAGGTTGAGAGAATCCTCACTAGACATTGTCCTTTTGCCATCCGACCTTTTAAGATAACCGGGTGTGCTAGCAAGAATCTTGCGCAGCCTGGAAGTCTCTGAAATTTCTTCAACTCCTTCACAGAATTGTTTTCAGGTGGTTCTGTTAGCTTTCTTGGTTTCAGTTTTGAAAGATTTAAGGACTATTTTGTAGGTTGCCCATTTAAGCTCAGCTCTCGAGCGCTGTGCCGCGTTAAAAAGCCTTCTGCATAGAACTAAAGCCCATTTAGTATGGAGGACCACCACTTTGGTTTGAACTTCCCTTTTGTTGTCTTTTCAGGACCTGAGAAAGCCAGTGAGCAATTCATTGCTTTTGTTAATGCATCGACTAGACCATCTAGATCAGTTGCCGATTTTGGCTTGGCAGTCGAAATTGATGACAAAGATTTAGCCAAAGTCCTTCTATATAAACCCTAGACTATCTTCCGAATGTTAGTTGGGAGGAGTGTCTTGTATTACATACTCAATATAGCGCTGATTGGAGTAGGAGTGCTCTTCTGACTCCTTTCACTCATCAATTTTGTCGCAGATGAATTCTAAGACTAAAGTAATATCCAGAAGTTCTTTTTTATTTGTGATAATAAACGTGGGTTCATCACCCCTATTATATATATGGGCATATCCACAGAAAAGTCAACCGTGACCAAAAAGAAAACTTTTTAAAAACGTATTATTTTATGATATTAAATAAGAGAAGCACTTTAATTTTATTAGTTTAAGCAACTTATACATAAATTCATTAACCATGATGATTAAATCGTCTGCACTGTTCCATAAATGTAGTTTTTCTTTTTCGTAAATGTTTAGTAAATGTTTCGTAAGCTTTTTTGTTTTAGTAAAAATGGAAGGCATTGGCTAAAGATAATGAAAAAATGGTTGAGGCAAGGCAAGGAAAATATATTAAATTTGTTTTTCAATTACTAAATTACATAATTACTTAACCACCTAATTACTTAATTACAACATTCAACTGCAATGGCAAAAAATGTCGCGTGATAAATGTCGCGTGATAAATGTCGCGTGTTAAATTAAACTTATGCTAAAAAAAAACTAATACAAGTATGTCCACATGACAATTATCAGTAGAAAGCCACTTTAATCCATTTTAGTTTAAAATATATCGTACTAAAATTTGTTGTTCCCTTTCGTAGATTTCTGCATTTTTCTAGATGCAGTCGAAAACGAGTACCTTTTTTTCGCGTGCTATATCCCATGTGTATTGCTTATATATTGCAAACCTAATATCCACAGAACCTAACTTTTGTATTAACCATAATGCTACTAAAATGCTATCGAAAAATAAAAAGATAAAAAATTGTTGTTGCGTTTTTTTGTTTTTGCACCTTAAAGGCGTACGAATGTCGCGTTCTTGACTGTGGAAATGCCCATATACTTATTACGCAATCGAAAAGTAACTCAGCCTTTTCCCCACACGGAGTAGTGCGTGTTAGCGTTGGCCGAAATAATGACCCCCCCTCAACGCATATCACGAGAATCGCCCACCGGCTTCCTGAGGTTGTCTGGAGGCGGACTTTCGTCATGAGAGAAGTAGGCTGTGACTAACCAGTATATGCCCTCATCTCAATCGCAGTATCTAAAACCCTTCGTCCTCAATCCGCATACCCTGCCACCACATACCCAGGATTCTTGAATGAGGGCTACATCGAATCCACCCTCTTTCAGGTGGACTGTGAGAATCACCGATGCGAGTTTAAAGTGGTGAAGGTTTATCTGGAGCACCTTCATCAACTCCAGATTAATGGCAGGTCACCACCGTTGTGTCAGCCTCTTCCTCCACGGATGGCTCATCCTCCAGAGGAGCATTCTCGTGGTAGAGACCCGAAACCCTGGTAAAGTCAACCGAGTCAACTGACATTACCTCCTCCAGGTTTAAACCTGAAGACTCTGGAGAAGAAGTACCAGGGACTCCCTTCCTTTCTTCTAGGAGCTTTAGATATTTATGCATAAAAATGCATTATGACAGCGATCGGGAGGACCAGGATTCTTCTTCAAGACCTGAAAGAAGATGCAGACTAATGCGGCCTCCACCCGCCTCCATTTGCCCCGAAGAAGTGTCCCATACGCCCTCTGCGTTTCAATGAAACCCAGAACCATGCCTTGCCCCTTGGCCACTTCACATATGACCTGGCTTCAGTGCACTTTCTAACCTTCTTCGGCCTTTTAGTTGCAGGTATCTTCTCCGTCGACATCTGACTTTTGCTCGAATTAGCAAATTCGGGCTTTTGGAAAGCAGCCTTAGGAGGAAGACCTGCTTTTGCTATCTGACTCTTCAGCCTCAAATGTTTAATAAAAACTTATTTTATATCTGAATATTAGTTCTGAATTCTGAATAGCTTGTTATAAATGCGCTTCCTTTTAAAATTCAGCTTAAATTTGAAATATTCGGGAAGAATCAGCAAATTTCAATAATTTTGTATTAAAAAAGCAAATTTTTGTGCTGAAATGAAGTTACAAAATGTTATCTTAAGGGAGGGTTCTCCTGGATTTTTTTGGATTTGGCCGAAAAACAAGCAAAATTTGAGAATGGTTTGTGGGAAAATGAAAAGACATACGAACTTATGCTTTTGAACTTTGATTCGTGGTTTATTGACGAGTAAAAAAAAAGATATTTGAAAAATTCAAAATGGCGGCTTGAAAATGGCGGATCTCGTCGACCTCTGCGCGCAAAACATCGACCTCCCGCGGACAGTGTGGGGCCTCAGGTAGTGAACTGAAATGAGAAATGTATAAAATTTATTAAAATTGATAACATTTCATATGCCTGGAACCTAACTTAAATTAAGTTTGGTAAAAAAAACCAATTTTATGGACTTTTAAAAAAAAAATTGAAATTTTTTGCTTTTTTTTTACTTAGATCTCGTTTAAAAATTATAAATAAACAATTTTTTATGCCAATGTTAGGTTCCAGGCGTACAAAAAAGTATATACTTTCAAACATTCTTTACGAAGGAAATCGGATCAATAGAACAAGCCCTGTGCTGTCCGTAAGATTAGAAAACATGGTTCCGAGAAAAACGCGTTTAAAGTTTTTAGAAAATTGGTACGCGCGCGTGACATGGGTACGTTTGACACGCTCTAGCTCGAGAAATACGCGTCGTATTGAAATATCCCTTGGCACAAACATTCTACATATTTGTAACTTTCATTTTATGTAAAAAAAAAAATGGATTTTTTCAAAAAAATCCAGGAGAACCTTCCCTTAAACGCTAGAAAGTTTTTAGTTCATATTTCAATTGTGTTCTGATTTTTTTTTAATCTGTAACTTCTGACAGTCTTCATATCATTATTTTATACATTCGAACCTTGGGGTGCGGTTGAACCCGAAAACCCCCTTGGATACGGAAAAAGAATCTTAAACGCTAGAAAGTTTTTGGTTCATATTTTAAAATGTTCTGAATTTTTTTTTTTAGTTTGTGTCTTTTGACAATCTTCATATCATTGTTTTATACATTCCAACCTTGGGGTGCGGTTGAACCCAAAAACCCTCTTGGATACGGGCCTGTATTTTATTATTATGTATATTTTTTTTGAAAAATATACATTTCTTAGTCCCATCCCTCTTTTAGCGTATTTTCTGTTTATACATTTTTTAATATTGCATACCTTTAGGTGCCTTGAAAACAAAAATGATTATTTTATTACTTTTTTAAAGTCATACAAAGCTTCTTTAAAAAATTTTTTTAAGTTCCTCCCGCTAAGTCTCATCAGCTGATCTACTCGCCTTTTCCTCACCTTCTTTTAAGACCAACACAACAACTATTCGATGCGCTTTAGCCAAGACAACCAATAATCCTGCCTGCTCCAGGCTACTCATCATTGAATTTTTTTTTTATATAAAAAGTATTCGCATAAAGCGATAACGCTCAGATTTTCCAATCGGGGCGGAGCACTAGAGCTGCAGCAGAAACAATAATAAAAAAACACGAAGAAGAAAATAAAACGCATCCACAGCAGCTAACATCCCTACAGCAGCAACAACAATAACAAAAGTAGCAAGAATTTTGCACCCAAAAAGTGCTTAAAACAACAACAGCAATCAGTTTGTTGAACGTATTGAAAATTGCTGCTCTCTTGGGATCTACAACAACGTACATATTACCAATAATAATATAAAATTTATATACGCTATACGAGAACAGCGTGAGGGGATACAAAAACTGTCAGCTGGCAACCCTGCCATATGTAGAGCGCTATTGAGAAGAAAATAAATTCAATACGAAGAAGAATTGTAAGCTTTTGCTCTTCGCTTTGCAAAGGAGCATGCCAAAAGTATGCAACATTGTTGTTCTTAACTTCACAAAAGTATGCTACATTTCGGAGACATTGCTTCCAAACAGAGTAGCAAAGCTCCGCAAACTATGCAACTATGTTTTTCACGATTCAAAGGCAGTCAAGCACCTTGAAGTATGCAAGGTTTTTGTTTTTTTTATTGTCCTCTAAGCATGCAGGACAAATGTGCGCTTCAACTGAGAGCGCCTGACTAGGCAGCCAGCCAACTAAAGGTAAGAATGATGCAAAGATTTACTCTTCAAATGTACGAACGAATGTCGCAGGGCTGCCAGACTATTTCACTTTTGCGAGAGTCATGTAGTTGACAATTTTTGAGAGAGCAAAGGCAGCAGTAGCAGCAGCACAACGATAGATGGATTCCCAATAGTCATCGATGTGTTGCCTGCTTTTAGGAGGGATGAAGCGAAAAAAAAACGGGAAAATAATACATAAAAAACGAAGAAATCGGAGAAGAATTAAAAAGAAGCTCAAAAATAAGCATAGCGTTGTATAGAAAATTTGCAGAGAGCGAGTACTTGAGTAAAGCACATCTACGGCACAGCTGGTAAGAGCGAGCAGGACACGAGACGATACGACATTAAAAAAAGAAATCAAGAAAAGCAAAAAAAAAAAAAAATAAAGTAAAAAGAAACGCAGTTAAAGTAGTAGAAAAATTTTATAAAAATTCAATACATGTGTATAGAAAAGGGCATGGCATGTGCTGGCACTATAGGTGGAGTAAATGGAATGGAGCACAGCCAGGACACCCAGCCACATCGGACATACAAACACACACACCAACACCAACCCGAAAAACTAGCGAGTGCCGCACATAAAAATGAAAAGAATTCCAATATATAAGCAATTTTTTTTCCATCTACACACGATTTTCTTTCAGTTTTATTTTATGATTATTTTTCTCTTCTTTTTTTTCTTTTCGTCTTTCTTTCTGTTGATTTTAATGTATATAGCAAATGCTATATAATAAAAATTGAATTTGAAGTGTGCTTTCAGGCGTCGCAGCTTGATTGGGTGTTGGGTGAAAATAGCAGCAGCAGCAGCAGCAGTAGCAGTTGGAGCGCATGTATAAATAACTACAACAACAAAGAAGTATGCGTTTTTTGGGTGTCAAACTGAAGTGGTGGGGAAGGGGTTGGGGAATCACGACTGGGTGGTTTGTTAAAAAAAAACAACGTGAGTCAATTGAATTCGATTGGACGCAACACTGGCAGCTGTTGGAAGGAGTTTGCACAGCATCATTTGGCAGCATGCAATCAATAAATGTATGAGTGTGGCCTGTGGGGTGGGTGAAAGTGGTGGGGGAAGCTGGTTTTGGGAGCATTTAATACAGCAAGGTATATGAATTGCTTTATTGGAAACGCCTTTTTTTCGAGTGCACAGCATGTGTACGTGCGTGTGTTTTTGTAGGTATGGGTATAAAGGTTTATGTAAAGCAATCGAAGCACCAATATAAATGTTGTAGAATTACCCGAGTAACGAGTAAACGAAAGAAATATTAAAAAGTATGCACGTGTGTATGTAATTCGTTTGATGGTAGAGGTGCTTGTTAGAGGCATGCCTGCAAGTATGCAACAAAATTTCAATGTTACGGCATGAAGAGCATAATTAAGATTGAGTTTAAAATAAGAAATGAGCTGAAGAGTCAGTTTTATCCAAGCATAATCGGTGACAACAATAAAAGTTAGCGCTACAAACGTCCTTTTTGCCACAGAAAGACTTTAAGAGTGTTGATTGTTATTGAAAATGCAGAAAATTCATGATAAAGACAGTAAACCAGACCGACAAAACACATTTTTTAGAGATACATGTAAAACAATGCGTTCGAATAAAATTTTTTGTTGAGAAAGGTAGTTTTTTTTTACTATTAAGCCAAACAGCTACCGGACAAGGACTAAAAAGCAGCTGTTTGTACGCTTTTTGACCGAAAAATTTACCGAACATGGGTCGAACAGCGGTGAAGCTGGGTATATTCTGCAATGAGATCAAACTGTTTTAATGAAATTTCCTAATTTATTTTGAAATAGATTAAATATGTATTAAATTGGGATTTGAATTTTGTTTTGTATTCAAATAGAATTTGGATGCTGGCAGTTATGTAGCTTTTATATAGATAAATATGCATATAACTTACCTTTTTGCACTCCTATCAAAATATTAATATTTTGTAAGATTTTAGTGGGTATTCAAATACAAGCAGGCGTAAAGCTTTCAACGCTGCCATAAAGAGCATATGCTGGCATAGAAAGCTTTATGCCAACGAGTGGCAGCATGTTTTTCAATGCAATAAAAGTACCAGACACAACGAATGGTGAATGGCAACTAATTAAATCAATGTCAGTCCACTACTGAATATTTTGCGTGGGTACACTATAGACATTTAGTACTAGTTGTGTTAGTTTTGTTTGCTAAATTGCAGCTATGTTGTTTTTGTTTGATAAACTTTTGTTTAAATGAGGCTTCTGTTCGGCCGAAAAGGCTTTTTAAATTATTTATAAACTTTGTTCGACCCTTGTTCGGCCGATTTTGTTTTTATATATGTTTTTGTGTAAGCTCTTTAGCAAATTGTATGAGCAACAAAGGTGATTGGTTTTTGTTGCGCATGCGTTTGTAGTCGATATGTTTGCTGTTTGTGTTGTATTTCTTTATATATTTTTTTCGCATAAGCTCAAAAGCACAATTTATAATAAATTTTTGTTTCAAAAGACTGCTGCTCGGCAGAGTGGGCTTTTTAAATTCTTTTTCGACTTTGTTCGACCCTTGTTCGGTCAATTATTATTTATTTATGTGTGCCGTATAAGCTTAAAGGTAAGCTTAATGAACCCTAAATATGATTGTATTTGATGGTTTTTGCGAATGCGATTGTAATTGACGCCGACTGCTGTATGTGCTATTTTTGTTAGTGAAAATTTTATTTTGGAAAAAGCCGGAAGGTAAAATTTTTAAAATCATATTGGTTAGAGTTGTGAGAGTGGGGTTTTAAATCATTTTAAGATTATGTTCGACCTTTGTTCGACCGATTATATTTTTAGTTGGCTTATGATGTAGCTCAATATAAAAAACAATAAAAATAAAAATTAAATAAAAAAACAATAAGGTCGCTGTTTGGCCGAAAATGCTTTTTTAATTATTTATAAACTTTGTTCGACCCTTGTTCGGCCGATTTTATTTATATATATGTTTTTTGTAAAAGCTCTTTAGCAAATTGGATGGGCAACAAAAGTGATTGCTTTTGTTATTGCTCATACGTTTGTAGTCGATATGTTTGCTGTTTGTGTTGTTTTTTTTTGTACATATTTTTTTCACATAAGCTCAAAGGCACAACTTATGATAAACTATTGCTTCAAAAACACTGCTGCTCAGCAGAGTGGACTTTTTGAATTCTTTTTCGACTTTGCTCGACCCTTGTTCGGCCAATTATTTTTTATTTATATGTGCCGTAAAAGCTCAAAGGTAAGCTAATGAACAATAAATATGATTGTATTTGATTATTTTTGCAAATGCGATTGTAATTGACGCCGACTGCTGTATGTACTATTTTTGTTGGTAAAAATTTTGTTTTGGAAAAAGCCGGAAGGTAAAATTTTTAATGGCATATTGGTTAGAGTTGTTAGAGTGGGTTTTTTGCATAATTTTAAGACCATGTTCGACCGATTAAATTTATGATGTAGCTCAACATTAAATGTACTAATTATTGGTTTAATTCTCATATGAAGAAAAAAACAGTCTAAAAAAAAAAATGTTGCACAAAAAAAACCAAATCCACTCGATTAATGAATTTTAAAAAAAAGGATTTTTGTTTTGATAAAATTAACAATTTTTTCAACACATTTTAAGTTCTTTTAATTAACATTCCTAAGAAAATTATCTTTAAACATTCATTACTTTTGATTATTTGAATTTATTAACAATTGATAAATTTTCGATTGTAGTTAAATTTCGTAGTTAAATTTAAAAATCGTTAAATTTTAAAAAATTAAAAATTAGAAAAATAAAATCAATTATTATAAATTAAATTAAGATAAAAACCGTTATATTTCATAACTTAAAATAAATACCGCTATATTTTATAAATTAAAAAATAGTGAAAAATAAAATCAATTATTTTAAATTGCTAACAAAATGTTATATATACAGCAATTTCATTTTGAACGTGCCATCCTTACAGAATGACCACCTCCGATTTGAGTGAAATTTTGCATGGAGCATCAACTGATGAAAACAAAAAACTTGACCTGATTTTTAGCGGAGTTACAGGGTGCAATAAATTAATAAAAATCGACAAAAACGTCGAAAATCGATATTTTAGTGCTTTACTTTAAAACAAATTTCTGTTCAGTCAACTATTAAGCTGATTTCATCACTTCAGCAACACATAACAACGCCAAGTTGTGATAAAACTCGTGATATTGACTTAGAATTACTTTTGTCCACCATTTTTGATTTTGTTTTTTTTTTTCGTCATGACACCATCTTTGCTTCAGCTTTTTCGAAATCTCAATAAAAATGCTTACTTAAAATAATCGTATCTCATCAACTAAACCAAACATCACTTAATTGTCGACGTCTGTCATAAATCTTTCAAAGCTATTTTCATGTATGTCATATATTAAAAGCGCTTATCTACATTATCCATATTCTGTTGAACGAACGATATCTATTTTAACTATTTGTAATGCGGTTTATCTTATCTATGGTGTGTGTTTATAGAACCAACCAACCAATAGACCAAATCATTCGGTATATTATTTCTTATTTTTTTAATTTATATTTTATTCACTATTGTTGTTGTTGTTTTTTTTTTTTTTTGTTACTGGTGGGGTATATTTAAGAAGTTGTAGGTATTAATTCAAACTAGCGCGTTTTCTTTCGATATCTTTAGTCAACTCATGCTAATTGTTTGCTTAAGTTGAGACGCGTTTCTGGAGCAGTTATTCTATATAGAAATAATGGCTTTTGACAGCTAGAGGCTAGAGATTTCAAAAGCTTTTAATTTTTTGTCGTAAATCGTTTGTTTTTTTTTTTTTGTTTTTTTTTTAATTTTTGTTAAATCTCAACGACTTAAATTTGAGTTTATCTGTGTTTGAGTGTAATTGTTGCTACTTTATTATTGCATACAAATAAAATTGATAATAATTTTGATTTTTTTTTTTCTTTTTCTTGTGTTCCTTTTATAAGTTAGGTACTTGTATTAGTTTATATTTGGTTTTGTTGTTTATTGTTGTTGTTGTTCCAACGTTAATTTCTGAAGAAAGCTGTTGCGCCAGTAGCTTAGTATATGCCGTGAAATATCATTATCTGCATCAGTTGTTAATTGTTATTTGACGAGTTAAATACTCGACAAAGGAATAATATTTTTGATTTCATTTTGATGAATTTTTTTATTGAGTGTAAAAAAGTTTTAGCAGTGCTTAGCTTACAGTGAACATATAGTATATTATATACTTAAAATTAATTTAAACATTATTTTCTTTATGTTGTAGTGCAATTAAGTGAAATTTTTCAAAACTGACCTATTGTAACTCTCTAACCTCGTGGTTGTTTGCTTTACTTTTAATGTCATTTAATAGCACTTTCAAAGCAATTGCAGTTTTTAAAGTTTTAGTTGAAAAAACTTTGCTTGTTTTTGGAAATTTTTTTAAAAACGTGATATATTTAAAAACGATGATGTGTTGTAAAAACCCGTGACTTTAAGCCTCATCAGCTGTGCCACTGCTTGAAAAAGCAGAGGGAAGTGCAAATATCTATAAAGTTGTATGAATTTTTGTTTATGCAATAGAAATGCTGAAAAAATTGCATTTTTGCTGGAGCCAAGATGCAAGTTAGCTAGCTAGCCGGCAACAATTAGTGGAGTGGTAATTATAAATGTTTTTATCTTAGTTTTAATCTTATTGGCGAAACTTCACTCTTTTTTAAGTACAGTTAATTTTTGCTCCTGAATAAAGATTATGATGATCGTAAGATAAGGAAAAATAAGCTTTGTATGATTAGATTAGATATAGATATTAGATATAATATGTACAAGAAAGAGTGTTGCGCAAAATGGCCTTAAAAAATATAACTCTACTCCTAAAATTAAATGTTGCCCCATTTTTAGGGAAAAAGGACCGCACTTAATTAAAATGTTTTTATATATGATCTTAAGGGCAGATTCTCTTCTAGAGGTCCAAAAAGACGGTGATGTTCAAGCTTTTTTTTCATAGAAATAAGAAAATGAACACCTTGAGTTTTTTGTTAGTAATTAATTCTATAAATAACATTATATAATATCAATGTATAGTTGAAAATGAAAAAAATTTCAGACATGAATTTTTAGTACCGTCTCTAAAAAAAATCGGCCCAAATTATCTAAATTTAGGTTTAGGATCCAATAAATTTTATCTACTTTAAAATAAATAATAAAATCCAAGTCAATCTGTAGAGTAGTTCTTGAGATATCGTGGAGATTAGTTTGAAAAGCATGATTAGTCAGAAAACGCGTCTTAGGATTTGGTCAACGCTTTTTTCAAGTTAATTTCTAAAAATATGGGTATAATGGGAAAGTAAGGGAATGCATTAATTTAAATGCAATCGTTATCAGCCAAATCGCTTTGGAAACATATTCTGTACATCATGTTATCGCGAAATTTAAAAAAAAAAATAATTTTTTTTGGTCGAGTTTCATGACAACCTCCCCTTAATGGCAAATATAAAATTATATTTTTTAAATTATATAAAAAATATAGTAATTAAAATATGCCATCATTAATATTTCATCTAAATTAAAATGCTTTAACAAATTAGAATCAAAAGAAATTTATTAGAACAATTATCTTATGTATATTACGCAAACGCAAATTTTGTCCGGCGTAAAGCTTTCTAATTACAAATCCAATCTTAATAAATTTAGTATGGTTTAGTAGGTTTAGAACTGAAGATGTGCAAACTTGACTTTTTATTTCGTAAAAATTTATATTTTCTAAGTTATAGCGAGTTAAAGTTTGCATATAATTGTTGATGCTATGTTGCTTTTTCTCTTCTTAATTTCAGCATATGCCTAAAAATATGTGAGGTATTTAGCACCACCTATCGGCTAATAGCTATGAAACTGTTATACTGACGAATAATATGTTATAATTTCATAGCTAAAACTATGAATTGATATATTTAAAATCAAAATGATATTGGAATGATTTCTTACAGTTGAACTGTTGGTCGGGAAATTTTTAAATTTTTATAAATTTACACAAAAATTTAATAAGAAATTGGAAACTGGTAATGAAACATTTTTGTTCAAGCATTTTTCAACTGAAAATCAAGAAATATTCTTACTCCTGTATATTTAAAATAAATTTGGGTATGAAGTTAAATAAACTAACATTATATCGTCGTTGCGCGTGCAATGCGCGGTGTGTATTGCAAAAAGGCCAAAATTAATTTCATTTCAATTTTGATCTGTTGAAAATCTATTCAATAGCTTAAAATAAAATCTAGGTATGTTTAATTTTGGCGTTTTAACGCCACACGGATCTACTAGTTATTATATAAAAGCAGTTAAGAACGCGATTTGAAATTATATTTTCAATCTGTATTGAACAATTCCAATTCCTTATGCTAGTTCTTATTATACTTTACAAATTTATTGCAGTACAGCGTATGTAGTCGGAAGCGGTTCTATGTAGATTGTACTCGTTTCTGTACAACGGGTGTTCGGTTGTGGTTTGGTTCTAAATTGTTTAGATGTTCTGGTCTTCAAATTAACGGTTCTTATGACGGTAATTGGTTCTTATGACGATAGTTAGTTCTTATGACGGTTATCTGTTCTTATGTCTGTAAACGGTTCTTATGACGAGAATCGGTTCTTATGACGAGAATCGGTTCTTATTACGAGAATCAATTCTTATGTCGGCAATCGCTTATGACAGTAATCGGTTCTTACAACGGTAATTTGTTTTTATGACGGTAATCAGTTGTTCTTGTGACGAGAATCGGTTCTAGTGACGGTAATCGCTTGTTATGAGGGTAATCGGGTCTTATGACGGCAATCGGTTCTTATGACAGTAATCGGTTCTTATGACGGTAATCAGTTCTTATAGCAGTAATCGCTTCTTACAACTTTAATTTGGTTTTATGACGGTAATCGGTTGTTATGACGAGAATCGGTTTTTATGACGGTAATTGGTTCTTATGATAGTAATCGCTTATGACGACAATCGGTTCTTACAACGGTAATTTGTTTTTATGACGGCAATCGGTTGTTATGACGAGAATCGGTTCTTGTGACGGTAACAGGTTATTATGAGGATAATCGGTTCTTATGACAAGAATCGTCTCTTATGACGATAATCGGTTCTTACGACAGTAATCGGTTCTTATGACGGTAATTAGTTTTTATGACAGTAATCGCTTATGACGGTAAATGGTTCTTACAACGGTAATTTGTTTTTATGACGGTAGTCGGTTGTTATATCGAGAATTGGTTCTTGTGACGGTAACCGGTTCTTTCGACGATAATCGCTTTTTATGACGGTAATTGGTTCTTATGACATTAATCGCTCATGACGACAATCGGTTCTTACAACGGTAATTTGTTTTTATGACGATAATCGCTTCTTATGACGGTAATCGGTTCTTACGACAGCAATCGGTTCTTATTACGGTAATCAGTTCTTATGATAGCAATCGCTTATGACGACAATCAGTTTTTACAACGGTAATTTGTTGTTGTGACTGCAATCGGTTGCTATGACGAGAATCGGTTCTTGTGACGGTAACAGGTTATTATGAGGATAATCGGTTCTTATGACAAGAATCGGCTCTTATGACGATAATCGGTTCTTACGACAGTAATCGGTTATTATGACGGTAATCAGTTCTTATGACAGTAATCGCTTATGATGGTAAATGGTTCTTACAACGGTAATTTGTTTTTATGACGGTAATCGGTTTTTATGACGATAATCGGTTTTTGTGACGGTAACCGGTTCTTTCGACTGTAATCGCTACTTATGACGGTATTTGGATCTTATCACAGTAATCGCTTATGAAGACAATCGGTTCTTACAGCGGTAATTTGTTTTTATGACGGTAATCGGTTCTTATGACGGTATGATGGTAATCGGTTCTCACTACGGTAATCGATTCTTATGACGGTATGATGGTAATCGGTTCTTACTACGGTAATCGATTCTTATGACGGTAATCGGTTCTGATGACGGGTAACCGGCTGGTTGGCAATCAGATAGCCGGTTTTGGTCTTCAATGACATTGGACGGCGCACAATCGTTTAAAAGTGGAAAAATATGAAAATTTATGGCTTCCTATGGCCTATATTAAATTTTTTATTTTTTAAGAATTGTCTAATTAACAAGTTTCCAAAAGGTCTTGGTGAAATCTTTACAGGATTTTTTTTTACAGAAACCATCAAAGATGTTATATAATAAAGCGTTCAATAAAGTTTTGGTAACAAGAGATATATTTCAAATTAAAGAACATGCAAACCACTAAAAAAAAATGAAGTTTGGGTTCTTTAGTCTTAAAGAAATTATATGAAATAAGAAACTTGCGTAATTAGACTTAGAATTCATTGTATTTTTTCTTAAGCCAAATAACTTTATGTATTTCCAACTCCACAAACAGTTTAATGTCATTTTTGGCCAAGAATAACAATCGACCGGTGTCGAGCGATGTGCGCTCGTTTAGATTAACATCATTATTGGATTTATACTAAAAATTAAAATAAAAAATTAACTGCCAAAACAGTTTTTATGAATGTAAAACTAAATGCGTTTTGTGTAAAAAATCGAGTTTTATTGATTTGAAATTCCAATTTTTTGTAGCATGCTCTTAGGCTTTGGTTGAAAAGGCGATGTATATAAATTGCCAGTAAAACCTAGATTTTATTTTAAGCTATTGAATAGATATAGTTCAACTGATCAAAATTTAAATGAAATTAATTTTGGCCTTTTTGCTATATACGCGGTATTTCTTATTAAATTTTAGTGTAAATTTTTGAAAGTAAAAAATTTTCCGACCAACAGTTTAGAAATTTTTTTCAGCTGTAAGAAATCATTACAGTATCACTTTGATATTGAATATATCAATTCATAGTTTTAGCTGTGAAATTATAAAAGATCATTCGTCAGTATAACAGTTTCATAGCTATTAGCCGATAGGTAGCGCTAATTACCTCACATATTTTTAGGCATATGCAGATATTAGAAAGAGACAAAGCAACATAATAACAACGGTTATATGCAAACTTTAACTCACTATAACTTAAAAAATATAGATTTTTAAGAAATAACAAGTTCAGTTTGCACATCTACAGGTCTAAACCTACCAAACCATACTAAATTTATTAAGATTGGACTTGTACTTAAAAAGCCTTACGCTGGACAAAATTTGCGTTTGCGTAATATATGTAAGAATAAAAGAACTTTTCTAGCTTTGTGAATAAAAATAAACATGCTATCGATATATCTTAAAATTTTTACACATTATAAATTATATTTTGTTGTGTTATTATAATATTTAATTATCAATAAATTTTTTTAATAACTTTTTTTTTCTCATTTCAGGTAAGCTTTTTTGCACTGTGTAGGATATAAAACGTTCTTAAATATTCGCTTTTATGTAAGTACCTCTAGTAAGTCAAGCATTCAAATCACCATAGCTACTACTACCAAACTAACCACTCCTCTTTGCACTTTGACCCATTATACATTGGGCAAAACTTGAAAGCAAGTTTTTTAGGTACAAAAACTTGCCGGTACAGAGCAAGTTTAATATTTCCACTTCGTCTCCAAAACTCACGTAAACTCACCACGCTTTCAAGTCTTGCCCAATGTATAAGGGCTCTTTCTTCATTTCAGAATTGCGTTTTTTTTAATTCTTTTTTTAGTATTGTTGTTTTTGTTCGGTTTACTCTTACCACTGTTAACACTAATGATGTTCATTTTACTCCGTCTGTGGCATTTATTACACCTTTATAAGATGTTCTTTTCTTTTTGTAATATTTCTTGTCTCGCTGACTTAAAAATTCATTCATAAAAGTGCAACAAAAACGAAAAAAATCAAAAACTTTTGTGCCTCCCACGCATGTCTGTGATACTGCAACAGCAGCCAGCCAGCATATTGATGAAAAGAAAAGAAGGTGCGTTTTTTGCGTTGTCACATTTTTAAACCTGCTTAAATTCAAGGCTGTAGGTCTGGCCAAGAAACGCATGAATGGAGCGCCTTCGCCTTACTTCGTAAACGCTCTATATAAGGAAAGGCATAATTTATGTGTCATTGAAATCCTTTTTTACCATGCAATCAAGCATTGTTAGTTGATTACATTTGGAAGTTTAACACCAGCAGGCGTGTTAATTGTGAAAGTTAAGCTGAATACTGGCAGCAAGCTTTGCTAGGCTGCTGCAGTCAACTCTCAAAGCTCAATACTGAAGTTTTATTTAAAATAAATTCCTGCGAAAAGTTTAAAAATGTAAATTTTTTTATTGATTTTCTATAGAAAACTAAAATTTGTTCATTAATCTCTAAAAATGAGCACCTGTATAATCTCTAGTAACTCAGCTGCTGTTGCAGTTTGAACTGAAATTTTGACATTTTTACAAAGTTTTTGATGCAAGTATCGGATTTCTTTTGAAACTTCCTTTGTTTGTGGCTTAATGAAAAAATACTTAGTAATGCTCAATATAAGTTTTATGCTCGCGAAAACTCAACCACGCATTTTTTATTTTGCGCAAGAAACGTTTCATTCATTAAATTCCTTCTTCATATAAATTTTTTTGACTTAATCCCTTTTGGTTTATTTATTAATAAAGATCTTTTGTGTTGTGCTGCTCTGTGCAGACTTCAATTTCGATATCGTCTCCTTTTAACGCCCTCACTCATTATATGCAAATTTCAATAAGTTCTTTTCAATTAAATTCGATGATGATGATTATGATGATGATGATGATGATGATGAGCGTGTCGTTGTTGTGGTTGTAGTTGATCAACAGCCTGCACGATCACTAAAGCAGCAATTCTGCATATCGTCAACGTTAGTGTCGTCTGTCGTTCGTTTGCTTTTTCATTTTATATCATTATTATTTTTCTTTTGCCAACAATTTCTCATTGTTTTCGCTGATATTTGGCGCAGTTTTATCTGCAAACAGGAAGAGCCATAATAAAATTTATTGCATTAATGCCAGCCAGCATCGCTTTATAAACAGACAGACAGACAAACAGACTGACTGACATAACGTCACACATATAGACTGCTTTACTAACATTATGCTTTTACCCTAAATCACTTTTATTGAACTCCGCACAAGAGTTTTTATTAATTTCTGCTTTTGAACTTCGCTGATAACTTGCAAAACTCGATGCTTGATTGTTTCGTGATCATGTTGGTATAGTTTTTTTTTTATGTATTTTGGTTTTTTAGAGACATACTCTTCAGTTTTTGATTTCCTGTCTGTTGTTGTATGGCGAAAACAATTGATTTGCAAAGTTTTTTTCAAAATTTTCGATCGAATTACAAAAACTTTTTTTTTATTTTCGATTTTATTTTTTGTTATTTTTTTCATCTCATTTTGTTAAATCTATGTTGGCAAAAAGGAAATTGAATTAAATGGTTATAGTTTTTGTGTTTTAATTTTGAAGCGTGGGAGCGTTTTATAATGACTTAATATCAAGATCAAGGTTAGATTAAACAGAATCTCAAGCAAGAAATTTTGGGCTTTGAATTAAGTTGATATTTATATTTTATGATGTTGATATGCTCAAAATTCGTTATTTACTAATGCAAGCTTTTGCTGACTTTAACGAACAATTTACGATTTTGAACAAATTTTAAACTAATTTTATTGTGTGGTTTTAACAAATTTTTTAAAAATAAAATTCGAATAACTACTAGTACAAAGTTTTTAATAATAATAATTATAAAAATTAAAACTTACTGTTTATAGCAACGTGTTTGATAAAAACATCATATTATACCGTTATTCCAAAAAACTTTCTCGATATTTCAGTTATTTGGTCTTTAGCCATTCTGCTATGTACCTTGACCTTTGCTAGGGTCAACTTTTCGCTTATACCTTAATTTTAAAGTGTTAAAAAAAGTTACCAGTTTTCCTAGAAAATTTTGACAATTTTTTAAAGAGTTTAATAATATTTTTAATCAATGTTTATGCTTACTAATTCCAAACAAAACACTTAATGTTTGACTTTACTTATTTTTTCTATTCCAGATTATTTGAGTTATTTAGGAAAATACTAATCTTATACATATTACTCAAACGCAAATTTTGTCCGGTGTAAGGCTTTTTAAGTACAAGTTCAATCTTAATAAATTTAGTATGGTTGGGTAGGTGAACACCTGTAGATGTGCAAACTGGACTTTTATTTCTTAAAAAAGTATATTTCTTAAGTAGCTTATGTTATTTCAGTTATGTTGCTTTTTCTCTTCTTAATTTCAGCATATGCCTAAAAATATGTGAGGTATTTAGCGACACCTATCGGCTAATAGCTATGAAACTGTTATACTGACGAACAATCTTTTATAATTTCACAGCTAAAACTATAAATTGATATATTCAATACCAAAGTGATACTGAAATGATTTCTTACAGTTGATAAAAGATTTCTAAGCTGTTGGTCGGAAAATTTTTAAATTTTTAAAAATTTACACAAAAATTTATATTGAAATTTATATAAAAAGACTAAAATTAATTTCATTTCAATTTTGATCAGTTGAAAATCTATTCAATAGCTTAAAATAAAATCTAGGTATGTTTGATTTTGGCGTTTTAACGCCACACGGGCTTACTAATTATATATATTAACTAAAAATAAATCTAATTTTTTTGTATTGTATTTAATTTTTATGTTTTAAGTTTAGTTGTGATAATTATTTAATAATTTAATTCTGTTTAACTTGTTTTGTCTGAAAATCCGAAAAGTTTTAAAAAACTTCTGTTTTTAGGTTTCAGAGAATTAAAAAACCTTTTCAGACTATCAACTCTCGATTTTTTAAAAAATTTTGTAGTTTTTACTATTCTTAGCATTTATATCAAAAAAATTTTAAATTTCTCCCTTTTCCTTAATGTGACTCATTTTTTAATTTTAAAACATTAAGTCCACCTTTTTCTACCTTTAAAATTTTGAATTTTTTTTTTTTTTTTTTTTTTGTCAACTAGTATAGTCTTGGGCATGACTTGTGAAAAATTTAAGCACATAAATAAAATAAAATTTGGCGAATTTTTTTGTGTAGGCAAGTCAAATCATGTCATACGCACTTATTTGGTGAGGAAACTAATAATAAAATTTTGTTACAACATATGTTGGGTTTTTTTTTAAAATTTTAACTATTTTTTAGTTTTTCAACTTTGACCTCTCTAACATTATTGGATTTTAGTGGCTCTTACTTTAAGTTTGATTTTGTTTTAGAATGTTTTAAAATAACACACTATCCTCTTCAAAGCAAAATTTGAACAAGTTTTCGCTTAAGGGGAGGTTCTAGTAGAAATCGACGAAAACTTTTTGTTTTTGTTTTTGTTTTTTGTTTTATTTTCATCCTTAGGATCTTGAAAATAGTTGCAGTTTGGGTGATTATTAGAGTTCATGTTCTTTGAGGGGACATTATTTCAATTTCAATTTTCAATTTCAATTTATTTGATTAATTTGTTAGCATATAAGAACATAGGTCTTTTGCATGCCTCTACTATAAGAGTAAATAACAACTAAAAAATATCATTGAGCAATGAATATAAAGTAATTTAGTAACTTAAATTTAATATAGAGTTTAATATAATTTAAATAAAAAATCAATTTTAATTTAAATTTATATAATATTCAACAATTTTCATCCTTTTTTGATAATATAAAGAAAAACATAAACTGAAAAGCAAGAATGAAGTAGTAAATGAAGGAAAGAAAAGAGAGAAAAGATAGAAAATAGCTATGAAAAGTGTATGAAAGGCCTTTTGGTTGGAAATAATTTTAACATGGTTTGGCAGTGAATTCCACAATCTGATAGCGCTGACGAAAAACAGCCTAATAGACCTTTTGTAATAAAAGCGAGGTATCAAGAGGTTGAGGTTTCTGCCCGACCTACAGAACTGAAGTTTCTCAAAAAGATAAAGTGGACGACGTGAGTAGATGATTTTGTGCAAAAAGATATAATTTCTTGCTTCAAGATAGCTAACAAGGCTACGTCCAAGTAATTTTGCGCAGAAGGAAGAGATATGGCCTGCATTCAACGGAAAGAACTGTTCCACAACTTTCGGGCTGAATGGTATGCTCTCACAGAACATGTTCCTTGAGATGTCACAATTTATATAGCGAAAATATTTTATGCTACTTCGCTACTTGAGCACTTTTTCGGCTAGAATGCGGCCATGGTCAAACTTCTTTAAACCATAGACATAACGAGCCGCATTATTGAGAGCAACTAATAACTTGTGTAACGATCTCGAGTCGAGTTTGCTATAAACAACTTCAGAATAAGTTATGATTGGCATCAGTAGCTGCAAAACCAGTTTTCGTCTCATCTCAACGGGTACAAACGATGCCATCATCCTAAGGTTCCTTAAAACAAAGTATATTTTGCTCACACAAGAATTGATGTGATCCTCACAGGACACCGAGGAGTTCAATTGAAAACCAAGATTTGATACCTTGCTTACGATTTTTAATTCAGTGTTATTAAGAAATATCAAAGGGAATTCAATAGTTATGAATGGAGTGCTAGATATCGGTAAAACATATGATTTTAAGGGATTTAGCTTGAGTTTATTTGTTCTGGCCCATTCTGCTACCATGTTCATTCATCACATAACACATAAATCTTCAACGAGGTAGTCAAAAAGATATTTCCCTATCTAATTTATTTTACGAGACATAGCGTATTAGCCGAGAGAGTGAGTCATACAGAGGGTTAAAATTGAAAAAAAGTGGAGATTAATTGAAAAATGAAAATTTGTTTTTTTTTTTGAAAATTTTTACTACTCGATTAAAGAGCACAAAATTGTACATCACTACTGAAAATTTCAATGTTGTATGTTGTTTACTTCTTCTGCTGCATAGCTTTAAAGTTGAGAAATTTTTCTTTTTTTTTGCGATCAGTTCAACAAATTGAAATTTGACATAGTTCAAAAAATAATATTTTTTTTTGTACATCAAAAGTGATGTTTTATTATGAAAACTTTAACTTCAGGTATTTAAGCGTGATTAAAAAAATTGCTAAAAATAATTGTGTAGAAATATGAAAAAAAATTGTTTAAAATACGTCAAATTTGCGCTATTTTCGAATTATATGTGGAGTTTTAAATAAGAATACCGTATTATCAAGTAAAAATTAAAATTTTGTATTAAATTTTAATATCTAAGCTTCCATATTCAGCAATAAAAAGTTGCCAATTTTTACCCGAATCTTTTTTTATTTCAAAAATCGTGATAATAGTCACTCTTACATAAACAAAGACTCTTGTCTTTAATTTGTTTTGTCATGTGACAGTGAAAAGTGACGAGGTCGATGCCTCTGCAGGCATCGACAGTCGTATGACGACTCTGGGCATCAGGAGGAATATTAACAAATTCATAAATTGTTTGCTACTCATATATAATGTTGCTATGAATTTTTAAAAAAAAAAGTAATAAGGAATGATTCTCGACTGGGCCGAAGTTTTGAACTTTTTATTATTTTGATGACGTCACTTTGTAAAGACGATAGGCGTGGTTTTTTCCAACTTCTCCGAATTTCAAATTCAAAATGCATTTTAATTTTTAAAATAATTTATATTATGCATTGAATTATTTTTTGAGGAAGTTATGAAGGTTTTTCTATTTAGATGACGTCATTATGTATGGGAAGTAGGCGTGGTTTTCATCTGATTTTACCGAATTTCATAGTTAGAATTTATTTTGAAGAGAAAAACTTCACTGCAAAATTTCAAGGCATTTTTTAATTTTTGTTGATTTTGAAGAGATTTTACGTTTAAAATAAAGTCACTCTGTTAGGGAGGTAGGCGTGGTTTTCATTCGATTTGGCTCATTTTTTAACTCAATCGTTACATTTTAGATACAAGCTTAAATATGTACTTTCATGACGATAGCTTCAAAATTACGACTTTAATCATATCGAAAGACGGACAGACGGACAGAATTTTTTTTATTTGTACCCAATCTAACTAAACAAAAGTAACTACAAAAGTAAAAAATTCCCTCCGACTTCTAGATGAATTAATCTCCATTTTTTGGAATTTCAACCCACTGTGCGTCGGCCGAAAAACAGGTATAAATGTTTTTCTCGAAACACCTATTTTTCCGCACTGTACACTATTCCGCTTCAACGACTTGACCGATTTCAATGTTTGACGGCTCAAATTAAAGCTTATTCAATTTAGAGGGCCTTCAAGAAGCATTTTTTTCCAAAAAAATTAATTGTCACTATTTTTTTAAAGTTAAAGCAAAAGAAAAATAGAGGAAAAACAGGGTTTTATTAAAATCGGAAATCTAGAAGGCCCCCCAAATTTCATCTAGGCTAATAATTTTTTTGGTTTTTTACGTTTCAAATCACTTAACAGGGCTGTAGAGTGTACAGCGCACATCGGCTATCGCCGCGCTCGGCTTTGATCAGCGAGACCTTCAGCTGCCATTTTGAATTATTTTTCATCGCAAAAATTGTATAATGTCCTTGAAATATACACTAATAAATGCCAAAAGATTTTTTCAAAAAAGATTTACGTTCGCTCAAAAAAATTCCTGAAATTACGTTACGTTTCTACCAGAACTTACTAGAACTTCCCCTTAAGGGGGTTACTGACTTGAATCTGAAAAAATTCTAAACAATTTTTTTCTGATTATTATTCTTCATTCAATTTAGCACAAAATACGCAAAACCAGTGGCGCATATATGGGGGCGTCCGCGGGTCTAGACCATGGAAACATTACCAAATATCTCACGTTATTCTGAATCGATTCTAATATTAAGTTAAGCACGAATCTAAATCTATATGTATTGCCAAAGTTCTTCTTTTTCCCAAGAAAGTTATCAAAATTTGATTTTGTCCAGTGTTTTATTGTTCTAAATCGGTCAACAATTATTAGAGATATAGTGCCATGTGTAGTTTCCAGAAATTTGGTGTTGTTTAGATTCAATGCAACAAGCCTAAAATTTTCTTACCTACCTACCGATTTTCGACGTTTCAACAAAGAAAGGCTGTGAAACATGACATTCAGCTTCACAAAGCAGTCATGTTATCAGGTATTCAAATGTATACTTTTTTAAAGTTATTATATTTTTAACTGCCCCCCACAGCCAATAGATATCTACGCCAGTGCATAAAACAAACCATTTTCTTACACTTTGGAACACTATTCTTTAAAATGATAATAGATATCAAGGTGAGTTTTTTTACGATAGGGAAAAATATAACACTTTTCAAAAAATTCCGATAAGTTGACCCATTCGTGACTTCAAAGTTTAATACCATGCCAGCAACAGGCGCTTTATTTTTTTTTCATTTTCTTTATTTTCATTTTCGTTGCTTTCCATAACCTTTCCAACGTTATGAAATAAAAGTGTGCTCTTATGGCGTAAAATGTGAAGTAATAATGAATTTTCAATACAAACTTAGCTAGCATTGATATTTCCGTGTTCATAAGCGATAATCGCTTAAGTCGACTAAAGACAGAACTGAGTTATAGATTAAACACACAAAATCTAGAGCCTTTAGCGTGATTCTAGCCAAAGTTATGACACAAAAACAAAAGACCTTGTCATATAACTTATATGGCGATTGAAAACTTTGAAGCAAGATTTCTCGAAACCTAAAAATTAGACTTAAGCTGTTATCGCTTATGAACACTGATTTATTGTGAAAAGACTATAATCCATAGAGACTAAACATTTTTTTTACTACCCCATTTTGTTCTTATTTTTTTATTATGTTTTTGTAAATTTTTTTTTAAAATTTATTTTTATATTTGAATCAACTTTAATGGCATCTCTTCAACATCTGTAATGACCAGTGCATAAACCTCATACAGAAAATTCTTATGAAATTTCTTTGAGTTTTTCCTCAAAGAGGTTATAAGAGGTTTTAATGTTATCAGCAGGGCTAGGATTTCGATGACATGTCATCTTTTTTTTTGCTGTTTCTAAGACATTTCCTGCTTATTTAAAACCTCCATTTATGTTTCCTAAATTCCAAATATGAAAAGTTTTTAGGACATTTTTTGTCATTTTCCATTGTTTTTAGTATTCAGGTAATTTTTACTAAATTTATGACATTTTATGGTCATTTTTAGAGATTTTTAAGTTATTTTATTTTCATTTTTGGACGTTTTTAATTTTTAGAGAATTTTTCGGTTTTTAGGTCATTTTAGTGGAAAATATTTTTTTTTTGACTAAAAAATGTCAAAACGCAAAGGGTATGTAGAAAAATGAAACAAGTGTTAGATAAAAACTCAGGATATGCTAGTATAAAAAAACTTTAATTTAGTAATGTTTTATTTTGAAGGCAACATTTTTTGTTTATTTTTTATGCAATTGTTTGCTTTTTAGGTATTTTTTTGTCAGTTTTTATGTCATTTCCTGCAGTTTTTAGATAATTTTTGTCATTTTCTTAGGACATTTTTTGTAGTTTTTTTGTTCATCAAAATCCGAGCCCTCGTTATCAGAATATACTTTATTACACCTTCGTTGCACGCTTCTCGACTTATTTTGCGAGAGTGTTGTTCTCTGGCTGCTCTTAATTCTCTATTTCTTCTTCAGACTATTTTTTCAGACTGCTTACCAATTGAAAGAATTGCGTTATTTATTATTTCTGATCCAAGCAGTAGAATTTCATGGATCGATAATGGCATGTAATACCATCCATACGAATCCACTTACAGTTCAGGTGTTTTTTTTTTGTATATATTTTATAAACATAAGCTGGCACAATTATTTCTTAATTGGAAGCAAGATTTTGTAATATAACAGAAAATATTATCAGTAATGAGCAATCAACATCTTATAGACGTGCTGACTTTTCGGGATCAGAGAATAATTTTTTGGAAATATTTTCAGTGTTTGTGGTCCCATATCCTTGCTAGTCAGCATTCGATAAAATGTCTTACTCATCTCTATAAATTTCATGTTAGCCCAAAAAGCGCTTCAGGGTGAAAAGCGTTACTGTCAAGTGGAGTGCTCACAGTTTCAAAGTTAACCAATGCTATAAATACGATTTGTTAAATGTGCGCTTAAACCGCTGTTGAAGTGCTTCAATAAACCAATTTTTATGATTTCTATGCATTTCAAAATATGTTAATATAAAGCATCCGAATAATTCATATCTGATTATTTTTCTGAGGATTGAATGTCTGTAACCCTGTTTATATTAATAATTTAATCTTTTTAAGGTCATTGGTTTTAGACCTAAATTTCCACTTAATGGGCAAAAATGGGCAGATGATAACTATTAACTTAAACAGCAGAATATTTTCTGAACGCAAAAATATTCTTAGTAGTTAACAAATGAACCGAGGGAATTTCAAATAGTTGATTAAAAATATTTTTATTTTTAACACATGAAAAAAATTTTTAACATTTACAGCTTATAAATAAATTATTTTTTTATAATATTTTTTAAATTTACTAAAATAATAAGTGTTGAAGAAATATTAAAATCAGTCAAGCCATTCCCGAAAAAATTGTTCCTTATTTTCAGTGGAAAACTTCCTTAAATTCAATAAATGTTGTTTTAACAAAATTAGAAAGGTTTTGAAAGTTGTCTGTCTTACCTTCTTTTATCTTAAGGTACTATTACAGTGTGTACAAAATGAAAAATACGTATTCAAAATTCTGGGAAAAAAATATCAAATAGAAAAAAGTTATAAAATATATTATATTCGTATGTCGCGTGATATTCAAGAACCTTTAAAACTTTAATCGCGTTTTTCTCGAAACAAGGTTTTTCGAATCGGCTTCTAAGATATCTGGAGTTCTGCTTGATCGATTTCGATGAATATTGATGCATTGTGATCCTTATAGACTCTGTTAAGCACTAGACTTACAAAACCCAAAAAAGTTTATATTTTTTTTTGTATTGCTGAAAGTTTCAGCAAAAAAGTGCTCAACTACAACCATTAACTCAAGAATGCAAAAAGGCAAAAAAATTTCTTTTTTTTTTCTCATGAATAATTCTTCATTATTTAAAAAATTTTATTCATTAAAATTAATAATACTCGGTTAAAAAATTTAATAGAAAATGTGTTTTTGTTATAGCTACACACTGTAATAGTACCTTAATTATTTATTTTATTATCCTAAATTATTTAATTCTTTAATTTATTTTTTAATTTTTTTATAATATTTGAAATCTGACCTCTGTTAACTTTGCCATCTCGACCTTTAAAAGACTAAATTTTTCGGTTTTATGTGCTTCATATGGCCAATTAGTAATCTACACCAGTTTCGTTGCAAAATTTTGGCAACCTTGTGAACAATTTTTTCAAGTCTTCTAAAATAACGATCTTTTTTTTCGAAATACTCGCAATACATTTATTTTTTAGTATAATTTGAAATTCTTTTAGACTTTTCAAGCAATTTTAGTTCATTTGTTTATTTAATCACTAATTATTATCCGTTTTTTTTAATCTCCTCCCTTCTTCATTCAACACCGTTCGATTTTCCCAACAATAGTTGTAGTTTTCTTCTTTCTGTACTCAAATTTATAAGCTTCCGTTTCCTCAGCTTTTGAGTCTCATTGCCATTTATGCAACGCATAAATCAGCTGTATATCATAATTTTTTTTTGGATTTGCTTGTTTATAATATTTTTTGTCTTCTACCATCAGCTAAGACTCGTTGGTCGCTTGTCTTAAGCTCATCTACGATAGCAGCTAACTGTTAGTTGCTTTGGTTGTGTTCTGTCTGTTCTTGCCACATATATGAGAGGCACAAATCACAAGTGTTGCTGGCACTGGCAGTGGAACTGCTATTACTGCTACTCTTATTGTTGTTATTTTTGTTTTTTGTTTTTGTTTTTGGCGTTTTAACAGCTATTCTAATGCGGTTTTGTATTGTAATTTTTGTTGATTTCTCTCAAGCTTATTCTGAGTTCCTGATTTTCGTAGTAGAAGAAGAAGGGCTAAAATCTAAGAACTGCATAACAACAAATAACAAGCGCAACAACAACAATAACAACTGGGCATGAAAAATCTATGGTTTATCCTTGTTGCTGCTGCTGCTGCTGCTTATGTTGCTGTTGTTGGCAGTGTCGTCATATTTGGTCTTGTTGCAATGATGGCTTCGCATATCTCTGCACATTTCTACAAACTTAGCTGTTTTGGATACGTCAACAGTCATCAGACAGATAGGCAGACAGACATACATGCATATAGTCGAGTAGACCGAGCGACAGACACCACGACGTATGTTGTTGGCAAGTACAATCAACTCAACTAAAGCTGTTGCTGCTGCCACTGTTGTGTTGTTTCTTTTTGTTTTTGTTTTTGTTTTGCGTAGTGGTTTTTATTTGTTGTTGTACGAGTTGCTATTGTTTTACACCGCAATGTATGGTAAATTCAATAGCAATTAAAAATGTCAACTTTTCTAACAGCACTACGCACTGAAAAAAAAACATTTTAAAGTGCCTTTAAACTATTTAATATACAACGATTATTTCTAAGGTAGATAAAATTCATTTAAACTTAATTTTCTGTCGCCTAAAGGTATGCAACATTTTTTTCCTCAAAACTCACGATTAAAATTTGATAATTTTTCAATCCAATTCATTATGGCTATTCACAGTTTGAATACGCGGGTCTGTTATTTCTACGATTTTTTATTTGTACGCCGTAAGTAATTGACGTAAGAGTATCCCTTGGATGTGTTTTTTGTACCTCGTACTTATATGCTCTATCTACAGTCGCATTTTAATATATAAAAGGCAAGCACGCTGCTCAGTGTGCAATATCTCTCAAGTTGGTAGCCTGAAAGTATGCATGTTCAGCCTGAAAGTATACACAAAAAATATATTTTATACTTGTCAGTGATAATATTGCGTTTTTACAACAGTACGTTTTTGATCTAACCTCTTTTTCATCCTTTTATAAAAAAGTTATGATGAATTTAATGAAATTCTTTTGAGTCGATTTGAGTCTATTGTACATTGAAAATATAATTGCAAATATAATTGAAAATATAATCAGCCGCAAAACGACACTTGAGTTGCTACGTATATGAATGTTGCAAGGCCAGTTTATAAAGTTGTGTATGAATATGATTGTTACCAAACTCGACTTTTTGCACTTTAACACTTAAAATAATTTTTCAACACTGCTTCAATATGTAAAGTGTTATTTAAAGTGGTACATTTGTATTTTACAAAAATCAAGTGCATAAAAAATCAAGCTTTTAAAAGAGAAAAAGTGATTTCGGAGAAAGGTTTCAAGGAAGTGTGCGGAGGACAGGCTGTTGTACTAGTAATTATATAAATCACTAAGTTGTATAATTACTGAATACTACAGTCACATGGGGTGCTCACAGTTTCAAAAATAACAAATGCTATAAACACGATTTGTTAAATGTACGCTTAAACTGTGAATACCCTTAATATTTTTCAACCCTTTTTAAAGTTACACATTTCGATTATTAAATTTAACGGCTTTGAAATTTTAAATATAGGTTAAAATTTAAAACAAGTTGAGTTGTATCTAAATTAAGCTAATTACTGATATAAAAACTGAGACAACAACTTAATATATGCCTTTGACAAAGTTGTTGTGTAATCAAAACTATAGCGATATTTTATAAAAAATATTTTTGTGCAATTCTATACGTACTTTTTGTGACTTTTTTGATTTAGTTTTTCAAAAAAAGTTAAAAAAAGTATCGTTAAACGTTGTCGTATCACTTAAAAATATTCTATAAAAATTTTCCATCGAAAATTTCATTATAAGTTGGTTCAGTAAGGATTTGTTTAAGACGTACTTCTATGGAGAAAAATAGTCAATTTTGAAATACTTGATAGACAATATTTATAACCTGCAGAAATATTTACTATGCATCATCTTAAGAAATTTTACATTGCATATTTTTAGGGAGTTTTTAAAAAAGTGTAGTATATTTTCCATAAATACACGCTGTAGACAAATCTTGACCTACAAAGAGATTTGTAGTAAAATTTTTCAAATATAATTTTTATAGAAAATCTTAACCCTGTACGACTAGGTTTAGGAGTTATTTTTAAAATTTTTCAAAATCGTATTAAAATACCGGTTGAAAAGGACAATAGAGGCTTAAAATATTGTAAGACACGTAATATATGTCTTTCGACATAGATATTCTTAGACTTATAGTGATCATCCATGAGCAATATTTTTGTGCAATATTTTAAACCTCTAGTGCACTTTTTTATGGGTCTTTTTGACTCTTTAAAAAAAAAATGTTTAAAAAAATCGCAAAATGTTAAATTATTTTATAAAACATTCTTCTTTTTAGACAATATTTTCTTAGGGCGCGTTTACAGTGGAGACTTATTGCTTTGCCGAGCTGAAAGCACGTCAAGCAAAAAGCAGCTGGTAGTGCGTAAAGTGCGCGCTTACCGCCGTTGGCTTGTTGTTGCAGATGGTTTTTAACTACTTTGTGTTTGTTTGTATATATTAACAACCCTTTTTTGACAAATTAACAATTGTTAACCATTTTTTTTTATACTTATATGTGTTTGTTGCCTTCAAAACAAAATTTGAAGCAAAAAAACAAAATTTTCGAATAAAATTGTCAATAACTGAAAAGCACTTGACAATTTTTATCAAAATTTATAATTTTTGAGCTTCAAATTTTGTTTTGAAATCAAAAAACTACAACAGACACATTGAAATATTCAAAATACTGGTTAACAATTTGTTAATTTGCCAGAATATGGCTGTTAGTTTCTTTTTTGTTTATATTTGCAATCGAAGCATCAAAAGGTCACGTGAATTCGTGTTTGTGCTGTTTGTTTTCCTCAAAACAGCGAACAGCAAGTAAAGAGACGTAAATGCGAAAAAACTATGCTGAAACGCACTTTAAGCCACTGTAAGAAGCTTTAAGTCGCTGACTTGTTGCAGCTGGTTTTTGAGTTTGTTTGTATATATTAGGTTTTTTTTTTTTTGTTTATATTCGCAATCGAAGCAACAAACAAGTCACGTGATTTTGTGTTTGTTTCTTGCTTCCCTTTAACAAGCGGACAACAAGTCAAGAAACGAAAATGTGAAAAACTATGCTAAAACGCTTTTTAAGCAACTGTAAGTAGCTTTAAGTCGCTGACTCGTTGCAGCTGGTTTTTTAATTTGTTTGTATATATTAGGTTTTTTTGTTTGTTTATATTTGCAATCGAAGCATCAAAAAAGTCATGTGATTTTATGTTGGCTTCTTGCTTTCCTTTCACAAGCGGACAAAAAGTCAAGAGACGAAAATGTGAAAAACTATGCTGAAACGCACTCGGGTTAAATGGTCACATATGTGGACAAAAGTTTTTGTTCTGAAATATTTTCATTTAAATATTGGCGCAATGGATAGAGAATATATTCTCCGTCATTAGCTCTCTTTTAATTTCTCAAATATGTCGCGTAAGAAATCTCCTCTGTATGGTAAGTAAAAAAGTGTTGATAAATAATGAATTTATTGTAAAAAAAGTACAATATATCCACATATCTGCACATTTAAAAACTATTACTTCCAAAAAAATTGGTAAATGCAAAATGCAAATATGTCACGTAAGAATGCTCCTATGTCTAGAAAGTAGAAAAGTGTTAATAAATAAAGAATTTATTGAAAAAGAGTATAATTTGCCCATATATGAGCACATTTAAAAACTATTGCTTCTAAAGAAAGATTTTAAATTTTTTTTTTGCAGAAATGTCTTGACTAGACCCTATTTAGTAAGAATAATACCTTAAAAATATTTTTTATTATATTTCTTGGTGCGGGATTGAAGAGGTTAAGCCACTGTAAGTCGCTTTAAGTCACTTGCTGTTACAGCTTGTTTCGACTTTTTAGCAGTTGTTTTGTGCTACTTTTTGCCTTATTGCTTTGTTTTTATTTCGAATTGATATCTTAGGCATAACAGAAAAATAGAAACATAAAAAATAGTGGAGAAAAGTCAATAGGCTGAATAAGCGACTCATCGAAAGGCTTCCTAAACATTTGCCCGAAAGCGGACCCTACATGGTCAATCATTGGAATTCAATCATTTATATGTGTAAATAAATATTTGTTTGTATTCATTACAAGGACTGGTTCATGTCTTCATTAACCAACATTTAATTATTTTGATATTTTGTATATACATGTAACACATTGATGTAAAAAGATTGATTTTTTGCAACAAATGTGAAAATTTAGAAGAAAACAAAAGCTACTAATTGGTAATTTTAACTTTTGCATCCACTTTCTCAAGAAAAAACGAAGAAAATTCGCAACAGAAAAATATATATATGTATTTTGTTGGAGTTCTCCTTGTTGTTCTGCCTTTTTTATGTAATATAATGAAAATAATAAGTAAGCATCTTGTAAAATAAAACTAAACACATGCAAACCGTGCGAGAAGGCGAAAAAGCGACAATCAGCCCTCTGAATACCAGCGCACAAGTCGCTTTAAGCTGCTTGTTCGGCTGGCACTATACGCATTTTGACCTTATTTCATATGGTTGTATGTGCAACGTTTTTCAGCTTTTCTTCTCGGTTCAGCTCGGCAAAGCAACAAGTCGCCACTATAAACGCGCTCTTAAGCGTAGTTCTATGTAGAGTAAATAGTAATAGTAAATTTTCAATAAAGTGTATTTATTACATTCAGAAAGGCTTACTATGGTTAGTTTTAGCACATAACTATGGTTAGTTTTCTTGACCAGAGCTTGACACCCTACAGGAGGAAGTTATGACTTTTGAAGAACTGCTTTGTGTGTAGTCAAGGAAGAATATCAAAGATCTGGTAATGGACTTAAAAGCTAGTGAAAAATGAAAATACCCGTGCATTTTTTACGTTTTCCAGCCATGAGCAGAGCGTGCTTGCTGGTTGCTGAATACTTTGAAGTCCTTGTTGTAGTTATTCTGCGTTTAGTTCTAATTTTGTTGGAAGCGTCCAAGTTTTTTTTAAAATTTTTTGACATCATATCATACAAGCAACTTGTTTTAAAAAAAACTGTTTTGGTGCCGGATGCGGCAGATAATTTTTATACTACGTTTACACTGTAAAAAATTCTTCTAATAAGAACAGAAGTATTTCGTTGATTCGGGTTGATCCAAGCTAGTAGTAATCCATTGAAAATGCATAATTTTGTAAAAATTCTCTTAAATTTCAGCATTTTCTTAAAGATCTTTGCCATTGATTTTGCAAGAAATTTCATGTCAGATTATTTTAAAGAAGATTTTTAATCTGCCAACCAAAAGTTATTAATTACCAATTAAACACATAGGTTTTATTAGCGTTTGCATACAGCTTCGATAATAATAGTTTTTAGAAGGTAGAAATATAATCGTTGGAAGCATAATTTAAATGGCTGCATACCCAAGGTCCTTTAGTCAAAGGACTTGAAAATTTCATTTTCTGTAAACTAGCTTTGTCTAAATTACAAAAAAAATAAGAAAAAAGTTGACTCTCAAAAGTCGCTAATTACCTGCAATGAGCAAGTTTTGTCTGTGATCTTACCAAAGCGCATCGTCGGAAGAAAATTACATTGCATAGTTGTAGGGAGTATTTAATTAGGTTTACTATTTTTCTTCCTATACCCAAAAAGGCTTCGTACTATGTACAAAACAATTATTATATTCTACAAAGCTGTTTGTTCTCTTCAGCCTACGAACGACTTTGTGAATAATACAAATGACCGTTTGTACATTGTACAAAGAAATATTTGTATATTTTACAAACGCATTCGTTTCATCTACAAAGATACGAACAAATATACGAACGCTGCTACCACCGCTTTGTATATTATCAAACAATGTTCGTTCAGTTCACAAATTTATACATTATAGATTTTTACAAACTATCGTTTGTAAAATGTACAAAGTTACGAATTCAAAAATTGTTTTTCATGCGGCCAACACTACAAACGTTTGTACTATGCACAAAACATTTGTACATTCTACGAATAGCCTCTGTTTGTATTTCTACAAAGATTTTATTCGTAATTTTATCCTAAATATTTTTTGGGTGTAGATATACGCAGCAGACAAATCTTTTTAAAGAGACTAACTGCATAATTCTGTATCACGAAGAAGCACACCAACGATGAGAAAGACACGAGAAACAATACAATTTTATATGGAAGGAAGTATTGCTTCTAGTGTCTTTCTTATCGTTGGTGTGCTTCTTCGTGATACAGAATAATGCAGTTAAAGTGGAATTTTTCATGTAACATTTAAATAGAGGTAAATTTTAATAGGGGTAATTTTTTAACCTTTTCTTAAAAAGGATCAAAAAATACCTATCAAAAAGTACGACTAGGGTTTAAAAATTCTTAAAAAATGTATCTCATAAAATTTCATTATACATAGGTTTGCAAACACAACAACTTTATCAGAGGCACATCAAAGTATTTCTTATGTTAGTAAATAGCCAAATTTAGAGTTATCTTTATCAAAAACGCGGATGGACGTATATTTTGTGTTTTAACTTCTCCACCAGAATACTTGTAAATATGTATGTATGTTGGTTGTATTGCATTAAATAGGTTAAATAAAACCAACAATTCAAAAAGTGCATTCCAAATTCTCCCCGCCGCATTCCAAAAAGTCGCATGAAAACCACCGCCGTCATGACATTGAAATCTCAGCCTTGCCAGACGCCTAAATGCGTGCAGTATATATATTTTTTTGGCGGTCACATGCGTCGCTTGTTTATTTTTTGGCTGCATACAATTGACACAATTCTGCAAACCAAATAAAACAGACCCTCAAACTCCAAAGTTTCCATTCGAAATGGGGGGAAATGAGTCGCTGTTGCTTATTTGAAACCTGCGAATGACCGAATGGTAAAATAGCGCAAATAGACGTCTTCAACACTTAACAACCGCGCTTAAAACACATGAAAACCGACTGCAATTGATATGGAGTGGACAGCAGTAGTAGCAACAACAATAACAACGGCAACAATGACTATACGCGCCGGCAATAAAAATAATAACAGCAGCAAAAACAACACTGAAAACAACAACAATGGCTATAAAAGCAACAGCATTTGCAACAGTTGCCCGCCAAAGTTAATTTTGAGGGAGTTTTTCCATAGGATTTTTCCTGTTTTGTACTTTTTTTGTTTTTTCGTTTGCGTACTTTTATAAATACAGCAAAAATAGGCAAATAGACAGATTCCAACCACCCACTCCACCCACTCCGCATTTGCCTACTCCATATGCAGTTTATTTTTTTATTTTTTTAAGGTCAAACAGCTTTGGGCTTAACGCGCGTCGTGCAGGTTGTTTTTTTTTTTTTTGTATGTGTAGCTTGTTGACAGGTGGGCGCGTCGGTGTTGTTTTTCAGTTTAAAGGGTAAAAAAAAAATAATGCAACAAAAATCTGCTTATATGCCGTTTTATGAGTATGTGTATGTGCGTGTGTACTAGCATAATCCTGGCAAAAATGCAAAAAAAAAGAAAAATAATATATCATGACAAAAAATGTTTGCACTGTGCCAGTTTTACGCGCCGTCACAAGGTCAAGTTTTTAATATGTTTTGCGGAAATGGGTCAAAACAGCGCCGGTTTTTTTACGCGACAGCTACACGGTGTGTTTGCAAGGCCTTAAAATATGCTGCAATTTGTATGACAAGCTTTGTTCCTTCAAATAGTGTGAGCATTTATGTTGAAGTAATTAAAGTTTTTGCACTTGAAAAATTATGCACTGTCAGAACAAAGAACTATAGCAAAAAATGCATTTGTTAACAAGTTCTTGGCAATAACAATAAAATCATTACGCCAAAAATTTCCAAGTTATTATGATAACAGTAGTACTTTCGAGTAGCAACAATGCAAATTCTTGCAAAAGTAAAAGTATTTGCGCCAAGGAAAAAGTTTTTGTGCCAACAGTTTTACTCTTGAAAAGTTATGAAAGGCGACGCTTCACAGTACTTTGAGCAGTGGGAATAAATCAAAAACATTTTTGAACAAAACCTAACGAAATGTATACCGTAAGTATGCAATACTTTAACTAAAAAGAATTAAAATTTTCATTGCGAAAGAAGCAGTTTTTTGAAAACTATACCTCTTTAATATCAACGCTTTTTATGCATTTTTTTTTATGGACTTTTCGTTTTTGCGCTTCAACCGAAGAAAAAATGCTGTAAGCACAATTTTTACACTGTTCGACTGATTTTTTTTTTTATTTTAAAGGAATAATGTACAAAAATAAGATTTTAAATAAATTTGAAATAATATTACAAATAGTGAATCAAAATTATGTTGAAATCATACAAAAATTTAAAAAATATTTTCAAAAAATTGACTGTTTTAATCGGTAATAAAAAAATATCTCACATCACCTCATTCATTTTCGTATATATTATTGTTTTTTTATTATTCTTTCAGAATTTGAAATATCTCCACCAATTTTATCCAATTCTTTCAGTTACCCCGTCTTAAAAAATCAAATTTTTCAAAAAATTTCCAACATGTTATGTTGTTGGGGAAAAAAAAGTAAACAAACACATTTTTGGTACTCTACACATAACAGTTGGGCATATCTATAGCAATAAAACTCAGTTTCTGTTTGTTTGTTTGTTTGTTTGTTTGTTTGTTTGGCCTTTATACAAATTCAAACGGCTCAACGGATTTTGCTAAAACTATGTATACATATTAAGTGCATCCCAACTTAAAATGTTGCATACTTAGTTTTTGCCACGCCCCCTCCGCAATTTTTCAACTTACGGTAATTTTGTTATTATAATACTTTTTAGTATCGGAGTTTTTTGTGTATTTAATTCTAAAAAGTTTCTGTTATTTTGACATCAAAAACATTCACATATATTCAAAATTGTAGAAAATTTCAGTACAACGACTTTTTCATAAAACATCGTTGCCTAAGAATGAGGAAAAAACGATATGAAAATCAAAGTTTGATCTTTCGATGCAAATATCTCCGCTGTCCATTACTATATTTCATTCAAATTTTTTTTGTTCAAAAGTTCAATAAAAACACTTCACAAAAATAGGTTGAACTGTACCGTTAAGTCAGTGTATATATGTTTTATGATTATGTCAAAAAAGGTCCAAAATATTGACTTTTTACTCAAAAAATGACTCAAAAATTGTTGTTGTTGTAAAAATGAAATCAATTAAAAATTGCACATCTGGCTACCTTTCATATGACTTAGCATTTATTTGCTAAAATTCTTCCAGCTAAGCGCAAAAATTATTTTACTGTTTTTGTCATCAAAATAACAAGGGTACGTACCCTTTGATTTTTTGTGCGAAATTTATTTTTTCCAAAATGTTGTTTTTATATTTTTTACAAAAAAGTGAAGTCTCAAAAATAATTTATGTGAAAAAATTGCCCCAAAATCTCTTTCCAATCAAAAGTTATGGCTAAAAATCTATTTTTTCATACCAGACTATTAATAAAACTTAGTTTTGTGTTAAAATCTTATATATAAAAATGGATGTATGTATGTGGGTATGTGGGTATGTGGCTATATCACGTATAGACTCCAAAACCGCTGAACCGATCATTATGAAATTTTCAGGGAAAATAAAGGCACATCTTGAGAGTGTTCCTGTGAGGTTTGGTAACGATTGGAGAAGGGGGCGTGGTACCTCCCATACAAGCCAAATTTGCTCCATCGATCACAAACCAAAAAAAGGATATATATCAAGCGGTTTCAATCGTAAAAAACTAAGATTTGGTAATTTTGTTCAGATGGTTACTGTCGGTAACTGTACAAAAAATGGGCGTGGTCGTAAAATAAATACGCCCACTTTTTCGAAATCATGGCAATTCCAAAGTTCTATACACTTTTACAGTGAAACTTACTGTATAGGTGCTCCAAGAGGCGGTCACTATATATAAATGTTTTCACGCCCACTTTTACCGCCCACAAATCAATGTCTATATATGTAAAAAGCAAAACGATGTGTGTCTGGCTGTGTGATGTCTATAGACTCCAAAACTACTAAACCGATTGACCTGAAATTTTGGCAGCCGATTTGTTTCAGGTACGAGATGGTTGAGGGGGAAAATGTGCCACACCCCCCTTTTACCGCCCCCAAATCAATAAAAATGTTATATTTCAGTCGGTTTGGGTCGTATAAGGCTAAAATTTTGTAATTTAGTATGTACAGTTACTGTCGACAACTGCACTAAAAATGGGTTTCCACGCCCCCTTTTACCGCCCACAAATAAATGAAAATGGTTTATTACAGACGGTTTTGGTCATATAAGACTTAAATTTGGTACTTTGGTTTGTGTAGTTACTGACAGTAACTGTACGAAAAATTGGTTTCCACGCCCCCTTTTTGCGCTCACAAATCAGTGAAAATGCTATATTTCAAGCAGTTTTGGCCGTATGAGACTAACATGTGATACCTAAGTTTGTATGGCTACTTTCGGCAACTGAACTAAAAAAAGGCGTCATCGCTATATAGCCACACCCACACCCACTTTTTGAGAAATCATTAAAATTGACTACTGGGTCTATTGAGCTAAAATGTTGCTTTAGTTTGTACGGTTACTGTCAGCAACTGTACTAAAAATTGGTTTCACGCCCCCCTTTTACTGCCCACAAACCAATGAAAACGTTTTATTTCAACGATTTGTATCGTGTTGGACAAAAATTTTGTAATTCAGTTCATATGGTTACTCTCGGCAAGTTCACTAAAAATAGGCCTGTCCCACTTTAGTTAAACTCACTTTTCAGGGAGCTAGCGTCGAGTGAAGTAAAGTGCGCCAAGCTTAACCTAAATTGAGCTGAAATTTGGGCAGTCGATTTGTTTCGATTACGAGATGGTTCAAGGGAAATATTTTCCCGCACCCCTTTTTACTGCTTGCAAAACAACAAAAATGCTATATTTCGCACGGTTTTGATCGTATTAGACTAAAATGTGGTTATTTAGTGCACATGGCTACTTTCGGCAGCTATACTGGAAATGGTGAATATATTTTGCATTTCTTGGCATTTTCGTATATGGCAGTAAGGTGGTCTGTGGCAGAACAATGTCTGAAGAGGAGAATGAGTGTTCCTGTGAGGTTTGGTAACGTTTGGACGAGGGGGCGTGTTACCTCCCATACAAGCCAAATTTGCGCTATCGACCACAAACCAAATAAAGGATATATATCAGACGGTTTCGATCGTAAAAACTAAGATTTAGTAATTTTGTTCAGATAGTTACTGTCAGTAACTGTACAAAAAATGGGCGTGGTCGCATTAAACGTACGCCCACTTTTTCGAAATAATGGCAATTCCGGAGTTCTACACATTTTTATAGTGAAACTTGCTGTGCAGGTGCTTCTAGAGGCAGTCACTATACATAAATGTTTTCACGCCCACTTTAACCGCCCACAAATCAATATCTGTATATATAAAAATGAATCGTGATTTGTTCGGATGCTTAAAACTTGAAAAGGACTGGACCAAATTGGATACTTCCTTTTACTGGTTTGTTCGTAACTGCTACGCAAAGGTTTAGGAAAAAAGTAATGCCACACCCCTTTTATCGCCCACAAATCAATAAAAATGCTATATTTAAGACGGTTTTGGTCGTATTAAATTAAAATTTGGTAAATAAGTTCTTATGATGACGGTCATTAACTTAAATAAAAACGGGCGTTGTCACATTTCATCTACGCCTACTTTTGGAAATATCACAATACTTCAAAACTATTGGTCCGATTGAGCTCAAAATTTTGTAAGTGGCTTTGCTTTGAGTACGAGATGGTTTAAGAAGAAATGCCACACCTTATTTTATCTCCCATAAATATAAAAACAATTTGTGTTATCGATTAGCTTTAGAGTTATGGGTTGCACAGCTTAGAAATTCGGTATTCGACCACAATTTAGACGTACCGTTTCAGTGATAAAATTTTATGGGAGTTGGACAAGGAGGAGGAGCACCTCTCATACAACCCAAATTGGTGATATCGAATAGCTTTGAAGTTATAGAAATTCAGCTTTGTAATTCAGTTTTTGACCTCAATTTACACATGCAGTTTCAATTAACCCAAATTAAAGATATCAAGCGACCTATAATCTTTGGGATTATAGGTCGCACAGTTTTTTAATTCAGTATTGGATCTGGAATTTTATGGGTGTAGGGAAAAGGGGAGTGGCACCTCCCATACAACCCAAATTTGTGTTATCGAATAGTTTTGGAGTTATATGTCGAACAGTTTTGAAATTCGGTATTCGACCTCCATGAACACATGCAGTTTAATTGATTACGTTCTATGAGGGGTGATCAAGAGGGCGTGGCACTTCCTATACAACCCAAAATTGTTATATCGAATAGCTTTGTGGATATAGGTCGCACAGTTTCGGAATTCAGTATTTGACCTCAATTTAGACATGCTGTTTAACTGATAACATTTTATGGGCGTTTGACAAGGGAGAGTGGCAGCAACGCGCCGGGTTTCAGCTAGTTCTTTATATAGTTTGAACGTCCCCATTTATCTCTAAGAATGCAGTCGTGTGTCTAAAGTAATTACGAACATTTTGGATTATATAAAATCTTCTTTTAATTATCTACTTATATTTTGCCTCCCCACCCCCCGCCCCCTCCTGTTAAATTTGTTTTGTTGCGATGGCTCTAATTGTTCTCACTATTGTGTCACCGTTGTCACTTAGTTCTTAATCAATGGTATTTTAAATGTTGTATATATATTACAATTTTATCGAAAAGATGACTGTGAATAAGAACGCTGTAAAAGTTAATATTTTCATGTAATCAGTTTCAGCTATATGGCGATATAATAAAACATATGCGCATCTGGTCAGCACAATTATTTCATTAGTTTTGATCTGTGCGTTAAATTCGCAGATAGATGGCGCCACATTTGTAAGATGTGTGGGTACAAACTATACATACACCTTGCGGTGAAAAGCTGAATAATTTTTTTCAAAAGTTTCTTCAAATTTAACCCCACACGTTTGGGATTACAGACAGGTGGCGCTATTTTCTGCTTACAGAAGAATATCTGATGTTCCTATGCAGCTAGCAGATAAGTTTTGCGAAATATTTTGCGAAAATGCTATTGCTACCAAACTTTTAAAAAGTAAAATAATGCAGTATTGCCAGTTTTTTCAGTCGCAGCGTCATCTAGCGTCATAAACACTTAAAAACATAGAATTGGATCAATTTAAATGACTAGCTCACTTGCTGGACTTTTTGTTGTTTTTGCTTTGCTTGCAAATGCGATTATATGATCCTGATCTCCAATGAAAAAACGCAGCTAATAGAAATTTTAGTAGGTACAATCATTTTTAGCACAACGAATTTTCATAAAACATTGATAGCTAATAATGAGAAAAAAATTATATGAAAATCAAGGTTTTTACTTTTAATGCCAATAACTCCGCTGTTTTTAATATATTTCATTAAAATTTTTTTTGTTAAAAAGTTCAATATGTTTTTTAATATAAATCTTTGTTTAGACGTTAAAATGTCCATATCTCAAGGACGCATTGAGTCCCACCATAATTTTTATTTTGTTGAAAAGGTAATTGTGCTTGCTTTAAGATTATTTAAAAATTATTTTTAATTTTTAAAATATGTTTTTCGTACCCCTTCTTTGAATTCAATTAGATCACCGCAAGAGATGGAACCACCAACAACAAAAATTTTCCTCAACTTTTTTGGATTAATGTTCGTTCAATTACCTTTCTAACGGTAGATAAATAAAATTAAATAAAATAAAATTCAATTAAAATTCAACATGTTTTTCATTATTCCCGATTTTAAAAAACATTTAATCGAGAAATGTATGTTAAAATGTTTATATAAATTACTCTCGAGTAACACCGGGTATATCAGCTAGTATTTATATAAATTTATTTTAATAGAATGCTTAAATAATTGAATTAAATATTAAAACTATTATTAACATTCCTTAAAATTTATTTTTTAATAGTAAAATGTAGGGTGTTCTCATGCAAACTGTTACCACCCTTTTTCTATTTACCGTATCCCCTGTTATCATCGAATAGAAATATTAAATTTAAGAATAAATTTAATGAATTAGACCCTTATATAATCTGCTATATTGAAATTGAGAGAAATAAAGATCATATTATTTACAAATTTAGTTTAATGACTAAAAAAACTGTTTAAACAATATCAATAAATATTTGTTGGCAAAAACATATTTTTTTTACAAGTGTTATATTTTGCATAAACCTGCATGCACGTTTTTTTTAAAAAAAAAACATATTTTCAAACGGTTTTCAATATTAAAAAGTTTAAGCTTAAATCTCTTAAAAAAATATATTTATAAATAATTATTTTTACTAAATTTAATATTCCCTTAAAAACGGACTGATTTCGATAATGCAACGTTATTACAAGCGAAGATAAAAGATATACTTAAAGTCTGATTTTTGAAATCAGCGAGCATTTGTTAATCATCGTGCAAAATTTCATAAAAATCGAACGACTCCTTGTATTTTGTCCTCTGTTTTGTGTAGGCTCAAAGTACTGGTGGGGCCAACAGTTCGAGTTAGCACAGGTACTTATCCACGAATTCGATAAAAAGGAAGCTTCCGGATAAATTAAATACGTAGATTTTAGATGAATCTTAAAATACGTGGGATTAAGATGAAATACATAATACTTTGCATTTAACAATCTTGGCGCAAAAACTTATGTGTTGAATCAAAAGCAAAATTGACGTAGACTTTTCAGTTCTTTTATGAGTTCCCACTTTTGGTAATTTTGGGCACCTATGGAAGGTCAAAGATCTCTAGTAACTTTTTTGCCAAGCTTTTCTCGATTAAAATTTTTCATTTATATAAAAGCAAACAGTTTGTAGTTTATGCCAACGAATAGCTTTTGTAGTTATTTCGTGGCTTTTGCTTGTAATTACAAAAAAAAAACAACAAGTTTTTGGAGGTAGACTGCTCAAATTTTATACAACTTTTACTGTCACAATAAGATTTGCGGTACTTCATGCAAGAAAACTCAAACTAGAAGCTGCACATGTTCACATTTCTATCGCATTTTAATCAATACTTTTTGTCTCTCTCTATATTTTTTCTTGAGGTATCTTAAAATTTTAACGAAATTTTCAAAATTAAAGCCCAGAACATACTTTGTAATACGATTCGAATATGAAATTGTTTAAAATTCATATAAATGATACTCTGTTAAACGACTTTCGCATTAAAAAAGTTGGGTTTTGCATATTTTTTATCCCTCTTAGAATATCGCAATTCGCATTCGAGCTCTCGCAAAAACTGGTCAGATTTTTTTTTCAGACATCAAAATGCATGTATGTTTTTTAAATTTTGCATGAAATTTTATGCAAATTAATGACTTTTTTACAGGGATACAATCAACTCAAAAAATGTGTACAAAAAGATTTGCCAATTTAAGGTTTTCGCGAATTTTATGCAAGAACATTCGGGTTTGGTAATTAATATTAATAATTTCAATTTATTAGATATTTTTCTAATTTTAACACTTTTGTAAATAAAAGTTACAGTTGTAACAATTTTAATGTACAACGTAATCTATAATGTTCAAGATACTAACAAAGCAATGATCTAAGCAGAGTATCTTTGAAACAAAGTTCCCACTCGATCAACGTATCGACAAGCTCAGTCTCAGTTCCACAAATGTTTTAATTTGAATTTCAAAGTGTGCAGCATTTTAATTAAATGGGTTTGTAGTGTCCAGCTTTTCTCTAGGTTTTTGTTGTCCGAATCTTTACGAAGGGCTTTCATGAAACCCTTTTGTATAAAGAATTCACGTTTGGCTCTGGAAAGAATATGAGGAATTTGATACAGCAACGGGAGGAAGTCAGAAGACGACACTCACCTGATGGCAAATAATCCAGACTCAGACAGAATAATAAAAATTATTAGATAGCTTCATTATATTCTCATGATCGATTTCGCAATGTTTTGACTGTATTGCAGCAGTAATCTTTAATATTTTTAAGCTTCGAGAGTACTCAAAGTATATCATACTGCACTTGCACTTATTTGAAGTAGAGTAATCCAAACGTTCAGACGCAATAACACCAGGTCCAATGTGTCCAGTTTGATAGTTGCCACAAGCTTAACCTTACCCAACAAATTAAGGCCGTCCTTTGGATTGAGTAGCGCCTTGAGTATGCGTTGAGTTGCGTGATACTTGTTTAAGGCAATATTCTAGTGTAGGAAATAGAAATGTATAAAATGTATTTTTCATTTTTCGATAATTTATAGTTCAAGAATATCTCCTTAACCCAATTTCTACCATGCTCCTTATTTTTCTGAGAAAAAGTGTCAAACTTCTAAATATCATCAATCGAGGTCTAAAAATATTTATTAAATTTATGTTTTACCTTCCACAGTTATTCGTATTTTTTAAGTTTAAAAATTAGTTGATGCAAATCTATTCTATCATTACGTTTTCTTATCAATAAAAACAGACATTGCTTTTTCTAATGCAAAAGAGTAACAGAATGTAATTTTCTATTCTGATCGCAATTACCGAAATTCGAATAGTATTGATATTTTTTAATTCTATGCTTTTGAGTTAATAATGCCTGCAAAGCATCTGCATAGTATGCAAAAAGTTTAACATGAACATAAAAAAGCAAGTTTTTATATATAAGCAATTCTGGTTAAAAAACCTCTATTAACTTTTACGCCAAGCTTTTCCCGACACAAATTTTTAGACTAAAGCAAAGAGGCTATAAAAATATTAATGTTTCTGCCAGACTTTCGAAAATATTTTCAAAATCTTTGAAAATATGACAAAAATGGTTTTAGAAAATTTATCAAATACGCTCAAGGATTTGCAATAAATAAACTTTTTGCTACATTGCCAATACTTTCTTTTCACTATTTGACTGACATAAGCTGTGGCAGTCAATATTTTCGCATATAAAAATTATTTCTCTTAAAATATGACAATATTTTTCAATTTTTCTATCATTAATATTGGCTTATCTTCGCACATATTTCATGAAACAACAAAGGCACAGCACAATAGACAAGAAAAAGTCTATTTCTTTAAGATATCTATGAATGCAATTTTTATACGTGATCATTTTTAGCCACTTTATGCCATTAACCACTTCTGTATGTCTGTCTCTTTGGCTTAATTTTAGCCCACTGATGCTGTCTGTGCCAAACAATATCTTTTGTCACACAACAACCAACGCCAACATTTCTGTTTCTCTGCTTTGATATAGTCTTAGCACCTCATAAACCGCTACTAATGCTTATTTTCTAAAAATAACATTCTTAATTCGATGCGCTATCGAATCGAAAGCAACATTCATTAATTTCAATAATACAACTAGCAACAATGCAAGTATTATTTGCTATACTACTGCAATTAGTTGTTGTTCCAAGCAGCTAATACTGCACTTTTGCTCTTTGCTGCAACTAGTACTAATTCAATACTGCTTTAATTTTTTTTTACTTTTTTTTTATTTTGTTGCACTTTTTTTGTTGTCTGCTCGTACGCCTCATCTACTTGTGATGCTTCATAAAATATTGTTTTGGCTTCAATAGCTCAACACTAAAATATTTGCACACTCCAACAGTTCAGCAACATCATATTAAATACAGACACACACACACATACACACACATTTGTAGCTAGATATGTATATAAAAATAGGCAAATAATTATTTAAGAATTTCTTGATTAATTGGCATCACAGCATTTTTTGTGCCAACAACGGCATTAACATTAAAAAGCATTTCTATGCCGCGCGCGCGTGTCTTCTATGTGTCAGCGTTGCAGATAATGCTTTGGCTTTGCTATGCTTTATCCCTTTCTGACGTTCATTAAAAATTCAATTGTTTTGTCTTCGACTGTGTCATGGGCTTAAATTTTATTTCAGTTGTTTTTTTTTTTTGCATAAGTACAACACAAAATAGTGCATCGAGTCTTGCATTGTTGTATTTGAGTTTTTCAGAGAATACAAACATGTTTGCTGTAATTTTTATTATTGGCAATACATCGAGAAAATTCATGAAAACAATGTTGGCAAACGTATTAAAAAAAAAATTGTGTCAACCTTGCTTGTGAGCAAAAACTTTGTTGAACATGATTATAAAGCTAATTATAAGTTAACAAATTTTTAACTTAATAATAGCGTGTAGATTAAAAAGTTTTTTATCACTTTATGACACACTCTGAGCTATTTGGTTTTTTGCATGACAGTTTTGCTTTTTGCTGAAATTTTATCACATTTTAGAGCTTACTGACCTGTACGAACTTTTGTGGTGGATCTTTCTCGACAGTATTTTTAAGATCATTTTTAAGCTAAGCACATGTAGTTCGGGTATAAGTTGAAATTTGTACTAATTTTTAACAGATTGTTACCGAATACCGTATCAAAAAATATGATATTATTAACAACATTATTTTTTTTTTTTTTTGTAAGTTATAACATAAAAATCTTCTTACAAAAATATGGTTGCTTTTTCAACTTTTAGTAACTTTCGTCCTGAGTTTTTTCCGAATAAAGTTTTTAATTTGAATTAAAGTTTATAGCACGTCATAATATTTTATGTAGAAATGATTGGTGATTTCTAAAATCATTTAATAAATTTCGAGTACTCTAAATATTTTTTACCTGACAAAGTTGGCAATTTGGGTTGCAGCTTAAAGCACGTAGTAAGGTTTTATTTAATAATATTTAATTATATCCAAAGTAATTTTTGCAACTGAAATACATGTTTTATATATATATTATTTTTGTTTCGAAAAATATGAATTTTTTCGAAATTAATTAACCTTTGACAAAAGTTATTTTAAGTTTCTAATTTTAAAGTTATTTCAAATTTTTTTCCTTATCATTTTTAAATGTTGCTTATTCATAGCCTATTTTAGATTGCCTTTGCATTTCTTCTCTCCCACTCCTACTCCTTTCCACTTTCTTGCCATACCCTTTTCATTTGTCATCTATTTGACATAGCAAATTGATGTGACAATCTTTTACATTTCGATTTTTGAACAACATTTAGCTTTGCATTCAATCAATCTGCAAAACAAGCTGAGCTCCATTCCTCCATTTGGCCCACTTCAATATCAACCAAACATTTGCTAGCTGCCTTCTAATCAAAAAGTCCTCAAGGAGTTCTCAAGTATTTCGCTTCGTGTTGTTTATATCTTAGTTGTTGTTTGGATGATGGTGTTGGTGAGCGGTTGATGGGTGTATGCACGTCGACTGGCAACATTGGGTTGATTTGTCTCGTTTTGTAAATAACAAATCAGGCATTTATAAATGATGTGCGCATACAATTTTATCTACTCACCCAAGTTTTGCTAGTAACTCTTTTTAAAAGGCAGTTACAATCGGCAAACAGGATATATTTGCAAACATACATATATTTTGGATATTATCGTAGGTTTGTTTGAAGATATGCGTGTGTATATGTTTGTATGTATAGAAGACGACGTATTTCAATCTAATAAGACATGATTGTAATTAATTAAATTAATTCGTTTCGGTTTAATATACAAAATGTTTTAGACTTTCAAGAATGTCGATTTTGATTAGAGTTTTAGTGAAAATTCAGGTTTTGTTGGTAGTGATTGTATGTCAGTGGTAATGGGGTTGGATGAGGGAAAACGTAATGAATTGACATTGATTGGAAATTTTGATTGAAATTATAAATTTTTGCCTAAACTTTGTAGGTAAGACAGCGCGTTATGGTGTTTTGCTAAGTAGTTTGGGTTTGGGTTTGGGTATAGCTTGCTGGTTGACGCAAAGAAGATATTTTGGGACAGCAATATAAATTGTGTAATTTCAAGCTTAATTAAAGATTTGCTGTTGGCGTAGAAATAATAGGCAAAAGCATTTTCGGTGGGTGCGCACTTAAATAATTAAGAATTGATTTGTTTTGCTTTTTAGCATAGAAGTAGCATACTTAACTTGAAGTTTATAGCAAAAATGTGCTAAAGAATATTTAAAAATGAAGTTTTTGTATCTTAAGTAGATATGCGCTATAAAAAAGTGTTTTAATTGCTTACAAAAAAGGACCAAAATAGGACTTTGTTTCTAAGTATCGTTTCCATTAACTGAAAGGCACTAAATGCTCTTTTCACTGAAACTACTCTCAAAGAGGTGGCAAGAGCAACTATCACAAGTTTCTTAACACTAGAAAGACTGTAATTTAGTTTATATGTGCCTGCATATGTGATTGCAAAGCAGCCAAAATTACTGCCTTGCTTAAAAATAATTAATTCATTAACAGATTCTAACAAATCCTAAATCATGGTTTGTGGATTTAACTTTTTACTGTTGAATTTATTTGCCTCATTTTCTACTCATTCTTTTATATTTATTTTAATTTGGATTGATTTTTGCTTTTATGACTTAAACAGAGTTGCCACTGAAAACAGTTCTTCTTAATTCTGCTCGCATGCGGTTCCTTAAAATGGCTGCACTGAGGAGAAAACCTATTGACTCACTACATAAATTTATGTACTCATGACATAAATTTCTGCACACATAAATTTGGTGATTTTCTTGTACTGAGTACATGTTCTCAAATCTGTATTGACTACATAAAGCTTTTAAGCAGTGCTGCATATAGTCAATAAAGAATTTTATGTACTCATCACATAATTATGTGTCGTGAATGCATAGATGTATGTGATGGGTGCATACACACTGTACTCATCACAAAATTATTGTAAATTATTTTTTGTAATGAGTATAGTTCCGACGTGTGCAGTACATGGATTACTGACCCATTACATAAAAATTTTAAATAAATATATGTAATGAGTAAATTGATTTTTGACCCATTACATAAAACTATAAATGATTGTATGTAATGAGCGCAGTTCCGATGTACCTTGCACATAAATTATTGACCTAATATATAAAATAACAAATACTTGTATGTAATGAGTACAGTGCCGATGTACCTAGTACATAGATTATTAACCCATTGCAAAAACTTATGTACAGCATATTTGTGATTAGAACAGTATCTGAGAAATATTTTCACATTATTTACTCATTAATAGGGCTCGGAGTCTCATGCACTAAAAAATTGAAAATATGCGCATAAAACATGTCCTTAAAACTCTAAAATATGCACTAAAAACATGTAAAATATGCAATTAAAGATATTTTTACAATATTGTAAAATCGGTTTAAAAATAAATATTGCATTGGATTTAAAAAAAAAGAATAACAATTTATTTTAAAAAACATATAAAAATAATTTATAAAAAATCAACAAAAATATGAAAAGAGCATAATATTAATAATTATAAATTATACTTGTCCAATATAAGCCTCACTAAATAGAAATTTTTTCAATTCAGAAAACCAATAATATGCAAAAAACCACATGCATTTATTGTAAAATATACAGAAATATGCACAAAAAATATGACAAAAACGGGTATTTTCTGTAAAATATGCAAAACCAAGCATTTATTGCAAAATATGCAAAAATTTGTACTAACGATTGAATACCATTTTAAAGGAAATTTCATAATTCGTAAAGATAACTTTACCATTTCCATTTTAAGATGCTCAGTAAAAAAATGCATTTGCATGAGATTCCTAGCCCTAAGGACGAAGACCGGGCGCTGATTTTAATGCATGAATCGTCCTTATCTGATATGTGGTTTAGATTTTAGGGCGAATTTATGGCAAAAAACTAAAAAAAAAATAAAAATTGACAAAAAAGGACATATGAAATTAACATGAAATCAAATTTTTAAAATTCTTCCAAGGATAGAGTCTTGTGGGCAGTAGTTTAACAAACATTTTGATGCATAAAAAACCAAAAAAATCGCAAAAAATGACGTCAAAAACTATGATTCTTGTAAAAAAAAATTTTAAACTGAGATTCTTGAAAAAAAAAAATAATTTTTTCTGAATATGCTGTCTTGTGTATATATGTATTAGAAACAATTTGGTGCATAAATCGTCCTTGTAGGATGTATGGTTTGAGAGTTATGACGAAAAACCACATGTTTATAATATTTATTTTGAAAAAGATAAGAAAAAGTTTCCAAATTCGCATGCTAAGTTAAAAAATGTACTTTCAACAAGCTTTAAATCCTAAAATCTGTTTTGTAAAGTCCTTAAGTTTGGGCTTAGGATTTCTCTAAATATTGTAAATTGTAAATTGCCAATATTTGTAATATTTTTTATTCATCCAAAAAGTGCTCTTCAAATCATTCAAATCGCTCTCATAAACACTGTACAGTGTACACTCAAAAAAATTACCGCTACTTCTTTAGCCATGATGCACTGTTTGGTACCGCCAACGTCTAGTTGTAATCTTGTGATTAAACATTATCGACTTTGGCATTGACAGCACAACATAACACAACAACAACAACCATGCTTTCCCTTTTAATTTCTTCAATAATGTACTCATACTTTGTGTGTGTGTCCTTTAGGCTATTTTTAGGACATTGATGCGGGAAACCGAAATACAGCGCCTTGCTTTGGGTATTAAAAACTCATTTTGTCTAAAGACAAAAACATAAAAATAAGTATTATAAAATTCAGGGATTGCTGTTGTTGATGCTTATGGCAGGATATGCGGATACTTCAATGGCTTCAACTGTTCAAGATGATGATGACGACGTCGACGATGATGATGAGTACGATGCTGAGGACGCAGACATTGATGTAGATGTTGTGAATGTTGATAATTTCTTTGTTTCGTTCGCGTTTTTGTATCATAGCCTCAAGCATTATTTGTCATCATAAATATTTGTACCTTGCTAGCTGCTAGAGAGACAAAAGCTTTGCTGGCAAGGGTAATGCTTTTAGAGCTTAAGCTAGAAAATGATTTTTTACACAAATACAACAAGTTTTATAAAGCAATAGCTATTGCTTTGTGGCTGCCAAACGGATGACAGACCAACGAACTGACGAGAGAGAGGGAAAAAAATCACCATGACAGACGCATCGACGCAATAATCGATGTTTAAAACCTTTTAGAATTCATAATTGCAATAAAAAAAAGCAATCCAAAAGGTTTCTTATTACCTTCAAGAGCTTTAAGCTCTGCTTAGTTTAAATTAAATAAATATTTAATTTTTACTTCAGTTCTATTTGACATTGTGTGCGTGTGAGCAAGTCGTTGTCATTGTCGTCATCGTAGTATCTTGTAACGAAGGATACTGTTGCAACCAAAATAAAAACAAAAAAGGACTCGCCGTCTGTGGCACTTGTTGAGAATTCAATCCTCGTGAGAACGAATGCACTTGATAGTGAAGATTGTTTGCTTGTTTGTTTGTTTGTTGCTGTTATTGGCTTGTTTCTGAGAAGCTCTTTGCGTGGCTGAAAAGTTGTTGCTTTCTTTTTTGGGGATATTTTTGCTTTTGTTTTTTAAATTTTGTTGTGTTAGGGTTATTAGACAAAAGGGACAATGATAGCCAAGATTTGTTATAATCCTTTAGACGTCGTGTTTTTCTGTACGTTCAAGTTGCTGTTGGTTTTGCGTACTTTGCGATTGAGCGCAAATTTTATTACATATTTTTAATAAGCTTTAAAGCTGAATTCGATGTGTAGAGTTCAATGATTGAACCTTGTTCGAGGAATGTTGAAGATGTTTAAAAAGTAATTTTTAAGCTTCGGTAAAATTGTAGGCTTAAAAGCTTTTATAATAGTTAATTAAAGTCACTTTCATAATTGAGTTAATTAATTGAAGTCATTTAAATTTTAGTCTTAAAGAAGGTCATTAAAATTTTAATATTTATTTCGAGCTATAAGAACCTTAACCCTTACTTATATTGTATGCTTGAAATGTGCCATTTTGATGTTGGTGAGAAAAATATTCCTTCTGCCTTATAAAGGGTTAAAAACTTAGATAAAACTTATCTATTCAATATTTACAAGAAAATTAAAGCATAGAAAGCTTTAAAATAATCTTCTTTTTTTTTGTTACTGTACAGTTCAACCAAGAATTTTAAAGCAGTGAGTGGCATTCAAAAAGTAATAACTTACAAAAATCTGACTTGATGTTTGTTTTGTTTCAAAATCTGACCGCATAAAATATGAAGCTGTTTTACTAAATTTATTGTAAACTAGCAGTTTTGTAAATTTTTGCTAAATAAAAGGTAGTTTTTTTAAAAATGTTAGTTTGCTTAAAATTTGGAGTTGACAGAAAATGTAGTTTTTTACGATTTCTGAAAAGTTCCTTAAGACATTTTAGGTTGAATTTTGGAAAAAGACGACTCATGTAAAAAATCACAAAATAAATAAAAGCTAAATAATATATGCAGATTTTCTTTATTTCGTTAGATTAGCTAAGATATCAACAAATTTTTAAATAGGTTTTTCTCTTTTTAAAAAAAACTGGAACTTTAAAACTATAACAAGTGCTTGAAACAAAGATGCTAACAACATAAGAAGCTACACAAGCTCAAAAATTTTTAAAAAATGATATTACGTTTACTCTTTAAAAATTGATCAACTGGTACCAAAGTTATAAAACCAATTGTATACCTCATTTTTTGTGATTCCAGTTATCATATAAATAATTTCACATAAATAAATTTGGCAAATTACTTTAAGCTTATATTGGAATAACCAAGTCTAAAGCTTAAAAAGCTCTTAAAGCTTTTTAATTGCTTTGATATTTTGTTTGGTGAAGTAGTTATATGAATAAGTTTCACAAAAAATGTCAGCTTTATTTAAATAAAATAACTTAAACCTTAAAGAGCCCTAAAGAAGCTTTGGCATTTAAGAAGCTTTGCTATTTTTTTCTTGAAATATTGATCAACTTGTACCAAATTTATAAAACCATTTGTATACCTCATTTTTTGCGATTCCAGCTATCATATAAATAAATTATATAAAAAAATTTGGCATACTACTTTAAGTTAGTTTTGGAATAACCATATTTAAAGCTTAAAAAGCTCTAAAAGCTTTTAAATAGCTTTGCTTTTTTGTTTGAAAAAGTAATCATATGAATGAGTTTCACAAACAATTTTCAGCTTTCTTTAACTACAATATAATAACTTAAAGCTTAAAGAGCCCTAAAAGACCTTAAGATATTTCAAAAAAGCTATAGATATTTAAAAATAGCTAGTATTTAAGAAGCTTTGCTACTTTGCTTAGAACAGTTATCAAAGCTCTAAAGTCCAAAATCTCTTAAAGAGCTTTAGTGTTTTGTTTAAAAAAGTTATGATAGTTAGTGAAAGTTAATAATTAAAAAGTTCTTAAAGCTTAATGTTCTTTATGCATAGAAATAATATTTGATATTTTATTTGAAACAGAGCTTAAAGTTTGAAAAACTAAAAAGCTTTTAAGGAGTTTTGGTGATTTATATGAATCAGTTATTATATGAAAATGTTCAGCAATATTTGAGCAATTAAAAATACCTGAGCTTTAAAAGCTCTGAAATCTTTTAAGAAACTTAAATATTTTGTTTTCATTCATTAAGTTTTTCTGTAAAAAACTCAGCTTAAAACTTAAAAAACTCTAAAAGCTTTTTAGGAGCTTTTGGTTGGAAAATTTATCATATAGTTGAAGTTAACATAAAATAACTCAGTTTTAAGCTTTAAAAGCTCTAAAAGCTTGAAATCGCTTGTGAGTAGAAATCATATATTAGAGGCTTTTAAAGTGCTTTGGTAGTTTGCTTAAAACATTTATCATAAGAATGAATTCCCCAAACTGATTTAACCCTTTAAGGACTACAAACAAAGCGCTGTAAATTTAAAATTTTTTTTTTGTGGAACACCGATGGCATATTTCTATACAAAAGTGAAATAAAAAGAAAAATTAACAATTTTTTTTTATGTAAGTATTGAAAAAAATACGAATTCCGCAAACTGCTTTTACCCTTTGTGGAATGCAAACATAGCGCTGTAAATTTTAAATTTTTTTTGTGAAATTGTCATCACCGAAGGCATATTTCTATACAAAAGTGAAAAAAAAAGAAAAATTAAAAATTTTTTGTATGTAAGTATTGAAAAAATACGGAAAATCCGGAAAATTTATTTTTACTTTGTTGGAGTAACTTATTCATAAAGGTTTTGACATAATTGGAATGAAAAAATATATCCGCTCGTATTTCGAAATCGTTTGTGATATCTATATCTGTAGTCTCTGAGATATCGGGATTAATATATACATATGGAAAAAAAATATTTTTTGACTTCCAAGTTTTTTCATTCTTTTAAAATTAAAACAAGTTCGAAAAATTTAGCACACGTTAAAAGCCACATTGATTTCTGATCCTTTATGAAAATATCTCGAAAATTGTGCTCACACGACTTACAAATGTAAATGGGTTATTTTTCACCCGTTTGTTGTCAAACGGTTAAGCATTTTTAAATAAATAAGCTTTATGCTTAAAAAGCTCTAAAAGCCAAATATTTTATATTAAACTAGCTGAACCCGGTGTGCTTCGCTACCCCCCTCGTACCAGGATTGCATTTCAAAATTGTGGCAATACCAAAATCACTTTTCACGCCATTGAATTTTCGAAATAAGTCCACCCCAGCGCCACCTACCGTGTCCATTTATACACAAATTATTTTCTTATGATTAAACAAACATACATTCTGAATTTCAGTTAAATTGGTCCATAAATTCAAATTTTCGATATAAGTCCACCCCAGCGCCACCTATCGGGTCCATTTATACACAAATTATTTTCTTATGATTAAACAAACATACATTCTGAATTTCAGTTAAATTGGTCCATAAATTCAAATTTTCGATATAAGTCCACCCCAGCGCCATCTATCGGGTCCATTTATACACAAATTATTTTCTTATGATTAAACAAACATACATTCTGAATTTCAGTTAAATTGGTCCATAAATTCAAATTTTCGATATAAGTCCACCCCAACGCCACCTATCGGACTTTCCCGGAGGGTTTTTCCAAAATTTTCCTTCGTAAAAACCTTCTCCTGGCAATTATAAACAACTGAAAAAAAATTTTAGACAAATCGGCCCAGCCATTCTCAATTGATGTTTTACTATACATTTTTTACACCATTTTTATATATATAGATAAAAATAATGTTCAGAGAGCTTTTAAGGAAGTTCGGTATTTTCCTTAAAATAGTTATGAATTTTCCTTAAAATAGTTATGAATAGTTATGAAAATAGAATGAACTCCACAAAATAATTTAAACTTTTTAATTTAACTGAGCTTATAAAGCTCTAAGAGCTTAAAATTTCTACATGCTTTTTAATTATGAGCTTTTAAAATCGAGTAAGTTTTGCAGACGGCAACAACAAATTTCATATGAAAAGCTATTACATTTCGTCGCTCGAGAAAATAAATGTCGTATGTGAAAATTTTAACTTTTGAGATTATTGGTAAGTCCACAAAAACTTTGTAGTCTACTGTGAATTGTGTCTGCAAATTGGCCTGCAATTCTGAAGAATATTGATCCGCTAGATTTTTAATTATAGCCCCTTTTTCTCAATAATTTCAAAAGTGAAAATTTTCACATACGACATTTATTTTCTCATGCGACAATTTTCTTAAATAAAAATTTTATACGAAAGCAGAAAAGTGCTTGCTTTGCCATAACTTGCTTTGCCTTCTCCATGTAAAGCTTATAAACAAAAGTTTTGCTAAGCTAAACTTACGCATGAAATCAATAATTTTTCTTTTATTTATATAGGCACAAAAGTTATAGGAAATAATTCCATTTGATGAAAGGAATCCGCCCTTAAATATTTCTTTAAAACTTTGCCAATTTAAATGATAAAAATCTATTTCTCCTTTGAAAGCTCTTAATGGAAGAAATATAGAAATATTTGTGGTTTCGCCTCTGCCATTAACAATTCGTGACTTGCTTCGCTTTTACTCCGTTCGTTTTTGTTTTTCTTTAACTTTTGGCAAATATTTCTAAAGGATTTTGTGTTATGTTTTGTAATTTCAATAATGACGAACATCATTTGAAGCTTTTTTGTGTTGTGTTTTTTTTCTTTGCTGTGCTTTCCTTTGCTGCTTTTTTGAACATTTTTTAACAAATCAATTAATGCTGAAATCTATGCTGTTTGAAAGGAAACTGAGTATAGCTGCAAAATGAGTTAATTAACTAAAATGCGGGCGGCTGTTAAGCTACCTACACGCGGCGCTTGACCCTTGTCGATGGTTTAACTGTGAACTTTCATGTATTTGCTTTTTTTTTTTTGTTTTTGGGAGTTTGGCACCATGTGAAAGAAACTACGCAAATGTTGATAAAAGATTTAAAAACTGTTGGGTTTTTCTCTGTTCTGTTCGAGTATTTCAATGGAGCTTAAAAGCGGTTGAAGTATGTGCGGGCGGTTTGGTGGGTGGGGCATTGCTTTTTTGGTTTATGTAAATGGTATTCTATTGAGTTTAGGGATTCACTCATATGATTTATTTTTTGGAGGTAGCATTTTTTGGTTTTCATTTGGTTAAATAAACAAATCATTTTTATGTTGAAGAGCTTTTAAATTATTATCAAAAGCAGTGGTTTAGTTGCAATTTTTTTAGGGCCGCTAGGGGTAGTTTGGGTAGAGCTTTGGGAAGGGGCATAGACGAGTTTTGCATATGTTGAAAAATGTTTTTTAACTCTTCTACCTTGAGTGTTTGTCTGAGTGAATGAAAGCTTTTAAGCAAATATTATGTGTTAATTTTGTTAAATGTGCGATAAACAATTTTAGCACTTTATAAAAGCTCAAAGCATATTAAGTTTTTTTTTTTGGCAATTTAAATATTTTAAAGTGAAAGCCTTTATAGATGAGGCACAAAATTGTTGAGCTTTTAACGTGTCGGATAGCTGCTAGTTTATGTTATTGGCAAACACGGTCGAGGCACATTCAATTTCATCGAACCCACCACGCGCTCAGGTATGCCTCAGCTTCTTGCTGTTCCCGCAAAATGGTTGCCAATTGTTTAAATAAAAAAATTTTGGCGCGCAAAATTTTCACCAAATCAGCTCGTGCCAGCCACATGTCACCAAGAAACAATGAAGTGCGCGTATACGTATTTCACCGCCTGCATTTTTCTGCAGTTCAAAAATCAAGGGGGAAAAAGTACTTATTTTTTGTGTCACACAAAAATAACCCTCAAAGAAGTATTGTTAGCACAAAAGTGGAGAAAAAAAAATTCCAAAGCAACAATAAAAAGTGTGCTTAGAAGAAGTCAGCTGCAACATATAATAATAATTAGTAGTGAAATCTTGAGGCAACCCCGTGATTGTGTGTAGGTGGTTGCAGTAACGGGGGAATAAAATTGTTGGCATGCAAATCGCTGCTCAAAACAAAAACTCGCACTCAAAGTTGTATTAAATCAAAGCGAATCAATGGCATTTTGTTGTGAACAACTTTGATTGTCAACAATTTTTGTTTTTACATTTGCTGTTCTGACAGTTGTGACATTTCTTAGTTCAACGCCATTGATATCGCATTTATTTTGAATGCGTTGTTTTTCAATGTTTTGCGAGCTTTTTATTTTTAGTTATTTTGCGTGGATTGCATACGAAATGGATATGTTTTCAGATGCGTCAAAAGCGTTGCACAGTAATTCGATTAGAAGACTTTTTGTCGTTTTCAATGTTGTTGGTATAAAATAGCACAAGTAAGGCCTTTTACACATGAAGCAATTGAAAAGTAACGCAATTGCAACGCAATAGCTTAAAAAGTTGCAAGACACTCCAATTTTAAACTGAATTGCAATCTATGCTTCAGAAGAGCAAGTCATGTCGCAACGCAACATTTAAAATTCATAACAACACAAATACTTTTTAATAGCAGCTTTGTTAAATAGAAATACAAAATTAAATTAGTTCAAGCGATTCGAGTGATGAAGATGTTATTTTATATTTTTATACGCAAAAAACACAACTTCAAAATAGAATTTGGGTGCATCCATGCATAAGGAACAATATTAACTGCAGATTATTCATCGCAGAAAGGAACGGTAGCAAACTTATGTCAAACAAAACACAATATGCAACACAAAATTGCCGATTAAAGTTGCAGCAAGCAGTGTTGCATTGAACTGGTCGCAAACGTGTTGCCAACTTATTGTGCACAAGTTGCTTCATGTCAAGGCTTTGATATAAATACTTTAGTTAGCAATTTTTGTTGCAGTTGCATTACTTTTCAATTGCTCCATGTGTAAAAGGCCTAAATGTTTCTTATAACGTTAGGTCTTTGACCTGAAAGAAAAGGGATAGATTACTAGAGGAAGAATTGATTGGAACTATAAGTGAATTATCATTTAGGCAGAACAAACGTGAATAATAATTTGAATTGATTATAACCGAGGCTAGTGTTATGCCTTAACCTCGGCAAGCATTTCCAGTCCTCAGTTGTTCCTGTCCTTTAATTTCACATTTTCCACAATTTAGCTGTGGATTTTTTGTTTCAATAATTCTTAAATGTCGTAAAGAACAAAAAAAGAACCCGGATTCGAACAGGGGACCTCTGAGTTGAGTTCTTACAACCGAAACACATTATGAGCTATAACTGGGTAAAAACTGTAGATTTAATAATCAAATATTATTACAAACTGTTATGATAAATGATTATTTCTAATCCTTGAAGCTTAGAGCTTGATTTTAAGAGTAGGCGTGATACCTCCCATATAAATGGAATACATTTTGGACTATAACTGGGTAAAAATTAAAGCTATATAACCAAATTTTATAGAAAATTTTCATTTATGATTTTTTAATATCATACAAAATAATGTCTTGATTAAAAAAATGGGCTTGGTATCTCCCATACCATCTCCCATGTAAAGCTATGATAGTAAAAAAAATTTTAAATAACTTTTTCATGAACTCAAAAAAAATTGGTCAAATATTTTGAAGTTTTTCTTAGAAAATCTTGAAAAACTTTGTTTTCTTTGAAAAAAAATCTATGCACAAAAATTTCTATGCTGAGGTGAGGTTTTTTAATTATATTCTTGATTCACAAGAAAACTTTTTTTTAAAATCAAAGAACCAAAGCATGCGCCTTATACAAACAAGGTTTGGTCTTTGAACTGAAAGGAAAGGGATCGATTATTTAGAGGAATTGATTGGAACCATACGTGAAATATTGATTAGGCGAAACAACCGTGAAAGACAATTTGAATTACTTTTAACCGAGGCTAGTGTTATGCCTTAACCTCGACAAGCATTTTCAGCAGAGTTGGGCATAGTACACTAAATTCGCAGTTTCAGCTTACATGTACTGATAGTGTAAAATTATTCTCTATCTTCTATTATTTTTGACTGCTGAATTGAAAAATAAAAGCCTCACTATACATGAGTGCTAGTGATAGTGAAAAATTTCTCACTAAAATTCATGTAAGAATAGTGGAAAAAAAATGTTTACAGCTTAGTGGAAAATTTTTCTTTTGCACTAAATAAATAGTGCAAAAAAAATACTTGCACTTATAGTGAGTGGTACATTACAGAAAGTTATCACTCAATTGAAAGAAAACTGGAACAGTTTACTTGTAGTATTGAGTATTTAAATATTACACAGAAATTTGTATGTTTCTATGCTATTTTTAGTAAAATATAAAAATATTAAGTCAAACAAGAAAAATAAGCTATGCTAACAATTATCTGCTGTAAGCAATTTAACTTACATGAAACTATTATTTTAAATAACACCAATTTTATATATGTAAACTGTCTATCTGATCCTAGGTGATGCTCATTCAGAGCTGTTGTTGTTGTTTTCTTCGTAAACATATATGACCAGAAGCTCGAAAATATATTTTCTTAATTATAAATTTTTTTTAATTCGAGTCTAACTGAAATAGTTTTAAAACCAGTCATTTTTGAAAGATGAGTGGAAAAACTTTCAATTGCAGCTTTCATTTAGTGGCTGTTCAAATTTTGCACTATTTGAGTGTAGTGGAGATTTAGTAACTACCACTCAATTTAGTTATAGTGCAACAATATAACACTACCACTAAAATCCCTAGTGATAGTGAAGAGATGCTTCACTATCACTAAGCTGGTAAAAAAAATAGTGAAAAATATAATTTCTTTCAATATGTTTTAGTCTAGTGAAAGGCTGAGTGCACTCAACATTTAGTGCACTACGCCCAACTCTGATTTCCAGCCCTTAGTTGTGTTGCTGTCCTTTTAATTCCATATTTTCCACAATTAAGTTGTGGATTTTTAGTTTTCCATAACTCTTAAATGTAGGAAAGAACAAAGAAAGTGAAAAAACCATTCCCGAGCCGGGATTCGAACCAGGGACCTCTGGGTTGACAGTCCAGCACGCTCTCCACCTGAATACAAAGGCCTTTTAAGCTTAATAAAGAAACGATAACCTTAGCACTATCTAAGGATTTCCTTTTTAGTGCTTTTTGGTCAATATTCTGTGTTTTTTTTTATATATTGCTGCCTTATCTTATGGTTGGAAATTATTGGCTACACTGGTTTCCTATGTCTTAAAACTCAAAAATTGAAACAGAGTTCACTAAAATTTTTAGTTTAGTTAGATAGAAATTATATGTTTTATCTGTATTGCTATAAAAAATGTATAGTCAATTTATTTTACTTAGTAAACACATATTTTTTTTATAAATTATGTTTACTTCCGGTACCTTATATAATTTGTAACTATTAAAAAAAAAGCAAATGAGCAAAAAATTTCACTTATTTCAAAAATATCTCTGCTTATGTCAACCTCTAGCAGTTTTATGTAGTATTTCTCTCATTTTTCTATAGTGAAGGTTTTTTGTTAGTAGTTTTTCCTTCGCCTAGCTTAAAATTAATTTTCATAGTATGCTTGTATATCCTGTTAAATTGATAATGGCTTAGATGTAAGGATAATATCCATATCTCTGTAAATTGTGCAATGACAAATGTTTTTACTACTTAAAATAAAATATCTATCTATCTATTTAATATTTTCACGTAGAAAGTGAATAAGCAAAAAACTTCCCTTTTGAGTATTTGATATTTCTTGACAATGCTCAGATTTTCAGAATTCCGTTTCGACTTTTTTGTTTGTCTAGCTCTGGAGATCGATTCACTATGCGGCGCGCTGATTGCTGCAAGGCAGCTCTTGAACTTTTGTTGGTATTGGTTTTTGTTTACAAACAACCTTGAGTTTTGTGGCTGTGTTCTCCTGTTCCAACTAATTGCAGTTTATTCAATGGGGGAAAAAAGTTATAACATTTTTATATACATATTTTGCCATGAAAATTTGGCTGACTTTTTAAATAGCAGTATTTGATCTACTCTAATTGTGAAAATTACTTGTGTTGAAGTGAAAACTTCTTTAGGCGCGTTGAACGATTTTCGGTAGAGGGTAAATCTTTGGGTTACGTCATCATTGCAGCGAGTAGCTTTCGTCATCAAGACAGCGAGTAGCATTCGTCATCAATACAGACAATGAGTAGCTTTCGTCATCAAAAAAGCGAGTAGCTTTCGTCATCAAGACAGCGAGAAGCATTCGTCATCAATACAGACAGCGAGTAGCTTTCGTCAATAAGCTTGACACTGATTATTACAATGCTACCACAGCGTAGATTGTGTAATTATTCCAGTCCTTCTCAAATTTTTGTATTCGATTTATTCCAGTGATTGTCAAACTGTTACTCCAGTGACTTTTAAACTGTTACTTCAGTACAAAAATTTTTTTGCAACTGTTGCTAACGAAAACTATGTATGTATGTAGTTTGTTTTTGTTAGAATGCTCGCAGCCTTTCTATAATTCTCTCATTCTCTTTATAACTCTCTCTTGGTTTAAAAAAAAACAAAACAAAAAACAGTGTGTATGTATGTGAGTTCCTAGTATAAATCAAAACAGTATGTGGCAGGTAAACAAATCAGATAACTGCCAATTTTTGGCAGTTAAAAAATTTAACTTTAGTGCCATTTTGACTTACCTGCCACAAAATGCGTGCAAAACATGGTGTGGCAGTTAAGTCAGAACTACTGTAGTGACTCTCAAACTGTTGGACTTTTCACTTTGTGAAGGGTGTCACGGTCTAATTGACGCACTTACGTTTCTGAATTGTGTTGAGTTGTTAGTGTAGTGATTTTTGGTGCTTGCCCTTCACTTTGTGCAGTATGAGTACAATATGCCGCCTAAAGGCGACCCTGGCAATTTTCCAGCAAGGCTGTTCCTGCTTCAGGAAAACCTTAAATTGGTATGGTACACCCATAAAGGGCCTAACTTAGTATTAGTTGATGGTAAATGTGAACTCTTCCAGGTGTGGGTGAGTCTGGCATTCGTACGGGCCCAAAAGTAGGAGTTGATGGTGTCGGTGTTAGTGCTGGTAGTTTTCAAGCAAAGGGTGCCCCCCTAAAAGGCAACTTAGTTGTGATGAGGAGCCTATGGACAAAAAACGTCGGAATATAAAGGCCCTAGAGCTGGATAAGTCCAATATCTCGGTTGGAAAGAGAAAGGCTGTAAAATGAGCATACCAATTATGAAATTAAATTGTCAGAGAGCATATGCAGTCATGTGTGACTTGGGCAGTTATTGTTAGAAAATGGTATTAGTTTTGCACTGATTCAGGAGCCATATGCAGCTCAAGGTTGTATTAGATTCCTCCCTGCTGGCATGATGGTGTTTTCCGATCTCAGAGTGAACTCTGCCGTTTTTTGTGATAGACCTTCCTGGATGGCGCTGGGGTGTAGATATCTACTAAAACGTACCCTCCAGGAAATGGAAACATTCCCGGATAGATCCAGGAAACATTTCATGGAATGTAGGAAACATTCAATGGAATGTAGGAAACATTCCCTTCCGTTGGATAGGATCCATTCCTGTTCGCTGTGTTAAAAATTCATTTGGAAATATTCCTCTCCGCTGTCTTTACATGTGAATTGGAAGCAGTCCTCTGCCCTGTTCTAAAAATTAATGTGGAAACATTCCTCTCCCTTGTTATGAAATTGCACGGCCAGGATTCGAACCCGGGACCCCTGAGCGACAGTCAGGCGCGCTACCACTAGACTATCGAATTCTATAATAAGCGGCTAGGAAACAATGATATTAATATTTTCTGTTGTCATGAAAGAAGTGGTTTGGAAACAACATAAATACAAAACTACCCTTAAGCTTCCGAAAGATACGGTGGGGAATCACTTTTAGATGAAAGCCTTCCGATCTTTCCTATAGGGTAGTGCTCCCTGCATTTTATTTTTATATATACAATATTAAAGATAATAGTATAGTTTGGTATAGTTATAAAATTAAAACACTATCTAAATATAACATATTTTGAAAGAAATAAGCAAACGAGAAGAGGGTGAAAATATAAAAATTGTTTTCCGATTTGCAAGAAAATTCGTATATAGCAGTAAAGTGGTCCGTAACAGGACAATGTCTGCCCAGGAATACTATTTTTTTATATATAGGTTTTCACTTCGATCAGCAGTTCCCTCACTGCTATACTTTTTTTATATTTTCTTTAGTTAAGTTAGAATTTTTTTTTTTTTACTCATATTTAAGATTTATAAGTTACGGATAAAATAATCTATATAAATCTTTCTTGTTATTACAATGATATTATGTGAGTTAAGTATTGCTGTCGGGAAAAGCTTGGTACAAAAGTTTGTATAGGTATATAAACTTTAACTGAATTAGTTACCTCAGTTTAGAACTAACTGTTGTAGATTGCTAAAGTTTAAAAGTATTTTGATTAATTCCTGATAAATAACATCGAATTGAAGATCTTATTAAGCTTTCTTGACTTGGTAGTAAATCTACTACTTTTCAAATATTTGCTTTTTTCTTACTTTTTGAGCAGTTATTCATCTCGTTTTGTCTCAAAACTAAGAAATGTGGTTATATTTATTTAGAAGTAGATCCACTACTTTTTCATTTAAGGGAGTATTCGTCTTTTTTTAAAAAAATTTTAATATTGCTTCGAATGGCTCTCAAAGTATTTGAATAAATTTAAAATATGCTTAACTAGCCTTTCGAATCTTTTAACCCAATTTTCGAATTAATCTTAAAACCACTGATTTTCTCGAAATTCAGTTTGACTTCTTCGGTCTGATATTGAAGGATTTCCTGATATATTACCATCGATTGCTTTTTTTAAATGAGTTCGTTTGCAATAATGGGCTGTTGTTGTTGTTGTTGCTGCTGGAATTCATCAGTTTTTGCGATTACCGCCTCATCAAAAATCTAATCAATACTAAGCCTTAAAATAACCAAACATTTTAAAAATTGACCATAACATAAAAAAAACAAATTCCAACGGCGTTGATATTCTAGATAACGATGAGCACCCGCATCATCCATCCCTCCACCCACTTACACACAAAAAAGGAACGCACATTTTGATGTAAGTGTTCAGACTCATACCCAATGCATATTTATTTTTACAAACACACAGTTATGCAACAACAACATCACAAATAAAAGGGTTTCTCTGCGGCTTAGCATGGAAAATCTTAATTATTTATTTTAATGCCTAGGAATGACCAAAACTGCCTGGGTTTTATATCAGAAAAATTTTTTTAAAATAACAAAAGCATCAGGCAACAAAAACAATGCACATAGCTATATACATATAGGAGCAGACGGACGGATGGACGGATGGACGGAAGGACGTATGAACAAAAAAGATAGGCATGTGTGTAACGCCTGCTTAACGCCACACATTAATTTTTGATGTATGAGGCCCAAAAACAAAACAAAAAAATTAGACCCAAAACAAAAGGACAGGGCAGGCTGGGCGCAAAAAAGGTATGCATACATATGTAATAAAAAGGATAAACAGTCAAATTATTATTACTTTTATTTTGGGCATTTGTAAAATTTTTAATGGCATGGCAGTCAAGCATTATTTTTTGTAATTTCTGACCATTTGGACAAGGGTGAGTAGCAAGGAGGAAGTATGAAAAATTGATGTCCGCTTCTTTTTTCTTGCAAAATTATTAATGTATGTAAAACTTAGCCAATATTTATTTAGGTTTTGTGTAGCATAAATTGGCAGAAAAAAACAACCGACTTTAGAAGCTCAAAGCATAAAAAACTAAAAAGCACTCGTTTGTTATTGCAAACTTTTACTATTTGCTGAATAGTGACTGAAATAAAAGATTTATTAGCAGCAGCATGTAAGGAAGGAGCAGAATATTTCTCTGCATGCAATTATTTATTATAATAGATCAGTTGAGTTGAGTGAATGAGAAACCTGCTCCGGTCGTAGCTATTACCATTCACGCAGCTATGGTATATTTTTTATCTTAGCTACCTTTAGGTTAATTAGTCCTAATTAAATATGCATTATTTGCAACGATGGGTGAAAAGAAGTAAAAAAAAAGTAGGAAGGTGTTGGTATAGCAAAAGTGTGTTCATGCCAGGATATGATTTTTCATTTCAAGCTTTGTGTTGATTTAAGATGTGTTTTTTTGTTCTTTTATATTGTTTTTGCTTTTTCTATATCAAAAGCTATGCCTCAATGAGATAACATAAAACAATGTAGATATGTCAAAGAACATTAAAAGTTCACTTTTTTAAGTAAGGAGTACAAACATTAAAGAAAAAAAAAGCAAATGTGTAAGTAAAGTTAATAATTGTATTTTTTATAAAAAACCTTATAAAAATTTTAGGCATTTTTGCAAAATTCCTACAAAAATTTTTGAAAAAACTTGCATTAACTTTAAAAACATTTTTATTGCTTTTATATGAGTTCAAAAATGCAGTCGGGAAACGCTTGATGCAAAATTTTCTAGAGGTTAATTAACATAAAACTGCCTCAGATAAAGAAAACTTAAAAGTTGTGTCATATTTTGATAGTTAACATTAAATAGAAGAAAAGACTTTGTTTTTATATTAAATATACTATACCATATAGATATCAAGGTAGGCCGATTTGACGAAGTAAAGATTTTATATCAATTTTTAATGAGAGGACAAAAAAACCATTTTGGAGACATGATTTTCTCTGTGATGAAAATGTATCCTTACAATTTTGACTTTATCTTATTTTATGTACTTTTTTACTGAAGCCCGATTCGATTTATTTTCAAGCTGATTTAAAAAAAATCATCAGGCAAAAAACTTTACCATGCAAATTTTTTACTGATAAAGATACGGTAAAGCCTTTTAAAAGTAAAAAGCATTGATTTTTCTATTATCAGTTAAGCTTTTTACTAACATTAACAGTAAGACAACACTAATTTATATATGCCTTTGTCATAGTTGCTGTACTCGCAGACCTTTTAAACATTTTATGATTTCTATTTTTTAAAATATTTTAATTCTCTTTTTATTTTTACTTTTTTAAATATTTTTTCGAAAAACGTCAAAAAAGATTCATAAAAACTAGAGCTTCTGAAAATTGTGTGAATTTTAATGGCTTAATTTTTGTTTTTTATTAATAAGATAGAGGATAGTAGGTGGAAGATATAAAATGGTTGATAGTAGATAGTAAATAGTCGTTAATAGTTATTTTAGAAAACATGTACCAAGATAGTTGATAGAAAATAGTAGATTACTTTGTGTATCAAGAGAGATCAAAACTTAGAGGACGTCGTGGATATGATAGAGGATATTTTAACCCATTCAAGTCTGCACATAATTCCCGCCGGAACACAGGTAAAATCTCCGTTTGATACCAAAATTTCACGAATTAAAGACCCATTCATTCTCTCTTAATTCACAAAATTTCAAACAAAAAGCTAAGAGCAGTTGGTCTAGAACGTCAAAAGAAAAAATGCCTGTTTGAAAACCCGAAATTTCACAAGTTTCAGGTAAATCATTCATGATACACAGATGAATGCTCTGATTGATACCAAAATTTCACGAATTAAAGTCCCATTCATTCTCCCTCACTTATCAAAATTTTAAACAAAAAGCTACCAGCATTTATTCTAGAACTCCAAAAGCAAAAATACCTATGGTGGGGTAAAATTTCACCCCATCCGTCTGGAATGGGTTAACTACATACTTGCATGTTTTAATTAACCCTTACGTAGTCTTATGTAAGCATAATCATAAAAATTAATTAAATTTTGTCTAACTGTATCTCATTTTCCATAAATTAAAAGGGTTCTTGCTGTTAAAAAATATGAAAAAATGTCTTTATAACGTAACTAATTCAAGAGTGTTATTCTACAAAAATATTTCCCATGAACTTTTACTATAGATCTGTAAACACAACAACCATTCATTTAGTCATTTATTTGGTTGATTTCTATTTTTTTATATACAGTTGCGGTCAAAATAATAGCAGCGCCCTTATATTCATACATGTTTGGATAGATAATACTAGTCTACGAATTTCGGATACGGTAAGTCCATTTTCATTCCCATATGTACTTTCAATACTCGTTCCAACTCCGTACTCAGTTTCCTCCTATATTGTAAAATTTTCGAGATACAGGGTGTTTCACGTTTTTGGCAAGTGTTTAGTATTATTGATCTCGAATCTAAACTACTCACCATAAAATAAAAACTATAATTTTGTATTTTTGAAAAATTATCAACTTTTCCATCAATGTATCAACCACTATCGTGTCATGTGAGATTATCCAACGAAATATCAACAAATTTTGTATCTTTTCTTTTAGCGGAACAGTAACCGTCCAAATTTAAAATGTCTTTTTTCATGTAAAAATACACTTAATCAACAGTATTTTTTTAAATTCTGACTTTGGACAGTAACAGCTCCGCTCAAACAAAAGATAGAAAATTTGTCGATATTTTGTTGGATAATCTCAAAAATTTTTTCTCCACTACAGCACATGACAGGAAAGCGATTGATATACTTATGAAAAATCTAATATTTTTTCTAAAATACGAAATATTATTTTTTATTTTATGGTGAGTAGTTTAGATTCTAGATCAATAATACTAAACACGTACTAAAAGCGTAAAACACCCTGTATCTTGAAAGTTTTACAATATAGGAGGAAACTGAGTACGGAGTTGGAACGAGTGTTGAAAGTACATATAGGAATGAAAATGGACTTAGCGGATCCGAAATTTGTAGACTAGTATTATTTATCCAAACATGTCTGAATATAAGGGTACTGCTATTATTTTGACCGCAGCTGTATATTAGTACATATCGCTCATTTGCTCGAATAACGTCATAGCTCAAAAAACAAAATTTTTGGGTTAATGATGCAACATTTTTCTTTATATCATGCTTCATATTTTGTAAAAATTTCATGTTATTATTTTGAATATTCTTTGCGTGAGAGGAAAAATGCCTCTATCTCTTCAAACAAGGTGTGAATCAATTGAAAACTTTAAATGCATTTCAAGCATAATGACTTTTTTTGAGTTATGACGTTATTCGTGCAAATGAGCGATATATAGAAAAATTTAGGGAAAACTTAAAACCTCGACTTAAAAGTACTCAGGCTTAAAATTTAAGAACGCTTATAAATTCTTTTTATCTCTTTAATCGGAATAACTAGATCTATTAATTTTTAGAGCAATTGGTCCTTTGAAGGTTCCATAAAACTCCTATACTTCTTCAAAACATTTTCAAATCCATGGTATTATAGAATGTTATTGAATTACTTTTTTGAGATGAATAAAAAAAAATTTTGAAAATGACTAAAAGTAAAGTGGCGGCCATAGCTGGCTTGTTAGAGTGCGTGACATGTATTCTGAAGAACCGTGATAGCCAGGGTTTAAATCCTATCTAAAGTGTTAAGCAAAGTGAAAGCCGATTCAGACAGGCAGGCAGACAAGCGCAGGCTGTAACCTGCGAAGAAACTAGAGAGAAATAAATCCAAGCTGACTTTTATCTCGCTTGTTCACACAGGTTGCCTGCGCCTATCTGCCTGCCTGTCTGAATCGGCTTTCACTCTGTCCGCAACCTTAGAGTGCGTGACATGTATGCCAAATAACCCTGATAGCCAGGGTTCAAATCCCATCTCAGGTTGCAAACAGAGTGAACGCCGTTTCAGACAGGCGCAGGCAGTAACCTGCGAAGAAACAAGAGAGAAATAAAGCCAAGCTGACGTTAATCTCGCTTGTTCACACAGTTTGCCTGCGCCTATCTGCCTGCCTGTCTGAATCAGCTTTCACTCTGTCTGCAACCTTAGGCAGAATGTTTTTTCAATGGCATACCTCAGAGGGTAAAAAATGCCTTGTAAAGCGTTTTGAAAACTTGCTCTTTTCGCAGTCGGCATACAACTAGAAGATCTATTTCTGGGTCACTTATGTCCAAACATTTAATAAGACGCACAAGAAAACAACACAATTGATCAAAAGACGCTCGGTCATAGTCCTTTCAAGGGCTTATTTGTTTTTTTAAAGTAAATATTTTTCGTGTGGACGTTACTACACACCTATAAAAAAACTACTTAAAAAATGCTTTCTCATATTTCGACAATCCTTATTGCGGAACATCATATTTTTTATAGTTCGCTCCGCGCTCAAATCTTGGCTTGTACTATTAAGAGGGGGTTAATTATTTTTTATCGATTTTTCAAAATTTGTCAAATGATATTACAACATTTCAAGATTGTTGTATTCAAATTTCAAGTCAATCAGAAAAAAACTGACGGGAATCGGGCGTTTTAAGTGAGTCTCCGTCCCTCCCATACGGTGGGCAAAGGAAGTAAATTCTTAACTCGATTTTCTCACAACTTGCCTTTTCATAGTCAGTGGACACTTTACTTGAAATCTTCTGCGCACCAGCCCCGTATCTAGAACCCAAAGTCTGGGCATGCACAAGCATCAAGATTTTTTTTTATCTGCAATCATAAAATTTACAAAAATAAGTGCCGATTTATACAAAATATAAATTTTTCGTTCATTTTCGTTCATCGTTTTTATTAAAGTTTAATATCACATATAATATAAATAATAGATCAATCAGTAGGTAATATCAAAAAAATTGCACTCTTCGATTTTTGGCTTCAATAAATATTAAGGGGCTTGATGGTTTCCGAGGCCAAAAAACAGGTTTTAGCGATTTTTTCTTAGTTCTGAGTGAATATAAGTACTCAGTTTTTGTACACTTTAAAGCGCTATCTTTGGAGAGGAGAGTATGTAGGAATTTTTGTATATAAAATATTCATTCTTTATCCCGTGGTGGCGATAGATCGGTGGCGCTTCAAAAATAAAAGTATCATGCGGTATACTATCCAAATATAGCTCTTTAATGCGTAAAAAAATTGAGTAATTATATTCTCTCCGAACGAAAAAAAAAAATTAAAAATCTGTTTTATTTTTTTTTTTATTATTTTATTATATATTATTATATACTATTTTATGTTTGCGATACGTTAAGCTGGCCGCACAGTGTTATCTGAAATAAAAAATTAAAATGATTTATCACATATATAAGTTTCTTCTGCAGTTGAACGAAATTATATAGAAAAATATGCGGTTTTCGTTTTTTGGCTCAGTTTTGAATTCAAAGATACCATTTTTACATAAAAAATCAGCCTGTAAGAAATCGTAAAAATTTTTTGTAAAAACGATTGTTCATCTGCAAGTACTTATCATATAAAAGATGTCTGCAAAAGTTCATTGAGATCGGTGCATTACTTTGTGAGTTACGTTACGCATCGACTTCAAATATGTAGTTTTGAGAAAAACCCATTAAAAGTTTAAAAAGGTATTGAAAGCATATTTTTTATATACTCTCCAAAGATAGCTATTTAATGTGTAAATTAAATTGAGTAATTATATTCTCTCCGAACTGAGAAAAAATTTCAAAAATCTGTTTTTTCAGCCTCGGAAACCATCCTGCCCCTTAAGTCTTTTAAAACTCTTCGTAATTCATCCGACTCAAAAGCCGAAAGCGAAGGCTTGCGTAAGAGCTCATTGTTCATTGACACTCGATTTATTGTTCCAACTCGCGACAACGAAGAAAAGGAAGCTTCATTCACAGCTGTGTTGCAGCAGATTGATTGTCTCAATTGCTTTTAACATAGTATACACATTTGAAAAAGCTTTTTAAAAACCACTAAAATTTGGCAAAATATACATGTTTTTGCTTTTAGTTTAATTTTTTTGCTTTTTGAAGAATGATTTTGCTGTTCGAATATCCCATTCTTCCAGCAATTCGAAAGGCTTTGAAAGTGGTTGCAATGATTTAAATTCCAGTTTTTCAACAGAAGATTCCGCAATCAAAATATCGCTCTTCTTTGTAAAGCGAACTTTCAACGTCAAAGCACTTATTAAACAATGATAACAGTGAATCCTCGTTACGGACTATTTCCCGCCGTCCTCTACGCACAGGTTCGGCAAGTTGAAGTCTTTTCCGAACCTCTAACCTCTGTCACTGTCGAGAGTATGCGTTGAAAGTTTTTGTTTCGAACCCACGACATCCAATTTGTAAGTTCTCTAGTCTAACCTAGCCCAGTGGTTGCGCTATGTGTAATAGAAGTAATAAGCAAATATATGAACCGAATCGAGTAAATTGAGTATCAGCATTGCCAGGCTAACTTTTTACGGGTCCAAATTCAAATTATGTATCCAAATATACCAGAATTAAGTCTTAATCAGCGATGCCCAACGCCTAACTCTTTCCACTCTTTTACAATAACTTCAATATTTTCCTGATTGTTGTAATTCGCTGAAATCAGTTGCAATTTCAGCCTCGCTTCTTGATGTTATTGTTTTTGTCCTTCCGATAGCTGTTCAGAGCTTGCATGTTGTTGTTTTTGTTCTTTGGCAGCATCGATCACCGTTGTTTTGCACTGTTTTTGGCATTCGAATTGTAGACGTTAACAGCATGCATCGTATTCTTTATATTTTTTGTTGTGCGAATACGCATTGAGAAAAAAGGTTTTGAATATTTGCAGATGGGAACTTTTTTATATTGCATCAAAATAAATTATTTTTATGGGGGTTATTATACTCCTGAAAAATGGCAAGAAAAGACTTTGCAAAAAACTGGGAGTTTGTCTATTTTTTCATAGATTATAAAAGATAAAAAAGATTTTAATCTTAATAATATAACAGTATAGTTAATAATAAAACAGTAAGATAATAAAAAATATAAATAATTAAGGTTAAAGCAAATAAAAATTATAAGATTAAAAAATGAAAAAAATGTATAATAATAGAAAATTCACAGAAAAAAACATAAAAAAGAAAGTAAAAAAAAATAAAATCCAAAAAAATTAAAAACTATAAAACCAAAAAGAAAAAACGGATATCTGAAAACCTCCACGCGGTTAGAGCTGGGTAAATCAAAATGTATTGTGACTAGCAAAAAACTGAAGCATTTGAAATTACTTGATTCATTATTTTTACAGTGTACATATACATAACTACGCTGTCGTGGACTCTGCCAGCACTCGTGTTTTTGGTAATTCGTCATTGCATCGTCATTGCGTCGCTGGTTTATATCCTCTATTAATAAATAAATTTATTTAAACCACATTCTTGAAAAAATTCATAAAAATGTGATATTTTTTGAACGAATTGACGTTACCCTGCCCTTAATGAGTTCTTCCCGACTATAACCCACATTTTTGGATTTTACTTGAGTTTCTATTGAAAACTTCTGTATTTCATTTTGATTTTCAACTTTTTCTTTTTAATTTCTTTAAAATACAAAACGATCCTTTTGCCTCTAACTCCATTCATTCATTGTCAAAGTGCTTTTTTTGAGCTTTCTTGAGCTGCTACTCGGTACACTACTATTTTCGAAATACTTTAATACTCTTTGTTAATACTCTTTGCCTTGGATATTCTTTATGTTCAGCTACACTTTTTCCTTTCTGATATTTTTTCTCATTAGCTTTTACAATTTCAAACCTCATTAACATTGTGTAAACAGGCAGCAAGGATGTAAAATATCCTTTTTTGCTAATTATTTATTTAAATATTAAACAAAAAATGCACACATACAGACACATACCCGGTCACATCATACGCATACACACGAACAGTAGCAAAAAAAGAAATAAATCCACATGTAAGCTCTTGGTAAAGTTATGTATAAAAAAATATTAAGACTCATCCTCTGCCAGTGTTGCCATTGCCATTCATTGATGCAGCAAAAGTTGTTTGATTTCAGGTTTTTTGTTTGATTTTTGTTTTGTATAGCAAAGAATAACTGTTTGCCAAAAAAAAAAATGAGAGAAACTCCTTTGACTTTTCAACTAATATTTTCTAATATGTATAAATTTTTCAACCAACACACATGCTCTATAATCAATGTCTGTGTGTGTGTGTGTGTATGTGCTTGTGCTGGCATGTTATTGCCTTATATTTATTTAACAAAATGTTTTCTTTATATAAATTTTTCACATAAATTAGCAACGTTCTGCTAAGCATTGATACAAAAGTTGTGCGTGTTGGGTGCTGAGCAGCAGGCAAAAAATAGGGTTGCCAGGCGTTAAGGGTATGCATGCCGTTTGTTGGGTGACGTCTATAAAGCTGCCAAAAAGGCTGCAACATTTGCAAAAAAGGATTCGATTTTTAATGCCTGATATGACAGCCATACTTTTGTCTCATATATTGGGTGGTGGTGGTGGTGGTGGTGCTGGAAGAGCGGGTGGGGTTGGTTCTTAAGATATGCGTGCTTGTATGCGTGAGTATATCCTGCAGCTGTTTAACATACATTTTATTCTGCCATCTCACATACACACATACTGGCGCATTAAATTAGATGATTTCTAATTGCGGATGGAAAATTGCGTTCAATGATGAGTTCGTTTGTGGGCCGGGGTTGAATGGGTTGTTTTTTTTTGTTTGTTTGAGTGAGTGGGTGGGTGGCCTGAAGCTGATAGAGCAGCCTCACATTGTTTGTTCAAAATAAAAAACAGCAAAAAACATAAATGTAAATTAAAAATAAAAGGGTTGATGATGCTGGTAACACTTTTTGTTGCTCATCAGCAATGCTCGAAGATGACGATGACGCGAGGACGAAGACGACTTTGACGTTGTCGCTGTCGTTGTCGTTGTCAGCAGCAGCACAACAGGAAGCAACTTCGTCATATGTGAAAACAAATTACAACAAAAAGCAAAAAAAGAAAAAAAAACAAGTAAAAACATTTGACTTTTATATGCAGAGCACATTAATGGTAAAAAAGTATGCAGCAGCATAAACAGTTATTTATATTTATAGAGAAGGCAAAGAAAGCAGACGACAGCGGCAACAGCGATTACTTTTGTAATTCGAATTGATGGCAACTTTGAGCAGCAGCAAAAGCTTTATTTTGTCTTCAGTGTTTAATTTTTTTCTTTGCTTTTGTAGTGGTGCGGGAAATTGAAAATTTTATTATTTTCGTTGTTATTTTATTTTTTGCTTAATGTGTGTGTAATTGTAAATATTTTCGACACATGCATGTGTGTGTGTGTGTGTGTGTATGTCCTTTTTTGTGAATATTTTAAGCCATTAAATGAAAACAGTTAAAATTTTTTGACAGCAGGCATGCGGGAATAAATAAAGCAAGCAAGGAAGAGATGGCACGTAGACGAGACAAGACAACGTCAGGGCTTAAAGAAGCTGGGACGTGGTAGATGACATGTAGGAGGGCAGCTTATAAGGCTTGATTGAATAGAAAAAAAAACTTTTAAAAAGGTAGTAGAAGATTGAACACTGACGTTTTTCTTTCGAAGACGACATTTCTTCAATTAAAACAAAAAAAAAAAAGACAATCCTTCAGAAAAATCTAATTAACAAAGTTATAAGTCTTAGGGCCAATTTTTCAGTGCGAGTTTAACTCTGTTTCTGGTTTAAACTAAGCTTAAACCAAGGAGCAAGTTTTTCAGTGAATATTGACTAAAGTTTAAACTAAGGTTAAACGGCCAATATTGATGGTTTAAACCTTAGTTTATGCAAAATTTTTAATTCGCACTTCAAAACTTAAATTAAATAGAAATTAAAATGCATTCAGACGAAAAAAAATATAAGTAATGCTGAAATATATGTTGTTTTAAATAGAACATGTGTTGAAATCCTTTTCAACATTTTTCCACGCATTCTCCTTTTCTTCACTCGACGTTCGATCCGTCTTCTTGCACTCAATAGCACTTTTATATTTGCTTATTGTTGCAAGCAAGAACTCAATTTCCTTACTAGAAAAATTGCTGCTTTTCTTTTTGTTATTCATTTCAATTAAATTGCAATAAAGCATAAAGCTGGTAAATTCAGCATCAGCTGTTAAAATAATCGAAATATCGATTTTTTTTACGTTTAAGGTGTTGCCAGATTAATAACAAAACTGGTGTTAACTGAAAAAATGATTGCTTAGTTAAACGCTGATTAACTTTAATCTACGATTAACTAAACTCTTGTTAACTGGGGCTTAAACCAGCACTGAAAAATTGGCCCTTAGAGTGTTTAACAGCTATAATTTAATAAAAAAAAAAATTAATTTAAGCCGGCTTTATTTAAGTTTGGAGGAAAAAAAAATATTTATTAAAAATATTTTTATTACTACGTTCTGCTTCATAAAAAACTGTTACCTCGTGAAAATAGTTGAAGACTTTGTCCCACCAGTCACAATTTTTACTTTCTATATTTTCTTGTAGAAACTAAACTTGGCGCTAATTTTTAGTTTCTGCTGAAGTCTATTTAAACATTTCAAAGCATAGTAAAATACATCTGGCTATGTATAGTATTTGGGCTGAAATCTCGATTTACAGTGCAGAAGGCGGTGGTGAGGTATTTTTGACTGTTCCGCCAGTCACAAACCCGCCAGATGACCTTCGGGGAATCTGCCTGTTCAAAGCCAGGACTCAAAGGGTGATGGTTGGTTATTAGGTGGACAATTTATGGGGCACGGCCCATGAATTGATCTCAAAATGAGTTCATTCTTGAGGCACGGCTCTTGAATGCTCATCTGATTTCCGTAAAATAAAAAGGTTTACCTTCAGCCTTGGTTGCTGGTGCCAAATCGTAAAGAAAGCATGGTTTTGGTATTAAGTTATCATAACATTGTTATTGTAATATGCTTTCGATTTACGATCAATCCAATATAACTTGAAGAGCGGGGGCAGTCATCCATCAATGATGAGGAGACCTGATCTATCGTTGTTTTGCAGACCTAGTTTTAGAATGAGGGTTCTGTGTAAGAAGCATTGAATCCTTCGACCGAGTATAAGCCAATTGGCTCACGCTTCCTAGTTTTCCGAAAGAGGCCTTTAATTAAGCCTTAATTAAACTAACGAAGTTGCGTAAGTAGGATTGTGGTTCTCTCGGTATTTTACTGGGAAACCAATGGTTATTTTTAACCTACTCATGTTCAATTCTAGTGACTGAAGGTGTCAGAGTCAAATATAACTGTTCTAAGAACTTTTGGTCTGTAGACGGGATGTTGAAGAGCCTTGTCTGGTGGAACCTTGAGCCCGGGTATTGGCTGTCGTGGGATTGGTCCTTCGGGGTTCATTCGCTCTGGCTGTGGTTAGACCAGGAAGGTCGGTGTGAGTTACACTTTAGTTGAACTCGGGTTGGTAATTCCCTTAAATTACTAAGAGAAAAATGGTAGATAAACTCTCGTATACTTCAAAAAGTGAATGTTAGGAAGGTAAGCAACCACCGGATCAATATACTGTTACCTTTGGAATTTGAGAGCAGGCGACAGGGAAACCTAAACATTTTGAGTTGTGTCCACACATGATTGAGGAACCTGATGACATACGCGACAGCACCATAGAAAGCATCGCTTTCTAGTTTTTCATGTCAAAGTTCACCATTTGATCATAATGACGAAGTTGCGTGCCAAAAAGTAAGGGTTATATCATCGATATTTATACTGATATGACCCAAGGTTATTTTAAATAACCTAGTCATATATAAATATAAGTGGCTGAATGTGTCACGGTCATGAATATAGTCAAACTGAAGGTTCAATGTTGGTCTGTGCTATGAAATTAGGGCAACCTTTCTAGTGGATCTTTTGAATTCCGAAGGGGCGTTCGCCGACGCTAAATATTGGTCCCAAGCTTTGGTGCACCGTAGAATTAAGCCTACACTGCAGGGGTCTACGTTTAACACATAGAGGATTTCTGTCCCACTAGTCACACTCCTTTAACCAATGAAATATTACCAAAATATTTATATGAGTTATTTTTTCGGTAAAAGTTTTATAAGTCGGTTCATAATCCATTGCAAAATATCTATTTGATCATTATATTATATCAAAATACAAAGTTACAGGTCTAAACATTAAGGATTCTGGAGCAAACTGTCCCACCAGTCACTATGGAAAGCCCCATATATAACATAACAAGAAAAGAGCTCTATTAAAAGCACTGAACTTTAGTTACTTTTATTTTTAGACCTATTTTAGAATTATATATTAGAATTACATTTTAAAACAGACAAGTTGATATGTTCGTTAATGTAGATTTTCTAAACATTTCCTATCGTGGGAGTTTTTTTTTTATTTTTAATGCAGCAAAAATTACAATTTTGAACTTTTCTTGTGTGAGTAAACACAAATTCTATCACAAATTACAAAAAAAAACTTTCAAAGTGTAAGCTCTGATCTCTAGAAAATTTTGTCTACAGCACTTCTCGACATAGTTTTTGAGTCTATTTTCAAACAGACTTAATAAAATCTCTGCTAAAAAGATTTTTTTTCAAAAGTTTTTATTGTGAAATTTTTTATTTTAGTTTTGAGATACAAATAATGATAATTTTTAAAACACATTTTGTATGTAAGTTGAAATTTTATCAAAAACAGCAAAAGAGTTGCAAGTTTCGAAGCATTTAACAAGTTAATTTGGTTTAAAGCTACACTCAGAAAAAAGCATACTAAAATCAAAGAAAATTTTACTTGTTTTAGCGCCAAGGAATTTTTTTTTTATTTCAAATAAATTTTTTTTTTTTCAAATAAATTTTTCTTTGGAAGAAATAAGTTTTCTTTGAAAGAAATAATTTTATTTTTGTTTGGAAATTTATTTCTTTCTTTCAAAAAAAAATTTCCTTGGCGCTAAAACAAGTAAAATTTTCTTTGATTTTAGTATGCTTTTTTCTGAGTGTAGACTTGAGCTCTGTAAGAATTTTTTGAAACAGACTTCGCTTGCTCGTTCCAATTATTTAAAAACTTTGTATCTAGGAATTTGCCTTCAAAGTAGAAATTAAATTCAGAGCCCAATTATTTTAAAATTAAATATGTCTTTTGTTTTAACTAAAAAATTGCATTAGCTTATTTTTGTCGGTGCTTTTATAAGAGTGGCGGTATTTTTACATTACAAAAGGTGGTAGCATTGTTGCTGCATAAAATACATTTTTTCGGCCTTTTTTTTTTGGTCCTTGTTGACTTTTTTGTTTTTCTCAAAAAGAGCTTGGAAAAAGAGCTTCTGTCTCACGGCGAAATAAATTTTTCTTTCTTGTTAGCTTTGCGCACAACCTATTTAGCGTTGCAAACAGCGTTGCCGCTTTGCTTGAATTCTACCAAATGTGATAGTGTTTTTCTACAAACCGATTTTTGGTTATTTAGTAATTTTTTTTCAATTAAGTAGATTTAGGTAGATTTTTCAATTTTGTACACATTAAAAATTTGTTCAGAATAAAACTCTTAGAAATTAAATAAAAATGTACATCATGGAGTTTGGTTCGCCTCATTAAAATAATGAACATTTTGTCAACCTTCCCAAGTATCATATTTTTGAACGTTTTCAAATTTAGTTCTTTTGTTCGACGGGCGGAATTGCCCGCCATTTTTCGCATAGTTTTGCAGCAGCAAAAAGGAAGTTTTCTGACTTGACATTGATAAAAACAAATAGGAACAAGGTAGAGCATAGAACAATTAATAATATAATGCTGGCTCAGGAATTGGCCAAAAATAGTACTGATATTTACACCGTTTGGCCAGCTAAAACTGATTTTTAAATTTTGTATGGAAAACTTTTTTTGTTATGCCCCTTTTAAAGTTTGTATAGCTTTATTATGTTTCTCTAATCAAATAAAAAAAAAAGACTGAGTTTTTGAAGTAATAAAGGCTAAAGGGAGGGAAATACTTGATTTTTACTTAAAAGTTTTAAAACACAAAGAAATGAGGGGCATGGTGCTTATAAATATGAAACGCCCCTACATATGTATGTATAAATTTTCGGGTTTATAATAAAATGTGTTTGACAGACATTTTTACAGTCTTCCAAAAAGAGTATTAAACCTTATTTTGCTATGATAGTTTTTTGTTTAATTTGGTGGATTGCTTAGATGAGATTGGTAGCTAAAATTTTATTTGAGTGGCAACACTGTTTGCAAACCACCTTTATTTTATGTTGTTCAAATAGAGCTTAAATAAGAGAGATTTTTTTCTCGCTGATTTTATTTTTCGTTTCAAATAAATAATGTATCACGTGTTCGATTTCACTTCAATGGAACCTTTTAAGAAAGTCTTTCTGTAAGTAAAGTGAATCGATAAAAATTTGTCACTTTTCTCATTAGCTTTGAGGCAAGTGAGAATTCTACCATTTATCTAATGTCAGTAATGTTGTGTATTATTAATTTAAAAGTACTCGCAATATACCTTTAAAAGTTGAATTTTTTACTGTTTGAAATATTTCGTTGTTATTATAAAACGTTTTAATTTGCCAGGTAATATAATTTAGAAATAATGCCTTTTTACATAACAGTTAAAACTTTTAGCAAAACAATAAATGTTTGAGCTATGAAAAAGTACCCGGTTGCATATATTTGTAAGTTATCGTTGCACAGCACTAAGTGTCAAATTATTTACATTCATAATTATTGATTATTTCTGCACACATCATTGTTACATAGTTAATTTTCTTAAACTGCAAATATTCATTTTTTTGCACCTATTCATGGGCGTCCGCAGGGGGCACGGGGGTGCGCTTGCCCCCCTAGGCAGTGGACATTTTTTAAATACTTTCATATTAAATCAAAAAGCCGTAAGCTACACTTAAAAAATTTTACGGGAGACTCAAAAAACTTTGTAAATTGTAATTGAGTTGCGCTCAAACTTAGGGATTTTAGAACTTTTTTAATAAAAACGTCGTTTTTAGTTGTAGGAGTGTAAAATTTAGCAGAAAAATGTATTTTGATAAGGTAAATCAACAATCAATAAAAAAGTCGACTTTGAGATTATTCTAACTTACGGCATTTTTGATTTTATATGACGATATTTTCATTATACGTATCTACAGTAATAAAACTAATATTCTGTTTGTTTGGCCTTTATACAAATCTAAACAGCTCAACGGATTTTGCTCAAACTAGGTATACATATTAGGTGCATCCCAACTTAAAATGTTACATACTTAGTTTTTGCCACGCCCCCTCCCAAATTTTCAACTAACGATAATTTAGTTATTATAGAACTTTTTAGTATCGGAGATTTTTGTGTATTTAATTTTGAAATATTTCTGTTATTTTGACATCAAAAACACTCACATATCTTCAAAATTGGAGAAATTTTCAGTACAACGACTTTTTCATAAAACATCGTTACCTAAGAATGAGAAAAAAACGACATGAAAATCAAATTTTGGTCTTTCGATGCAAATATCTCCGCTGTCCATTAATATATTTCTTTCAAATTTTTTTTGTTCAAAAGTTGAATAAAATCACTTCACAAAAATAGCTTGAACTGTACCGTTAAATCAGTGTATATATGTTGTATGATTATGTCAAAAAATGTCCAAAATATTGACTTTTTACTCAAAAAATTACTCAAAAATTGTTGTTGTTGTAAAAATGAAATCAATTAAAAATTGCACATCTGGCTACCTTTCATATGACATAGCATTTATTTGCAAAAGTTCTTCCAGCTAAGCGCATAAATTATTTTACTGTTTGTGTCATCAAAACAACAGGGTACCCCCTTTGATTTTTTTCGCGAAATTTATTTTTTCCAAAATGTTGTTTTTATATTTTTTACAAAAAAGTAAAGTCTCAAAAATAATTTATGTGAAAAAATTACCCCAATATCTCTTTCCAATCAAAAGTTATGGCTTAAAATCTATTTTTTCATAACAGTCTTTTAATAAAACTGAGTTTTGTTTAAAAATTCTCTACATAATTTGAGCATCCTCATTTATCTCTAAGAATGAAGTTGTGTGTCTAGAGTAATTGTAAACATTTTGGTTTATATAAAATCTTCCTTATCTACTTACTTTTTGCCTCCCCACAAGAGGCAAAATAATTAGCTCCGTGATAAAAACTTTTATGTGATAACATTTGCTCAAAACAGCTAAAGCTTTAACTAGGTATCCCTTAAATATTTCAAAAATGTAAGTGGAAGTTATTGATAACGTCATATTACACTCTAAGTACTTTGTAAAAAATGATCGAAAATACTTGCATACTTCATATATTCGCTCCAAACAAACCGCCCACAACTTTTATTGATTGTAAATTTTTGTTCATTTTATTCTTCTATCAGCCTAAGATTATACTTCAATATGAGAAAAAAACTGCAACATTTATTTGCAACTTTTGTAATTAGTTTAGTTTTTCTACTGCTGCTGCTGTTGCTGCTGCTACTTTCAATATCGCAATCGAAAGCTTAAACCGGAAAAAAACTACAGACTAATTTGCCAAAAACTTTTAGCCAAAACATATTTTTGGCAATTTAAAGCTTCCTTAACTAAGCCCAAATACAGCAAAGCAAAAAAAAAAAACCAACAACAAAAAATAAAACACCAAAAAACAAACACTAATAGCCTCAAATTTGGTGAGTTTTGATATTTGTTTGTTTGCAATACTTCCGGGCCGCCCGGCTTATCGATACAAACGTTAAACAATAAATTTAAATACTTTAAGGCAAAAGTTATGTCGACTGACTGGCTAGTGTGAACCCATGCCACCCAACGAATCGCTAGAACCCAGACTTGTAACGTATTAATTTGGCTAAATTTAACCCGTAATGACTTTAAAAGTAAAATTAATGAGGGTCGGCAGCTAAAAAACTACAACAAAAAACTAAACTAAAAATACTTAAGGACATTGTTGGGCATGCTGCGATGTCGTTGGTTATGGCGGGCAGGCTGGGCGAAGGCAGAACAGCATGATTGTCGATTTTGTGCACACAAAGTCATTATAAAAAACTATTGAAGTATAGTTTGGCAAAAAGTTTTTTGGATTTTTTGCTTCGAACTGAAGTATCGAACGGAAATACATTTGGGCTGTTTGTGCAGGAGCATATGAGTACATACGTTTATGTGGGTGTGGATGTGGGTGTGTGTGTTTGAGTGTGAGTAGCTGTTGTGGTTGGGGGCAACATAAAATGTGGTTTATTTGGTTGCTTAAGCCAAGCAAATACTTGCAGTGAAATATTAAATTTTAATGGGGGTTAATTGGCGAAAAGCAAAGCACACAGGGTCCTTTTTAGGGCTCTTTACAAAGTGGCAACCATGACCGTTGCCATGCAAAGCACTACTCACTCACTCACTCAATGCTAGACATATTCGATGTTATCACTGGCAGACTTTTATCGAACCGTAAACTATTTTTGCCAAAATTTAAAATTGTTTTGTCTTCTTTTTCTTCTCTTCTGCACAGCGAGCCACACTAGCCGAAAAAGAAGTGAACACTTTGAAGGAGCAACTTTCTACAAACAGCGCGGACGAAGCAAGCAACATACCACCAACAGCAACAACGAATAATTGCACAGCAACAGCGGCTGAGAATACGTCGACAACAACAACAGGAGGAGCTGCAACAACTACAACTACAACCAACACATCAACAACAATTGACAGTCATACAGCTGATAGCAAATTGTTGAGCAGCGTTGCTGCTGCCATCACATTGCATCAGAACGGTGGCAATTTATTGGCCACAACTCCATCGCCCTCGCCGCCTCTCTCCGAAGGCGGCAACAATTCGATACTCAGCAACAATTTGAGCAACGGCTGCATAAATCCAAAATTATTTTTCAATCACGCGCAGCAAATGATGATGGAAGCTGCTGCAGCAGCTGCAGCCGCTGCCGCCGCCGCTGCCGTACAACAGCAGCAATCGCCAATGCATTCGCCCATACAGCAGCAACAATTGCAAGAGGCTAGCAATCACAACAACAACAACAATAACAATGATGCCAGCAAATTAATAACAACGTTAACAGCAGAGCTGAATATAACACCCAGAACAGCAAGCAATAAAATTGCTGCTGCTGATGATGCCACTGACGATGATGATGCTGATGCTGATGACGACGATGATGATGCCGATGACGACGATGATAAAGCAGCAGCAATTGCTGTTGCCAGTACTGATGTTAGTTGTAGTAATGAAAATAACAATAGTTGTAGAATTAGCAAAAATAGTTGTAAACGTGGTGGTGACGTTGGTGAGGATCACAACGAGATCGATGATGATAATGAAGACGATGAGCACAATGTTGATAGTAGAAATAGAAATAATAATAATAATGATAATGACAATGGTGAGAATCATAATGATAATGGTCATGAAGATGCCGCTAATGTTGCTAACCAAACGCATATTGCAAGCGGGAAGAAGCATATTGCTGCAGAAGCAACAACAAGAAATCAAAAACCACGCAACAATCATGCTGTTCTAATAGCTGCCAAAGACAAAGAGGTAAGTGACAAATTTATACACTACATAATAAAATAAGTTCTAAAGAAAAAAAAAACTACTGCAGTTATTCACAAAAAAATAATTTCTCCAACTCTAAATCCTGAAACTGGAATTTGTTAATCAATATATACAAAAACTTATCGTACAAACCGCAGTACTTACTTCACTTTTTAATATTTGAGGCGTTTCTTTTGAAAGTGCCTAAGTCCATTTTCCCAAAAAAATCGATCACCACGGATTTTTTTATGTTCTTCTTGATGAAAAAAAGGATTTCTTCTTTTATTTTGTTTTGAAGCGCCGCTCTGCATTGACATGTAGCTCACTTTTCACCTTTCGAAGGTCATATGCAGGGACCGGATATAGCAGTTATTTTCGAAATTTCTATTCAAAAAGGCAGATGGCAAGAATAAGTCTATTCGATATTTGAACACAGCATTGCGATGCTTGTTAGCTAAGGAATAAAATAAATAAAACTGTGCACTTTTTTGTATCTTTTTTTCGCTGTATTTGATAACTTAAACGTTTTTCACTTAATTTTGGTATAAGGAATGTCGTGGTGACACTTGTTTCACCACTTTACCGAACATTTTAGAACAAAATTTTCTTTTTTAAGATATATCAAAAAGCACTCATTTTCATGTTGATAACTCTTGAACCATTAGGATTTTCATTTTAGTTTCTTGGGCGAAATTCTTTCTATAACTCTGGCCAACAACTTTGCTGAATAAATGAATATGAAAAAATCGCTGCCAGTGGGTCTTATCGAGTGATTCTTACAAAAAGTCAAACGAAAAATTCGAACAACATTGCGTATGAGTAACATTTTTTGCTTTGAAGCATTAAAAGCGGGCAATACATATGTCGCTTATTAAAGGTTTAAAGACAATATTAAATGATTTTTCGTTATATATTTATTCAACAAAGTTGTTGGCAAGAATAATAGTAATAACTTTGCTGTAGAAACCAAAATAAAAATCCTAATGGTTCAAGAGTTCTCAACATGCAAATAAGTGCATATCTGGACTAATTAAAAAAAAACAAATTTGCACTAAAGTCTTCGGTGAAGTGGAAAAACGGATGTTACCACGAGATTCCTCATATTAAAATTAAGTGAAAAACGTTGAAATTATTAAATACAGATTATCGTGCCGCACAGTGCAATCTGTAATTATTTTAATTTTTTTGATTTTTTTTAAAAAAATCAATATATAATCCTTATTTTTTGACCAATTTTATTTCGATTAAAAATAAACGTTAAAATTTGACTTTTATTTTTTTAATAATATATAAAAGTTAAAAATTAATTTTTATTTTGCGATCAAAAATAACAGTTAAAATTTTACTTTTATTTTTCGATCTAAAATATAAGCTAAAAGTTTACTTTTATTTTTTTGGTCATACATAAAAGTTAACATTTGACTTTTATATTTGCGATCAAAAATAACAGTTAAAATTTGACTTTTATTATTTCGATCTAAAATATAAGTAAAAAGTTGACTTTATTTTTTTTTATCAAATATGAAAGTTAAAATTTAACTTTTATTTGTTCGATCAAAAATAACAGTTAAAATTTTACTTTTGTTTTTACGATCAAAAGTAAAAGTCATATTTTAATTCCTATATCATCTGCTTGCAGTCGTTGTTCCAGCCGTTTGCGAAATAAATGAAAACAGAATTTGCAATGATAAGCAACTAAGCGATGCAACGCAACGATATGAAGATTGAAAGCAATGATTTTTTTTCTGTTCAAAAATGTTACCAATATAGGTTTAAATGAATAAAAAATCTACTCTTATAATTGTTTCAAAAATTTAAACTATTATTATAGTAAGTAAGAAATAGCATTGAAAAATTTTAAATTTTTATTTTTGATCGGAAAAATAAAAGTCAAATTTTGACTTTTACATTTTAACTGTTATTTTTGATCGAAAAAATAAAAGTCAAATTTTAACTTTTATTTTTGATCGAAGAAATAGAAGTCAAATTTTAACTGTTATTTTTTATCAAAAAAATAAAGTCAAATTTTGACTTTTAAATTTTAACTGTTATTTTTGATCGAAGAAATAAAAGTCAAATTTTAACTGTTACTTTTGATCTAAAAAATAAAGTCAGATTTGACCTTTAAATTTTAACTTTTATTTGTGATCGAAGAAATAAAAGTCAAATTTTAACTGTTATTTTTGATCTAAAAAATAAAGTCAAATTTTGACTTTTAAATTTTAACTGTTATTTTTGGTCGGAAAAAAATTCAAATTTTAACTTTTATTTTTTATCGAAGAAATAAAAGTCAAATTTTAACTGTTACTTTTGATCTAAAAAATAAAGTCAAATTTGTCTTTTAAATTTTAACTTTTATTTTTGATCGAAGAAATAAAAGTCAAATTTTAACTGTTTTTTAGTCTACAAAAATAAAGTCAAATTTTGACTTTTAAATTTTAGCTGTTATTTTTGGTCGAAAAAATAAAAGTCCAATTTTAACTTTTATTTCTGATCGAAGAAATAAAAGTTAAATTTTAAGTGTTATTTTTGATCTAAAAAATAAAGTCAAATTTTGACTTTTAAATTTTAACTGTTATTTTTGGTCGAAAAAATAAAAGTCAAATTTTAACATTTATTTTTGTAGTAAAAGTAAAATTTAAACTGTTTTTTTTATTGAAAAAATAAAAATCAAACTTTAACTTTTATTTTTGATCGAAAAAAATCGGTCAAAAAATAACGATTATTTGTTGACTTTTTTGAAAAAATCATAATCGTTACGGTTTCTGGTCATATGTTTTTTTTTGTTGCGCTGTGCTTGTTGAACACAAAAAGAAGAGAGCAACATGACTATCGTTATTGAAACACTCGCCACACAAAAGTGTGAAAACAAAATAAACAATGCGTGACAGCTGGAATGATTTCTTCAAAAACTTAACACTTTAAAAAAATAAACTTGTTATAAAAATTTCGAAAGGAAAATACGAATGAAAAAAATGCTGCAGCACAAATATGTAATTTAAAAACTTATTTCATAAAAATTGGCCCCATACTTTTGAAGTTTACCCGGAACAAAAAATATTCACTTTAATTAGATAAAATAGTATAGATATAGAAATTTTAAATCATTAAAATTTTGTTTAATATGAAAGTTGAATTGCCTGATTGCATTAAAAAAAATACAATTTTAAGGGATATGCAAATGCACACTGAGAAAAAAACATACTTTGAAATTAAAAAAAAAATAAAATAGATATTTAACTCATTTGCGTTTCTACAAAACAAAATTTAAAACAAGCGTGTTTAGTTTTCAACTATAAACTCATTTCTGTTTTTTGTATAATTTTCTCTTATTATTTCCTTCCAATAACAAAAAATACGTCGCTATCAGAGATTGAATTAAAAAATTATGTGCAGTAGAATCATAAAAATTATTGCCAGACAACTGAGACCCCGATTTTACATTTGATTGTTTGAAAATATTTTTGAATTAGTCTTACAAATATTGAACATAAAATGAAATAAAAACTAATTAATTATTTTGATATTTAAAATATTTCAAGCCTTAATAAAACGCAAACTTCATCGAATTAAGTCAAAAAATTTTAAAAAGTTAAAAAAGGGCTGTTTAATTTATTTGTTTTTAATTTAATAACACAGTGCAACACCAAAAAAAAAATAACTATATACGGACACCACTACGTGATAAAAGACAAAAAAAAAGACCCCTGTCTCCCAAGTTTTGCCCAAAGTCCTCCAGTTTTTTTTTATGGGCCCCCAAAGATCTGGGGCCTCGGTGTCATTTTTGCAAAGAAATTATTATTTTCTCAAGCTCATATCTTGCAAACCGTTTGGAATTTTGATTTACTCTCTGAGGCAAGTTGTAGCTCGTGTCATAAAGAACAAAAATTGTGAACATATAATATAAAAAAAACTTCATCTTCAAGGTCAAAATCGCAAAAAAACTTTAAAAAATGAGCGAAAAATGGCCCAAAAAGCTTTTTTTATTTTCAGTTTTTACGAACAAATTTACTTTATGAAAAATGAGCCAATTTTCTTTGGCCTGGTAGGGCTTACAGCGTTGATTTAAACCCCAAAGTTTTTTTAAGGAGGCCGGTCTAACTTCTTGAGATATAGGCCTTTATAGCTTGAGTATATAATCGCTTATATCTCACCCATTTCTTATCCGATCTGGTTGAGATGGGTACTATTGAGAAGACCTTTGAAAACGCTATAAATCTGTATATAAATATGTTAATTTTTAGTAACTCATTGGGGCAAATTAAAAAAAAAAAGATTTTTTAACCTCACTTTTTTAATAAAAATCTGGTTTTCTCAAAAAACAGCCCTAGTAAAAAAAAATAATTGAAGTGTAAGAAAATAAGTGATTTCTTACAAAAAAAATTGATTTCAAAACTTTGAACGTAAATAATTGTCAGTCAGGAGGCCGAGTGTGTGAGTGCACTGTACCTTCACTGATAGTAAGTGCATTCTAATAAAAATTCTCAAGCTGGTGGGTGAGTTCCCGTGCCCAAGCTGTCAAACAACTACCTGGAAGCAAACATCTGCATTGAATTCATATAAAAACAACCCAAAATATAAAAAAAAATACCTGGAAACACATTTTAGCTCTTGTCATAAAGATTAAATTGTGAACATATAAAATAAAAAAAAAAACTTTGTATCACCAAGGCCGCCAACTCCAGATCGTAGTACAGAATGTACAGGAATGACTAGAGCAAGTGGTGTTACTTATGAAGATCCATTTGATACCGATTACACAGTGCAACACGAAAAAAATAACCATATACGGACACCACTACGTGATAAAAGACCAAAAAAAAACAAGACCCCTGTCTCCCAGTTTTGCCCAAAGTATTTGCTCATATGTTCTAGAAAGTTGTTTATTAAGATCTTAGGTTCATTTTTGTAGTTGATTATTTCCTTGAATTTTGAACGGTTTGCTACCTATGGACCTGAACAGGGGGAAAAAAACGGTAAAAAAATTGAATTTTTTAAGTTTTTTGCAATTTTGACCTTGAAGATGAAGTTTTTTGATTTTATATGTGCACAATTTTTGTTCTTTATGACAAGAGCTACAACTTTGCCTCAGAGAGTAAATCAAAATTCCGAACGGTTTGCAAGATATGAGCTTGAGAAAATGATAATTTTTTTGCAAAAATGACACCGAGGACCCTCATCTTTGGGGGCCCATAAAAAAAATCATGGAGGACTTTGAGCAAAACTGGGAGACAGGGGGTCTTTTTTTTGGTCTTTTATCACGTAGTGGTGTCCGTATATGGTTATTTTTTTCGTGTTGCACTGTGTAATCGGTATCAAATGGATCTTCATAAGTAACACCACTTGCTCTAGTCATTCCTGTACATTCTGTACTACGATCTGGAGTTGGCGGCCTTGGTGATACAAAGTTTTTTTTTTGATTTTATATGTTCACAATTTAATCTTTATGACAAGAGCTAAAATGTGTTTCCAGGTATTTTTTTTTATACATTGGGTTGTTTTTATATGAATTCAATGCAGATGTTTGCTTCCAGGTAGTTGTTTGACAGCTTGGGCACGGGAACTCACCCACCAGCTTGAGAATTTTTATTAGAATGCACTTACTATCAGTGAAGGTACAGTGCACTCACACACTCGGCCTCCTGACTGACAATTATTTACGTTCAAAGTTTTGAAATCAATTTTTTTTGTAAGAAATCACTTATTTTCTTACACTTCAATTATTTTTTTTTACTAGGGCTGTTTTTTGAGAAAACCAGATTTTTATTAAAAAAGTGAGGTTAAAAAATCTTTTTTTTTTTTAATTTGCCCCAATGAGTTACTAAAAATTAACATATTTATATACAGATTTATAGCGTTTTCAAAGGTAGAGTCTGAATAAGTAGACTAAATTCGTACAAAAATAAAAAAAAAACACGTCAAACTGTTTAAAAAACCAAATAAAAAAGCAGTAATGTTTGTGATCTAAAAAAGCAAAAATTTACCGCTTATTAGAGCTTCGCGTTCGCTTATGAGATTTTTTTTCATAAATAGACATGTTTGTGTGTCCGCGTCTTTTTTTATCGCAAATTCCGTCTATGGGAGAGCATTTTCTATGAAAAAACCAAAAATTGATCGTTCCCAAGAATGTGTCCGCTTATAGGAAATGTCCGCTTATAAGAGCGTCCGTCTATTGGAGCTTTCACTGTATTATGTTTCTATATTGCATAATTTCTTTAAAAAAACAATATTTTTTTTCGTACCCATCTGATTGTGCAGCTCTTTCGATTTTCGCTTGCGGTAGAATCTTCAGGCTCTGAGTCCCAAATCATGGTTCGTGCCGATTTTTATCTCCCGTTGCAAAATTTTCTGTTTACTCAGTGGATTACATCAAATTCGGTTCTGCACGGCCTTGATGGCTTGTGGCGTTTTCACTTCGACAACGAACGATCGATTATAACAGCGTATAGTCGAATAACTTCACTGCACGGTACACAAAAGTTCGAGTGGCATCCAGCGGCGCAGTATCCGGAAGATTTTCCAATTTTCGAGCCACATTCCATTTATAGAATGTATGCTTATGTAGCATAAATGTCACTATGCCAAATAGCCGTCAGGTCGAAGTGGATGCATTCAATGGCTCTCAAGAGCAAGTGTGTTCAATTCGTGTATCAAAACATTTTCAAGTTCTAGGCATAAGTAGACATAAGATCTAATATTTAAAACATACTCGAATGAATAAAAATCCAATGAATACCAAAAAACTTACCCAAAACAAAGTCATTAAAAAAATACAAAGTCTAATAATATTCTGGCAAATTAACAAATTGTTAACCAGTATTTTGAATATTTCTATGTGTTTGTTGTTTTCAATACAAAATTTAAAGCTCAAAAAACAAAATTTTTTAATGAAATTGTCAATAACACTGCTTTACAAATAATTAATTTGTGTTTGCACCCCGGACCAAAGTATTTTTTTATGAGTAATTAGAGGTCGGTGATCACAGAAATGGTAAATTTTTTTTTCATTTCGCGGGTTTTCTAGATATCGATAAAAATGTATTTTTTAGGTAGTGGGTCGACTCAAACCAAAATATCTCGTTGTTGGTAAACCCAAGAATTAAATTCTATATATTTTTGAAAAGCCAACAAAATTACGCATATAGTGACATCTTAAGCTTTGCAATCAACAGTAAATTAGCAGAGATAAAGCTGATCAAAATTTAAATTTTATGAGTTTTTTGTGATTTTTGGAAAAAGTTTGCCGATTAAAGGAACAACTTTGCCTCAGAGAGTAAATCAAAATTCCGAACGGTTTGCAAGATATGAGCCTGAGAAAATGATAATTTTTTTGCAAAAATGACACCGAGGACCCACATCTTTGGGGGGCCCATAAAAAAAAACCTGGAGGACTTTGGGCAAAACTTGGGAGACAGAGGTCTTTTTTTTGGTCTTTTCTCACGTAGTGATGTCCGTCCGTATGTGGTGATTTTGCCATGACATGCTAGTAAAAAGTTAAATTAAGAGTGTACTTTAAACCTATATTAAAAACTATTTAAACGTAAACATTTAAAACGCTAATAAATTAAACATGCACGATTATTTTTTTATTTCCTCTACCAGAATCCGTTGGTCGAAGTCTGCAATTAGTTTGCTTGTTGTACTGTGTATTTTATAGAGAAGTTAGATGCATCTTAGGTATATTTTCTTTACCTAAATTTTCTCTAAAACAAATTTGATATACAGTATATGAAATCTTGAAACAAGAATTCGTTAGGGAAAGAAATAGAAGAAAAGTTCGTAAGAAATAAAATTCACTTTAAAAAAAAATCTCTAAAATGATAATTATTTGTCAATCAGGAATTGCTTAACCTTAAAGCAACTGAATTTCAATCGATTTGAAACTAGTTTTTTTTAAATTTTTTTAAATATATTAAATTAAATTAAATTATTAGTTAAACTTATAAATTAAATAGCAAAACTTGTAAATTAGAGTTTTTAATAGCATTGCTCTAACTAGAATTCCGTAAGTCGTAAGCTAAAACTTTTATTATAAAACATAAATTCGCAGATCTTACAACTAAAAACAATTGATTTCTAAGTATTTACTATTTATTAAAATAGCAAATCTTTTGTAAATTCCAAAATCTCGTTTTAGCCAGTGTAATTTATTGCTAAATTAGTCCTCTAAACAGGCTTCGAATGAAACTACTTAGGCTTTTCTTTTTAATAGCACAATTATTCATGGCAAAAATATCAATTTCCTCACAAAACCAAAACGATTTCCCCCGAAACAAATTCAGCAGTCCTTCCCTTTTCCTTTTGAGTGGCACAATTTTTCTTCACACAGCACAGAAATTATGTTAAATCGCATTTTCCTATGCAAACAAGCTGAAATTGATATGCTATCAGCTACAAAAAGGTGCAAGGTCCTTAAGTCACACCCCCACACCACAGACTGACAGCTCGACACACCAGCCACGCACCCTCTCAACAAAAAGCTACATTAAATACACTACAGCTAAAAACAAAAATAAAACACCAAAAATAAAAAATAAAAAATCAAAAAGTCTCAACAAAACTCAACAAGCTCAATGAATTGTAAAGCGTTAAGATAGAAAGAAAAAAAAGTAAGATTTTTCCAAGTAGCGGGTAGAAAAAACTCGACCGCAGAGACTTACGCACAATGACGATGGCGAACAATCAGTCTAGCTGGCTGAGTAAAGAAAAAAAAAATACAAGAAGGCCAATGTGAAAAGGGCAAAAGCCCGGAAAAAGGAAAAGGCAAACAAACGCAGAAGACATTATTGTTGTTGTTGTACCAAAGTTAAAAGTCCAGCTTCCTTACATTCCGTTTTTGTTTTTTGCTGGAATAAAAAGGGATTTCCTGCCGGGTTCCACTTTTTTCGCTTTTCTATAAGCCGCATTTTGTTTTCCTTACACAATTTTTGTTGTACTTCCAGTTGTTTGTTGTGATTGCTGAAGCATGCTAAGACATGTTTAAGCAGGCTAAAGTCAATGGGAGACAAAAAAAATAAATAAAAAAAGAGGGTTCGTCATTATATTATTGACAACGCAATTTTTACGCCTTCAATTGTGTAAAGTTTGGCAATCGTTTGTTCTTGTTGTTTCTGTTGTTGTATTTTGAGGTTTTTATTTGTTTTTGTGTTGTCAATTTGATTTGAGCAAAGTGCTCAAAGTAGCTTCGATGAAGAAAAAACCAAAATTCAAAAATAAAGGGTCAAACATCATTTAACTTTGAAACTATAACATTTAAAGTAAAAAGTATGACAACGTTTGGGGAGAAAAAAAGGATTAAACAGAGGTGGAAATATAATAGAAAAAAAAGCTGCGAAAAAATTTAACAATGAAATGTCCAGATGCTGAGCAATGAAATCAAGTACTGATATTTTTCTTTACTAATGCTGGAAAAAAATCATAAAAAAGTAAAACAAAATGTGTTAACAACAAGAAAAGCAAGGCGACATATGTCCTTGCCTTGCGACTTTTCAATACACTTATCAATAGACTCTTCACTACTGAAGTAAGAATTAAGAAGTTAGAAAATATGTTGCAACACAAAGATCGCGTGGAGGGCGGCTGACTATTTTAAATGCAGGGGCTTTACTCTGTAATGCGATTCGAAAAGCAAATGCGATTCGTAAACAAAATCACACCATGTAAATACATTAATTAAAATTACTAAAGGGCAGTAACTTTCTACCTCTGCTTTAAAATACTGTTTTTATCTGCATTAAATTCGAACTAATCAAAAATTAGTCAAAAAACCATGTTAATACCTGGTGCGATTTTGTTTTCGAATCGAATTTGCTTTTCGAATCGCATTACAGAGTAAGGCACCAGGATTCGCACAAAGTTTTGTGTTTTTAAGCTTCCATCAACAAAATGTGTTAACAGAAAAGTGGCATAAATTCTTGGCACAACAAAGAAATGCTACATATTTGAAGACATGTAGGTTGTCATTTTGAGAAGTAAGGAAAGAATAAAAGATCCCGCTTGTATAAATTTGTCAGTGATGACATTGTAAGGCAGAACTGTAAGCGGGGGAAATTTGATTTATATTGTTAATATCGATAGTTTCTTTTCATTGGCATGACAACAGTTTGACTTTATTTGTCTATGTAGCTACATCGTGTGTTCTAACAGAAAGTTTTGCAGTGAAATGTAATTGTGAAAATGTTTAATCTTTCCCAGTGGTAAATGGACACATGACGTAACCACTTATTTCTTAAATACAATGTAGCTGTGAGGCCTCCTAAGTCTGTTTACAATTCTCAATTACATTTGCTTGGACATGCCCGCTAAAACACTGATGACTATTTGTTTTACACAGCAAGTGACGATGGGAGTAGGTATGCACAATATAGATGAGAACAAAAATGACTGATGCACAAAACTGGAGAGAACACAAATTATTGAACGAAAATTCTCTCTACGCCAAAAACACAACGAAAACTAAAAACACTCCAAAAAGAAGCAAATACAAGCAAATGATGCCATAAATTTTTTCACAATAATTTTTACAGTTTAATGAACGAATTTGTTACCTTTTATCGAGAAATCAGAATTTATATTTAATAACACGTAGTTCTTTTATACACAAAATTTTGTTCTGGTTTAAAAATATAGATTTATCATAAGGTATCGCAAACACACTTCACTGCAAAATTCACTGCAGACGAATAAAGTCAAACTGTTGCTTGAAAATGAAAAGAAAATAATTGGAGCACAAACAAGACTTTGTCACAGCCTGCTTACAGTTCTGCATTACAATATCATAACCGACAAAGTTTTACAAGCGTGTTGTTTATCAATGTAAAACGAAGGCTGAACGTTGTGCGAGACACGGTAAGCAATACAATTTTCCATATAAAAAAATATTGTCGCTCGTTTCTTTCACGTCGTTCAGCGTTCGTTTCGTTTTACACAAAGATGCAATAGTTCTGATATTCTAAAGAAAAAGGTAATAATTCCCTTGATTTTCGGGACTAGAAAGAGGTTGGGATTGACAGCCAGCATTTGCACTTATATAAAAATTTACAGTAAATTCTACCGATACGGATGGTAAACTGCAGATTGAAAACGAGCCAAACGATAAAAATTGTAAATTTTACCGTTCAGGAATTGAAACCTACTATAAACCTTGTTGAGTAACAGTAAACCGATAGCTATACCGCAGAAGTTTTTTAATAACAATTTTTGTGCATGTACCCAAAAACTTGTTGGTTAACAAATTGACAGCAGCTCAACTATAGAAATTGTTGAATCACAATTTTGACCGTGGATTTACTGCAAAACCTGTTAGGTTACAATTCTACAGTAGTTTTATCGCAAAAATTGTTGAGTATCAATATGTACAGTGTGTCTACTGTAATACTGTCGGCCTTGCTAGTCTAGTGGAGAGTGCGCTAGACTATCAACCCAGAGGTCCCTGGTTCGAATCCGGGCTCGGGCATGATTCTTTTCACTTTCTTTGTTCTTTACCACATTTACGAATTATGAAAATTCACAACTGCATAGTGGAAAATGTGGAATTAAAGGACAGGAACAACTAAGGGCTGGAAATGCTTGCCGAGGTTAAGGCATAACACTAGCCTCGGTTAAAAGCAATTCAGATTGTTTTTCTCGTTTGTTTCGCCTAATCGGTAATTCACTTATGATTTCAATCAATTCCTCTAAATAAATCTATCCCTTTCCTTTCAGGTCAAAGACCAAACCTTGTTTGTATAAGGCGCATGCCTTAGTTCTTTGATCTTTTTTTTAAAAAGAAAAAGTCATACATTTATTTCGCATTATATTTATTTTGTGCTCATTTCCCAAAACAATGGGTTGGATACCAGTATTTACTTTAGAAATCTATATATTTATTTCAGTAAGGATTTCTGAGATGTCAGGATTGGCGGGGTGTAGAATGATGAATGAGGTATCGAATGAAAGAGCTGGATGGTGAGGCGTGCTCAATTTGGTTCGTTTTTCGATTAATGGCCTTTGGCCTGAAATATGAGCATTTACAGGCAATTTCCGTTATAACTCCTTATCTATAAGAGATGGAAGTGCATTGTGTAGAAGAGAATTTTAGACATTGCTGAGATGTAGAAAAAACAACCTTACCTTTTTGCACTATCATATACGGATACCCTACAATAAGCATTTTTGCATGTGCCATGTTTACATATATACTGTGATGGTGAATTTTTGTAGATATAGTAAATTTTTGAAAAATCCCGTTATTATGACACCACAATTATCGCGATATCTCAAAAACTATAGAATTTCTCAGTACAACGTATTTTTGTATGAAAAGTCGTTGTTAAGTCAAAATAACGTAAAGCTTCTTCAAAAATATTTTTTAAGAATAGTGAAGGTAAAAAAAATTCCCATTATTATGACATTAAAATTTTTGCGATATCTCGAAAACTATCTATTTTCTCAGTACAACGTATTTTTGTATGAAAAGCCGTAAATTAGTAAAATAACAGTAAACGAAAGCTTTTTCAAAAATATTTCGTAAGAATAGTGGAAGTTAAAAAATTCCCGATATTATGACATCAAAATTTTTGCGATATCTCGAAAAGTATCTATTTTCTCAGTACAACGTATTTTTGTATGAAAAGTCGTTGATTGGTAAAAATAACGTTAAGCGAAAGCTTTTTCGAAAATATTTTGTATGGATAGTGAAAGTCGAAGAATTTCCCGTTATTATGACATCAACATTTTTGCGATGTCTTGAAAACTATAGATTTTCTCAGTACAAAGCATTTCTTTAAGTCGAGGACATCGCCACAGAATGAGTAAAAAACAATTGAAATTTCAAGTTTTGACTTTGCAAGCAAATATTTCCGACATTTTCCAATCGATTTTCATCAAATTTTTGTTGTGTGTAAGTTCAATTAAATGACTGTGAAGAAATAAGAAAAAATGTACCGTTACTTCATAATTCAATGCTTTATATATGTTTCAAAAAACATCTAAAATTTACACTTTTTGTTCAAAAAAATAGGCTAAAAGTTGTTTTTGTTGTAAATTTGTTTCTCGAAAATGTCCATTTTCCTCACTCGTTTATATGACATATCATTTATGTGCAAAAATTGCTTTATTTTGACACATAATTCAATAAGCATTTTCTGTCATTAAAAATCATGGGCTATCATTAAAAACCCTATAATTTTTTTGATTAAAACTAATTTTTTTTAAATATTTTTTTTATAATGTTGACTTTATATGATTTAAATACAAATTCTAAATGTTTGATAGTTTAAATCATACTTTTTTTATATTTTTAACTATAGTTCTATGACTAAAAAATATTTTGTGTGAAAAAATGTTCAAGTATTTCATACCATTCCAAAGTTATATACATAAATGTATGTTTAAGCAGGGACCGTAAATAACTGTTATCAAACAAAAATTTTCAAAGAAATCATGTTTTTGCAGATATTGCAGATATTCGAGGTCTTTATTAAAATGATCATTCATATTTTTTTTGAAATCGCTATGATATTCAACAAAGTCCTAAAATCAAACTTTAATTGTATTTTTTTTCAACAGAAAAAAAAAATTAGAATTTTACTCTTAGTGATTTTTTTGTAGGGGAAAAAATAACAATTATTTCGGACTTTTATTTTTTTCAGCTAATTTAACTGTTATTTTTCAACTTTTATTTTTCAGTCAAAAAATAAAAATCAGTTTCGGTTTTTTATGTTTTCTGTCTTTAAAAAAAGCATTTACGGACTTTTTTTCTGTTGGAAATAAGCATCCTTTTTGTGTAATATCTTTAATATCACTTTTTCAAGTTTCCTGTTTGTTTGTCAATTTTTAAAAACCAAACGCTTTAAAAATCACCTTTAACCGCGTTTTTCCCAACATCCAAATCCGATTTCCATACAAAGTCCTGCTATGGATTTAGATTTTGTGAACTTGTAGTTTGAAACATCACAGCCAGGTGGCGTGTGATGAAGAAAGTGATCGCAAAAAGCATTGTTGATATTCTCATGTTTGCATTTAACGCCATCTAGTTCCATTTTTGTCTCTTCAATTTTGTGCGTCACATTTTTGTTATCTCCTATCTTGTGCATAGCTACTCCCATCGCCGCTTACTGTGTAAGGTAGATGTCATCAGCGTTTTGAGAGTTCATGTCCGAACAAATGTAATTGAGAATTGTAAACCGACTTCAAAGGCCTCGCAGCTACTTTCTATTTTAGAAGCAATTGGTTAAGTCATGTTTAAGTCACTGGGATAATATTACTGAATCTAAAATTCGTCTGCGTAGTAGACTTTTTTTTTGGAATGAGCGATTTATGAAAAGTCCTGTTTTTTTACTAAAGCGTCTAAAAGCTTTATTGTAAAGACAACAAAATAAGTCGGAAGTCTTTTGTTTGCTGCTGCTTCTAAGACATTTCCTGATTATTTAAAACGTCCAATTATGTTTCCTAAATTTCAAATATGAAAAGTTTTTAGGACATTTTTTCGTAATTGTTCATCGTTTTTAATTTTCAGGTCATTTTTACTGGATTTAGGGCATTTTTTGGTCATTTTTAGGGATTTTTAAGTTATTTTATTGTCATTTTTGCACATTTTAGATTTTTTGAACATTTTTCGGTTTCTTAGGGAATTTTAGCGTAATTTTAATAGAATTTTTTTTTCGTTTTTTTCGAACTATAAAATATCAATATGCAAATTTTTAAACATATTCCTTTAACACTAGAGTCCCTTCAATCAAAACCATTAACTCTCGAAAAAGCAGTAGCTTTGTTTGTAGACTTCGATGAAAAAAAAGTAAAAATGTAGAAAAATGAAACAAGTGTTAGATAAAAACTCAGGATATGCTAGTACAAAATATATTTTAATTTAGTAATGTTTTGTTTTTAAGGCAAAATTTTTTGTTTATTTGTTATTCAATTGTTTGCGTATTTTTAATAATTTTTGTCAGTTCTTAGGTAAATTTTCAACAGTTTTTAGGTCATTTTTGTCATTTTTTAAGGTCATTTTTTGCGGTTTTTTAGGTCATCAAAATTCGAGCCCAAAGATATATATTCGAGAGGAAAAGTCTGTTCCACTCTTGCAATTTCAAATAAAGCATTTATCGTTTCACTGGCAAAAATGTATGCAATTTTTGTGTTTTATGTAAAATCTCAGTTTTTTCATAACTGTCAATCTTTGCAAAAATACCAAAAGAAAACTGTGTTTTTTACGAAAGCCACACAGTAGCTTCATAGTGCTTCCCATGCCAGAAGACGCACTTCTGACCTTCTGATTTGTTTGAAATGTCAAAAATGCCATTGATCTTGAGTTTCCCTGACTACTCCAGATACACACAAACACACACATAAACACACACACACACACTCATACCGCTCCCCTTTAAAATGCTCTTGCTTTTAGATTACTTGCGTTTTTTACACCATTTATCATTGTAGCTGCAGTTTTTGTCAAGTTTTTATTTATTTTTTCAGTCACTTTGTCACATGTGTGTGTTTGCAGTGCGTTTGTGTGTTTTTTGTTTTATATTTTTCTCTTCATTTACACTTAAGCGTGAATAAATAATCGCAATCAGCATGCAGTCGCCGCCAAAACATTCAAGATGCACTTGGAAACAAAAAAGGGGAATAGAGTCCCCCCACCCATGTTTTTTTCTCCATGTGTTTTTTTATTTTTGTTGTCTTAAGATTTAACTTGTGAGCGCCTACTTATACGCTGTTAATTACATATGTTTGTTTTTTCCATTAAAACCATTTAACAGCAGTCAGACAGCAGCAGCAAAAGCAACTTCTTTTTTACACGCTGCTGTGATCTGAACCGATCATTTTGAGGCAGTGAAGTGTCTTGTTGTTGTTGTTGTTGTTGCTGATGTATATTTTTTCATATTATTAGATATTAAATAAACGACGACATTATGACACAAATTATTGGGGTTTTTTTTGCTTCTTCAAGTATCTGCTGTTGCTGCATTTAAGGGTTAGCCACTGGCGTCTAATTATAGCGCCTCGACTTGAACTTCGAACGCATTTCTTGAGCATCATTAAACAGATGTTTAGCTATAAAATAGATGCAATCATATATTTGTGACAAGAAAAACAAAAATCTTTCTAATGAATGTGAACATTTTTTATGTTTAGTGATGGAAGGAAGTGTTGGAAATTCCAAGAAAACTCAAAATATTTGTACATTTCGAAAGAGAAAAGCTTAAAACGAATTTATTACAAACAAAATATGCTCAGCATAAAACCTTATATTAACTCTACCGTAAAGAACTAACTGATTTTTATTAAAATTGTACAGTTTTTGTCAATTCTCACACCTCAACTAGTGTTCTCCATACACACAAAAGTTTAAAATTTCAGTTGGAAAAAATAAATACATTTAAAATTTTCATTAGGTAAACCCATTAATTAATTTTCAACCACAAATTTATGCAAATATTTTCAAAAGAAACGAACTAGTTTCAATTTTCGGGCAATAACCACAATTATCGCAAAGCATTAGCAAGCTTATCGCCTACACTGTGGTCTGCCCCAAAACAATACAGCACAAAAAAAAACACAAATACAAATGCACTGCTGTTTATTGTTTTGTATTTGAATTTTATAATTTATATGAAATATTTATCGAATTAACGTAATATATTGAAATGTTAATCAGAATAAAAATATAAAGCATGCTTCAGTAATTTTAGTGGTAAAAATCATTAACACTAGCATAATCAAAATGAAACAAAAAGAAAACACACAAAAATTTAGATTATATAAAAATTTGATATAATCATAAAAGAGCTATAAGACTTTATTAATAAAAAAAATGAGTACTAAAAACAGAGGCTTACGTATAAATAGTTCGCAGAAATAAAAACCAAAAACAATAAATATCAAACTATACTTTTCAGCTTCATATCGTAAAAAAATATATAAACTATGCTCAGAAATTAACAGAAAAAAAAAACAAAACAATCAAACATTTAATATGTACAGTTTTAAATGCGTACTTGTACTACGCTCGGATAGCAAATACCGGAAATCAAATTGAAAATGTGCCGGATGTCATAGATATAAAACAAAAGCAGCAGCAGCAACAAGTAGAAAAAATTAAAACAAAAAACCAAGTCTGTAGGTAATTGTATAAATGTGTTAGGTTTTTTAGCAAAAATTAAAAAAAAATTATAACAGCAAATAATTATTATCAAAATTATTGTTAAAAATATCAGAAAAACTTGAACAAAATATCAGAGAACACGTGTTTGAAAGCAAGAAATTTGAAAATTAAAATAAAATATAAGATTTACTATCAAAGCGGATGGCGTCATAAGAATAACTACAAATTTTAAGGTTTCAACGAGTTTCTATAACTTTTACACTGGAATGAAGCCATATATTGGAAGTTTCAGTGATTTCATGAGAGAAATAAGTAGTAAAGTTAAATCAAAAAATTATTATGGGTCATCAAATTATAAACGCTCTGCGAACTCAAATACTTAATGCTGAAGTGAAATGAGCTGAGATGATAGTTGATAATCAAAACCATTACTTTTAATTTTATTAAATTTGGGCTTTCTTAAGTCTTAAGTTTTAAGTGTTTAACTAAAAACCGGCCATAAACAACCAGATATTCAATTATACTTGACCTTGATCGAAACCGATATTAAAGCCATATGTGAGGGCGTTTAGTAGTAATACATTTAAATCTGTTTGCTTTGTTTGATTCCACAATTAGGGAATGCGGACAACCCTTTCATACAATGAAGCATGAGACTTTATTTATATATTAGTACATAAGAAATGGTAGTTCTTTTGCGTACAATAAAATAGTATCTTATATATGTATCTCGAACAAGCAAAAAATCAGAAATTAAAAAGAAACAAACAGTTATTAAATTTATGTTTCAAAATTACTTAAGTTAATTACTAAAATTTATTTAATTAAATAATAAAATCAACACGAGCTTATATCTAATGAAATGAAGTATTTAAGAAAAAGGTGTAAAATGTGAAGTTGAGAGAAAGTAAAAGAGAAACAAGATTTTAAGAAAAATGTGCAAATATTAATTGCTTGAAGTTTTGTGCATTTGAAATAGATTTGAGATACCTCGGCAAGGAGTTCCACAATCCAATGTATAACGTGGTTTTGCCTAAGGCTGAGGTCAAGCTCAGCCATCCCTGGATTCTCTGAAGGATCCACTTAACCTCCAGCAATTAATAACGCAATTTGAATTTATGTTTTCAATCTTTATGTGTGTCACGCGAAAAATTTTCAGTCGGATGATCAAATTTTGACAGTTGGTAGAGCAATTTTTGGCATTTGTGAGGTGAATATAACTGTCAAAATTAGTGCTAGCCCCAGGGGCTACAAATTTTGGCAGTCGAAAGCGAATTTTTGACACACTTAAAAATAAAGAAAAAAGAAACAACACATCAATTTCCGTGACGCATTTAATTCGAGTACTTGTACTTGCGACTTATTTCGTAAACTTGTAATATTGTAAACTTAACAAATTTAAAAAATAACAAAATAATAAAAATAAAAAACGAAAGTGCTTGAGTTTGTTTGTGCGTGTGTGTGAGCCAACGATCTCCCGGTGCATCAGCAAGTACAGTAAAGTTAAATTGGCTTTCTTTGCTGACGAACGTCCTCCAAGTGCCACCACTAGCAGCACAAGCAATTATTGGGGGTTGGAATTAGTTTTAAAGGTTTTCTAAGAGATGGCGTAACTATCAATAGATCGCATCGGGCACACCTGTGACTATATTCATTTCAAAGCACATTGTCTAAGCTTCATTTTTCAGTATGTGTCATTCCACTGAAGTGTAAACAACATATATTTTTTTCTCTGTGAACATGTCGACTTTCGTTCCAACAAAACGCAATTTGCGGGAAGGTTTACTTTTGTGCTTCCATTTGAAGAAAAAAGCGGTTGAAGCACAACGCACGCTTACTGAGGCTTACGGGGACTATGCTCCATCGATTTCTACTTGTGAGTACTGGTTCCGTCGGTTTAAAAGTGGTGATTTTGATACGGAAGACAAAGAGCGTCCGGGCTAGCCGAAAAAGTTTGAAGATGAGGAATTGGAGGCTTTGCTCGATGAAGACCCGTGTCAAACCCTTCAAGAATTGTCAGAATCATTGGGAGTCGACTTATCAACGGTCAGCAAACGCTTGAAGGCCATGGGAATGATTCAAAAGCAAGGAAATTGGGTGCCGTACCAGTTGAAGCCGAGAGACGTTGAACGGCGATTTTGCATGTGCGAACAACTGCTCCAACGGCATAAAAGGAAGAGTTTTTTGCATCGTATTGTCACTGGCGATGAAAAGTGGATCCATACTTTGAATAATATACATTGTACCGTTGTTTCTAAATAAATGCTCAAAAACCGAAAAAAAACCTTTAAAATTCATTCCAACCCCCAATACTTACTTACTTACTTAGTTAGCGCTACAACCGTATGTCGGTCTTGGCCTCATCTAAGAATTTGCGCCAGCCATTTCTGTCTTTCGCTTGCTGGCGCCAGTTGGAAATTCCAAGCTTCGTCAGGTTGTCCTCTACTTGCCATCACCAGCAGCACAAGCAAACGAAGCGCAAATTCTCCGCTTTCAATTTAATTCACGCCAAAGTATAATGACAAAAATTTGCCTCTGCGCTGGAGACATGCTGTAATGGTGCTTCTGAAATATCGCTCGTGGCGACTCTCGGAGAACATTGGCAAGCAAAAGAATCGGGAAATTTGCGCTCCACTTTCTTGTGCTGCTGGTGGTGGCACTTGGAGGGTGTTCGTCAGCAAAGACAGCCAATTTAACTTTGCTGCACTTGCTGATGCACCGGGAGATCGTTGGCTCACACACACGCACACACAAGCACTTTCGTTTTTTTTTATTATTATTATTTTGTTATTTTTTAAGTTTTTTAAGTTTACAATATTACAAGCTTACGAAATAAGTTGCAAGTACAAGCACTCGAGTTAAATATGCCGCAAATTGAATAAAATGCAAATTAAATAAAATATTTGCACCAAAACACGACCGCAATGTGAAACCTCAATGAATTGTCAAAATTTCATTGTCCATTTGACACAGCAAAAAAGACAAATTTATTTGAACACACACAAATTTTATTCAACTTCATATTTTCTATCCTACCACGACTGAAAAGTTGCCTTTTGACACACAGCCTTATTGAACAATTTCAATTCCTTATGCTAGTTCTTATTATACTTTACAAATTTTTTACAGTACTGCGTATGTAGCCGGAAGTGGTTCTATGTATCGGGTACTTGGTTCTGTACAACAGTTGATCGGACCTTATTACGGGTTATCTGTTCTTTGTAATCGGGTAATCGGTTCTGGTTCGGTTCTAAGTAACGTATAATCGTTTTTACGACAGATGGTCGGTTCGTTTGTAATCAAGTAGCCGGTTCTTATAACGGATAAGCGATTCTTATGAGGAATAATCGGTTTTTATGACAACTAATTGGTTAATATGACGTACTCTGTTCTTAGGACGGTAATCGGTTCTTATGATAGTAATCGGTTTTTACGGCGGTTATCGGTTCTTATGACGGTAATAGGTTATAATGATGGTAATCGGTTCTTATGCGGTAATCGGTTCTTATGCCAGTATTTGGTTATTACGACGGTAATAGGTTCTTATGACGTAATCGGTTGTTACGATGCTAATCGGTTGACAGTAATCGTTTCTTATGACGGTAATCGGTTCTTACGATGCTAATCGGTTGACGGTAATGGCTTCTTATAACGGTAATCGGTTCTTAAGCGGTAATCGGTTCTTATGCCAGTATTTAGTTATTACGACGGTAATGGATTCTTATGACGTAATCGGTTGTTACGATGCTAATCGGTTGTTACGATGCTAATCGGTTGACAGTAATCGTTTCTTATAACGATAATGGGTTGTTACGATGCTAATTGGTTGATGGCAATCCCTTCTAATAACGATAATCGGTTCTTATGACGGTAATCGGTTATAATGATGGTAATCGGTTCTTATGCGGTAATGGGTTCTTATGACAATATATGGTTATTACGACTGTAATGGGTCTTAATGACGTAATCGGTTCTTTTGACGGTAATTGGTTCTTACGATGCAAATCTGATGACGGTAATCGCTTCTTATAACAGTAATCGGTTCTTGTGACGGTATTCGCTTGACGGTATTCGCTTGACGGTAATCGCTTATAATGGTAATCGGTTGTTACTATGCTAATCGGTTGACAGTAATCGTTTTTATGACGGTAATCGGTTCTTACGGTGCTAATCGGTTATAATAATAGTAATCGGTTCTTATGCGGTAATCGGTTCTTATGACAGTATTTGGCTATTACAACGTTAATGGGTTCTTATGACGTAATCGGTTCTTACGATGCAAATCGGATAACGGTAATCGCTTCTTATAACAGTAATCGGTTCTTGTGACGGTATTCGCTTGACGGTAATTGCTTGACGGTAATCGCTTATAATGGTAATCGGTTGTTACTATGCTAATCGGTTGACAGTAATCGTTCTTATGACGTAATCGGTTCTTACGATGCTAATCAGTTGACGGTAATCGCTTTTTATAACGGTAATCGGTTCTTATGACGGTATTCGGTTGACGATAATCGCTTATAATGGTAATCGGTTGTTACGATGCTAATCGGTTGTCAGTAATCGCTTCTTATGACTGTAATCGGTTCTTACGATGCTAATCGGTTGACGGTAATAGCTTATGACGGTAATTGGTTCTTACGACGGGAATCGCTTGACAGTAATTGGACGGTAATCGCTTCTAAAGACGGTAATCGGTTGATGGTAATCGAGCAGAAGTTATGCAGTCAGAAGCTCAAAGTTTTGCAAGGTCTAATTACGTATAACTTGATTTCTGGTGCAAGGGCCAGCGAGGTAGCGCAGCGAGCATAATCTGAAGAATTTACGGGTCAAACGACCGCAAGGCTCGACTGCGTCGCTTGAATTCTGTTGCAAGGGCAGATAGCACGGCGAGCAGAATTCGAGCATATAGTATGGAAAAGAAGGCCTTTTACACATGGATCAATTGAAAAGTAGCGCAACTGCAACAAAAGTTGCTAACCAATGCATTTATACCGAAGCCTTCATATGAAGCAACATGAGCACAACAAGTTGGCAACACGTTTACGACCACTTCAATGCAACACAGCTTGCTGAAATTTTAATCGGCGATTTTGTGTTGCATATTGTTTTTGTTTGACATCAGTTTGCTGCCCTTCTTTTGCTGCGACGAATAATCTGCAGTTAATATTGTTCCTTTTGTATGGATGCACCCAAATTATATTTTGACGTTGATTTCTTAGCGTAAAAAATATATATATCTTCATCACTCGAATCGCTTTAACTATTTTAATTTTTTGTTTCTATTTAACATAGCTTCAACTTAAGTATTTGTATAATTATTAATTTTTCAATGTTGCGTTGCGACGGGACTTGCTCATCTGAAAGCATAGGTTGCAATTTAGTTTAATATTGGAGTGGCTTGCAACTTTTAAAGCTATTGTGTTGTAGTTGCATTACTTTTCAATTGCTCTATGTGTAAAAGGCCTAAGGCCGCGTTCATAGTAAACGCTTTTAGCTTAGCGGAGAGGTTTAGCAGAAAAACGCTTTGTGTATAATCATATGGAAAAAGCTCAAAGTTCATAGTGCCAGCATAAAGCTTATTTGCAAATGCTTTTCAGCGCTTATGTCTCCATCGCGCTTGCTGACACAGCAAAATAATTTTGTTTTTTAAAGAACATTTTTAAAATGCTATGCGGCACTTGTTTATCTATTTTGCCTGTTAACAATATTTTTGTTGTTTTTATTTTTTGGATATTTTTTGTGCTGAAGTTTTGACCGTTGTTGTGTTGTTGCGTTGTTGTTTCGTTTTGTGGTGCTTTTCAGGTGTTTGCACTTGTGTATTCTATCTCGTTTGTTTACATAGTTTTCGTTGTTCTTGTTTACTTCTTGGGTACTTTTTGTGCTGAACTTTCCACCATGCTTTGTGTTTTCAAGTTCCCTTGAACTTTTGTTTGTTATTGGTTTGATCTTTCGTTGATGATCTTCGCGAATGTGCATACTTATTAAACAAAAAATCTTTCATTTACTTTACAAAACGTAATTGAGGGCATTATTTTCCAAACAGACAAATAAAAAGAAAGCATCTCAGCCACAAGCATAAAGCGGGCACTATGATCACCAATAAGCTCAATAAGCTACTTTGTGCAGCGTTGAATAAGCGTTCACTATGATCAAAAAGAGCTCGACAAAGCAGCTATATGCTTCAGCCAAAGCGTCCACTATGAACGCGGCCTAAGAGTTTGCCTGCGAGGCTTCTATTCTGTTGCGTGGGCTGGTGCGCAGCGAGCAGAATACAGAGAAGTCAAGATAGAGGAAAACAACAAAAAATATAAATATCAACATGCTTAGGTCGAAGCAGTAAGGCTCGTACAAGGAAGCAGAGGTTGATATTTAGAGCGATACTTAATACTTCCACTCGCCTTTGATTGACATTTCTTCACATTCTTATATACATGTCGTTCTAAACTTGTTGTGAATTATGTCAGTAGCTGTTTAAGATTATTCATGTCTGAGAGAATACCGTGTCTGTAGTGTTGTTATTGCTGTTGTTGTCTTTTACATTTTCTTCGATACTACTCATAATTAGTTCTGTTTATATTTAGTGTTGTTGTTGTTTCCTTATGATTAGCTGTTGTTATATTTTGTATTTTTGTTGTTGCTTATACTTAGTTCTGGGAGCCAGGGTTCGATCCCGGCGGTAGCATGTGAAAATTTAAACTTAAGTGTTTTATGTTTTTAAGTGTTTAAATTCTTTTTTATATAGTTTTCAACAGTAATGAATTGGAAAATTGGAAATAATAAACTTAGAAAGTATTTCATTCATTAATTGAACATTATGACTTTTACTGCGGTGAATATATTATATACGTGCTGGCGGCCAAGGTTCGATTCCGGCGGACTAAAAAAGTTATTATTGCGGTAATCATGTCTCAACCATGTCTTTTCTCTGCGTGTACTTAAAATATTTCGTAATCGCTTGACACAGAGTAAAGAAAAGTTGATAATCAAAAAATACTATCAACCGACTGTCAACTATCACCGTAGTCGATTTCTAATCCTACTGATTAATTTAATAATATTTTTAGTGAGTTTTCGGTATTATGCGTATGTCGTTTATTTTTGGTGGTATCCACGGAAGTATCTTATACCCTTTCATTTACAGAACCAGATCCGTTTTCTCTGTGTTCTTTTGAAAATTTGGGTTTAATTTTAAAACTTTTTTGGGTTTGAATAAATATAGAAACCCTCAAGATTTTAAATTTAATCTTTGGGCTTAATTTTTAAACTTTGAGGATTTCTATATTTATCCAAACCCAAAAAGGTTTTAAATTTAAGCCCAAATTGTGCGTACCGCTTATGAAAGCTTATGAAAGCTATGAAGCAAATGACAGTTTTCGCTAACTAGCGATATCGAAAATGGTCGTTAACACGTTTGGGAATTCCACTACTAAACAGAAATTGATAAGTAATTTTCAAGATTGCTATATCTATCATATCCGAATAATGTGCGTACTTAAACAACGTCTTCCTGAACTGATTTTCCCTCGAGTCCTTGCTGTAAGCAAATGCAAGAAGGCACCCACTCTCAAGACTTTGTCAGCCTTTGTGGTCTAGTAGAGAGTGCGCTAGACTATCAACCAAGAGGTTCCTGGTTCAAATCTGGGCTCGGAGATGGTTCTTTCCACTTTCTTTGTTCTTTCCTACATTTAAGAATTATGGAAAACTAAAAATCTACAGCTAAATGGTGGAAAATGTGGAATTAAAGGACAGGAACAACTAAGGACTGCAAACGCTTGCATCGGTTAAGGCATAACACTAGCCTCGGTTAAAAGTAATTCAAATTGCCATTCACGGTTGTTTCGCCTAATCAATAATTCACGTAAGGTTCCAATCAATTACTCTAAATAATCTATCCCATTCCTTTCAGGTCAAAGACCAAACCTTGTTTGTATAAGACGCATGCCTTGGTTCTTTGACCTTTTTTATAATAAAAAAAAAGACTTCCAAAGTCTTGAACTTTTTTCGCCTCTTGCGATGCTATAGCATTTGCAAATTTGTGATGCATAGACAAAACGCAAATTATCTCTTGCAAAGTCTGGCAACACTGCTGCACTAATTGATATGGCGCATTGTCTTATCTAACATCATTCAATAGCAGTTAGCCAAATTTAAGTGTTTCTTTCACTAAAAACCACTTAAATCATCTGCTTTTGCCTGCGCGCGCAGCACGGCGAATTCAAGAATTTTTTTTTTAATTTCTATAATGCAAATATTTGCACAATATGTGCATGTTTATGAAAGAAACCTTTTAAAAACACATTGAATGATTGCTTATTGCTTAAGACACAAAACAACAAACAGAAAAACAAAAAAAAAACCTTAACGTGTGCTCATATATAAAAGGTGAAATAGGTGAAAAGGGTGAGTTTTCTTTATGTGGCATATTATTTTATACACTAGGCAAACAAATATGTGTTTTTTGTTCTTACTTCTTCTTAATGCATCAATCATTATTATTTGCCATCAAATGAAAATGCATGCATATGTGTTGAGTTGTTGTTGAAAAGCCATCTTGTTGTTGCTGTTTGTGTTAAGCTAAGGTTTGGGTATTTATATTTTTTTTTAAATTGTTTTTTGTTTTTATTTTGCATCTTTACTTAAATGCAAGCTTCATGAAAACCCATTCACTTTGATAATGGCAACTCTAACGATGCGCTTCGTGTGAAGCGTTCAAGATGTATCACTTTTGCTTAAGTGCGATATATATGTATATATATGTGCAACATTTTTATAGCCATGGTGGAGGCTGAAGAAAAGCAGCAGCAGCAGCAACAGCAACATTAAAAAAATACGCTGGCAACATAATGACTGTTGAATGCATTTGAAATCCATTAAAAGCTATTTTTGCAATAATGAATGAACGAGCGTCGACGAATGAACGTTTTTCTATAAAGACTGAAATCAACAATTTTGTTGATGACTATGTTGCTGATGATGTTGACGATGATGTTGCTGCTGCTGCTGCAGTTGAGATGAGTAGTATTTAAAAACAAGTTAAAAGCTGTAGATGGCGGGAGTTTTGCTGATAAAAAGCAACACCCAGCAATCATTTAAAATCAAAAACCACAACAACAACAACAACAACATCAGTAAAGTATTATTTGGCCACCGCAGCATTGAAGCGTATTTTGAGCAATGAATGGAACAAATTTGTTAAATGACAAAATTCACAGATTTTTGTCATTTTTATTATAGATTGCAAACAGATATTTTTTTTTACTAAGCTATGAGTGGATAGAGCGAAAATTTTGTGCACAGGGTTGCATAAATGTCTATGGGCTTAGATATAAATAGGCGAATTTATCACTCAAGTTAATGGCTATGAAAATGTTGCATTACGTTGATTACTTTTGAAGTTTTAAAAAAAGCTCACAACCAATTTATTTCAGCTTAGATTGTGTTAAGATTGTGATTGAGAGTTGAGGTAAAGGAGTAATAGAAGACGTTTGGGAGACAATTCCTCAGGAACAGAAGTGAATTGGTAGAAGTGAATGATTCTTGAACTTTTTTGTATCAAGTTAATTTCATAGAAATTCAAATGATAAGAATCAAAATCTATTGTTTAAAAACCCGCTTGTAAAAATTTGTCGGTGATGACATTGTAATGCAGAACTGTAAGCGGAAACGAAATCTTGTTTGTGTTCACATAATTGTTCACAAAAAAAAGCTCACAACCAATTTAATTCAGCTTAGATTGTGTTAAGATTGTGATTGAGAGTTGAGGTAAAGGTGTAATAGAAGACGTTTGGGAGACAATTCTTCAGGAACAGAAGTGAATTGGTAGAAGTGAATGATTGTTGAACTTTTTTGTATCAAGTTAATTTCATAAAAATTCAAATGATAAGAATCAAAATCTATTGCATAAAAACCCGCTTGTAAAAATTTTTCGCTGATGACATTGTAATGCAGAACTGTAAGCGGAAACGAAATCTTATTTGTGCTCACATAATTGTTCTTTCATTGTCAAAATATTTGTTTGCCTTTATTTGTCTGTGTAGCAACATCTTGTTTACTAACAGAAAGTTTTGAAGTGAAGTGTGTTTGTGAAAACAATTAATCTTTATGTTTAAACCAGAACAAAGTTTTATATATATAAAATAAATTATTATTAAACATTTACGCTGAAGTGCTAGATTTAAGGCAATAAATTCGTTCATTAAATTGTAAATATAATTGTGGAAATAATTTGTGGCGTCATTTGCTTTTGTTTGCTTCTTTTCGGTGTTTTCTCTGTCGTTTCCGTTGTGTTTTTGGCGTAGAGACCCAGTGGTAAATGGACACATGTCGTAACCAATTATTTCTTAAATACAATGTAGCTGCGGGGTTTCCGAGGTCTGTTTACAATTCTCAATTACATTTGTGTGAACATGGCCGCTAAAACACTGATGACATCTACCTTACACAGTAAGCGACAATGTGAGTAGGTATGCACAAGATAGAAAAGAACAAAAACATTACGCACAAATTTGAAGAGAACAAAAATAAATTGAACGAAAATCCTCTCTACGCCAAAAACACGACGAAAACGAAATAGAAAACACCGAAGAGGGCAAACAGAAGCAAATGACGAAACAAATTATTTGCACAATAATTTTTACAATTTATTGAACGAATTTATTACCTTTACAGAGCACTGCAGCAGAATTAATGTTTAATAACAATTTATTTTACATACATAAAAATTTGTTTTGGTTTAAACAGATAGATTAATAGTTTTCACAAACACGCTTCACTGCAAAACTTCCTGTTAGAAAACACGATGCTGCTACACAGACGAATACTAAAGTCAAACTGTTGTTTGGACAATGAAAAGAAAATTATGTGAGTACAAACAAGATTTCGTTTACGCTTACAGTTCAGCATTACAATGTCATCACCGACAAATTTTTACAAGCGGGGACGATTTTCGCTCAATTTATTTGTGTTCTCTCCAATTTAGTGAGTAATTTTTTTGTTCTCTCCTATCGTGTGCATACCTACTCACATTGTCGCTTACTGTATAAGGTAGATGTTATCAGTTTTTTAGCGTCCATGTCCAAGCAAATGTAATTAACAATTGTAAATAGACTTCGTAGGACCCCAGCTACAATGTATTTAAGAAATAATTGCTAACGTCATGTGTCCATTTACCACTGGGAAAATGAAAATGTTATTTCTGTGGCCAGGAATGGGCACTTTGAATGGTTTAGGAAAAAAAGTCAAGTTTAAACATCTGTAGTTTTCGCTTCAGAATTTTGATTTTTTGTTCAAAATGTGCCAGTTTACACTAGCTTCATTCAACCGACTCACCGAATATCAAATCAAAGTTTTTAATACTCTTGCCTCACTTTATTCACCTTCCCACTTCCTCATCTCATCAGTATATTGTAAATAGCTCAAAACTGAGCTGATATTTTTTTTTAAATTTTTCATTTTTAGATTTTTGAGAATTTTTTTTGTAAAAATACCCAAACTTGATATTTGTTTAAAATTTCACTTTTTGCTTGAGATTGCTCAGCGGCTAGTTTCTTCAACGAAATCGCTCAATTTTTTTTCTGTGTATATTCGTCATATTTTAAGAAAAAATATCCACTAGATTTAATTTGAATACTTTCAGATTTGGATTTTTGCGGTTTTTTTAAAATATCAAGAAAAAAAATCAAACTTTTCAAAACAAAGCTCTACCAGGCACAGTGCAGCTTATTTTGATCACTCTGAAATTGTAACCCGTTTGGTTTGGGCCACAACCGCACATTTTAAGTAAAGAGTCCATAGGATTTTCGCATTTTCATTTTCTCCAGTACTTTTGGTGGCCACACTAAAAAAGCAGTTCATACATTTGACCCCTCTACGTTTCAGTTGGGGGGGGGAATGAACTATTTTCTTCAGTGTGTTGTATTAAAAGCAAAACCACACTTCCAACCATTCGTTATCTTTTGATCCAAATTTCAAAAGCACTAGCAGTAGTAAAATAATGACAAGGGTCACAATTAATTCAACGAGTCATGCATTTCATCGCTTCGTCGAGTTGATGCGTCGTGTGGACTCAGCGTTCGTTTTTTGTGAATGACACATACACGGTTAGATATCTTAGAATAAATTTTAATACTTTTGGACTTACGTATATGACCACACCAAAACTGTATTAAATTTAAGTACTGGCCAAATACTTAAATTAATTTATAATAATAATAAGTATTGAAATTTAATGCTCAGTTTGTTTTCATTTTAAATACTGATTTTATATTAAAAATTAAGTTTAATAGTAAATATAGTATCAAAATGATACCAGAGGGCATAAAATATCGTAATATTTTAAATGTATTAAAATTTAATACAAAATTCGTTTTAAATATAATAAATCATGTCACGAAATTTAAATATAATATCACAATAGTATCGAATTCATTACAAGGGTACAAAATATCGTTGTAATATTTGAACTTTATTGTAATGTTAAACAAAATATATTTAAAAGTTTTGTTATCAATTGAGGAGCATTAAATTGAATACTTTTTGAGTTAAAAATCTTTGTAATACTTTGCTTGTATTAAAATGTATTCTCAGATTTCTAACCGTATAAATGTAAATGAAGTCTCTTATGTCGTTCTCTGATATACGTGCAGCTATAAAAAATGGTTTTTTACCTTTCGATTTTAAGGGTTTATGCGAATATTCAAGTACCAATGCAATCTTATATATATTACGCAAACGCAAATTTTATCCCGCGTAAGGCTTTTGAAGTACAAGTCCAATCTTAATAAATTTAGTATTGTGTGGTAGGTTTAGACTTGTAGAAGTGCAAACTGGACTTTTTATTTCTTAAAAATCTATATTTTTTAAGTTATAGCGAGTTAAAGTTTGCATAGATTTGTTGTTGCTATGTTGATTTTTCTCTTATTAATTTCAGCATATGCCTAAAAATATGTGAGGTATTTAGCGCCACCTATCGGCTAATAGCTATGAAACTGTTATGCTGACGAATAATATTTTATAATTTCACAGCTAAAACTATGAATTGATATATTCAATATCAAAGTGATACTAACTTGATTCCTTACTGTTGAAAAAAGATTTCTAAACTGTTGGTCGGAAAGTTTTTTAATTTGTAAAAACTAACACAAAAATTTAATAAGAAATTGGAAACTGATAATGAAACATTTTTGTTCAAGCATTTTTCAACTGGAAATCAAGAAATATTCTTACTACTGTATATTTAAAATAAATTTGGGTATGAACTTAAATATGTTAACATTATATCGTCGTTGCGCGTGCAATAAGACCAAAATTAATTTAATTTCAATTTTAATCAGTCGAAAATCTATTTAATAGCTTAAAATAAAATCAATGTATGTTTGATTTTGGCGTTTTAACGCCACACGGGCTTACAAGTTATACATATTATCCCGAGTAATAATATTAGCGGGCGAACAGCGATCGAACATAGGCCAGACGGCCAAACAAGGGTTGAACATGGCCTAAAAATAATCCAAAAAGCCTAGCGCGGCCGAAAGTTGGGTCGAACAACGGCCGTACAAGGCTTTAAGTTGTACGGCGGCTGTACTCCCATTGTTTGTTTTATTTTTTTTCGGCCTTGTTCAGCAGCTGTTTTGCCTAAGTTAAAAAAGGAAAACCATACATACCATACCTACGACTTTCACCAGGTCTCTTGCCAAGTTTTTTGATTTTTTAAAAATTTTTTCACACAGCGTTTTTAATGAAGACAATATTGAAAATAGATAACTATATTGTCTTGATGAATAGTTTTCCATTTTGCATAAGAAAAAGCACTCAGTACCAATGTTGCTGCAACAAACATATGTATCATCGTGGCAACACTTTACAAATCAATTTTACACACATGAAAAAAAAGTTACAAAAACAACAACCAACACTTAGCATAATAAACAGCGCCTTAAGGCATGCTTTTAAACACTGTCAACGAGCAAGCTGTGAGATACAGCACAAAATATTGCCACATGTGTAGCAAATAAATATTTAAGCTCATTTAAACAACGCTGACATTAAATAACAACAGCAACAACAACAACAGCAGCAACAACTCAAACCAATACCGTTCGAATGAGCAATATAAGAAATTTACTTGTCATGCGAATGCATTGCTAGAATTTATCATAACCAGCAATGTTGTTGTTGCTGCTACTTCCACTGATGAAGATGTGCCAAGCAGCAGCAGCAGCAGCAGCAAAACATCAACGCTGTTGCTATGAAAGCCATCATCCTACGACACTCTGATGCAGCCGAATATTTGTCAAATATTCCAAATAGTGTCTGCGACATGTTCGCATAAAAGCAGCAATAGTTTTGCCCTCATCGTTGGTTGTTTTTTTTTTTCTTCTGCTCGCCGCTGTCTGCTCACATATGTTGCATATTTGTTATGCTTGCTGCTGCTGTGCTGTTGCTGCTGCAAGGCAAGAAATAGCAATAATTATGCGACCGCAACGAAATAGATTATTGCAAATTTATATTAAAAATCGAGTAGCTAGCAGAAGAGGAACTCAAACCCAGGCACTCAAACCAAGTGGTAGAAATTTTTTGATTAATTGCTGTCTACTGATTAAGTTGCTTGCTGCCGCTGCAGCAACTTTTAATGATGACAAATAAAATTTTGGTCAAAAGATGTCGTTGTTGCTCGATGGTGGCGGCCAAATCGGTTGAGCAACAATTTTTGCCAAATCATTATTCAATTCTGTGCAATCGGCGCGCTTTTTCGGCAGGCAAAAATTATGAGGGGAAGTATTGCTAGGAAAATTTGTGAGGATTAAAGTTATGTTTGTACATTCATCATATTTTACTGAGCGACAATAATAAAACTTGTTAATTTGAGGCAATTAATTTGGAAAGAAGAGGCTTATAACATGAGCTCTTTTTTGTTGGGAAAGACTTTTCACTCCAATAAACTGAGCAGAAGTAACCTCAAAAATTTATATATATTTGAAAAAACAAAAAGTAGGCAGCTATACGGCAAAACTTCCCACAAGTTATAAAAATATAGCTAAAACCTGACGTGATCGGAAGCAATCAAAATATTCGATTTTTTTTAGTACTATCTTTGGCTTTGATAATTATTTGAGCAACAGAAGTAACGACAATAACAACAACAGCAAAAAACCCACATCAGGCTGCGTTGTTTAAAAAAAAAAACATAAAATTAAATTATTAAAACAGATCACCAAGAATCGATCGTCAGCTAATCATACCATACAATATTCTATGAAGCGGAAATTTTTTTAATTCAAATTTTTTTTTTCTCTTTACAAATACAAGTGTGTTTGGCTGTGTTTCATCGTGTTTCATAATTGTTTTATAGTTTATTATGGCGCCCTAATCGTATAACGTGATGATCGAACGAACATCGATCGAGCTGTACAAACGATCAACTTGACTGAATGACAGTTGTTGCTGGTGGTGGCTGAGCCGCTCTTTGGCCTGGTCAGTCAATCAATGATTTAAGCACGCCATCTATCTTTATATTTATCTAGCTTTCTATCTAGCTGCCTATCCATGCTCGTTAATATCATGAAATAATTTTAATATTTCAATATTTACTTGTCTATCTGTGAGATGCGCCGCGTTTTTAATTAATGTGAAGAAAAAAATTATTGTGCGATCGTGCTCGCACCGATCACTCATGTTGTTTTTGACATTTGATCGAATTTTAATGTTTTGTCTTAAATCATATGTCCCGCTAGATATTCCTATTTCATTATGATATTATGATAGCACTTAAATGGCACAATCAGCTGCATATGGCTTAAATTAAGTGTGAAATATTTGATGAACTTTGTTAATAAAAGATGTCCAAAGAAATTAATTCTTATTCTTCATGATCATTAGCGTAAATTTTTACTCGCTATTGTCTTGCTGTTTTAATTGACAGAAATCTTGAACAATTATTGAATATTTTTTATGAGCATTCATTTACTACCATATATAAAAATAGTCAAGCGCCAAGAAATTTCAATAAAGCGATCAAGGCGAAGGTTCTGTATTGGAAGACCAGTTTTTTGCGGTGTTTGGAAGAATTTAAATAATTTATAAAACATTCTTACACTTTTCTTAAAACTCTTGAGTGAAATGTTGAAAAAACTAGTGTGAATAATAAGGTTGAATAAATGTGTGAATATATGTGTGAAGTGTGAATAAATATAAAACTTTTAAGTTTTGCTCTCTACGAATTAGAATTTACTTACATTTTTGCTATTTATTTATTTATTTATTTATTTAAGTAATCATAAGTTCAATAAGAGCAGTGCTCTTTTAAGGTACAACATAAACGCATAAATATAATAAATTTATATTTAATTTAATTAAAGTCAAAATTAAAATTTATATTAAAATATCAAAGTTAAAAATTCAAAATTCAAAGTTAAAAATTAAAAATTAAAAATTAAAAATGAAAAATGAAAAATGAAAAATAAAAAATTAAAAATTAAAAATTAAAAATTAAAAATTAAAAATTAAAAATTAAAAATTAAAAATTAAAAATTAAAAATTAAAAATTAAAAATTAAAAATTAAAAATTAAAAATTAAAAATTAAAAATTAAAAATTAAAAATTAAAAATTAAAAATTAAAAATTAAAAATTAAAAATTAAAATTTAAAAATTTAAAATTAAAAATTAAAAATTAAAAATTAAAAATTAAAAATTAAAAATTAAAAATTAAAAATTAAAAATTAAAAATTAAAAATTAAAAATTTAAAATTTAAAATTAAAAATTAAAAATTAAAAATTAAAAATTAAAAATTAAAAATTAAAAATTAAAAATTAAAAATTAAATTAAAAATTAAAAATTAAAAATTAAAAATTAAAAATTAAAAATTAAAAATTAAAAATTAAAAATTAAAAATTAAAAATTAAAAATTAAAAATTAAAAATTAAAAATTAAAAATTAAAAATTAAAAATTAAAAATTAAAAATTAAAAATTAAAAATTAAAAATTAAAAATTAAAAATTAAAAATTAAAAATTAAAAATTAAAAATTAAAAATTAAAAATTAAAAATTAAAAATTAAAAATTAAAAATTAAAAATTAAAAATTAAAATTAAAAATTAAAAATTAAAAATTAAAAATTAAAAATTAAAAATTAAAAATTAAAAATTAAAAATTAAAAATTAAAAATTAAAAATTAAAAATTAAAAATTAAAAATTAAAAATTAAAAATTAAAAATTAAAAATTAAAAATTAAAAATTAAAAATTAAAAATTAAAAATTAAAAATTAAAAATTAAAAATTAAAAATTAAAAATTAAAAATTAAAAATTAAAAATTAAAAATTAAAAATTAAAAATTAAAAATTAAAAACTAAAAACTAAAAATTGAAAATTTAAAATTGAAAATTGAAAATTAAAAATTGAAAATTCAAAATTCAAAATTCAAAACTAAAAACTAAAAATTTAATATAAAAAATTAAAAATAAAAATTAAATATCAAAAATTAAAAATTGAAAATGAAAAATTAAAAATTAAAAATTAAAAATTAAAAATTAAAAATTAAAAAATTAAAAATTAAAAAATTAAAAATCAAAATAAAAATTAAAAGTTAAAAGTTAAAAATTAAAAAGTAAAAAGAAAAAATTAAAAATTTAAAATTAAAAATTAAAAATTAAAAATTAAAAATTAAAAATTAAAAATTACAAATTACAAATTACAAATTACAAATTACAAATTACAAATTACAAATTACAAATTACAAATTACAAATTACAAATTACAAATTACAAATTACAAATTACAAATTACAAATTACAAATTACAAATTACAAATTACAAATTACAAATTACAAATTACAAATTATAAATTACAAATTACAAATTACAAATTACAAATTACAAATTACAAATTACAAATTACAAATTACAAATTACAAATTACAAATTACAAATTACAAATTACAAATTACAAATTACAAATTAAAAATGAAAAAATTAAAATTAAAAGTTAAAAATGAAAAATTAAAAATTAAAAATTAAGAATGAAGAATTAAAAATTAAAAAGTCAAAATTAAAAATTTAAAGTTATAAATTTAAAATTTAAAATAACTTATAACAACTGTTTAAAACAGAATCAAAAATAATGACCTTAATTTTTAAACAATATTGGCCTTATATTAATTTTTTATTTTAAAGAATATGAAAAAATAAAAATAATTAAAATGAAGTAAAGATTGAAAAAAATTTTGAAACAAAGAATAGATAACATAGAGAAGTAAGAAAGTAAAAAGCTATTGAGTAGAGAAAAATGAAAAGATAGATTGCCTAAAAGGACCTCTCTCAGTGACCTCCCTAGATTTTTTTATGAATTTTTTTGAAACTTTATCGTATTTTTATATTATAATATACCACATCACTAAAGTAAAACAACCTTCAGTAATTTAATTAATATTAAGTAATAATGTAAATAATAAAAAGGAAAAATTTTAAAATGTATTAACATTTTCTTACTGATCAATACATATTCAGATATTTTAAACTTATTGTGAAAGTTAATTGCTTTTCTTACACAAGAACAATATTGAGTTTTTTTACATTTAATAAAAAATTGCTTATGAATAAAACAATACTTAAACATTAATGTTTTTCTATATATATATACAAATTTCAAGCATTTTGGTATTTTTTTAAAATGACTTGACAAAATTTATCGTTACCTATTTCGAAAATAAAATATCTTAAAACTAACTCTTCCGATGGCGGCCTCGATAGCCTAGTAGTAGCGCGCTTGACTGTTGCTTAGGGGTCCCGAGTTCGAATCCTGACCAGGCCATGGTCCTACGCTTTAACCTTTCTTTCCTTATTCCTAATCAAAGGAACTTAAAAAGACATCAATTTACGAAGAAAAGTTGTATTTGGTGGTGGTTGGAAAAGTTTGTGGAGAGGAACGCTTAGTAACTTGGTTTGACTGAGATCAAGGCATAACACTTGCTTCAGATTCATCACATGTTTCTAAAGCTTTCTGCCACATTAAGAACATTCTACACAATAGTTTTGCTTGATTGCAATTTGGTCTAAGTGGGCTGGTGTGAAGACCTTAATCTAACCTTACTCTTCCGATCAGCTCTAAAAGTAGAAAAACTTGTTCATGTTATACGTTTTTTGAGAACATAGTATAAAAATCTCTCGCGACGCTATACTCTTCATTAAAAAAATTGTTTCTTTAAACTTAAACTTAGCTGATCTTTGCGATATCTTTTATAGCCTTAAACTTGTTTGTAGCTTTAAATATTTTTTTAAGGAAGACAATAGATCAAAAATTGTTTAGAAAGTTGTTGGAAGTATATCGTTCATATTTGGTTAAAGCAAAATTGCTCGATCTTCATTGATCGTTCAAATCCCGTACATGCCGAATATCTAATTTCCACCAAAACCACTTATTCTTTAAACGAATATATCATAACGCAATATTCTTGATAAAAAATATCGTATCTTTTAATATAAATTTTGCTGATCTTTACGAGTGTTCTTATAGCTATAAATATGCTAGCATTATTAAACCTTTCCACAAAAGAAAATAGTAATTTTCCAATTTATCAAAATTGTTAAGACATTTATTTAGACCTCAATAAAAAATAATAGCAAAATTTTTAGATCTTCATCGATCGTTCAAATTTCGATTATGCCCAATATGAAGTTCTACCGAAAAACATTCCGAAAAAAACCTCTCTCAAACAGCAATTCGACAAAACTATCGGTAACTGATTAACACATGTCAAAGTTTATACAGTCGTTTATTTTCACTCTGTTCGAAATAATTAATAAATTTTTAATTTGAAGAAAACCAATTTTTTTTTCCTGTTGTTGCTTATTTTGTGCTGACAAGATTAAAAATCAATAGAGTCGGTAGAGAAATACAACAACAACAATAGTAGCAAAATACATATCTGCCTCGACATTGCTTAGAAAAATATTGATGATAATGGATTTGCTTGCTTAGTTGTTGTCATTTTAAGTGCTATAGATTTTGCCGGTCTCAAATAATATAAGAGCAAAGCATAATTATTGTCAGAAAAAATCATATGTTTTTTTCTTTTTATGGTTGATTCCGAAAATTTCGATTTCAGTTTAGTTAGTTAAAGTTAATTGCTGCCGGTATGCACGCAATTTTACGGGCTACGCTGGCTGAAGAAAAATTGTTTTACATATTGATTTCCGTAGTAACAATATTGAGAAGTTCGAAAATTTCAAGTCCATACAAAACAGCTTTTTCTGTGTTGTATTTTGGAGACAGATATTCGATAAAGTGCTGTGCTAACAAAAAAATTTTTGAATGTTTATATGCGTAAATCAATGGCATTTATGAAAAGTTTTTATACGATATTTTATAAACGAAAGTGCTACAAACTTAATAAACTTTATAAGTAAAATAGTTCAGAGTGATTGTTATTTCTTATAACTAAGACTAGTTGCTTAGAAAAGCTTAGAAAGCATATCCCAGCATGAAGCTTATATTAAAAGCTTTTGAAAGTTTTTACTTTAGAGCACTTGGAAAAGATCTCAATATTTTCAAAACTGTCGGTTGTAACATTTCTGTACAAGAGATGGACAAGAGTTAAAAAAAATGACAAGATAGCTTCGAACTATTTTCAAATTTCAAGTTCGAATTCTTCATTCCAACATTGTTTTAGAAAAACAGAAATGTTAATGTTCGAAACTTGGCCAGAACGCAAATTACTAAAATCGCCTCATTTTGTATCACGAAAAAATGCAAACCAACGACAAGCAATACACGAGAAGCAACATAATTTTGTATAGAATAAAGTATTGCTTCTCATGTCTTGCTTGACGTTGGAGTGCTTTTTCGAAATACAAATAAAGCGCTAACATTTACTGAAAATCTGTTTATATTAATTATTTTGTATTCGAAGTTCCAAATTTATAAAAGCTCAAAATATATTTTTAACTAAATGAAAAAATGTAAATTTCTTGTTCGCATTGCTAATAACCAGGGCTCGGATTTTGATGACCTAAAAAACTGTAGAAAATGACCTAAAAAAAATGACAAAAAGTACCTAAAAACTGCAGAAAATTACATTAAAACTGACTAAAATTATCTAAAAAACGCAAAAAAATTACATAAAAAATAAAGATTTAAAAATAAAACATTGCTAAATTTAAAATGTATTGTATAAAATTTTAATACATAGCGCTACAATATATTACAAACTACATTTTTAAGTTATTAACATTGAAGGAACGTCGATTGTCTGGCAAAATGTTTTTGTAAACAGAAAAATTTCTTTCTACTTCTGCACTGACGATAGGAAAATATTTAAAAGACGATATGTCATCGGATGTAAGCTCCTCTTTTAATTTCATAGTATTAATTTCATAAATCTAGAAAAAATTACTTTAAAACTAAAACCGATAAAAAATGACGATAAAATGACCTAAAAACTTTTCATATTTGGAATTTAGGAAAGATAAATGGACGTTCTAGATAACCAGGAAATGTCTTAGAAGCAGCAGAAAAAAGATTACATGTCGTCGAAATCCTAGCTCTGCTAATAACATATTTTTATAAATATAACGAAATGAATTTGCTTGGATTTGAAATTCAAAATTTGAAATTTAGCGATAATAATCGTTGTCGTTATCGGTCATTGTGCGTGCCACGTTCATAGAAAATTACTGTTTTCGCTTACTAACGATATCGAAAATCGTCGTTAACTCGTTTGGGAATTCCACAACAGAAATACCAAAAAACATTGCATAAATTCGTTTTTATCTAAGATTTTGAAACATAAAAGCCTTGCTTAAAAGTATATGTGCTCTACTGTGCACTTTGTCTTTCGATATTGATATCACTTTTAGTCACAAAAGTTCAAAATAGTTTTATGTTCGAAAATTTTTTAAAACTCAAACCCATTGGGTGGTGTGAATAAAATCCAAGTGGACACTCTGAGAGGATTCTCTTGAGAAGAGTGTTTCGTCCAGAGAGAATACTCAATTCGGTGTGAATAAAAATTCCCTCAAATTGCTTGCACTCACTCAGTCATTATGAGATGAGAAATGTCAATTTAAGCAGTCAAATCATTGGCGTCGGAAGCGGGGGGAAAGGACCCACTTTTTTCTCAGTGTTTTCTTTCTCCATTTTCTTTCTCAGTGTTTGCAAAAAGATAGAACAAAATGTAGAGTTTCTACTGCAAGCCCACCACTTCAGATTAAAAGCACCCTTAAGTATGTAGCTTAATGCTTGTTAATTTTGCAACTCTGGTAAGAAAAAATTTGACATGTTCTTAGGGGCTTTCCATATTGGACGACATGTAGTACGATAAGTTAGATGGAAAACTAATGGGACTATTTGATTGAGGGTTCGAACGATCCAACTTGTAAAGCAACATCATTAATTGCAAGTTCTCAAGCAGAACACATCCGGGTAATAGCTAAGCAACTTTTAGATGCCCTAACAATTGAGCAGTAATTTTACATAATTGTACAATATTGTACAATCAGCAAAAAAAAAAACCAAAAATTTCGACTATCGTTTTAGCTTACGCATGGTACTACATGTTGTACAATCTGCCATGTTGGTCCAATGTTTTGGACCATGCGAAAGCCCCTACTGTGAATTAGCTGATGAAAATCCACCTCGACGCTTTGAAGAAACATCAAATCCGGTTCCTTCAGTACAGTTGCCATTATATGATCGGCTACGAAAAGATTATTTCGAAATTTTAGATCTTCCCTTAAATGAGATAACGGCTAGATTCGTTCAAATAGGTTGATATCTTACTTTTTTTTTTATTTTTGCAAGTTTACACCAGCTTCACTCAACCGACTCACTTTGATTTAACATTCAGTGAGTCGGTTGAGTGAAGCTAGCGTAAACTGGCATTTTGTAAATCTTATTGTACATTTAAATAGATCTTGACACTCTGGAATCGTTGGAAAATATTGTAATCGAAGCCTTCAACGGAAAAGTGCCTTCTGAACAAAATCTAAAAACAAAACTAGATCTTTATGCAGATGACTTTTTTGCAGATGAAATTGCTGAAGCAATTGCCTGGCCAAACACCTTGAAATTGTAGTGGTATTGTATCACAATTTGCGAAAAATTCGGATACTGTAAAAAAACTATTAAATTAAGTTGAAAAACTTATTGCTTTGCTTTTGACTGTGCCTGCATCAGCAGCTTCATCTGAGCGTTCTTTTAGTGCACTAAGACGTAACTTAAAACGTATCTTCGAGCAACTATGACACAAAAACGACTCACTCATGCGGCACTTATACACATTCACAAAGATAAAACCGAAGAATTGAATTCGATGGAGGTGGTGAAAGTGTTTGTTTCTCGCAAGGACAGAAAGAAACATTTTGGAATAATTTAAATTGATATAACTTTTTGTATCTTATTGCATTTAAACCATGTAAAGATATACCTAGTCTTGCTTTATAAAAGCAACCATTATTTCTTATATTTTCATATTACCATATGAAAGATCCTTTAAAGAATGATCTCTAATATTAAAATTGGAAGAACTTTTAAAAATAATGAAATTTTAATATTTTTTATATATTTTTATATTTTTTTTATTTTAAACTAAAATAAAAAAGTTGTTTATTCACATTCATGTTTCTTTGAAGAAATTTTGGTGAACTTTTTTTTGCACCACCATTTGTACTGCCCCCCATTTTTACTGACCCCCCAGATGAAATTAGCTTTCGACGCGCTTGAGTTAAATTGATGCATGAAATAATCAAACAGGACAGTAAATCGTAAAAATTGGAAAAAAATAAGTATGTTTGTGATTATAGAAACGGGCAAAAGAAAATTTTCTAATATTCGATGCAGGCGAAAATTTTAAATCATTGTACTTATTTGATTTCGATAACGTGCAATAGCTAAGCAATTATCTCTTGTTCGATGATGCTACAGAAACTCGTGGTGAGGCAATTCCAAAAGTTGAAAGGATGAAAATGTTCCTAAGATCACTTTATTACTTATTTACATCATTAAAATTACATATTTTTCTTTTTTTTTCTACATTTTTTTCGAGAAATTCCTCATCCGCACTCACACAAACAGAGATTCCGAATTTGAACTTTATTCACACCAAAGTTGAGAGCCCTCTCAAATGTCAAAAAGTAGGAGTGGAGTATTTTCGTCAAGCTTTTCGAAAGTAGATTTTATTCACCCTAAATTGAGTGTTCTCTTTAAAATCATGAGTAAACACTCGCACTCAGTTTATATTCACACCACCCATTAGGGTAGGTCGCCTTATATGGGATAAAATTTTATATAAAGACACCCCCTAGAATAAAAGCTTACCTCGAAAGGATTTTAGCACTATACTTTTTTTAAAGGGTGTCCCAAAAAACAGGCAAAACTACCTTTTAGTTATAGCTTTGGTATTTTAAGTCATATTAAAACTTTAGTTTAGCATATGAATAGGTCTCAAAGAATACTTTATCGTGTTGTTTGGTGTCGTAGGTCTCAAATATCATATTTCAGTATACAGGGTTGCCAATATTCGAAGCGCCCATTTTATTTTTAAATAAATCAAAGAAACCACAATTTTTTGTCTGTTCGTCATGAATATCATTTAATTGGGTTCAAGTAGATTTGCTTACATTATTTCTTGAATATGATATCTCGTAAATGGTCGCCATTGGCCTCTACGACATATTGTGCCCGTTTTGCAGCATTTTCCATGGTTTTCTTCAACATTTCGATGGGAATGGCGGTTATTTCTTGACGGATGTTGGTTTTCAGCTCTTCTAGGGTCTTTGGCTTGTTGACGTAAACCTTTGATTTCAAATAACCCCACAAAAAGAAGTCTGGAGGCGTTAAATCTGGTGATCTTGGCGGCCAATCGAAATCACCATTTTTTGACATCAAACGGCCAGGGAACAATTGCTTCAAAAAATCGATTGTAGTGCGGTTTGTGTGTGGTGGCGCGCCGTCTTGCTGAAACCAGTAGTGCCTGATACGCTTTCGACGAACGATTGGCATGAAAAAATTGTTTATCATATCGCGATAATGCTCCTGATTGACAGTAACTCTGTGGCCATTATCATCTTCGAAAAAGAACGGCCCAATGAGCATTTTAGCACAAACGCCGCACCAAACAGTGACTTTTGCATCGTGAAGAGGTACCTCTTGAATCTCTTGTGGATTTTCAGTGGCATAAATACGGCAATTTTGTTTGTTTACCGTTCCGTTCAACTGAAAATGAGCTTCATCGCTCATTTTTTGAAAGCACGTTGAGTTTTCACTATTGACTTGTTTTGTTGAATGTAAATTTCAACAATTTTAGAGCGTTCGCGTGGCGTGTACTGTTCCATTGTAAACATTTGCTTGGAATGACGCTTCAAACGCGGTATGTCATTAGTCGATTTGGCATCACTGCGGAAAGTTACAGTGTTGCCAGATGGGCGCTTCGAATATTGGCAACCCGTATATTGCAAAGCTTTTATTTAATTGCACTAGGCAACCCAAAACTTCGATTTAAAATTATTATCAAATCAAAGTTAATTAAAAATTAATATACACGGTTAGAAATCTAGGAATAAATTTTATTACTTTTGGGCTTATACATATATGGTCACACCAAAATTGTATTAAAATTAAATACTGGCCAAATATTAAAATAAAGTTTTCATAAAAAAAATATTGAAATTTAATGCTCAGTTTTTACTAATTTTTAATTTTTGATTCTGTATTGAAAATTAAGTACAATAATAAATATAGTATCAAATTAATTCCAAAGGGTATAAAATATCGTTGTAATATTTGAAATGTATTAATAATAATACAAAATTGTATTGAAATATAATACAGCATGTCTTAAAAATTAATATAATATCACAATAGTATCAAATTGATTCCAAGGGTATAAAATATCCTTGTAAAATATGAACTGTACTAAAATGAAAAACAAAATATATTTAAAAATTTTGTAATCAATTGAGAAGTATTAAATTTTAATACTTTTGAATTAAAAATCTTTGTTTTAAAATTTATTCCAAGATTTCTTACCGTGTACTATTGTGAAGAAATTAATTTACTTTATTCACTAGACAAAAGTAAAAAAGACACAAAAGTACACAGTATAGTACTCTTTGAGACCTATCCAACGATATACTGAAGTTTCTGATCGGACCAAAAATACAAAGTTTATAACTAAAAGACCATTTTGGCTGTTTGTTGGGACATCTTAAAAAAAATTTATAGTACTGAAATCTTTTCGAGGGAAGCTGTCATTCTACGGGGTGTTTTTATATATATTTGTGGTGACCCACTTTAATATACATTATTAACTTCTGTTCGCAAATGAAGCTACCAACATTTGAAGCACAGCCTCGAATAACGCTGTAAGCGACAAAATTGTAATTGTTCACTTTTATTCATTTACTAGCACTTTTCTAAATTTTTTTTTTAATTTTTTTTTTTTTTTTTTTTGGGTATGCGATAAAAATACCCCAAACTTCTCAACTGCTTACTCAGTTCTGGTTTTATATAATATAAGAAAGTAATTTAAACATGTATTCGCCAAAAAAAAACACTCTAAAAAAATGTCGCTTACAACGTTATTCGCGGCTGTGCTTCATTTATTGACGTTTGAAGCATTTTAGAGAATCAGAGCTTTTAAGCTTTTTAAAGCTTACTTCGTTTCAAGACCCTTCATGTTCGAGACTTTAAAGGTCCCAGAAGTAAATAATTCGTTACTAATTTTAAGTTTCCTAAAATGTTTTGTAAGCATTTAACAAAAAACTTTTATAAAAATTACATATGGGCATTTCCATAGTCACGCACGTAACGTTTGTACGTCTTTTTTTTTTTTGTTAAAAATTAAAAAAAGCAAAGAAATATTTAAACTTTTTTGTCCTGTTTTAGTTTTTGCATTGCATTCTAGTAGTACTAAATTTAGTGTGAAAGATGGAAGCGATCGAAAGTATTGTCCAAAGATATAAGCAATCAAAAGTGGACGCGTTATGATACAAAAAATGGAAGTGGTTTTTTCTGCATTAATATAATCAAAAAATCTGGGTAGTGTGCACGAGTTTTTTTTTTAAAAATATTTTAATGTTTTCTGGAATGATGTTGCTATATATTCAAAATTGTCTTGTTGAAAATTCTTTTTTAATTATTTTTATACAAGCCATAACATAATGCGTTACGATACATACGTTACGAAACAAATTTTTCCCTTCAAAGAAGTAATTCAGGTCCGTAAAAATAAAAAACTGAAAAAAATTAAACTAATAAAATTCCTACTTTGGTTAAAATTTTTCAACTTTTGTCACCATTTTTCTACTTTTGTTGCCATTTTTTTTTCAATTCAAATTGAGATCAGCTCTCATTACTCTCACAATATAAATTTAAAAATTTTTTCTCTGTTATGAAAGTTTAAAACATTTTCAGTAACATTTTATTTTTTAGTTGCGGTAGAGCTTTTGTTGGAAATGCCCATATGTCAAAAAAGTTTTTTTTAAAGCAAACAAATAACGGTTTACAGCATTTCTAGTTTTTTGTGCCTTGCTGTACTATACTTTAGTTCCTCATAAAAGGAATCAAAATTCATAATTAGAACTGAAATTGATGTATAAAAAGGACACTTCACAGAGAGAAAACAAAAATTCGAAATTCAAAACTGTTTTTAAAATCCTGTTTATGAAATATGTACGCATTTATAAAATTAAAATCGATGTATAAGAATAAAATTCAAAATCGATACTTGAACTTTATACTCAAAAGCAATATTTTGAACTTTTACACTTTTTTCTTATATTTTTAAATTATACTCAAAATTCGAATGCAAAGCTAAGTCTTGTTATTTCTCGGAGAAGCGCAAAGAAAAGGTCTTATAGCAAATTACTCCGATCTGTTTTGAGTATAAGTTAACGCAACTTTTTCGAAAATTTTGCAAAATTTCTTCTATATAACTTCCACGCAAAACTCCACAAAAAGGAAGTCATGGCTTGGGTAAGTATTGAAAAAAAAAACAAATTCTCAACATTTTCGAAAAACAAATTATACAATCATGCGCTACATTTAATGCCATTTCTTTTAACACCCACTTTATTTACTTTGTTATTGTAATTAAACTGCCTTCTTGCCCATTTTTCTACTTTCACTTACTTCTTCTTTTGGTTATATTTTTTGTTTTCCTTGTTTTACTACTGCGCCATATTGCTTTTCGAACCGCCGAACTCATCTACAATTGCAAACGAATACTTTTTGGCAGAAAACTTTTTAAACTTAATTATTTTACATTGTCACCCAAAACAGGTTTATAACAAACACACAATCACCGCCCAGCCAGTCAGCCTCTTCGAATATTTAGCATAAACCGCCGCTGCTTCCCGTCTAGCAACTTCCGCGCGCGACTTTTGCTTTTTAACCCTTTGCTGCGCGCCTTGAGTTATGCTTCTTTAACATTTCTACCCCAGAATAAAATTTGTGTGTACAGTCAGTAGCTGCTTTACTTTGACTGTGTTTTGTTTTTTTATTCATTTCTTTTTTAAATGCCGAGTGTATCCTTATGCAGCTAAAAAAGGATTTACTTGCTGCTGTTGTCTTTACGTAAATGTTTAACTTTGTCCTCAAGTCTGCTGCCACTGCTGCTGTGTTGCTACTGCAGTAACAACTTGAAACCATATAAAAGTCTCTGCTCCACCCACACCTCCTCCTTCGTTATAACATTCAACTCTTGCTCGCTTAATTTATCCCTTAATACCGCTTTTAAAGACAATTGATTTATATGCCAATCGATTGTCTAAACATTCATCTAGTGTTGTATTTAGTTCTTTTTTTTTGGAAGTTGCTTAAGTTGCCGCTTTGCGTCTTTTTAATATGTTAAACATGTGTGTGTTTGTGTGTTGGTGTGTGTGTGTTAGAAGCACAAGCAGTGCGAGCGGGTGCGATATTTTCCCATATCAATGAGTTTGAGGTTAGGCGAGTGTGTTGCATGTGATAAATTTTTAAGACTCTTAAATGTTTACATGGTTTTGTTTTTTGTTTTTGTTCGTTTTTATAGTTTGTTTGTTGTTGTGTGGGCTTAAGATATCACAATCGAAATAGTGAAGCGAAGTTTGAGGCATGAAGTATGAGTTTATATTTTTTTTCTGAAATTATTTGTTGCATCATGCATAACAGGATAATTTTACTGTATCAATGGATGTTTTAAAAATATCAACTGTTGATTTTTGCTTTAATTTCAAATTTAACATAAGATTTAAGAGCTTAAAACGTATTTTTGTCTTGTTTATCAACATTTTAGCTTACATTTCAAACTTAACGAAAATTTAAAACCTTTAACGAGGCGTTTTTTTTTTTGGTTTAGCAACAATTTTGCATAGATTTTTGAACGTATTCATGTTTCATTTAAAAATGAAACGAAACATTTGGAACTTAACGAAGTATTTGCGTTTATTGACATTTTGCGGTAGCTTTTGTATATATATATATATGTTTGCAGTTCTCATATTTATTGCAATTAAAAACTTAACGAATCTTTCAAATGCCAAACAAAAAATCTTTAATGCAAAATGCTTCTTTTGTTCAATTTAAAAACTTAACAATTTTTAATAAATATCGAAGACTAATGATTCATCTTGAGTTATATATATTTTTGTGAAAATTTTTATGTTAGATACTAATTTTTGATGAATTTAAAATATATCAAAAAACTTGCAAGAATATCAGGAATACCACGCTTTTGGATTATTAACATTTTTGTATCAAATTCTACAAGACTGACTTAGTTTGGCTTAAATTTCAAACTTAACGAAATTTTAAAAACTTAACGAAACTTTTAAAAACTTGACGAAACATTTGTTGCTTGTTTATCAACCTTATAGCTTGCATTTAAAACTTAACGAAACTTTGTAAATTCAACGAAGCGTTGGTTTTTGGTTATCAACATTTTCGTTAATAAACATTTTTCGGTAGTTTTTTATAGATTTATTTGCAGTTCTCTTATTTACTGCAATTAAAAACTTAACGAATCTTTTTAAATACCAAACCAAAAATCTTTAATGCAGAATTCTTCTTTTGTTCAATTTAAAAACTTGACGACAATTTTTAATGGTTAACGAAGATTAATGATTCGTCGTGAGTTATATATATATTTGCGAATATTTCTATGTTAGATAATAATTTTTGCTGAATTCTAAATATATAACGAAACTTGTAAGAACATCAGGAAGACCACGCTTTTGGGTTATTAACATTTTTTTATTAAATTCTACAAGATTGACTTATTTTTGCTTAAATTTCAAACTTAACGAAATTTAAAAACTTAACGAAACTTTTAAAAACTTAACGAAACTCTTAAGAACTTAACGAATTATTTGTTGCTTTTTTGTAGAATTTTTTATTAAATTCTACAAGACTGACTTAGTTTTGCTTAAATTTCAAACTTAATGAAATTTTAAGAATTTAACGAAACTTTTTAAAACTCAGCGAAGCCATTATTGCTTGTTTATCAACCTTATAGCTTGCATTTTAAACTTAACGAAACTTTTCAAAATTTAACGAAGCATTGGTTTTGGGTTTATCCACATTTTTGCATAGACATGAACGAATTTATGCTTAATTTAAAAATGTAACGAAACTTTTAGAATTTAACGAAGGTACTTTTTCGTTTTTTAACATTTTTCGGTAGTTTTTTTTATAGATTTATGTTTGCAGTTCTCTTCTTTACTGCAATTGAAAACTTAACGAAAATTTTAAATACCAAACAAAAAATCTTTCATGCAAAATGCTTCTTTTGTTCAATTTAAAAACTTAACGACAATTTTTAGTGGTTAACGAAGATTAATGATTCATCTTTAGTTACATACATTTTTGTGGACGTTTTTATGTTAGATACTAATTTTTGCTGAATTCTATACATTTTACGAAACTTGTAAGAACATCAGAAAGACCACGCTTTTGGACTATTAACATTTTTTTATTAAATTCTTCAAGACTGACTTAGTTTTGCTTAGATTTCAAACTTAACGAAATTTTAAGAACTTAACGAAACTTTTTAAAACTCAACGAAGCCATTGTTGCTTGTTTATAAAACTTATAGCTTGCATTTTAAACTTAACGAAACTTTTAAAAATTTAACGAAGCATTGGTTTTTGGCTTATCCACATTTTTGCATAGACATGAACGAATTTATGCTTAATTTAAAAATGTAACGAATCTTTTAGAACTTAACGAATGTACTTTCTCATTTTTTTAACATTTTTCGGTAGTTTTTTTAAAGATTTATGTTTGCAGCTCTCATACTCACTGCAATTTAAAACTTAACGAAAATTTTAAATACCAAACAAAAAATCTTTGATGCAAAATGCTTCTTTTGTTCAATTTAAAAACTTAACGATAATATTTAATGGTTTACAAAGAGCTTCATCCTGAGTTATATACAATTTTAGGAAATATTTTATTTTAGACACTAATTTTTGCTGAATTTTAAATATATAACGAAACTTGTAAAAACATCAGGAGGACCACGCTTTTGAATTATTAACATATTTTTTAGCAAATCCTACAAGACTCACTTAGTTTACTCCGATTTCAAACTTGACGAAACTTTAAAAACATAACGAAACTTTTTTTGCTTATAAACATGTTTGCATTTGCTTGGTGTTGGTTTATTGTTTCCTTTCCTCCACCTGCACATACTGAAAGCACGCCATTTAATTAGCTTAATGAGTTCAAACCAATTCACTGCAAAAAACAGTCACTCAAACCACGTGTTGTTCGTGCAATGTTTGTTGCTTTATCTAAATACAGAAAACCAAACAGTTTAATGCAATCATTCAGCTATGACCAAATGTTGCTGCAGTAAAAACAACACCAACAACAGTAGCAATAGCAGAAATAAATATAGTATTTTTATTAGAATTGTCATCAATGCATAAAATAGCACTTGAGTGTGTCTGTGAAAAACCGCACTCAAAGCCGAACAAAAACAACAACAATAATCTAATAATCAAAAAAAAGTACAAAACAAACAAAAAAAACAATAACAACATTTTGTTGCCGTTTGTATCTTCATGCGACTTTTTTAGCCGTTGCTGCTGTAACAAGCTCATGCATCAACCAAGCGCGGGTCATGCATGAATGGCTCTCATGCTTTGATAGACAGACTAACACGCTGTCCAATAAACATGTGCAGCGCATAGAATTGTTTGATTTTTATTTTAAATTCATATACAATTTTTTCACATACAGCAGCAACATGCAGCATTTTTCAAATAATGACAATGAAAGAATAGAAAAACATAGAATTTAACATAATTGCAGCAATTGCTTATAATGTGCTAAATTGCATGTATATGTTTATGTGTGTGCATGTTTTTTTTTTATACATTAATTGCTGACATGCCGCCCCCAAAGGTGGCCACACGCCCCTTCAGGTCAATCAACACACAAACCATTGACAGCTATTGTTTTCTAAGCTAAACTATGTAGCAAAGTATTATTGTCGATCATTGTTCGAAAAAAGTTCATAGAATTTTAATTTAACATTTAATAGCAACTTTTGCTGCCTTCAGTTAGTTTTTACATACAATACTCTATACTCGATTCAATGAACTATGCTGCTGTACATTATTGTTATTACTTTTTTTTTTCATATAATGTGTTCAATTGATAAATGCGCACGAAATAAGGAAATAATCAATTTAAAAAATCAAATTTGATTTTTACGGCTGCTCTCGTCAGTTGTTGTTGTTGTTGTAGCTGCTTTATGTAGTAAGTTAGTTGTTCATGGCCTGTCATCACAACGTCGTTAAGCAATAAATGCCAACGTTGACAATAAGCAAAAATTTTAAAGCAAAAAAAAAACAAAAAAACAAAAATATACCCGTATATAAACAAGCAAGCTACTAACAAATAATCAAATCCATAGTAGATGAATTGAATTTATCCGCAATCAGTAGTAGCTGCTGGAAGTTGTCAAGTAGTTGTTGTTGCAACAGCAGCAGCAGCAGCTTAATTCGCCGCAAAATATTATCAATTGCGCACAAGATTGAACGATGAACAGCATTTTTGCCCTGTTGTTGTTGAAGAAATCATAGCAATTGATTTGAATTGAATAATTGCACATGAAACTGAAGGATTTCAAGCATATGCTTAAAGCAATATTTCTATATATGTATATATGTATTATGCAAGCATATTGTTAAGTAGCTGCTAAGATTATCTTTTGTACAAAGACGCTCTTATTTTTGTTTTAAGTGTAAAAATGACAATAAGCTTAATACAATAAATAAAGCAGCTTTTGAGTTGAAAAGAAATAATTTTGTTAAAAATATGCTCAAATACTAATTTTGAGCTGAAATTAAAACTTAACGAAAATTTCAAAAACTTAACGAAAGTATTTTATCTCTCGTTCTTATACTGGGTTTGGTTAGGTAAATGTGGCTTGACACACTTAGGTCAATAAGGCCCATTGTGGTACCAAAGAGTTCATTTTCTTTCTCTATTAAAACCAATTTGAGCTGTTCACAAAGCCAAGTGTACAATGTACCTAAGATTTTGAGAGTTCGTCAAGGTCATCGAAAAACTATTTGCCTAAGTGAAGAACTTGTTTTTGCTTCTTGAAGCAAATGTACTGTAGATTCTTCCTGCTCTTCATGTCTACAGCTTCTGCAGAATTCGCTGTGAGGGATATTCAACATCTGAGCGTATCTGCCAACCAGGCAGTATCCTGTAAAAACCCTTACCATGGCACTCATGTGGTCTCTACAAAGATAAATGAGTTTGGGCAAGATTTGTCGAGATATATCACACTTGTTTCCTGCTAACCAAATGCTATTGGTTTTATTGCAGAATAGCTCATGTGCAAGGAATGTGGTGAGGGGAATACCAAGGCTTGCCTTTTCTGTTGATACCTTAAAACTTCTATACCCGGGAATTTAGCATAGAAAGTTCCTGAGCTGTTTTGCCATCTCATTCAGAGATCTGCGGCAGTTGAAAACTAATTCAAATGTTATTTCAGTTTCTAGGGCTTTCAAAGCGTCTTGACTATCAGATAGCATGCAAATATCCATGGAAAATATTTAATTTGCCTGATGCCAATCTGCTTGGAATACAGTGTAATGGTCAGGGGGCCTAAAGGCTATATTAATGTTTAAAATTTTAGCGTAGGCTACACTCTTTACAATCTGATTTTGATCCATCAGTAAAGATCTGAATGGCATTGTTAGGTGAAAGATTCCCAATCCCTAGTTCCCAATCACGGCGAGAGGTAATGGATTCATCGAACTTGCTGTCAAAGGATAGTTATTGTGTGATGTAGTCCAAGGACCTGGGTATAGGAGGGAGATTTTCTAATGCAAGAATGTTCTAATGTACCTTTTTTCCACTGGGAGGTTTCTTCTAGATAGATGGCTGTATTAGGGTCCATCTGTTTAGCTAGGATGTCCAGTGGTGTAAAGTGGAGCATAATTTCTAATGCATTTGACAGAGTGGTTCTTAGAGCTCTTTTGATCCACAGTTCAGCTGATCTCTGAACTTTACACAGTAAGTTCAAGTGTGTATGTTTATAGAGTGCTTGCCACCAGACGATAGCATATATGTTATAAGCAAGCTTGGCCTTATAACTGCAAAATATATAGCCAGTAAGTAACACTTGGTTGCAAGCCCCACCCACCTTTTTTCATGAGTACAGAGCAACATTCGCTTTTTAGCTCTCTCGAGCAGGTTGGGCTTCCAGTTTAGTTTCCTATCCATTATAAGTCCCAGGTATTTTGCTTGATCTGACAAGCTAAGTCTTTTGTTTCCCAGTTTAGGAGGATTTATTTGAGTTAAATTGTGTTTTCTAGTGAAAACCCCTAACTCAGTTATATTTGGATTTACGCTGAGCCCACAGCTGGTAGCCTAGAAGACTAGAGTATTTAAGAAGGCAGTTTTGCATATTATATCGAATAGTAGACATATATTTTTCAGAGGTAGCAATCGCTACATCATCGACATAAGCTATCACCCTGCACTCTTCTAGTTCTAGTTTGACCAGCAATTCATTTATTGCTAGATTCCAGAGTAAAGGCGAGAGAACCTCTCTCTCTCTCTGAGAGGTTCCCCTTGGTACAGACCTTAGCGTGGATGCCGTTCAAAAATTTGCACTTATAATCCTTCCTACAAGCATTTGATTTATTATTATAAGCCATCAGTGTAGCATCCATTCCAAGCCTCCGTCAGCACATTTGTGATAGCGGAATTTCTCAATGATTTTAATTTTGGAGTAGATAGCTGTTTCCACAGATTTGTCTTTGGTGTAAGCATGTTGTGCTAGTCACAATGGTTTCTTTTCTATCTTGAATTTCAAGTCAACTTTGATTAATGTCTCGATAATTTTTAAAAGAAAAGATGTTAGAGTAATTGGTCGAAGGTTATTTGTGTTTACGTGTGAGCTTTTGCTTTCCTTAAAAATAAATTTGAACTGCACGTTACGCCAACGTTTTGGAATGTGATTAAGGTCTAGGCAGCTTTGGTAGATCAACATAAGACACTCATTTATGATGTTATAGAACTGTTAAATTTCAATGGAAGCTATATCATCTGATCCCGGCGACTTAAACAGTTTGAAGCTGTTGATTGACCATTCGAGATTTCGTTTGTGAGATTAATTCAATTACAGATGGTAATTGGTCTTCCTGTATTGAAGCGTAACCTATCTCTGAACATCCCGGAAAGTGAGTTTTTACTAAAACATTAAGAGATTCACCACTGCTTTTAGTCCATGTACCATCCTCCGATTTCATAAAGCTAGGTTTGGAAGGAATCGTTGCTAAAATTTTTCTTGAAGCTAAGGCTTGTGATATATTTTCACAAAAAATCCTTCAGGACCAAGAATTATAAATAGATTCCGCCTTGCGCATGTCCGCTCTCTTTGTGAGCACGTGTATGTGACGTCAGAAGTGCAAGAGAAAAGAGAGTCAAACTGACTGAAAAAGACGTAGTAAAACATTTTTAATAGGGGTATTCGATTTAAAAATCTCCTGATTTTCTTATTAAATCTTGGTTTTTTAATAGAAATAATTTTAAATCAAAAAGCAACGCTTGTACAGAAAAAATTTAAATAGTTGTTATTACTATCTTTGATAAAAATTTTATATCTTATTGGTGTGTTAACTTCCTTGTTGACCTCTTCACGAAAAAATAGTTATGTTGCTCGATTTATTTTGAGAGCAGTTTGACTGTTTCTTTGTGTGTATTTCGTTTGTTTCCCAGCTAGCCAATCAGATTTATTTGCTTAGTTTTGCTTGTTGTTTATGTGATATTTTTGTTTGGATGTATTTTCACTTATGACGTAGACCTGCGCAGTAGATTGCTATTTCTGCGCACTTAAGGCGTGATCTTCTTTATATTGTTCTTGCTCCAGGACTGTCTTTGTGCTTTTCGTAGTTCATTCTTGTATTCCATGAGAACCAATTTATAGTTTGTCCACGTATCTGTGGATCTAGTGGCCTTTGCCCTATTGAAAAGTTTTCTGGTCCTTACTCAGAGCTCTTCTAGTTCCTTTTTCCACCAGGAAGGCTTTTGCTGCCTCCTTGGTGTTTTTAGCAAACATGCATTATCTAGAGCTTAATTTAACAAGTTAGTAAGACTATCAACTAAGTTGTCTAAAGATTGTGAATTCAAGGACGATTTTTTATTGGAATGTGGTCCATTTGAGAGATCTAGTTTAAAGCATTGAGATAAAGATCTCACTTGGCTTATTTTAGATTGCGAAAATTGCATGGTCTCGTAACAAAGTCATTAACGTTAAAAATAATATATCTGTGGTCTCAGAAGGAGTATTTTTTAATTCTCCAGTTCTTAATCTTATAAGATATATGATCAGAGGCAAGAGTAATATCTAGAACTTTCTGCCTTTTAATTAATTCTCCTGTTCCTAATCCTGTTAGATATATGATCAGTGGCAAAAGTAATATCTAGAACTTCCTGCCTTTTACTAACAATGAAGGTCGGCTCGTTACCTACATTGCTTCTATTAAAATTGGTGTTAAGGATGAAATCAAAAAGAGACGCACCCCGTTCGTAGGGGTGGCTGAGCTACTCCAGATCTCATGATGAGCATTGGCATCGCACCCAATGATTGGGCCCTTTGCTTTTGATGTTTCTGTGAAGACTAGATTTCTCAAGTCGTCAACCGGTAGGACTTCGTTGTCGTGTGCAAGGTATGTTGAGATAAACCATAAGCTGTTTTGGCCCATCTCGACGCTTATGGCCACGGTGTCCTTATTACTGAAATTAGAGAGATTAAATGCACTCAGGTTTTTTTATTAGAATACACGTTCTTGGCTTACCTTGTGATCTAGTGTACACTTGAGTAAATATTAGAGTCCTGAATCCGCATACTCACAGCTCCTGAAACAGGACGAAAAACGTATTAATATTTGGAACAAAAAGTTTTTAGTCTTCTTCACATTTAACGGCATTCAAAATATGAAAGCTTAACGAATTTAAAAATGACACAATATCTTAGATTTGATTTAAGAAATAAACGGAAATATTTACAAATGTTGATCAAATATAGGTGGCTTAATGTTAGACGGCTTAATTAACAGCTTTTCAGTAGAAATTAATTTTAAGAACTTTCAAATAAAAGTTAAAGTTATTTTTGCTTAATGTTTAAGCTTAAATGTCCAAAAAATATTTTAGAACAAATGCAAACCATAATAAATTTAAAATAAATGACACTTCAAAAATTATCTTTAATGTTGTAAGGTTTTTTTTTTTTGCATAAATGCCACTTGCTCAAGCTCAATAAAACTCAATAAAACATGTAGAAATAGCATGTTTTTTCTTATTACATAACAAGATATTAAAAAAATTTTATAAGTTAAACCATAATAGTCAGTTGGTCTAAAATTAAAAACTTAACGAAACTTTGAACGAAAATGCTTATAATTTTTTACACAATGTACCTCATAAAACTGAACGAAGACTTTTTGGCTTACTTATTGTTTTCAACGACTTTGCTTAAACTGAGTAACACTTAAAAAGCCTTTTTATTGTCATGAAATCGAAAAATTTTGCATAAACTTTTTCACTTTATAAATTTTATCATTTTGGTTGGCAGCCAAACTTAACGAAACTTTTTAAAACTTAACGAACATTTCTTTTTATGAAAAAAAATATCAAAAATAATTTTATGAATGAAAATGCTTATAATTTTTTACACAATGTACCTCATAGAACTGAACGAAGACTTTTTGGCTTACTTATTGTTTTCAACGACTTTGCTTAAACTAAAAATGCCTTTTGATTGTCATGAAATCGAAAAATTGTGCACTTTTTACTTTATAAATTTTATCATTTTGGTTGAAATTCAAAACTTAACGAAATTTTTTAAAACTTAACGAAAGTTTTTTTCTTCACTAAAAACTTTTTAGCAAAAAAATTTTAACAAAAATTAACATACAAATAATTTTCAAATAGTTTTTAATCTAATTTTATATTTTTTTATATTGATTGTTATAGCTTTTACAAGTAAACAGCGTAATTTTTTGCATTATTACAATGCTTATAACTGGAGTTTTGTCAATCGTTAACATTCAAGCCCTTAAGCTACATTCGTTGTTCGCTTGTGCTCAGCAATTTCGGTTAACAACTCAAAATTAGAGTACTTGCGTCTATGAACGTTTATCTTAATTAGCTGATATTTTTTATCCTTCTGGTTTATAACATGTCTAGAAACAAGTTGTCATAAAGTATATTCAAATAATATATAAAAATTTACAATAAACAATAAATAACAACATTTGCATTGCATTGCTTTTGGAATTTTCGCAAGCTTTAAAGTGTACAATTGTAATTGATACAATTTTTTGTTTTATTTGCCATAAAAAAAAGGAATACTTAAGCAAGATAAGATAGCGAAGCAAAGCAGAGCAGCAGCATTTTTGTAGAATCACAAAATTGCGCAGGAATTAATCATAAATAAAATTACACAGAAAAACTTAACAAATACGAGATGAAAACGTGCCTGAATATGAGACTATTTGAAAAACAACAACCAAAAAAATTAAAGAAACCAAAAAAAAAAAAATAGGTACAGAGCAGCCAAACGGCAACTAAGGTTGCTGACGCTGAGGTTGTTGTTGTTGCTGCTGCTGCTTTTGTGTTATTGATGTTGTTGCTGTAGCCAATTAAACAATAAAAATTAAACAAAACTTAATTAAATTTATTGCAAAAGCTTTTGCGTAAGTCTAAAGCGAGAAATCACTGAAATTTTTTGGTTGTAGCAATTTTTGAGCAATAATTGCACTTAGATTAACTGACAACAATGGCAATAATTTTAATGTTTTATATGCTGCTGTAGCTATGATTGACGATGATAATGACAAAGATATCAAAAAGCAAACGTTAGCAAAGTAAAAAAATTATTTTCAAATATAAGTCAAGACTACATAATGCCATACTGTATTTATGTAAGTATGTGTAAGTTGACAACTAGCTCAAGTTGGCGACAAGACAAACGAGCAACTAATTATACTATATGAAATCTTAAAGGCAAACAAATAAAGCCATAAATAGATTAAAATGATAAAAATATTTCATAGCTGAAATCAAAAATGTGATGATGATGTTGTAGATAAAGGCAACAACTAGTAACTTCTAGTCAGATAATAGTTAATAATGTAGGAAACAAGGAAAAAAAAAGAATTAAATTAATTGAGGCTAGATTATGTAGAGAGGAAAAATGCAGAGAGCAACATGCTGCTATTGCGGCTAACAAAAAAAAGTAATTGTTGATTTAACAGTTAAATGGAGCAGCTACAACGAAGACAACAACAAGACGACACAACACTAATAACTGTTAACTGACAACAACATAACTGTTGCATGTTGTGTATAAGGTTGCAGCAATAGAAGCCCTCAAGCACACACACACAAAATCAGCAACAAATGCTGTTTATGTTGCTAACGATCTCAGCGATATTGAGTAATTAAATTCTTAATGTGTGTGTATGTGTGTGTTGTGGCAATATTTACAAATAGCACAACGACGAAACATTGCCAATAAAAAACCAAAAAGAACAACAGCAACTTGCTAACATCTTGTGTCATTTTTATGGCCATTGTTGTGTATTGATTTATAGGCGCAACCTGTAGATATTTTAACTGCTGCCTCGTTTTCAAAAGCAGCAATTTGTTTTATTTTTTTTATCGCCCCATTTTTTATAAAATAAAACATTTTAATCGTGTTAAAATTTTTATTGTCTTTTCAAGAAAATATGTGTTTGGCTACTTTATTCATACGTATTTGCTGGTGTGCGTGTTATTCTGTATGTGTGTCTGTGATGCTTGTGTAGCTTAATAAATCTTGTCATAACTGGATTAAGTTTGTATACATGAAAATATGTTTATTTAAAAAAATATTAAGAAATAAACTCATTTTATTGCTGCTGCTATTGTTGTTGTTGTTGCTGTTGCTGTTGCTGTTGCTGTTGTTGTTGCTATTGCTGTGAAAATAGCTAAATGTCATGTGAGCTTAATGCAAGAATGTTGATGATGGATATTAAAAAAAAATTACGATGTTGAGCATCAGCAAAAGAAGCATTGCGACAAAGTATATGAATGTAAAAATGCAACAACAACACAACCAACTTGAATTTTCTAGTAATTAACGCAAAATTGGCCATATGCATAAATATTTTATGCATTTAAAAGAAATAAAAACAATTTTTTTTAAGTTAGTTTTTTTATACTGTAGATAAAAGATGTTTTAATGGTTCTGGTCTTAAAAAGGGTGCTTTTATAGAGTAAAACATAATTTTGTTAAGTTTCAAACTTTGTTTTAAAAAACTGTCATTTTCGAAATTGATTAAAAGCTGCAATGATTTGAAATTTCAGTTAAAAAAAGTTTCGTTAAGTTTTTTTAGTTTTGTTAAGTTTTATTTTCGCCTATTACGCATCTATTTATTCAAAATAGCTACACAACAGTTGCTTACGGAGTCATTTTTGCAAATTATGCTTTTGTTAAGTTTGAAATGTTGCCTAAATTCTAAAAAATTAATTTTGTAAAACCGTACAATCAGCACTCAACTTAAAACTAATTTGTAAAACTCTTTCATTAGGTTTAAAAAGTTTCGTTAAGTTTGATTTGTTACCTATTTTAGCTATTGTTACCTATTTTGTTACCTATTTGTTACCTATTTGTTACCGTTTAGTGTTTATAACGAACTTCAACGTTATAAGCGATAGATCGTTATAAGGGATAGATCGTTATAAGCGATATTGTATTTTGGGCTATTTATTAAATTTTTTTTTAGTTTTATATAAAAAATCAACAAAAAGATAAGTAATTAAAATTTAACTATTTTGTATTAACTTCAGCCGGGGCTTAAATTTTGGTTTGTTATAACCGATAGTTCGCAATAAGCAATGTCGTTATAAACATTACTTACTGCATGTGTTTCAAGACAAAATTTGCTCTAAATGCACGCTTAATGAGAAATAAGCTCACCCAAAAATGATTTCGTCAAGGAAAATTTGTTATTCTTTTTCGATTTTTGACTTCATTGTCGAAATTTAATTTACACTATTGGCCTAAAAAGTTTCGTTAAATTTATTTATTTTTTTAATCATGAAACAGTGTCAAAAATTATCTCTCCTTTAATCAAAGCAACTACATTTAGCAAATGTACTGCCCGCATATTCTTCATCGTCCACTGCAACAAGTGTTGAACTCTAGCCGAAGGCCTCAATTTCACACTGGAACATCATTAAAAATTTCCTACGAAAAATTTTCGTTTGCTCTGCGTTAAAAAAACAACACCAACAAATGCATTTCTAATTAATCTATCCATTGTTTCCGCTGGTCACTTTAGTTATTAAACGCTGGCAATATTTAAATGTAATAACAATGCAGCAGCTGAAGCAAGCATCTCTCCTCAACTATCTTGCATGCTTGATAGCTTTAGCAGCGCATCACAGATGCGGGTCATGCTTGCAAGGCAATCATAAAATTTATGCTACATTTTGACAGCACTTAATTGAATATATCCGAATTTAATTGACAACAGCGGAACGCATAAATCAAGCCAACAAATGTTGTCTGTCGGTCTTAACTGTGAGTTTGTGAGTATGCAAAATTTTGAATATTGATAAATTTATAGCAGCATCCAGCGATAGATCGATTGCAAACGCCTTTCATATTTCTTAAGCCAATTAGCCAAAGTGCTGGTGTTGTTTTTGCTGCTTCTTTAAATATTATAAATTATTTACAAGACACATTCGCTGGCTTATTAGAATATCATTATTTATGCCGCAGTTGTTGGCTAAAAAGCCAAACGCTTGAAAACCAAATTTATGACAAACTAAACTACCAACAGATGGCGCGCAACGGCGCAGAATTTTCGATTTTGTAATTTAGTGTTCAGCTCATATCTGTCGATGTTGTTGTATCTATCGCTGCTACTGCTGCTATAGTTTGCAGCGGATATACAAATGAGTGATTTGACAACTGAAGCGTTTTGCATCAGCCTTTGAGTCACACATACGCTGCACATGTGTCGCTACATGGTTATCTGGGAAAATGGCGAGAAATGTCGAAATGTGTCTTAATCAATTTTGAACATGATTGCACACACAAACACACATGTATGATGTATAGTTAAAGAGCCAAACACTCATACACTGCTAGTAAGGCAGTGTTTATGTTGTGAAATGTGAAATGTTGCTAGCTTTGCTGGCAGCACGTTTTCTTAGATATTTTGTCAATTTGTCAAAGAGCTGTCGAAAATTTTCTTATTTCGATTTCTACTGATTTTTGTTAATTTTTTGTTTATTCTTTTCAAATATCTAGAGAAGAAGTTCGTCTGCATGTTTAACTCAATTACAAGCTTGAACGAAAATTTAACATTTCAATCAACTCGAAAGTGGCACAATTTTATGCCAAATTTGATAAGCAATTGGAAAATTGACAGGTTTATTTGTTGCTGTCACTTAAGTTTGCTGAGTGATAAAACAAAAAAAAAAACCACAAAGGAAATAAGCTAATTAGACGTTTTATATTGAGTTTGTGTTTATGATAATAGTTTTTCTGTATTTTATTGTTTTAAAAAATTGAAATAGTTTTCCCATAAAGTTTTTATTGCTTCGTTAAGTTTCAAAATTGAGCTGAAACAGAAAACATTTATAAATTAAGAGACAGCAAGTCACAGTTTTTTAAAAAAATGGTTTTCAAACACTTTCGTTAAGTTTTTGAAGTTTCGTTAAGTTTGATTTTTCATTATTTACTGCTTATTTACATAATTTCTGTGTGTGAAATGTACTCTTAAGACATGAATTTTTGCAAAAAAATAACTTTCGTTGTTTTTAAAAGTTTGTGTGAATAAAAAGAAGTGGTTTTCGGATTTATAAGACAGCAACTAGCTTCAAATTTAATTAAAAAAGTTTAATTTCTTATTCTTATTTGGTTGGCTTTTTTTTGGTGTTATAGTATGTATGTCTGTAAAAAACACCTTTTTTAAGTTCTTAATTCGAATTGAATAAAGAAAAAAAATTGTATTCAAGTTAATACCAGATAACACATATCAAAACATACTTAAAACTACTTTCGCTAAGTTTTTAACTCTTCGCTTAGTTTAACTTTATATCCATGTTCTATTTGCTTACTGAATCATTATGTTAAAAACTGCTTTATATTTAATTTTACGACAAAAGCACATTCGTTAAGTTTCAAAATAGAGTGAAATCAATAAACTGCAGCATTATTCAAATAAACAAAGCAAAAATTAACTCAAGACTTCAATTGCATTTTTTTCGTTCAGTTTTTAGGTTTCGTTAAGTTATATTTTTTCTCATTTTATAACGTTTTACTGCAAGTCAATTGTTTAAGGCATTATTTTTATCAAATAAATCTAAACCCTGTTGTTTTAAAGTTTCGTTAAGTCGAATTTTGATGGCTGTGTCATTTTATGGCGTTTTAACTTAATGAAATTTCTTTTGGCGCATTTTATTAATGCGTCTTCACAAAATATTTATTTTCAAATTGATTTCGCTTTGATAGAATGTCAAATGCTGCATTTAATATGCTGCCATCAACAACACTCGCCTTTTGCTATGGCTGCCACTTTCACTATCTCTATTTTGCCAAGGCAGTATCCTTGTCTCGCTCATTAACTCATTCCAACGGTACTTTATAAAAACGTTTTCCGTTAAAATTGACTTAAAAAGTATAATAAAGCATTTAATGTAAAAATTGACTAACTGACAGATTTTTTCAAATGCCAGCCAACCAGCGCCTAAGCCGCATACTTCTCATCCTTCTTCTGCGTTTTCTCTCTCTTCCTAGCTCCACAAAAGCAATAGCCATTCAATGCAGCATTTGACGGCTCTTTTTTCCAAAGCACATCGTTTCAATGACGATTGACCAAACAAATTAATTAGTAGACTGTGACGGCAAGGACTCAATCGAAAAAATGCGCCGCTTTTTAATGCGCCACCCTCACTATTGCCCGCTTTTTAATTTTTATGTTTCATCAAGTGTTTTTTTTTTTTGTTTTTTTTTTGCTGATTTGCCGCATTTTATTTAAAAGTCAATTTATTTTTATGTTGCTTTACTATAGAAAATCACTCGTCCTGAAAATGTTATCCTTGACAAAATATGCTGCATGCAAACGCCACAATTTGACTTTGCTGTGCACGTTGTTGTCAACCATAAAATACATGATTGCGGCAACGACTACAACGACGTGCTTTTTTTATGCCAAATGAGCAGCCCGCAATAATTGCTGCCAGCAATTATCATAATCTTCTATCAATTTTTTTGCCATCAATGATTTCTTCCTGCTGCTTTTAATGCTTCAACGTTTTTTGTGCATTTCTACAAACTTGTGGGCGATTAAATTGTTTTTGCTTTCTCCTTTTTTCAAGTGAAAAGTGACAAACTTTCGTTGTCGTCGTCATCGACAAAAAAGTAAGCAAGAATTGTAGAGTAGGAAAAAAAAAATTAAATTGAAATTAAGTCATCAACTTTTACTTAATTTGAAATTACAAAATTTCATTTCAATATAAATTGCAGCAACGTCCTCCTATATTTTGCTGTTGATGTCAATGTTAAAGAAGGATGGGAGAACTTGGTATCTTTTCTAGCTTGAGGACATCATGGCGCTGATAAACTAATCGATGAAGTAATTTCTTGCTTGGCTACAAAATCCAATTAAAGACAACGTAGCAAGAAGACTTTGGCAATTGGATGAATCAAATTAGAACGTTGAACGAATTTTTTATTTGTTTCCAGAAACATTCTAAATTCAAATTCGAAAACTTTGATGTGTCCTGATGACAGCTGTCGGAGATGTGAGCGCACATAAATAACCCCTTCCAGAACTGCCCGGCCAGCTACAACCAAAAGTTAACTGAACATGAGCGCAGTGTATCAATTAGGTTTGGCGGTGTGCTTTATGCGTCACCTTAACACAGGATATGCAAACTTTTACCCAACAAATCCAAAAAAAAAACCAAAAATAAAAACAAGGAAACAAAAACTTCATCAATAAGCCGCAACTTAAACAAGTTCTGCTGATTTTTATGATTCTTTTACGATATTTATTATTGATTCAGTTTTGGATTTGATTTTTTTTCGTTGTGTCTTCTTTTGCGCTTTTGATTAATTTCGTTTTAAGCGACTGTTTGCATGCGTGCTTTATTGACACATATAAATTTCTGCTGTGAGTATTTTGATTTGCGACTTAAAGCTATAAAAAAATGCTTTTAGCATGCAAAAAGGTATAATTTAGTTATAGCTATGCACAAAGGTTGCTAAATTTGTATATTCGCCGCATTAAGAAAACTTAACGAAACGAAAAAAACTTAACGAAACTTTATAACTTGCAGCAGAATTTAAAGAACCTCGCAAAAAACGATTTTTTTTGCAAAATTTTCTCACATTTAAAACCACAACATAACTTAACGAAAGAGCTGCATTTGAAAAATTTTGATTTAAAAAACATGTTTTTCAGCAAGTTAAACTATAGCAATTTTTTACTATAAAAGTAAAAAAAATATTTGCACAGCTTTCGACTTGTGAAATTCTTTTATTAACTTAACGAAGCCACTCAAATAAAGTTCTGTGTCAATAAAAACGTAGTTTGTGTTAAATCAAGCAATTTTAGGCGTTGTTTTGGCAAAAACTTTATGCTTTGGAAATTTAAATAGCTTAACGAATGTTTAGAAAACTTAACAAAGCTATATTTTATGCTGATATAAATTTAAAAAAATTGAAAATAAATTTCAAGTACAGTTTTCTACACTTTAAAACTCTACAGCAACTTAACGAAACTATAATAACGCCGTTTCATTAAAAAGTTTTATTTAAGTATTAAAAAATCGTAATTTGTTAGTTGTGTGATTGATGTGTGTTTGTGTTTTTAACACGTTTTTATTAGCATCAGTTCATGTTTGTCTCTTGGAAATCTTGGAATCCATTTTTAAGCAACTTCTCGATGAGCTAGAGTTTTGAAACTTAAAATGTAGCTCAGAACTGGATGACAACACTATAGTCACTAATTTTCTTTTCTGTACGTTTATTTGTTTGGCTAAAATGCGAAATTGTTTGATACATACTTACATATTAAAAATCAAACAAAAACATTAAAAAGCTCATTGACTTTTTAGATTTCACAAATTCACAACTAAAGTGAATTTATAAGCTCATCTAGAAAAAGTTTAGGTGTGAGTTCTGTAGCTCATAGCGTAAGGCGATTGATTTATAACCACAAGGTAGTGAGTTCGAGCCTCAAGAATGTCGACGGATTTTTTTTTTTTTTATGAAATCAATTCAAATTGACCACTGTGTTGTACAGAATAAACTAAATGCTTCCATTTTAATAAAAATATTTAAATATGGTAATAAGCTATAGATAAGATATATTAGAATGCTTAACCTTTGTAGACAAAGTGGGGAAATATTATAAATTGTGACTACTGGGACAGGTCTCTGTGACTTGCGGGACAAGTACAAAATTTGTGTTAATAATAAACTATTTTTATCAATTGTATGATTTGTTTTAACCCAACTAATGTAGTTATTTATATATATTTCTGTAAACCATGCAAAATAAATCCTGTAACTCTATTATTTAAATAAAATGTTGACTTTTTGTCCTAATTGGTAAAATTTTACCACGCAACAGCATTATACTAGGACATAGACACATTTGTCTCCTATGTGGCGAAAAACTCTGCTTCATTGCCTGAAGTCGATTTTAAAAGCAATTTATCACTTCGTCTTCCTCTTTTTTATTTTGAGATTTTCTTTACAAAAGACGCATTGAGAGTAAGTTGCAGTACCTGAATTAGCTATTGCGTTTAAACTTTGCCCAACCATATCTTTAGGTTCAACATTCAATTCCTGTTCGCTGTCTTTTAGGTCAAAGGGAATAATTAATACATTTATCTCCTTTGGATTGAAAATAGTGGTGTCTCTGTAAGTGTGCATTTTTACAGCCATTTTACACTCAAGTTAGACATAAAAAAGCTTTAACTACTCCATTTTGGGCCAGAAAAGTTAATTCAACTATACACAAAGGCATTGAAATAAAATCAGGCTGTTCACCGTGACTACCGGGACACATTTTAAAACCGTTTGGAAAGCATAATATTATCGCCTTAGCTATTATATGAAGTTTAAATAGTATACCACGTGTTTATTATTACTTCTAGGTAGTATTGAATTTATAAAGTCGTGTTTTAGATTAGGAAAAAACTTTTATATATTCTTGCGTGACTACTGGGACATGCCACTTGCATCTATCTTGAGCCTTGAATTTTTACAGCCATATAATTTGTTGGAAATGAAAAATAAAATCCACTTTTCTCAGTAGAATTTAACGTTTAATAAGGCTATGTAAAAAGAAATACGATAAAATACAAAATGAAGCGAGTAGCGAAGCAAATTCTTTTTTTTTTCTTTAATTTATGAAAAAAAATTGGTGTTTTTATCAATTTTATTTAAATAATATTCTAATAAAAACATTTATTTTTTTACATAAACTACTTGGACCTAAAAATACCTTTCCATTGAATCCAAAAACATCGAAATCGGTCAAGAATTCGCTTAATTGCGGCAATTTTAAACTTTTTTTTTCTTGGTAAAATACTGATTCACATGTATATGTTTGCTTCCGTACAAAATGCTAATATTTCATCAAATCTCCACCTATTTTTGTCATCTTAAGCTCGTTGGAAAGACAATATGATGAGCGATATAGAACTTTGAAAAATAAAAAAGGAATTCAAATTTTTTTTATTTTAAATTAATTATTTTATATGAATGTGTACTAGGATGGGCTGATTTGTTGAAATTATGTTTGTACAGTTTTTTCCTGTTATAGCACAAAAACAGGATTCTAGGGACTTTTTTCCGTGAAATAACACATACCCCCTCATTTTCAATTTTTTTTTAATTTTCCAACATTTGTGTACTGGAGCCCCCTAATTGTTCCTTTTTTTTTTTTTTTTTTGAAAATCTGATGCCAAATAAAATTTTCACAACTCATAAAACCCTACTTTGCGAAAATTTGCGAACTGGATGTCAACGCAATAATCACTTATTTTCTTGTCTGTGCGTTTATTGATTTGGCTTAGATGCGAAATTGGTACACATACATATTAAAAATCAAACAAAAATACTGCAAAGCTCATTGCTTTTTTTAAATTTCAAGAATTCACAGCTAAAATGAATTTATTACCTCATTTTAAAAAAGTTTTGGTGTGAGCTCTGTAGCTCATAGCGTAAAGTGATTGAGTTCGAGCCTGTGGACGATTTTATTGGTTTTTTTTGTTATAAAACAAATTCAAATTTTGAAAAATTCACCACAAGAAATTGTAAAAAAGTAGTTTAAATAAAATTGTTTTATTTATTTTATATGAAAGTAGTTTGATTTATTGCTATTAAGAATATATTTCTTTTAGAGTTCTGTAGCTGAGAGCACAAGGCGCTTGCTTTATAATCGTAAGGTTGTGAGTTCGAGCCTCAGCAATGTCAATGGATTTTTTTCAGTTTTTTTCTTTTTCTTTTTGAATATTTATAGACCTTTTTTGATTTCTTTAAAAAAATTCTCTTGCCACCTTCAGTGGTGAATTTTTGAAAATTTTAATTTTTAAAGTTTTTGATAAAGACTAAAAATGAAAATAATTACTTAAGTAAAAAAATTAAGATTGATTAATCAAGAAAGATTTAAACTATCAAACATTTAGAATTTGTATTTAAATCATAGAAAATCAACATAGTAAAAAAAATTTTAATATGATTCGTTTTTAAACGAACCAAAAAGTATAAAATAATCTCTTCTAGTTAGATTGGGGCTTTTAGAAGAAATCATTTGTTCACTAAAGAACTACACTTATTAATAATACTCCTTACCATTCATATTATGGGGGGCACCGCCCACCGAGAAAAAAATTTGAAAATGTTTTATCGATTGAAAATTTAATTAAACAATAGCTGCGTTCCATTCGCTTCAAAATAATCCAGATTATTTTTTTTTACATGCAAAGCAAAAACAAAAATAATAATCCTATAACAAATTGGATTATTTTTGCTATCCATATAAAATTGTGATATAGCCTTTATAAAATTTGAAACACAGGTGTCGCACCTGTATATTTCTCTGAGCTGTCATTTATTTTTTTGAATATTCTGTTTGATACAATGACTATAAGGTAGCTATGACAGCTACCTATTTTCTCACGAGCTGCGACCATCGAATGTTAAACAAAAGAAAACAAAACAAACCGCGTGTATCACACACATTGGACGCATTCAGAGTAGCCAACAATTGCACTTAAACTTTTTATATAGTTGCATAATATTAATAATTAAATTAAATAATTTACACTTTTTCTGACGTTTAGAGCAAAACACATTCAGAAAAAAACATCCTTCACTAAGGTATCGCTACCATAACAGTTCACAACAGTTTTGAACGACATACGTTCACATGACACCTAATAGCTATTGTATCATGATTGCTTGGTTGAATTTAATTTTGACTGCAACGCTAATGCCCTCTACGAGTCGTTTTTCTTGCCGTTCCTTTGAGAAAATTTGTTATCGCGATTATATTAAGGCGAAAGGAACGCAGCTAATGATAATATTTATGCCTTGTTCTCTTTTAATATTATATTGTCATATTTCCAATTATTATTGCATAATATTCGATTTTTTGCGACGATTTTAACGCAGACTAATCAGGGGACGGGGAATTAGGGACTTATCAGGGAATTATTTCTCTGTATGGATTTCTATCAAATTTCTTGATAAAGACCAAAGATGAAATTAAAAAGGCTTGTGCAAAGTTTAGTGAACATTATTCCGAGGACATTGAGCTTAAGTTTATAGACAAGATGGTGCAGTTCTAGTACTTCATCTTGCAATTAATGGATGCGGGGAAAGATAAAACTGTAGCTGCCGAGGAATAGTGAAAATTGATTTTTGATAATATGGCACAATCAACTTTCCAGAATGTGATTATAGCATTGGAAAAATATAGAACTCTAATAGCATCAAACGCTACGGGTAAAGGCTGCTTTTCAAAATGAAAACTAATAAAAAACTGTGTTCTTTTATCAATGTCACAGAACCGTTTCAATTGTATGGTACAGATGAACGTACATACATGCATGCCGGTCAAACACATATACTGTTCTTTCCGCATTACCGTAGTCGGGTAAAAAACTAGCGTAATTTTAAATAGTATTGCGTTTCGGTAGAAATAATGTATTTTAGGATGTTAGAAAGTTGTAAATGAGCCCCGAAAATTACATTGCCTTGGGGCCTCGACATGGTTAATCCGGCCCTGCTTGAGGAACTCCCCCAATAACGTTGTATGTTGCAGTACCTACTTCTGTATCATAACAGAGAACTCTATCTTTGAAATAGTCTGGTATAATTCTCCTGAGATTGAAGTGAACACCGAAGTGGGCGAGAGCTTCTAATATTCTGGACCAGTTCGCAGAATTAAATGCGTTTTTGATGTCAAGTGTTGTTACAAGACAGTATTCTTTGTCGCCGTACAGCCACCACGTGTCGGTTATTTAATCAAGCGCTATTTTTTTTTACTGCACAAATTGCAGCAGTTGTCGAACGAGCTTTACGGAAGCCAAACTGTTGAGGAGAACGATTTCCAGCGCCTATTGTTGACGCCTCCAACTTATTACTTATCTACCGTTTGAGGATCTTGCCATCAGAGTCAAGCGTGCATAGAGGACGGCAAGCCGATGGATCCTCCAAGGAACTGCTATTTTTAGGGATGCCCAACACCAGCCTCTGCCGCTTCTACCTCAATGGGAAGACACCTTCCTTAAAGCAGGCGTTATACAAGTCTGTGAACACCTCAGTTTTTTGCTCTACAGCGATTTTAAGTATCTTATTTGGATCTTCATCAGGTGCAGGAGATTTTTATCGTTGAGTTCTTAAGTTATTTTAAGGAACTCATCGTTGGTCACGGGCTGAATGTTTAGCAGTACTTCATTTCCTGTTCCAATTTCAGGGTTGTCAGGTTGTTCTGGAAATAGAGTGTGAACTATACTCTGCATGAGTGTGGGGCATGTTGGAGTTGGTTTTCTTAACACATTCAGTTTTTTCATGACCAGCTTGTATGCAAAGCGCCAAGGTTGCTGGTCAACGTCGTAACAAATTTGGTTGAAGCATCGGGATTTGTTATTTTTAATCGCTTTCGTAAGCTGTGCTTTAGCGAGCTTGAAACGTATTTGGTTTGGATGGAAATCTTCCGTACCTCTCGAGCGATAGTAGATACTTGCTCGCATGGAGCATCTTCGGAGGTTAGATATTTCACCAGTCCACCAGTAGACTGAAACTCGGTGATTGTTTCCGCCAGCCCTTCTAACAATTGAAGCTTCACATGCACCTTCTATGTGTGTCATCACCTGCGTAGATGTATCTATCGCAGAGTCAGATGAGAGAGTCATGTCTGATAGCATGACCTGTAGGATATCTGGGTCCAACGTGCTTACTTTAAAACTCTTATGGCTTGTTTGCATTCGTCTTCTAACGGTGTCTCTTGTGTTGAAGATTACTGCATTGTGATCGCTACCTGTACAGTGGTCGCTCACGTTCCAGGCTGATTTAGTGAGTAAGCTGTTTCTAACAAAGATGAGGTCTATGATGGCTGTGTGTGTGAGTGTTTAATGTTTCAAAAATTTACCGAAATTATGTTGACTTTATATGATTTAAATACAAATTCTAAATGTTTGATAGTTTAAATCATACTTGATTTTAAATACAAATTCTAGTTGTTTGACAGTTTAAAATCGTTTATCGAGCTTAAGGTCAAAGTTAGAAACAATTAATTGTTCTAACGAATTTTTCTAAAGAAACAACAACAACAACAAAGTTTTTTCAATATGAAAGGAAAAAAACCACTAGCAAATTGATTTTATTGTACAATTTCTGCGTGCTAAACGCGTCATCAGAAATCTTTGTGATTGCCCGTGCAAGCGCGTAGACGCACTGCACCATCGGGGCGATGAGATTTTGAAGCTTCAATTTCTCATTTTTTCCCTTAATTTCATAATGCCACATTTGTTGTTGTATTTCTGTTTTACTTTAGTTTCTATGCCTATATTATATGTAGTCCAACAGCCTGCTGGAATTCTGCACTAACAAAGCATGTTTACTGAAGTTGTTTTTTAGAATTTTTGCTGATTTTGTTTTTCAGCTGTTTCCGTTTGGTCGAGCTCTACCATTTGATTAAAGTTTTTTCCTAAATGACCTCTATGTTTATTATGTTGACTTTATATGATTTAAATACAAATTCTAAATGTTTGATAGTTTAAATCATACTTGATTTTAAATACAAATTCTAGTTGTTTGACAGTTTAAAATCGTTTATCGAGCTTAAGGTCAAAGTTAGAAACAATTAATTGTTCTAACGAATTTTTCTAAAGAAACAACAACAACAACAAAGTTTTTTCAATATGAAAGGAAAAAAACCACTAGCAAATTGATTTTATTGTACAATTTCTGCGTGCTAAACGCGTCATCAGAAATCTTTGTGATTGCCCGTGCAAGCGCGTAGACGCACTGCACCATCGGGGCGATGAGATTTTGAAGCTTCAATTTCTCATTTTTTCCCTTAATTTCATAATGCCACATTTGTTGTTGTATTTCTGTTTTACTTTAGTTTCTATGCCTATATTATATGTAGTCCAACAGCCTGCTGGAATTCTGCACTAACAAAGCATGTTTACTGAAGTTGTTTTTTAGAATTTTTGCTGATTTTGTTTTTCAGCTGCGTCTACGCGCTTGCACGGGCAATCACAAAGATTTCTGATGACGCGTTTAGCACGCAGAAATTGTACAATAAAATCAATTTGCTAGTGGTTTTTTTTTTCCTTTCATATTGAAAAAACTTTGTTGTTGTTGTTGTTTCTTTAGAAAAATTCGTTAGAACAATTAATTGTTTCTAACTTTGACCTTAAGCTCGATAAACGATTTTAAACTGTCAAACAACTAGAATTTGTATTTAAAATCAAGTATGATTTAAACTATCAAACATTTAGAATTTGTATTTAAATCATATAAAGTCAACATAATAAACATAGAGGTCATTTAGGAAAAAACTTTAATCAAATGGTAGAGCTCGACCAAACGGAAACAGCTGAAAAACAAAATCAGCAAAAATTCTAAAAAACAACTTCAGTAAACATGCTTTGTTAGTGCAGAATTCCAGCAGGCTGTTGGACTACATATAATATAGGCATAGAAACTAAAGTAAAACAGAAATACAACAACAAATGTGGCATTATGAAATTAAGGGAAAAAATGAGAAATTGAAGCTTCAAAATCTCATCGCCCCGATGGTGCAGTGCGTCTACGCGCTTGCACGGGCAATCACAAAGATTTCTGATGACGCGTTTAGCACGCAGAAATTGTACAATAAAATCAATTTGCTAGTGGTTTTTTTCCTTTCATATTGAAAAAACTTTGTTGTTGTTGTTGTTTCTTTAGAAAAATTCGTTAGAACAATTAATTGTTTCTAACTTTGACCTTAAGCTCGATAAACGATTTTAAACTGTCAAACAACTAGAATTTGTATTTAAAATCAAGTATGATTTAAACTATCAAACATTTAGAATTTGTATTTAAATCATATAAAGTCAACATAATAAACATAGAGGTCATTTAGGAAAAAACTTTAATCAAATGGTAGAGCTCGACCAAACGGAAACAGCTGAAAAACAAAATCAGCAAAAATTCTAAAAAACAACTTCAGTAAACATGCTTTGTTAGTGCAGAATTCCAGCAGGCTGTTGGACTACATATAATATAGGCATAGAAACTAAAGTAAAACAGAAATACAACAACAAATGTGGCATTATGAAATTAAGGGAAAAAATGAGAAATTGAAGCTTCAAAATCTCATCGCCCCGATGGTGCAGTGCGTCTACGCGCTTGCACGGGCAATCACAAAGATTTCTGATGACGCGTTTAGCACGCAGAAATTGTACAATAAAATCAATTTGCTAGTGGTTTTTTTCCTTTCATATTGAAAAAACTTTGTTGTTGTTGTTGTTTCTTTAGAAAAATTCGTTAGAACAATTAATTGTTTCTAACTTTGACCTTAAGCTCGATAAACGATTTTAAACTGTCAAACAACTAGAATTTGTATTTAAAATCAAGTATGATTTAAACTATCAAACATTTAGAATTTGTATTTAAATCATATAAAGTCAACATAATAAACATAGAGGTCATTTAGGAAAAAACTTTAATCAAATGGTAGAGCTCGACCAAACGGAAACAGCTGAAAAACAAAATCAGCAAAAATTCTAAAAAACAACTTCAGTAAACATGCTTTGTTAGTGCAGAATTCCAGCAGGCTGTTGGACTACATATAATATAGGCATAGAAACTAAAGTAAAACAGAAATACAACAACAAATGTGGCATTATGAAATTAAGGGAAAAAATGAGAAATTGAAGCTTCAAAATCTCATCGCCCCGATGGTGCAGTGCGTCTACGCGCTTGCACGGGCAATCACAAAGATTTCTGATGACGCGTTTAGCACGCAGAAATTGTACAATAAAATCAATTTGCTAGTGGTTTTTTTCCTTTCATATTGAAAAAACTTTGTTGTTGTTGTTGTTTCTTTAGAAAAATTCGTTAGAACAATTAATTGTTTCTAACTTTGACCTTAAGCTCGATAAACGATTTTAAACTGTCAAACAACTAGAATTTGTATTTAAAATCAAGTATGATTTAAACTATCAAACATTTAGAATTTGTATTTAAATCATATAAAGTCAACATAATAAACATAGAGGTCATTTAGGAAAAAACTTTAATCAAATGGTAGAGCTCGACCAAACGGAAACAGCTGAAAAACAAAATCAGCAAAAATTCTAAAAAACAACTTCAGTAAACATGCTTTGTTAGTGCAGAATTCCAGCAGGCTGTTGGACTACATATAATATAGGCATAGAAACTAAAGTAAAACAGAAATACAACAACAAATGTGGCATTATGAAATTAAGGGAAAAAATGAGAAATTGAAGCTTCAAAATCTCATCGCCCCGATGGTGCAGTGCGTCTACGCGCTTGCACGGGCAATCACAAAGATTTCTGATGACGCGTTTAGCACGCAGAAATTGTACAATAAAATCAATTTGCTAGTGGTTTTTTTTCCTTTCATATTGAAAAAACTTTGTTGTTGTTGTTGTTTCTTTAGAAAAATTCGTTAGAACAATTAATTGTTTCTAACTTTGACCTTAAGCTCGATAAACGATTTTAAACTGTCAAACAACTAGAATTTGTATTTAAAATCAAGTATGATTTAAACTATCAAACATTTAGAATTTGTATTTAAATCATATAAAGTCAACATAATAAACATAGAGGTCATTTAGGAAAAAACTTTAATCAAATGGTAGAGCTCGACCAAACGGAAACAGCTGAAAAACAAAATCAGCAAAAATTCTAAAAAACAACTTCAGTAAACATGCTTTGTTAGTGCAGAATTCCAGCAGGCTGTTGGACTACATATAATATAGGCATAGAAACTAAAGTAAAACAGAAATACAACAACAAATGTGGCATTATGAAATTAAGGGAAAAAATGAGAAATTGAAGCTTCAAAATCTCATCGCCCCGATGGTGCAGTGCGTCTACGCGCTTGCACGGGCAATCACAAAGATTTCTGATGACGCGTTTAGCACGCAGAAATTGTACAATAAAATCAATTTGCTAGTGGTTTTTTTCCTTTCATATTGAAAAAACTTTGTTGTTGTTGTTGTTTCTTTAGAAAAATTCGTTAGAACAATTAATTGTTTCTAACTTTGACCTTAAGCTCGATAAACGATTTTAAACTGTCAAACAACTAGAATTTGTATTTAAAATCAAGTATGATTTAAACTATCAAACATTTAGAATTTGTATTTAAATCATATAAAGTCAACATAATAAACATAGAGGTCATTTAGGAAAAAACTTTAATCAAATGGTAGAGCTCGACCAAACGGAAACAGCTGAAAAACAAAATCAGCAAAAATTCTAAAAAACAACTTCAGTAAACATGCTTTGTTAGTGCAGAATTCCAGCAGGCTGTTGGACTACATATAATATAGGCATAGAAACTAAAGTAAAACAGAAATACAACAACAAATGTGGCATTATGAAATTAAGGGAAAAAATGAGAAATTGAAGCTTCAAAATCTCATCGCCCCGATGGTGCAGTGCGTCTACGCGCTTGCACGGGCAATCACAAAGATTTCTGATGACGCGTTTAGCACGCAGAAATTGTACAATAAAATCAATTTGCTAGTGGTTTTTTTCCTTTCATATTGAAAAAACTTTGTTGTTGTTGTTGTTTCTTTAGAAAAATTCGTTAGAACAATTAATTGTTTCTAACTTTGACCTTAAGCTCGATAAACGATTTTAAACTGTCAAACAACTAGAATTTGTATTTAAAATCAAGTATGATTTAAACTATCAAACATTTAGAATTTGTATTTAAATCATATAAAGTCAACATAATAAACATAGAGGTCATTTAGGAAAAAACTTTAATTTACCGAAATTTTAGAAAACTTAACGAAGCCGTTCTTTAAATGTATGCCAACTCAAATAAGCGAAATCTTTAAAAATGTAAAAGAAAAAATTGTCAACGATCAGCATTTTTAGGATATTACCTATAAATATTATTAAATATCAACTTTCTTGTAAATCCCGACTTATGCTAAGCACAAACTATATTAATTCAAGCTTAAGTCTTTTCAAAATATCAACCTATGCCACGCTTATGAACATGAAAAATCGTTCAGTTTTATTTTATTTTTTTTTTAACTGAGTTTCTTTTCTACCCATACATTTTTTTTTTGCTGCTCAAATTTTTTTCCCTCAACCACTTTTTTCTCTCGCGCTTATTAACCTCTATAGCACTTTTGTCTTTGTGCTATCTACCATTCATATTCATATCAAACTTCCTATTTTAATCAAACAAACAAATATCCTTTTTTTCTAACTCGTTAAACTTTGCTGTTGATACTCTTGATTGTCTGTCGAATATTCATATTTGCTTATAAGAATCCGAAATGAAAAAAAAAATTGGCACAAAAAATCAACTCATTCCGCATATCTGACACAATCTAATCACTTTTTCGCGTACGTTAAGTCGTTGCTGGACTTCAACGTTTGCACGTCTTTTTTTTTTTTTGGCTAAATCCTCATCATAACGTGTTTTTTTTTGTTTGTGTGATTTCGATTTTTTAAATATAATCAAAAAACGTTAAAATCATAGTCTAGACAATAATTTATGAGAAGGATATGACGACCACTTCCTCAGCTTTATGCGGTACACATACATCATATCGCTGGTAATAACAACAATATCAACAACAAAATATTTTTGGTTATTACCCCCACGAATTTATATCTATATAGAATATAGTATATATGACGACTCTAAGTGGCACATCAGGAGATGTGCACGTTGTCCTTTTTTATATCTTTGTACTTGAGTGGAGTTGATGTTGCTGCTGTTGCTGCTACAAAAATCGACAAATGGAGGAGACAGCAGTGGAGGTCGCAACCGAGAAGCGGTCGCATACAAGTAGCGGCACGAGTCTAACGTCGAGTTTGAGAACGAGATCGAGAACGAGTCGAGTCCCTTGTAGATATCTCGTCAGTCAGTTAGTCGTTTGGCATTTCTAATGGATATCCTTCCTTCCTCTTTTTTGCGTTGATTATTCTTTTGTGCCAAGCTTGCCAGGCCATCTAGCTAGCTGCTATCTCTGCACATATACAAATACAAACCCACACTTAATTTTACAGAGGTGGACAGGATAACAACAATATGAATGGCAACAATTCTACAATTTCATATTTTTCTATATTACAACAACAATATGATTAAAGTATGAAGGAGAGGGTTGACGGAAAAAGTCAAACATTCATGCATAAGCTCACATTTATTTATTATAAGCAAAAACAATGCCATCAAAGTCATCTTTTTACAACGCAGTGAAACACTGTTAAGCCCCCAAAAAGTATGCTACGAGTAAAAAAATACAATATAAACAGCAACGTGAGTGAGTTACCAAAAAATCGACTTTGTAATCCTTTTGGTTTTTACGGCAAGCGATATAAGATTGAGTGTGTGTGTGGGTGTGAGTGTGAGTGAAAGTGTGTATGTGTTGCTGCTGGTATCCAGCCATGAGCTCTGAGTTGGTTTCAATGCTATTCAAATAGATGAGATTCGCATTTATAAAATAAAACCAACAAACGGCATTGAGACGAGCACAAGAAAGCCAAGCATCGAATTTGAACAATTTTTGTTGTTGTTTTTCAATGTAAGCCTGACAGGATTCGTTTGCAAAAACAAAAACAACTCAACACAATTTAAGAATGCTAATAAAAGTTTACGAAAACTTGACGTAGAATTTTGCAGTGAGCTGCAAACTGATGAAGAGAATTGCAGTTGAAGTTTTGCGAGGTGAAACTTAACAAAAAAAAGTAGCTGAATCTATCTAGTACTAAAATGCACTTACAGAAAGATATTGTTTAAAGCCGGTTGCGACAAAAATATTTTAAAGAAGCAATTTGTTTTTGCTCATTTATGCATCTTACGAAAATTGATTGTATCTTTCGTTATGTTTTAAATGACTGCCAGAGTGGCTTTTTGATGGTTTGTAAACTTTAGAAATGTCTGTATACTTAAAGCTTATTTAGTTACTTGCTAATAGCCCTTTTCCACACGGAAAGATTTCTTGGCAGCAAGTCTGCGGTACAGGCAAGTTTTTCTTCTGTGCTGTTCTTTCTGTATTGCTGTGCTCTTCTTTCCTTTGTATTTTCGACTTGCTGGCAAGAAAAATTGCTGTGTGGAAAAGCGGTATAATCAATAAAGACTTTCGTTAAGTTTCGAAAGTTTTGTTTTATTTTTGCACTTAAAATACATTTTGAAGATTATTTTGTTCTCTAAGTAACAATTTTGTGCTCTTTAGAGATTTCGTTAGGTTTTTTGAAATTTCGTTTAGTTTCAGATATCCACTAAATTTATTTCTTTATGCAAGTAAAAGGCAGTGTGCAACATTTTTTAAGTTTAAGCCATGATTTTCATATCAGAATGCAGTTATATTTTGTTTCGTTACGTTTTTTTCAATTTTCGTTAATCTTTGTATATCGAACAAGAATTACTTTTTCTGTTTTTATACTAGGGAAATTCGATGAGCACGTGTCTTAAGATAACTCTGGTTCCTTCGTTAAGTTCGTGAGCACAATTTGAAGCCACATACTAAAATGCATTTAGCTCATTTACCAGTATTCTACTTAAATTGACTCTTAACAACAAATTAGTAATATTTTTTATTTGATTAAAGCCTTTTTAAAAGTTTTAGGCTAATTTGGCTGCTTTATACAGCTTTCGTTAAGTTCAAGATTTTGAAATTTGGCATTTTAGAGGATTTCTAACAATCTAATTTTAAATTTTAAACAAACTTTGTTAAAATCAGCTGTTTTTGTAGTTTCGGTAAGTTTCGTCAAGTTTTGTAAATTGAATAATATGAGCTTAAAATACTTTCTATGCCAATTTTATATAAAAATTCCCTCAGATTTATAGCTTAAAGCACACTTCAACACTTCTAAAGCTTTTTGTGTGCTATCTCACCTTTTCCATTGCCGTTTTAGAACAACTTTTCCAAATTCACTGCTGCTAAAAATAATATTTTTGCATATCAATGAAATTCAGACAAACTTTTCTAACGTTTTTTCAAAACTTTAGCCCAACCCAATCGAACAATTATGTATGCTACTCTCGAGCTACTTTTATTTTTGTCTTGTGGTTTACCAAAATATAGATTTATATATATAGCTTTTATCCGTACCCAAAGTGTTATTTACATTTTTGATGAAAGTAAATTTTTCTGAAAAACCTAGACGAAACACAGACCAACCAGAATTAGAAATGGCAGACATAATTTCCAGTGCAGTTAAAGCAACGCCTTCATGCTGTAGTTGGTAGTTCGAAACGGCTACCTTAATTTTCAATAAAGAGCTCTGTTATTGAAAATATTTTCCATGCTGCTGTCGTAGTGTTTTATTTTGGTTTATTTTTTTTTTTTCTTATTTTGTAGCATGTCAAAAAAGTGAATGAATGAGTAGTTTAATGAAAAGTTTGCGCGTCGCATCCTTATGGATACAGATGATATAGAAGAAGATAAACGCACACAAACTTTGATGAATATGTAAATTTGACTAATTGTGTAATTTTTGGGTGGAGACTGAAGGCAGGGTTGGTTGGTGGATGGCTTCTCATAATTGCGTTTATCATATTATTATTTGATGTATCAGATGTATTGTTTCTGCAAAACAACGAATGCTAATGAATTTCCGAGGCAAAGATTTGAAGTATGTATCTACTAGTTATTTGATGTAGCTTAGCACTTTAGCGCCAAAGGCTTTGCATTTCTATTAAAAAAAAAAGCTACGTAATTTTTCTTATCACAAAAATATGACATGCTTACCAAATACCATCAACGAAGTTGGCTTTACTTTTTTCATAAGGCGAAGGATGTCTTTTTTTCATTCCAACATTTGCATTTGTATCGGAAATGATACCAAAAGGCATGGAGCAACTAAAGTATTATACACACATTCATATGTGAATATTTACTCTAAGGAATTTTGCATGTTATTTGCAGATAATAATAAAAATAAAACAAAAACAAATAATAAAATAATAAGTCAACATGTTGTTAGCTTTGAAAGAAAGAATGTATTTTTTTCTCTTGTGCTTCTGCTGCTACTGATGCAACTCCTGCAGTTGTTGTCATTGTTGCTACCTTGTCATTATGCTAGTCAATCGTCAACTTGGGGACATCTGAGCACAATCTAGTATGAAAATGTGTGTGTATGAAAAGGTATTGTAAAAATTTTCTAACGAATCTTTTTTTCGCTTTTTTTTTGTTTTTATTTATCACGTTTCCTCAAGGGAACACTTGAAAATTTCATCCTTTTTTTGTGTGCAGACTTATGAAAAAATGTGGAAAAAAATGTGAGAATAGCAAAGAATAAAATATTGCATTTATTTTTGCAGAAATTGTTGTGCATAGCTTAGGAAACGGATACGCAAGCGCAGTTGTGGACAGCACATGTCTTTAAATCTAAAGCCGAGTTTTTGTACTTAAAAATGTAAAAACTTTTGTTTGCTCTAAATATGAAATGGAATTAAATGCTTTTAATCAATCGAAAATTTTAAATGAAAATTATTTTTTATTAACATTTTTTTAGTTCTATGTAATGATGCAACGTGTAAGCTCTTTGAAACCTCAATTTTTCCACAAAGCACTATAAAATTACTTAATATAAGTTATAAAAATCAGATTTTGTCAGTAAGACTAATTAATTTTCTCATTTTCTGCAATATGATAAAATTTTTTAGTTTCGTTAAGTTTTCAAAACTTTCGTTAAGTTTGAACTAGGGCTATATTTAAGTTGTAAGTTAAATTATTTCTCATATTAACCTTTACTCGAACAAATAATATGTAGTTTTACTTAAATAGAGCTTCGTTAAGTTTGTCAAAACTAAATTTTACTACCTAATAAAGCAAAAACACTTGTTAAACATTTGAATAACAGAAATATTTGAAAATACATATTTATTGGTATTTTCAGTTTTAAAAAATGTATTTTCTGTAAAAAATTTCACTGTACAAACGTAATATATTCACTAAAATTAAAAAATTGTAATGAAAAGAGCTTCGTCAAGTTTGTTTTCACATAATGTTCATGAACCACAACATAAAAAATTTATTTTCTGCATAAAATTTTACTGTACAAACGTAATATATTAACTAAAATTAAAAAATTTTAATGAAAAGAGCTTCGTTAAGTTTGTTTTCACATAATGTTTATGAACCACAACTTAAAAATTCAAACTATTCTCACTTAAGTCAGGCATAAATTGGGAATAGCATCAAGCTTAGCTCATTTACAATTAAAATGTGATACAAGGGCTTTCGTTAAGTTATAAAAAATTGTGTTTAATTCATATACTGCTGGAATTAAAAATTGTTTGCCTTTAGTTTGCATACAAAATTGTTTTCTTTGAGTTTTAAAAAACAAATCTAACCAACAGAACGTCGCACAGTGGAACAAAATGGCATACTTAGTGGGAAAAAGTCATAATCGTATTTTAAACTTTTTTAAATTAAAATAGTACCCAAAGTACGTTGAGCTCGAGAATAATGTGTTATTTTTTCTTATTTATTGTTATTCAAAAAATATAAGGGTTAAAAAATGGTTAAAAACTGAATTTTTCTGAATGTTGCAGTTATAAAAAAATGCTTGCACAAATATTTCCTAAGCTCCGAAGTTAAAAAAAAATTACGTATTATGGTCAAAATATGTACTTGCGTTTGGGATTAAGTAAAATTTCGTATTTTAAAACTTTTTCTTGTAATGAGCTAATTACACTTTTTTAGAAAATCGTGAAATTTGGAAAAACATTTTGGACAATTTACTCACTAATGTATGGGGACGTATTGCAATTTTTACATTTTTTGTAACTTTAATATGTCTTTTTTCAAACCCTGACTCTGAGAGATTGCGCAAACTTGCGCAAAGTTTTTAATGATTTTTTTTACCATATAGAACGTGTATTTTTGGTGTAAAATATTGAAAGTCTTCCAAAACGGATAAAATTTGATATATAGGTAGTTGTACTGAAGAGGTTACTTGAGACATGATTAGTTTTTTTTTGGGATGTTGAGGTTTAGCAGGTACAGGGTCTTTAATTTTAATACATACCTTAAAAAATGTCTTCTTCATCATGCAAACATTAAGTGATTTCTATAAAACTGAAACTGTATTTTTTTAGATAGATAGAATTGCGACACTTAAGTTAAGGTACATTATCAATAAAATAATGATTTTACATGATGTTTTATTTCTATGCATACTTAAAATACTTTTCTTGTCTCATAATGCACAAATTAAAAGCTTTCTGTGCTTTTTTTGATGTAATTACAACTATTGGTATTTCTATCAACAGGGAGTATTTTTACAAGTATATTTAGTAACATCATTATCTATACGTTTAAACAAAAATTAAACTTGTAAATATTGAGCTTTTATCTATTCTTCTGATAATTTCATAATTCCCTAGTAAACTGCCTTTGGATATATCTGTGGTCACAAGGAATAATGATTAAACTCAAAATATCGTAAAAAAGCGATATGGAATTTACTTTATTGCCAATTTTTGGCAGTATGCAGATATCCATTTTTGCCCAGAACTTATCATCACTTATGTCTGCACATATTTTGTTTGTTACGGTTCATATAAATTAAAAAAAAAATGGGTCGTAGTTCGTGCAATTAAAATATCGTTTTTTACGATACTTTGAGTTTAGTCGTTATTCCTTGTGACCACAGATATTACCACTTCTTTTAACCACTGAAACATTAGCCATTAGAAAAAGATATCGAAAACGTATTTATGCAGTAAAAATATTACATAATGCGAAAATTTCGATTCTGATATAGACTCTTCATTATCTTCTTCAAGTAAAAATACCATATAACAAATCAAATAAAAACCATAAGATTATGTGTTCCATTTGTATGAGAGGTGCCACGCCCACTTATACAATCACGCCTAAGCTTGCCACATGTGCTTCAAATGACGTACTTGATGATTGCCTAAGTTTTTATATTCGTAGATTTACTGGTTCTCCAGATATAGCGAACAATGTGTTCCAGTTATATGGGAGGTGCCACGCTGCTTTGTCCAATCATGTTTATATTAGACCTTCAAATGAAGGACCTTGTGTACTTCATATGACGTACTTGATTATTTCTGAAAGTTTTGTTTTTGTAGCTTTATTGGTTCTCCAGATTTTGCGAAAAATGTGTTCCATTTGTATGGGAGGTGCCAAGCCCACTTGTAAATAGATATTGAAAACCCTTTTTTGTTTTTTTCACGTTGCTGTGCCTAAAATACTAAAAACGGCCATAAAAGTCAACAAAATAATTTAATCCCTCTGTACAATTTGTACATATACAAATCGTTCTACTGTGCTTCGTTAGGATCGTTTAAACAACATGTTTAAACCAAGAATAGCTAAAATTTGCATTCACTATCAAAAAGTACCACTAATTATAAGTTATGCTTGCGTTTATCTGATAAAAAGTGAATTTTTCGAACTTTCGTTAAGTTCTGAAATTTTCGTTAAGTTTTTGAAACTTTCGTTAAGGTTAAAATTTTCAATTAATACATCAGTTCTCACATATTAAGCTTCGTTAAGTTCAATATTTCATTACTTCAACCCAAAATTTGCGTCTCACAACTCTCCTACCCACAATGTCTGCAGTGCTCTCAAGTGTAAGCAATAATTGCCAACGTGTACATTATGACAAAGAACGCTATTTTTTTTTCTATTCAAATTTATGCTTTAAAACGGATACAAAAGCAAATCATTGATTTATTTGCAATTGCTTTTATCTTTTGCCTCAAACCGCTAACTAGAGTAATGCTCAACCATCATATTTATTAAAAAGGAAACCCTTTTTTCTTGCTCTCTACTGCTGCTGCCCGAATCATATAGCATTCGTTCAATGCTACACTGACACATCAGGCTGGACATTCACATTACAGTCGGTAACCGAAAAAACGAAAAACACAAAAAAGAGGATCATTCATATTTTTATTAATATAAGCTAAAAAATGTCTACTCAAGGCAACAAAATCGCGCAGTGTGAGTTGACGAATACGAGTACCGAGCAGAAAAACAACAATCAACAACAAGCAGAACAAAAAACCAACAAAAAATATACAAAACATCCCTCCGAAGTCTGAGCTCAAAAGATTCAAACGCAACCGATTTGTAATTAACAAAATTGCCAAGCAGCCACTCATACCCTACAATAAGCATTGCTTGTGCTTCTTTTTCTACTTCTTCTACTACTACTACTTATTTCCAATGCCACTCATGCCGAAGACACGCATGCAACCACCATCACCTCCTACAACAATACACACGTAGACAAGCGTTCAAGTGTGCGTCTTTGGAGAAAAATTTTGAAATTTTCCAAAATTCACAAAATTTTCAAATCATATGCGAAAAAAGTCTAGGACGAGTGTTGCAGAAGCGGGATCGCAAAGGCACCCAATTTTATTTATAACAAAATGCAAATGAAAGGGTTCTTCATTGCGGCAATATAAGCCAGCAACATCTCAATCGGCATGCTGACAAGGACAACGGCAACGCACAACGAGAAGGATGTCGTCGTTGGCAATCGAACTTCTCACATATTGTATTTTATTTGCGCACAATAAGTAATCAGTTGAAGGCGGCAAATAAGCACACACACACAAGTACACCTAAACCCCCATCCCCCGCCCCCCTCCACTCAGGGTTTTATCCCTTTTTTGCAGCGCTGCGCTGTGCCAAAGAAGCAATGCTTACTGCATACTCCGAAAAAAACCAACGTCAAAAGAATTAAAATTCATTCGGGCAGAAAAATTTTAAAATATATGCAGGCGGTTGTAAAGACCAAGCACACCAATACCAGAACAAGGCAGGACTCTCGGGGGCAGCAGTCAGCGAGTGAGCTGTAGTTGTTTGGAGTGTGTGTGGATGGAGGCACGCCACGGCTGAGTTGAGTTTAAAAAAGGGCCAAAAACAAAAGATTTCGCTGTGACAATATCATTGATTTCTGATGCTTCAAATGTCTGCGTGTGGGTGCTCTAAGGATACACTTACGCACACGTGAAACAGACATAGAAACAGGCCCACACATAAGACACAAAGACACAGACGACACATTACTATATTGGCTATAATCTCAAAAAGGACGCGACTTTTGTTGCTATTCGAGGTTGGGGGCAACACTTGAGCTGGATTTTGTCCCTTTTTTTGCCTAATGAGTGTGTGTGTTATGTGTGAGTGAGTAAGTTTGTGAATACTGCTTGATTTTGCAGCAGCAGCCGTGTTTTTTTATTTTAAATTACAACCATATTTAATATTTGTGCTCTTTTATAGAGAAATAAAGGTCCATACATCTAGCCTGGATTATTAATTATTTCAGATGCAGTAAATAATCGATTATTTTAAGATAATTTTAAGCTTGCACGGCGTATCACAAAAATTTCTGATGAAGCCTTTAGCAGGGCCGAAATTGCAATAAAGTCAGCTAGTGATGTTTTCCTTTTCATATTGAAAAAACTTTGTTGTTGTTGTTTCTTTGGAAAGATTCGTTAGAACAATTAATTGTTCTAACCTTGACCTAAAGCTCAATAAACGATTTTAAACTATTAAACAACTAGAATTTGTATTGAAAATCAAGTATGATTTAAACTTTCAAACATTTAGAATTTGTATTTAAATCATATAAAATCAACATAATTTTAAAATAATTGTAAGATAAATACGAAATAATATTTTTATATTGCAGTGAAAAGAGATATTGAATACGATGGATGTATTAAAAAAAAATATGAGGGGTCTTATTAATTTGAACCACTTAAAAAACACTTTGTTAAAAAAAAATCTTTTGTACATCAAACTAAATATTATTAAGTTTATATTAAATTTTAAGTAAATTTTATTTGCCCTTCCGTAAGCCGTTCGCAGTTTGGACTTAATTTCCGTACTACAAAATGTTGTCAACGACTTCGCAGTTTCTCAAAGAGATAAATGAAAAAGTCTTTGTTCATATGAAAAAATAACACTAAAAACTATAAGACAATCTATTAGCAGCCAATCAGAACACATATTTTTTTTGCGCTATTTTAAACAAAAGAAAAAAATAAAAATTTTGAATTTACCTTTCAAACGTTCTAAAAAAATAACATTTTTATTTAAAGGAATGATTAGGTAGGTAGGTAATAAGGTTTAAAGTTGTAATTTGACATGCAATTTATTCTTATAGTACACATATATTTAAATATATCTATATATATCTTTTATACTATCATATAAAATTGAAGTGAAAATTTCAAGTTACGACTTTACTCCAAAAGTACTGGGCCGATTTTTATGAAATATTTTTTAAAATATCATAGTTGTTCTAAAGACTTATTTAGGGGTATTTTTCTTTCGAAATCTTAATAATAAGTATATTTAATTAAGGTATTACATTTTTTAAGAAATCATCCCAGCTGCCACGCATTGCTTATTCGTTGTCTATTGACGCGTTTGTGCTGCGAGAGTTTCAATAAGTTCCATGTTGCTCTCTATTTTTCTCTTTCTCTTCGTGCTCAGCTAGCACAGCGCAGCAAAAAAAAAACTGATGAGCCTCGAAGAAGGCGAAAATTGAGATACATATAAATGCAGAGCGCCGCACAGTGGCCCCAAATGGACCTTTGCGTCTCAAAAATCTGTAACTTTTTTGTCTCTTGATATAATTAAGCCAAGCTTGGAATATGTTATATATATTCAATAAATCGTTTGAACTATTTTTTTCAAAATTCATGCTGTTTTTTATTACTAAAATTTTATTTAAAGTTAAGAAATATACGATTATGGCTTGATTTGTGCGTTTCAAAATGCTCTAACTTTCGTGTCTCTTGCAATAATGATGAAGCTCAATTTAAAATATCTTTTCTATGATATTCAATAAATCATTTAAACTACTTTTTTTTAAATCCATTTTAGTTTTTAGCACCAAAATTTAGTTTTATATTAAAAAAAATACAATTGTTTAAAAAATACTTTTTTGTTTCTTGAAATATTTAAGCCCAATTTGGAATGTGTTTTCTTTGGTATTCAATAAATCACTTGAACTAATTTTTTCCAAAATCAATTTTAGTTTTTAGTACTATTTTTTCAAGTTCAAAAAATACGATTTTGCTTTTCAAAATTGTGTAACTTTATTTATTGTCTCTTGCAATAATGAAGCCAAATTTAAAATATATTTTTTATGATATTCAATAAATCATTTTAATTACTTTTTTCAAAATCTATTTTAGTTTTTAGTACCAAAATTTTGTTTTAAATTTTAAAAAAATTAGATCTTGGCTTTAAAAAATCGGAGGTTTTTTTTTAAATATTTAAGCCCAATTTAAAATGTATTTTCTTTGATTTTCAATAAATCACTTGATTTACTTTTTTTCCAAAATTCAGTATAGTTTTTAGTACTAATTTTTTTTCAAGTTCAAAAAATACGAATTTGAGTTTCAAAATTGTGTAACTTTATTGTCTCTTGCAATAATGAAGCCGAATTTAAAATATATTTTTTATGATATTCAATAAATCATTCAAACTACCTTTTTCAAAATCCATTATTTTTATTATTACAAGCTTGTTAAGATTATTCTTACAAACTGATAGAAATTTTTATAATTTTTGAAATCTTGAAAATAAAGTCTTAAATCTAAAATTTAAATTTAAAGTAAAGTAGTTTGTGCAAAGTGTTTTGTTGTGTGCGGTAAAAGTTGGGCACCACATGCGTGAGATTTGGGGCAGACTCCACATATATAACCATGATCACGGAAAACAACACATCAACACAAAAATCGTATTTGTTGAAGAATTCTGATATACACCAGAAAACATATTTAATACAATAATACGATGCAGGACAAAGGCATGGAATACCAAAAAAATTTCAAGAAATAGTTGAATTGTGCAAAGTTACTATAAAAACCCCAAAAACGCAAGTACATAATATGTGATGAGTTAGAAAGGCCAGCAAGGCCCCCTTTTGCATTCCTACGCCACTGGTTTCTTCTAGACAAACATGTATTTGAGAAAGTTGCAGATTTTAACGGAACTATCAATTGCGACTGCATCAACAGAGTTTAATAGAAGAAAAAAAAAATAAAGTTTATGGGATAGTTTTTTGCCATGCACCTACGTTATGAAAATTTAAATTTTTCAAAAAGGGCAAAATTGCAGCAACTAATTTTTGTTTTGTCTAGTTAGCAATACACTAAGTAACCAAATGCACTATGAAAGAAAACAGCGCAAGAGAGCGCAATTATTTAAACCTTAATCAAAGATGAAAAAAATGCAGGTTGATAAAAAATATTAAATTTATTAAATAAAACAACTTTTTGTTTTCTTTTTGTTTTTGCAAAAAGCTTAAACATTAAGCTTTCTAACAGTATATAGTACTTATGTTATCAATGCAAAAAGTGTTGAAAAATTCGATTAAAAACGTTCTTCATTTTGTTGCTTATATAGGACTGTGTCTTGAGAACACTTTAGCAAGCCATATAACTAAATAGTGTCATTTTTTTTAGAAAATTTTCATTGTAGTACAAAATTTTACCTTTTCTTAGATTATTTTCATAATGATACAGGCTGCAAGAGTAATTTGTAAAAAAATCATTTATGAGACGCAAACGTCCATTGGAGCCCACTTTGCGGCGCTCCAAAACAAAACAAAATAAAAAAGATCAGTTTTTATTTCTTTGATATGTTTTGTCATAAAACAAAGGACGATGATGCCATATCGCATCACTAAGTCGTATGTACCAAAACTAACTGTATCAAATAAAAATTACTCAAAATCAAAATTAAGTAAAAATAACCACATCTGTGAAAAAATTTTGAATGCCGTCTTTAAGGCGTTAAAGAGATTGATAAAAAATATCCGTGGCAAAGCGGCAGACAACATTGGCCTTCTAGTATATATATAAAAATCTTCTGGTGTCCATGTGTTACTCCATCATTTCTGAACCATTTCAATGGTGTTGTTGATATTTTTAGGGTGTGTTCGGCCAGTCATGGCACGGGTTTTAAACTTATTTGTACAATATCGGATGAGTGGTTCTCGAGATACTGCAAAAATTGTGGATCCCCTTTCACCCATTCGATTTCTTGTATAAAATCACAAAAAATCAGTTTTTCGTTCTTTTTTAAATCAAAAATGACTGTTCTTACAATTTTCAAATATAAATATCGTGCTCCACATGCAGTTTTATTGATGACATTTAAAGGGCGTTAGACAAGGAGGAGTGGCACCTCTCATGCAACCCAAATTGGCGATATCGAATAGCTTTGGAGTTATAGGTTGCAGAGCGTCGGAATTCAGTATTCGACCCCAATTTATGTATGCAGTTTCATTGACTACATTTTATGGGCAATGAACAAGAGGGCGTGGCACCTCCCATACAACCCAGATTGGTGATATCGAAGAGCTTTGGTGTTATAGGTTGCACAGTGTCGGAATTCAGTATTCGACCTAAATTAACACAAGCAGTTTCATTGACTACATTTATGGGCTATGAACAAGAGGGCGTGGCACATCTCATACAACCAAGATTGGTGATATCGAATTGCTTTGGAGGTAGAGGTCGCATAGCGTCGGAATTCAGTATTCGACCTTAATTTACACATGCAGTTTCATTGACTACATTTTATGGGCAATTAACAAGAGGGCATGGCACCGCCCATACAACCCAAATTGGCGATTTCCAATAGCTTTGTAGTTATAGGTCACACAGTGCCGGAATTCAGTATTCGACCTCAATTTACACATGCAATTTTACTGATAACATCTTATGGCGTTTGTCAATGGAGCATGGCACCTCCCATTTAACCCAAATTTGCTATATCGAATGGCTTTGGTGTGATAGGTCGCATGGCGTCGGAATTCAGTATTTGACCCCAATTTATATATGCAGTTTCATTGATCACATTTTATGGGCAAAATATTTATTTGTTGATCGATATTTCGACTCAAGTGTTTAATTTTTATACGGCCAAAGCCTATTACAATTGCTAAAGTTACAACAAAAAGCCGATAACATCAATAATTTATGTACATATATAAAAATGACTTAAAAATTTGAAAGCAACTCCTGCTTCACTGCTCAAGAGTGCTTCAATTTTCGATAATTATCAACAGCTTTCATCTTTATACAATCTTTTAAGGCTTTGCTACACAAAATCATAACAAAAACTTTTAATCCCACTGTCAGCAACACTAACACCACCAGCAACAATTAAAAGCAGATCCATTGGATTACTGAGCGCACATTTGCAAAATCTAAGCCAACAATTGACAATCGAGAAACAAGAAAAACTCAGCGCGAAGAAGTCAGCCAAGTTTGTTTGAATATCAATTTTTTTTTTTTTTTTTTTTGTTAAATGCTCACAAATCATATGGAAAATGTAAGAGTAAGCTGAGCGTGGTTGTTTTAAACCACCCACCTACTATGTCATCATCAAAAGTGTCTTTGTCAAGCTCAAGGTCTTTTATAACATATCCAAAGGCGCTGCATGCAAAAATATACAGAATTCGTTGATTATTTTCTCCAATTATAACGCATACATACCCAAAAATCAAAATACTGAATAAAAAACCTTGCTGCTTGGCAGCAGAGTCGAAGTAACGCTGATGGTGCTCTTCGATTGCTGAATATTTTAAAATTTCAACCCTCTTTTATGTGAAATCGCTGACTTTGTTTAGTTTAACACCGTTCGAATTTGGCCAAAATAGCTATTGCCATCAATTTCTTATACTTAATATAGTCTTTTATTGTGTGAGTGTATGTGTATTTTAAGGAAAAGGGGAGCGCGAGGGGGACGTTTGTTCAACTCTTTTTCCACCTTGCCAGCACTGATGCCCAACTGCTTCAACCTTCGCACCCACCAACAACAACAACGATTCTCCAAGCTAGACCCACAAAGCCAATAACTAGGTGACTGATGCGAAAAGGAAGCTGCGGCTTAGGCTGGGTGGCGGGTGCGAAGTTTTTGGCAGGATTTGATGGTGTTGATTGTAGTGGTAGTGGTGGTGGAGGTGGAGGTATTATTTGCAAGACAGACTGACAGTTATAAAACCTAACGACGACGCCGCCACCGCCGCCGCCGCCTTCGACACAGACATAAAAACGTGTATTGAGAGATTTTGATTCGATTCATTAATTAATACGAGATTTCAATTGGTTTGTTCGGGAGTGTTTGATTGGGTCGGGGGTTGGTTGGGTGGCTTCAGCTGTTGAGCTGTTTAAGTTGGCGGTTTGCTGTTGAAGGCTTTAATTTAAATTTTGCAAACGTGCCTTTGCTAGCTGCTGATTGTTAAGAATCTGACAGTCGCCCACACACAAACACACACACAATACATTCGTACGATTTGTCGAATTTATTGTTTTTGTGTATGTATTTGTATTTTCAATAAACGTGTAATATTTTTGCTACCAACTTACTTTTAAATACACTACCTACCTACACTTCTGCTGCTTTTTAGCAAATGTTTGCATTTTGCAAAATGCATAAAACAAGAAAAAAATAAATAAATAAATATCAAAAAATTACACTTGAAAGATTTTATGTCTTTCCCTGTCTGTCTGTCTGTCTGTCTGTTCATTTAAATTTTGGTCTAAAGCTAACTAAAGGTTTATTCATTCGACAGTCGTCGGGAGTCTATAGCTAACTCTGTTTGTCTATCTGTCTGTCCATCTGTTTGTCTGTCGATTTATCTGCTGGTTATATTCTGTCTGTCGTTGAGATATTAAAACGATAAATCAACTTGGATTGAATTTTCATCCCTTTTTTCGACATCGTTGAATTTGCCAAAAATTATAAATTTCTATAAAGTTTTCAGGAGTTTTTGATGTGGTGGTGACGACGTTGTCGCTCCAGTGGTATTGGTATTGGTATAGGTGGCATTGCTCAAGGTATGCTTACAAAATAGTAACAATCTGCTTAGTGTGCGTGGCTTTGTTTGTGTGTGTACGTGAGTGTTGTTATAAGTTTATAATTACGTTTTAGCAGCAAAAAAGTAGTCAGCTAGCTCTTAATTGCAGTCAAATTCTTGAAGAATATATAAAATAAAGCCGTATTTTTAGGCATGCAATTAATAAAACTTAAAATTAAGAAATATTTTGTTGTGTTTTAAGAGCATTTTTAACCCAACGTCAAACACATATTCTAAAACCTTCGAACAAACACATATGCCTGGCCAGACCCCTATACGTTTTTATGCATTTGTATGGCAAAAAGGGTACCGTAACTTTGAATTTCTAAGCATGCTCGTTTATTATTTTTGTCTTTAGACTTTTTTTTATTTGTTGATATATGTAGCTACCTAAATGTAAAAAATTTTTTATTCATTTTGTGGAATGCATGAAAAAAAAGTATAATCAACTTTAGAATGTTGTTGGCAAGCAGGACTGGTGCCAACAACATAAGTCAGATGATTACACTTTCGTATGGTTCAAAATTACTGGCAAGATTGTTATTCAAGAAGTTCCATATGTCGCGAATGGGAGCAGCTTTGTCGGTTTGTTGTCGAAATGCGAGCGTACGACTATCGTCAAAACGAATACAGCGCATCAAAGTAACAAATCGTGTATATGACATGGCTGCACGGAATATTGGAAGTGCATCAGTTTGCCACATCAATCTTGAGAGCTGCATAGTATTATGACTGACTCCAAAAGCCAATAGTATCGCAATAAAAGCGTCAAGCTCAACACTTGTCATATCAACCCATACTCGTGGTGTGCAGTTTGCATGTTCTGAGTTCTATTTGCGTGTAACTTTTTCTCCATATAGATTTGTTTGTGTTACGATGATGAACGTAATATTCGGTGAAAAGAAAAGCTTGAACACCTCAAGCGGAGTGGTCAGGTTTGTTTTTGGTCCACCTCTGAAACGCATGATGTTGTGCTGACGGAATCTCACTGTAGCGGGTTCAGCTGTACTCCACTTGGTACCATCTTTTCCGAGCAAAAAACCGTCTGCAGCTTGAGTTGGTGCATTCTCACTTTCTGCTTCGGATTCTTCATCGCTGTCGAATGTTTCATTTGCTTCAATATCCAATTCATATCCAATGTCCGAGGCGTCATCTTCGGTCACAAAATCTGTGTTTTCACCGCTTTGGTCTTCAAATAAATCTAGTTCTTCGTCTGCTTCTGTGTGAAGTGCGAAATCACGCTGTAACGCTGATGATAGTTGTTGTTGGAAATTATCAGTAAGGCTGCCTGTACGCAAGCGCGTATTGTACACAAATTCTAAATCCTCTGCCATAACAATAGTAATAATTTCACTTTAGTTTCCGCACAAAAAATTTATATTTCGGACTGTCGATGTTGTATGTTCAGCATTCAATAAACTAACTGAACTCAAAACCAAAATCACAAACGAAAGAGAAAAAAATAAGAGAAAAGTGAACACAAAAAATACCTGGAAGCAAACATCTGCATTGAATTCACATAAAAACAACCGAAAATATAAAAAAAAAACATGGAAACAACAATCTGCATTGTATTCGCAGAAAGGTAACCCAGAACGTGTATAACAATAATTTATTTCATACTTATTGTATAGGGGTCTGGCCAAGCATATGTGTTTGTTCGAGAAGGGACTTTTTTGCAGTTTTCTTCGTGTTAGAACGATATTTTAGAATTTTTTATTTTTATATAGAAAGCCAACAATATTTTACGCTACCGGGAAATGCAAATATCTACCTAAACTAGAAGTATGTTTAATTAACGCTCAAAAATGAAATATGCTTTGTTAGAACTATTTGTTTGTCCAAGGGTTAAATGTTTAAAAAAAAAAAGATCAAAGAACCAAGGCTTGCGCCTTATAAAAACAAGGTTTGGTCTTTGATCTGAAAGGAAAGGGATAGATTATTTAGAGGAATTGATTAGAACCATACGTTAATTATTGATTGGGCGAAACAACCGTTCAAAGACAATTTGAATTTATTTTAACAAAGGCTAGTGTTATGCCTTAACCTCGGCAAGCACATCCTTAGTTGTTCATGTCCTTTAATTCCACAATTTCCATAATTTAGATGAGGATTTTTTAGTTTTCCATAATTCTTAAATGTAGGAAAGAACAAAGAAAGTGAAAAGAACCGTCCGAACTCGGATTCGAACCAGGGACCTCTGGGTTGATAGGCTAGCGCACTCTCCACTAGACTACAAAGGCCGTAATTAAACAATACACAGCGTAAGAAAACTGTTCTCAGACCTATAGTAAAACTTTTTAATGAATATTTTTGCAAAATATTTTAACTATCTAGGGCACATTTTATGAGTCTGTTTTAAACCATTTATAAAAAAATTTAAAAAGGTGACCTAAACCTAAAAAATGTCCTTGGAAAATTTTACTAAAAGTCTTTTTAAGCAAAATTTGTCCGCAGCGTATATCGATGGAGAAAAGTAAAAAACATTATTTTAAAGATATCCAAAAATTTTGGTGAAAACTTTCTCTATAGCGTAATTAAAAATTTTTTCTTTTTTAACTGACTTCAAAAAGGGGGAGGTTCTCAAGTTGGTTGATTTCTTTTTTTCTTTAAAGAAGTGGGGCTCAGACAAATTTTGTCCAAAGTGATTTAAAGTGAAGTTTGCAAGGAACGTTTTCATAAAATATTGTTACCTTCTACGATTATGTTGTTAAGTATTTGAAAGCAGCGATGCTCAGCGCCTAAGGCCGCGTTCATAGTGTACGCTTTGGCTGAATCTGATGCATAAAACTGCTTTGTCAAGCTTTTTTTGATCATAGTGAATGCTTATTCAACGCTGCATAAAGCAGCTTATTGAGCTTATTAGTGTTCATAGTGCGCGCTTTATGCTTGTGGCTGATATGCTTTGCTTTCATTTGTCTCTTTGGAAAATAATGCCCTAAATTGCGTTTTGCAAAGTAAATGAAAGATTTTTTGTTTAATGAGTATGTAGATTTGCGATGATCACCAATGAAAGATCAAATCAATAACAAACAAAAGTTCAAAGTAACTTGAAAACACAAAGCATAACAACGGTGGAAAGTTCAGCACAAAAAGTACCCAAGAAGTAAGCAAGAACAACGAAAACTATGTAAACAAACGAGATTGAATACACAAGTGCATATAACTGAAAAGCACCACAAAAGGACCACAACGCAACAACAACACAACAACACAACAACGGTTAAAACTTCAGCAAAAAAAAATCAACGAAAATATTGTTAACAGGCAAAATAGATAAACATGTGCCGAATAGCATTTTAAAAATGCTCTACAACAAAGCATAAAAAACAAAATTATTTTTCTGTGTGAGCAAGCGAGATGGAGATATAAGCGCTGAAAAGCATTTGAAATTAAGCTTTATGCTAGCTTTATGCTGGCACTATGAACACTTTGAGCTTTTTTCATATGATTATACACAAAGCGTTTTTCAGCTAAACCTCTCGGCTAAGCTAAAAGCGTTTACTATGAACGCAGCCTAACTCTTTCCACTCTTTTACAACAACTTCAATATTTTCATGATTGTTGCAATTCGCCGAATTCAATTTACCATCTTTTAAACCATCGATAGCTGATCTGCGTTTGCATGTTGTTGTTTTTGTTCCTTGGCACCATCGATTGCCGCTGTTTTGCACTGTTTTTGGCATTCGCTTTGTAGACGTTTACAGCATGCGTCGTATTCTTTATATTTTTCGTTGTGCAAATACACATTGAGAAAAAGTTATTGAATTTTTGCAGGTGGGTACTTTTTTATATTGCATCAGAAGAAATTATTTTGTATAGGGGTTATTATTGGGGGTTGGAATTAGTTTTAAAGGTTTTCTAAGAGATGGCGTAACTATCAATAGATCGCATCGGGCACACCTGTGACTATATTCATTTCAAAGCACATTGTCTAAGCTTCATTTTTCAGTATGTGTCATTCCACTGAAGTGTAAACAACATATATTTTTTTCTCTGTGAACATGTCGACTTTCGTTCCAACAAAACGCAATTTGCGGGAAGGTTTACTTTTGTGCTTCCATTTGAAGAAAAAAGCGGTTGAAGCACAACGCACGCTTACTGAGGCTTACGGGGACTATGCTCCATCGATTTCTACTTGTGAGTACTGGTTCCGTCGGTTTAAAAGTGGTGATTTTGATACGGAAGACAAAGAGCGTCCGGGCCAGCCGAAAAAGTTTGAAGATGAGGAATTGGAGGCTTTGCTCGATGAAGACCCGTGTCAAACCCTTCAAGAATTGTCAGAATCATTGGGAGTCGACTTATCAACGGTCGGCAAACGCTTGAAGGCCATGGGAATGATTCAAAAGCAAGGAAATTGAGTGCCGTACCAGTTGAAGCCGAGAGACGTTGAACGGCGATTTTGCATGTGCGAACAACTGCTTCAACGGCATAAAAGGAAAAGTTTTTTGCATCGTATAGTCACTGGCGATGAAAAGTGGATCCATTACGATAATCCTAAGCGAAAAAAATCGTGGGGACCACCCGGCCATGCATCAACATCGAGGGCCAAGCCGAATATTCATGGCGCCAAGCTTATGCTGTGTATTTGGTGGGATCAGAAGGGTGTCGTGTACTATGAGCTGCTAAAACCTAACGAAACCATCACTGGGGAACGCTACCAACAACAATTGATGCAATTGAGCCGAGCATTAAAGGTTAAATGGCCGGAATATGCCAAAAGACACGACAAAGTGGTTTTTCAACATGACAACGCACGGCCACATGTTGCAAGAACCTTCAAGGAAACGTTGGAGGCGCTGAATTGGGATGTGCTACCCCACCCGCCTTATAGCCCAGACATAGCCCCTTCCGAATACCACCTATTCAGATCGATGACGCATGGCTTGGCTGAGCAGCGCTTCACTTCTTACGAGGATACCAAAAAATGGGTCGATTCGTGGATTGCCTCAAAAGACGAATCGTTCTTCCGGCGCGGAATCCATATGCTGCCAGAAAGATGGGAAAATGTTGTAGCTAACGATGGACAATACTTTGAATAATATACATTGTACCGTTGTTTCTAAATAAATGCTCAAAAACCGAAAAAAAACCTTTAAAATTAATTCCAACCCCCAATATACCCTTCAAAAAGGGCTAGAAAAGAATTTGCGGGAAGCTGGGAGTTTGTCTAATTTTTCATAGATAATAAAAGACTAAAAAGATTTTAATCTTAATTATATAACAGTTAAGTTAATAATAAAAGAGCAAGATAATAAAAAATATAAAAAATTAAGTGTGTATTTTTGTAGATCAGTTGAAAAGTTATAATATTTTCAATATTTTGAATAGGCTTCCTGATCAATTCTTTTGTATGCAATTAAATTAAAATTTCAATTCATAATTTTCCCGACGTTTCGTTGATTCTATTTCAACTTCTTCAGGGGTTCTTTTATTAAAAAAGAAAACAACAAAAAAACAATTGTTTATAACTTAGTTGAACAAAACATTTTGAATTTGAAATTTAAAAATAGTTTAAGTGAAAATTATTTGACTGCTAATGAAATAAATACATAAATAAAAGCTGTAAACAAATGACATAAGAACTTACATGCTGAACGTTTAATCTAATTAGAACATAAAAATTGTTTAAATACTTAGTTAATTTGAAGTTATTTTTTATAAAATTTTTTAAAAATAAATTTATCATAAACTGAACCCCTTGTCAACACTGTCTTATTGGTTTAAGACAAGAGCGTAGCTAGCGCTTATATTGTCTTTATCTTATTTGTTATTTAATTGCATACAAAAGAATTGATCAGGAAGCCTATTCAAAATATTGAAAATATTAAAAAATTAAGTTTAAAGCAAATAAAAATTATTATAAGATTAAAAAATAAAAAAAATGTATAATAATAAAAAATTCACAAAAAATACTTGAAAAAGAAAGTAAAAAACTAAAAAACCAAAAACATTAAAAACTATAAAACAAAAAATAAAAAAAGGATATTTAAAAATCTCCACACGGTTAAAGCTGGGAAAATCAAAATGTATTCTGACTAGCAAAAAATTAAAAATTTGGAATTACTTGATTCATTATTTTTACAGTGTACATATAAGTTCGCTGTAGCGGACTCTTCCTGCACTCGTGTTATTGGTAATTCCTCATTGCATCCAGATTTCAAATTTTTTGATATTGTTGCTTTTTGTTGGTGTTGTTTTTGCACTCTTCAAATAATTTTCGTGGGCATCGCTGATTTACACTATCACTGTGTTTTCCAAAATGCTTTCCGAAATTATTTCAAATGCGCACTAACTCCTTCATGACACAGTTAATGCAGTAGTGATGTTGTTGCTTTTAGTTGTTGTTGTTGTTTTAATTGGAGTTTTTGCACTCATCAAATAATTTTCGTGGGCATCGCTGTTTTAGGGCGGCCTCGATAGTCTAGTGGTAGCGCGCTTGACTGTTGCACAGGGGTCCTGGGTTCGAATCCTGGTCGGGTCCTACGCTATAACCTTTCTTTCCTTATTTATAATCAAATAAACTTTAAAACACGTCAATTTACGACGAATTGTTGTAGTTGGTGGTGGTAGGAAAAGTTTGTGGAGAGGAACGCTTAGTAACTTGATGTTGTTTCTACACATGTTTCTACAGCTTCTGCCACATTAAGAACATCCTATATAAAAGTTTCACTTGATTACTCCCTTCTTCCATTCTGTGGTATCACAACGGACCAATAATCGTCTAAGTGGGCTGGTCTTAAGACCTGCCGCCACCTTTACTTAACCTAACCTATCGCTGTTTTAAAGTGTGCACTCAAAAAATACTTAAATTAAAATGCACCAAATTTTGTGTTCTTTCATCTAGTGACTTTTCTTAAAAATATATATATATTATTGCAATATCGCAATGCTCTCGGTCGTGTGCTAAGAACGCTGATTTGCAGCTTGGTTTTTAAACTATGTCTAAGCATAGAATTAAGCTTAATAAACACAATATTTAGCCAAAGTTGCTCACACTTATCAGCATAAATAGAATGAGAAAATGTAAAAAAAATTACTGTAATCAAAAAAGTTCGGTTTTATAACGTCCCACAACCTCATCATCAATACAAAAATTCTCTACAACGTTAATTTTGTCATATTAACTTGGCGTTAAAAGCAATAGCTGGGAAAAAAATTTGTATAGAGCTATCTTTGCTACAAACAGTTTTGAATACTTAAAAAGTTTTCTATGAGTTGCAACCCTCTTTTAATTGATAAATGAAAGTGGGCGTGTGTCATTTAAAGGTATAGAGAAAGAAGAAGTAGAGGTTTTTTTAGGAATTTTGGAAGCATGTGTGTAGTTTTTAACCCACAGAAACACACGTACAAACATACATATATAAGCTGCTGGCTACTTAAAGACAGTAGTCATTCATTCATAGCCTGTCATTTTATAGCATTAAACGCTTAAAGCTTAAGTTGGTACAATGGCACAAACTTTGCTACTCATCCTTGTATTTTGTAAATGTTGTTGTTTTGTTTTCCCTTTTCCTGCTGCTTACACATACATATAAATATATGCTACATAGTATGTGCTGCTAGTATGCGTGCACGTTGATTTTTATTCAATTAATTAGAGACCTTTTTAAAATTCTACAGCACAGTGTATGTATTTTTTGTTTTTGTTCTTGTTTTTGTTTTTGTTCGATCAAACTGCGACACAAGAAACAGTGCATGTTTTTAGGCGCGCTCGCTTAAGAAGTAAATTTTAAACCCTTAACTGTCAAACGTGACTGAAAAGCTGCTTTGGCAGCGCATTACATAAGCATATGCTAATGAAGCTGTGTAAGTGACTGCAAGTGAATAAGAGTTAGAGTGAGTGTGTGTGTGTGTGTGTGTGTGTGTGTGTGTTTGTGTGTTTGTGTTTGCATAGACAAGAAGACGTTTTTGTGCCAGGTTTTTTTAATCAAATAATTTTGCTGTCTACTTTCAGGCGTTGAGTATAAAAATGTTGCCTTCCAATTTTAACCCTTTTTGTTCGACTGCTTTGTTGCTCACACACACCCACACTTGCACACATACTCACGCATACTGCTTGTTATTTTTGATATTCATTTTTTGTTTGATTGGAAATTATTTTTGACATCTGTCACATGTTAACGTTAGACAAAAAAAAAGCAAAAACTTCAAACAGCATATTTTGTTTTGTGGCTGTCATTTTGCATGCGCTGTCATAAAGTTGAATAGCAAAAGCCTATAAGATATAAGCTTTAAGTATTTTTTTTTTTTTTTCTTATATAGCTAGTGTGTCGTAATGATGTATATGTGTGTGTGTGGATGGAGAAGGGGCAGGCCAATAATTAGAATATTCAAAGGCAGCTCCAGCTAATGAAATTAGCATTTTATTGATATCGTGCGTCACGCCCGAAACTTTATCTCTCCCCCCCTCCACACCCCCTCTAACAAACAATATTTTACATATGTTTTTTATGCGTTTTTAATGCTCTAATTGCTGTTTATTGCGTTAGCAACATATTATTGTTTATTGGCAATAATTGAGGTTTGTAGCAGCGGCAGCAGCAACAGCAATAATGTCGGCAATCACATCAACATATATTAGCATAAATAAATTTATTTATGACAATTAGTTTTCTTTGATTTTTCCTGCATTTGGAACACATTAATATGCTTACGTGTGTGTATGTGTGTGTGTGGAGAACTTCGAGTAATGCGTGTGTGACATGCAAAATTTTGTTTGCAACTTCAAAGAGTTAACAACATTTACATTCTTAACATGCTATACAAAATATTGATTTACAGTTTGCTCGTATTGAAATTTCATTAAAAACGCAAAAAGGCACAAGAAATTTCAGCTTCAAGGTGTATGCAAGGAGTTTGTGCGTTTTTTTTTTAAGTTATAGGTTGTGCTCAGCTATTTAAGGAGCAGTGAAGTAGCACAGTAGCACAGCAAAATGTATTTATAAAATTATTTTGTCATGCTAATCAATGCTAGCTGTCGCTATATTTTTAAGTAAAATTGGCAATAACCACATTTTACCTTAAAAGCTATTTCATATAAGAAAATAAAATTGTGTATGTAAAATTCATTAAAAATACCTTAAAATACAATCAATCATTAATTTTAAAATACGTCAAATATTACGTGACATTTATACGTATTGAACGTCATTTTGACAAATCTGAACATATTACCTACTGAATTTCCAGCCTAAGGTTAGGCAATAAATAATTTACCTGAGAACAAGAATTAACCGCATTTTAATATTAGCAGCAGACAGGCTGTTTTATATAGTAATGCCCTAAAAGTATGCAACAATTTTCATTTAATTATCTTGACAAACTTTTCTCAATTTTGCCGCTCAGGCATTTTTACTTGGTTTTCACTATGTCATTTTTATGACGACACAAAATTTTATCACCTTAATAAAACTCCAGAACATTTTCTGCATAGCTCCATTTAATAATTTGTTTTTAATTTTCCAAGATTGCCAAATGTAGAAAAAATGTCAAAATCTTGTCATTTTTAATTTGACTGTCAACAACTCACCACTGAAAATGACATAGTGAAAACCAAGCATCACGAATTCATTGCTTTCAGTTGCCCAAAAGTATGCAACAATTTTCATTTGACTACTTGTAAAAGATTTTCTCAATATTGTTAAAGTGTCAGTGTTTATATACTTTTTTGAGGCCTGTTGTGTGTGGGAATGGGCGCGCAAACTAAACCCAGTAGTAAATATTATATTTGGACAATTTTCCCTCAATTTAGCCTTTCAGATCAAGCATTAGTGAAATGTTTGCACGTGTTTTTTCTTTGCACATTATTCCAATTTTTTTAATATTTTGCTTAGTTCAAGCTTATAATATAAAATTATCTCCAGTTTGATACCTTAGCTAACATTGATGAAACGTTGATGTAACGCTGGTGTAATTTTTTGCAACGTTCCATTAAAATCTTTTTATTTTTATTTATTTTCATAAGCTCTGACATAATTTCTGTCAATATAACAATAGAGATCAATCATTGGTGGAATGTTGGTGTGTTTTTTTCAACATTTTTTTTCATTTTTTTTTATATTTAGCTAAATTCTATGCTTTTAAATAAATACTACCTCACGCTTGTGTCATTAGTCAGCTATTGGTGAAACATTGTTGAACTTTTTTGCAACTTTTTTATAAAAACCTTAACAAAGTAATGATTTTTCATGTGTTTAAACATATTTCCATGCAATTTAGCTTTTAATAACAAGCAGTGGGGTGAGTTTTTCTACATTTTTCTCCTTTTTCATGCGAATATATTATAAATGACAGAGTTTACGTCTAAAAAACACCTCACGTTTGCTACACTAATGAATAGTTATAACATTGGTGTATTTATTGAACAGATGTTTAAATCAGTACAGAGTGCTAAAAAAAATTTTTTATCAAAGATCCTCTAGCTTTTGAGAACAAACGTTGGTGAAACGTTGTTGTGATATTTTAAACATCTTAATGAGATTTTTTAATCTTTGGCTAAATTTTATGCTTCAAAAAAATGTTAACTCACGTTTGCCACAGAAGTCAGCTGTTGGTGAAACGTTGGTGTACTTTTTGCAACATATTAATGAAAACCTTTTTGAATTTGTGAAACTTTTCCGGTCAATTAAGCTTTTAAGACCAAGCATTGGTGAGATTTTGTCTACATTTTCATGTGAATGTATTATAAATGAAAAACCTTACGTCTAATAAAAAATAATTCTAGTTTGCTAGCCTTCCTAGTCAACGATTGGCATAGTAATTTTACAAATATTCTTAGCAGAGTAGACTAATATAGTAATATATTTCTTAAGTTCAACCTAGTTTAATGCAACTGTCACAAAAAAAGCTAAGCGTTGTGAAGAGCTACGAAACTTACGCCAGCATTCTCAAAAATTGATTAAGTTTTTTCTATATGTACATTATAATCAAGATATTTCATTACAACTAAAGACGCAAATACCTAAAAAATTCCTGCTCGAACTCAGTATCATTTCTAAGCATTGGTGAAACGCTGGTGAGTGAATTTACCTAGATAGTAATAGTTCCGTTGATATTGACTGTAATATCAAAAAAGTTTGTGATATTGTATGCTTAAGCAAGCTATAGGTAAAACGTTGGTGAACTCTTGTGCTATATTTTTTGGCTAAAAATTTGACTAGAAACTAAATTCTTGGAATTTATCTGCTTATTTTGTTTAAATACATGCAACCAAAGCAAATTGCAATAAAAAACTCTTTGGTTGACCCTTTAAAGCAGTGTTGGTGAAACATTGGTGAGGTTATAAATGCAAATTTATTTAATATTTATATATCAACAAATGACAAGCTTACCAATTTCATTAAAAAAATCATGTTTTTGCACATTGGTGAAACGTTAGTGTACCTTAAAGTGCTTAAAATTATTGTTTTTTCATTACAGTTTTCCAGGCTTACTAATGACAATGAAAATATTTCACATTCCTCATATCCAAAATTCTATGTTACTCAATTATAAAAACTTTTAATTGAAAAATATTAAATTTTCCCCAAACAAAATAACTGCCAGGCATAATAAATTAATTGATTAGCACAAACTACGTACGCTACATAATTTTCAATACATAACAAGCAACCAGAAATTCGGTAACATTTTGTTTACAAAAAAAAAAGCACCAACGTGAGGGTTGTTCCAGAAGACCTGGCAACAAATCATCTTCGGTAAAATCATCTTTTTTCCATACAACGTGAAATTTTCAGTGATTTTTCCTTGGCGCATAAGCTACTTTAGACACATTTTGTATGTTGGTGGATGGGTGTTTAGATGGCTTGCCATAATGTTGGCATGCATATTCATGAAAATCCCTTAACAATGTTGTTAACTTGTTTCGCACAAAAACAAACAATAACCACTTGCGGTGTAATTCAATATGAAATTTATATTGTTCTGCTGTGCCGTGTTTCAGCTGCAGGGTGGTGTATTGAGATTTTATTTGGTCGGATGTGTGCATGCATAAGAGTGTGTGTGTGTGTGTGTGTGTGTGAAGGTATGTGCAGGCAATAAAAAAGAAACCCCACACAAAACACAAGCAGCGGCAACAATCGACAGTCTTATATTGAAGCTTGCAATCACGACGATGACGACGGCGACTCAGGGCGCCAAAAACGATAAATTTTTGTTACTGCCGAAAAGTTTGCTTTTTCTTGAGCAACAGCAGCAAGATGTTGACGGCAACAACAAAAATAACAAATTTTACTGCTGTCTCGCAACAGACAACAGCAACACATATCAATATTAACAGCAACATCAATGAAATTTTTTAATAAAATTAACATGAGGGTTAAAAATGCAGGCATGTTGATGGGTGGAAGACGTCTTTCGCTAAGTTGAACATGAGCTAAAGATATAATGTGTAGAAAAAAAAGCATCCTGTGCTGCTTAAGGTAAAGGTAAGGAAAAGTTTGCCTGTTTTTGCTGTTGTGGATGTTTGCGCAAAATATGATAATTGGTAAATTTGACAAAGGAATCATGGCTGACAAGCTTAACCACCACTTCTGCTTCATTGTTGTTATTTTATTGGCACAAGTGATTTTTGCACACATACTGCAAAAGTTCGAAAAAATTAAAAAGACATTTGAAGAGAAGAACTACAGAGCAACATGTCTATGTTGCAAAACAATGTGGATAAGGTTATTAGTATATTAAACTAAAATAAAACAAAAAATCACTTTGTGAAAAAACTGGAATGTGTGATAAAAGTTTTAAAACTTTCTTAATGCAATATACACAAGTTTTTAAAAAAGCTATACGAAAGTTCTGACATACTTAAAGGCTCTTCAAAAAACTGTTAAGTTAATGAGCCACTTCTTTTTAAGATAAATCAAAACAAAATTTATTTCAATATAAAAATCAAAAGCTCTTCAGATTTATGAAGGTTTATGAAGGTTTATGAAATGCGTTGCATAGTTTTGGGCTGTCAAACTTATTAGTTTCAATAAATTTATATGTAATATAAATTATGACATTTATTTATATTTATGGCTTAAAAATTTGTTTCCTTAAATGTTAAAAAACTGTTGCATACTTTTGGGAACCTACAAAAACTTTCATTAATTTCACAAAGTTCGTTAAGAATTAAAGCTTTTATTTAATTATGGTGAACAAAAAGAAAGACTGAAACTTCTTTGGTTTATAAAATGTTTGAATATATATTGAGAAAAATCAAATACTTGTTATTGTTATGGTCAATAAATTATTTAACCGTAGTCCTTCGTTGAGAAAAACTTTTAAATTCCACGTTGAGGTTTAGATGAGGAATTGAAGTTAATTGAAGTACACTTAGCATAAAATAAAAATCATGTTAGCTTGCTTTTATTCCAAAACAAAACGGTTTTGGAAATATATACAAATTCAAAATGTGTAGTTTTCTACACCAACGTAGGACTACGGTTAACAAAAATTGTTGATATAATCCTTTGCAAGCTGCTATGAACGAAATAAAATAAAAAAGTAAAAACAAAAAAAATAAAGTAGACTGCAAATTAAGATACAGATGTAGAATCAATATAGATAAAATACAGCTCTTACTCAACCCGAGTAAAAATAAAAACTTTTTTAGCTGAGGCCGAACAGCTGCCGTACAAGGTCTAATTATTAATATTTTGCTCGGCCGTACGAGGGTCGTACAAGGGTCGTTTGCAGAACTTTTTGGCCAAACAGCGGCAGTACAACGGGCGATCACTGGCCGTAAAATAAATTCATGTAAAACTAATTAAAAAATTTTTTAATAAATTTTTTGTATTTAATATATCTATTTTCATTACCATTAATTGTAATTAAAAATATTATACTGTTTTAATTGAAAATTTAATGAGGCATTGTATTCAAACAACTAACTTCATATACAAAAAATGTTTTGCGCCACACACTAGTGGCGATAATATTAACATCGCTGAGTGAGGCTTGCTTTTATTGTTGCGCATACATTTGTTGAATAGCAGCTTTGAAAAATTTGGTGGCATACAACAGGCGTACAGCGGCCGTACTGCGGCTGCGGTTGTTTAGCCCAACTTTCGGCCGCTGGGCTTTCTGGATTATTTTTAGGCCATCTTTGACCCTTGTACGGCCATGCGGCCCATGATCGACCGCTGTTCGGCCGCTGTTCGCCCGCTCAGATTTTTATTCGGGAACCAATTTCAAACCAAATCTAAAAACTATCGAACTTAAGCGCTTTATTTTATTTTTTTTTCACTGTTTGATATTTAAAAGCAATATTAATCCAATCCAAATGACAACTTCGCTAAATTCTATCCTCTCTCTCTATCTCTTTCAGATTAAAGCACTTTTCGAAGAGGTTCAACGCTTACGTACCCTCGAACAAACACATATTGTACAAATACACCGGCTCGAAGATCACTTGGAGGCGAAACGCCAGCATATTGTACGCTTAGAGGCGCGCCTCGATAAACAACAAATAAATGCCGCACTCGCCGAGACATCAGCAACAACTGCAGCTGCATCACCAATACCCGCCACCGCCGCCGCCTCTGCTGCCACAACCACAACTGTTGACAATGAAGTGGATGATGGCGATAACAATGACGACGATGATAACGACGTCATTGCGATTTCCACAAATGTTGCTGCTATCAGTGATGAAGACGATATTAATGCCAATGAACGCCGCGACGCCGAAATGCACGCTGAGCGTGCTGCTGCTGCGGCTGCGCGTGAGCTAGAAGATAATCTTGACGATGACAGCGAATGTGAGAAATATGCAGCAGCAGCCGCTGTTGCAGCAACAGAGATGGAAGAGTTTAAAATCAAAAAGGAAAACCAGTGAGTAAAAAAATGTTGCCAAATTTTCTTTAAAGTATCATTACAGCTTAGGGTAGCGCAAAAAGTAAGCAATTTTCTAAAGTTAATAATTTGGCCTCTTTATTCTCTTTTAATTAATGAATCCCTTTTAATATACTTTTTTTTAATCTATTGTCTTCTTCAAATTTATGTTATGTTATGTCAAATTTATGAAATTTATGTTATGTGATAACATTGCTGTTATGTTATGCGAACAGAAATAATTTAAATTTTAGGTGTTTTTTTTTTAAATTTGTGCATTCTTGAAGATTGAAAAAAAAAATAAAAAAAATAATTTTCATAGCACTAAAAAGCTTTAAAATCGTTTTTCTCGAAGTAACGTTTTTTCAACTGGCGGACAGTTAATCTCAAAATTGGCTGGGGCGTTTTTACAAAACCTTATTTTATTTTCTTTACTAACATATGCTCTAAGGCAATCTGAAAAAAATTAAACCAAAAAATCTTAAAAAATTAAAAAAAATGTATTAGCAAAGTTAAAAAAATGTACAAAAATGTGGCCGATTTTTTTTTTAATATTGCCCAATTTTTTCATTCTTAAATTTTTAAAGTATAATGTTGGTAGATTACCGGGCAAAAGACATCTCTCTTTAAAAGTTTTTTTTTTCAGAGGTTAAGTGTCATTTATCAAGCACCATCTATAAGTCATACAAATTATAAAAATTATTTTTTTTTTATTTTTTTTTTTCAATCTTCAAGGATGTACAAATTTAAAAAAAAATGCATGTTAATATCTTATAAAGTGCCTAAGTTATTAACTTTAGAAAATTGCTTACTTTTCCTCTATCCGAAACTGTAATGATACCTTAAAAATTTATAATAGCTAAAAAGTTGTTGACAACCAACGCTGTTAAAATGACGTATAAAGAGTATTTTTACTAAGAATTTCTTGCATTTTTAAGTTTTTTAATTTTTTTTTTTTTGTATAAAAAAAGACACAATTTCGATAGCATCGTAAGTACAGACGTAGAATTATTTTTTATACATATACAATAGAGAACTAGTAAGGAATTATCTTCGACTGGGCCGAAGTTAAAATACCCCCACGGCCGAATTAGAGTATATAAAAAGTCTTAAGCAAACTGTTTAATATATTTAAAGAGATTTTCCCGTTTTGGTTAAGTCACTTTGTGTGGGAGGTAGGCGTGGTTTTCATCCGATTTTGCTCAGATTCGAACGTGACCTCCATTTTTGTATAAAAACTTTATATTTTTAATTTCGTTATGATAGCTCAAAAATTACGGCTGCTATCGTGGACACAGACGGACAGACGGACAAGCGGACATGGCTTAATCGACTCAGGAGGTTATGCAGATCGGGAATATATATACTTTTCTATACAGGCCACGCCTCATTATCGGCGTTACAAACGGAGTGACAAAATTAATATACCCTCATTACGTTTTTTAAATGTGGGAGTATAAAAATTCTTGTTTTTTCATTTATGTCTTTCAAAACTAGTTTAAAGCATTTCATCTTCCAAATGAAAATTATTTAAAGAAATAATTATTTAAATAAAAAAAAAAAATTTTAATTTACCTCTTTTTTGAGACGAACTAAAAGGTATAAAATAATTTCTCCTAGAGTGGGAGCTAAAAGGATATAATTGCTTAAACCTAAGAAAAGTGTTGTTTTTAAATAAATTCAAGATTATTTTTACCATTTTAAATGTTTCTTATCAAAATAATTGATGTGTTACATTTGAATTTTAGTTCGTCAAACATGTTTTGCATTAGAAATCTTGCACAGAAACAGTGACTGGGTGGATTTCACCCTAAGGTTAGTGATGCAGGGTTAATATTCTCTTTAGCATGCGCCCACGTTTTTAGGAGAACTAAAAGCCACACTCGAGGAGAAATTATTTATACTTTTAGTTCACTTTAAAAATGTGTTATATTTAACATTTTTTTTTTACTTAAATAATTATTTTCTGATTTTTAGTCTTTGTTAGAAACTTCGAAAATTCAAATTTTCAAAAATTCACCACTGAAGGTGGCAAAAGATTTTTTTAAAGAAACCGAAATAGTTCTATAAATATTAAAAATGAATAAAAAAAAAACTGAAAAAATCCATTGACATTGCTAAGGCTCGAACTCACAACCTTACGATTATAAAGCAAGCACACTGTGCTCTAAGCTACAGAACTCTCAAAGAAATATATTCTAAATAGCAATCAATCAAACTACTATATGAAAATAATTAAAACAATTTTATTTAAACTACTTTTTTACAATTTCTTTCACCCTCAGTGGTGAATTTTTCAAATTTTGAATTTGGTTCATAACAAAAAAACCAATAAAATCGTCCACAGGCTCGAACTCAAGCGCTTTACGCTATGAACTACAGAGCTCACACCAAAAATTTTTCTGAATGAGGTAATAAATTCACTTTAGTTGTGAATTATTGAAATTTAAAAATATCAATAAGCTTTTCAGTAATTTTGTTTGATTTTTAATATGTATGTTTATAACAATTTCGCATTTTTGCCAAATCAATAAACGCACAGGCAAGAAAATAAGTGATTATTGTGTTGTCATTCAGTTCTTCGACCAATCGATTTCGTTCAAATTTTGCAAAGTAGGGTTTTATGAGTCGTGAAAATTTTATTTGACAACAGATTTTTTTAAAAAAAAGAACCATTAGAGGGCTCCAGTACACAAATGTTGGAAAATTTTAAAAAATTGAAAATGAAGGGGTATGTGTTATTTCACGAAAAAATTCCCTAGAATCCTGTTTTTGTGCTATAACAGGAAAAGACTGTACAAACATAATTTCAACAAATCGGCCCACCCTAGTTCACATTCATATAAAATAATTCATTTAAAATAAAAAAAAATGTGAATTCCTTTTTTATTTTTCAAAGTTCTATATCGCTCATCATATTGTCTTTCCAACGAGCTTAAGATGACAAAAATAGGTAGAGATTTTATGAGCATTTTGTACGGAGGCAAACATATTCATGTGAATCAGTCTTTTACCAAGAAAAAAAAACATTTAAAATTGCCGCAATCAAGCGTATTCTTGACCAATTTCGATGCTCTTGCATTCAGTGGAAAGGTATTTTTAGGTGCAACTAGTTTTTGTAAAAAAATAAATGTTTTTATCAAAATATTGTTTAAGTAAAATTGATAAAAATACCAAATTTTTTTCATAAATTAAAGAAAAATACAAGAATTTGCTTCGCTACTCACTTCAGTTTGTATTTTATCGGTTTTATTTTTACATAGCCTTATTAAACGTTAAATTTTACTGAAAAAAGTGGATTTTATTTTTCATATTCAACAATCAATCACATGGCTGTAAAAATTCAAGTCGGAAAATAGATGCAAGTCGCATGTCCCAGTAGTCACGCAAGAATATATAAAAGTTTTTTCCTAATCTAAAACACGACTTTATAAATTCAATACTACCTAGAAGTAATAATAAACACGTGGTATACTATATAAACTTCATACAATAGCTAAGGCGATAAAATTATGCTTTCTAGACTGTTTTAAAATGTGTCCCGGTAGTCACGGTGAACAGCCTGATTTTATTTCAATGCCTTTGTGTATAGTTAAATTTACTTTTCTGACCCAAAATGGAGTACTTAAAGCTTTTTTATGTCTAACTCGAGTCCAAAATGGCTGTAAAAGTGCACACTTACAGAGACACCACTATTTTAAATCCAAAGAAGATAAATGTATTAATTATTCCCTTTGACTCAATTGCAATTGCATGTTGAACCTAAAGATATGGTTGGGCCAAGTTTAAACGCAAAAGCTAATTCATGACTGCAACTTACTCTCAATGTAAAGAAAATCTCAAAGTAAAAAAGAGGAAGACGAAGTGATAAATTGCTTTTAAAGTCGACTTCGGCCAATGAATCAGAGTTTTCGCCACATAGGAGACAAATGTGTCTTATGTCCTAGCATAATACTGTTGCGTGCTAAAATTTTACCAATCAGGAGAAAAAGTCAGCATTTTCTTTAAATAATTGTGTTAGAGGATTTATTTTGCATGGTTTACAGAAATATATATAAATAACTACATGAGTTGGGTTAAAACAAACAATAAAACTGATTAAAATAGTTTATTATTAACACAGATTTTGTACTTGTCCCTCAAGTCACAGATACCTGTCCCAGTAGTCACAATTTGTACTTTTGTTCGCTACTTTTTCTACAAAGGTAAAGCATACTAATTCTTTATTGAAATGGAAGCAGTAATGGAATAAGTTACAGGATTTATTTTGTATGGTTTACAGACATATTTACAAATAACTGCATTAGTTGGGTTAAAACAAATTACAATAGTAAATAAATAAAACTGACTAAAATAGTTTATTATTAACACAAATTTTGTACATGTCCCTCAAATCACAGAGACCTGTCCCAGTAGTCACAATTTGTAATATTTCCCTACTTTTTCTACAAAGGTAAAGTATTCTAATATATCTCATCAATATCTTATTACCATATTTTAATATCTTTATTAAAATGGAAGCGTTTAGTATATGTTGTACAGCACAGTCAATGGTTTGACTAAAATTCCTCTTTGAGTGCTCAAAGTTAGATGATTAGAATTTTTTAGTGTCCCAGTATTCACAAATATTAGTAACACAAAATATAGAAACTGCTTGGCCTTTATTTTAAAAGAATATTACACAATAGCTATCTCTGTTATTTATATATATTTCACTGTTATATAAGCTATAATGACGTCGTTATAACTCATAGTTGGGCAAATTCTGCAGTCAAATGTCCCAGTAGTCACAGTGGAATGCAAAAGTTTATATTTTCTAAAAATTTTTCTCAGCTCAGCTCTCCCAAAACACAAATTTGTGACAGTTATTTATTTAAGAAAACCGAAAACGAATTGAAAAAAAAACAAGATTTATAGGTATATTTCATAGGTATCTTACGATTTGCTAGGTGACTCTATTGTCAAGTTATTTTATATTTACACAATAAGACATAAAGGCGCAGAACAAGGTTTACTAATAGTATAATAAGATAATACGTAAAACAAACTAGTTCTAGCGACGGAGGTTTTGAACGCCTGAAAAGCTCCTTATCTACAGCCTGGTATAGAAACAACATCCTTCAAATTTTGAATTTAGCATTTACGACAGCAATATTATGTCATGTCAGCAACTTTTTTTAGTTTTTTTTTTTTGCAACATTTTCATGATAACTCATTCAAAAACTTTCGCTTTATTTCCCTAACAGCAGCCCCCTCGACTTGGACAGCATTAGCCAGCAATCAGCGATTGCTGCTGCTGCTGCAGCAGCTGCTGCCTGCGCCAACGATCCAAATAAATTCCAGGAATTGCTGTTGGAACGCACCAAAGCCTTTGCTGTTGCCGAGGCGCTTAAGAGCAATGAAGGTAAGACCGTTTTCTTTTTGTATTGCCTAATCTCTCCTTTGCCTCGCCCCCTCCCACCAAACAACCACCACTAATTCTCTGCACACTTAGCTTTCTTATCAATTTGAAATCATTACAACAACAAAAGAATTCATAAACAAACACTCATCAACATCTTTTATATCATCATTTTATGATTTTTCAATATTAACCAATCAACAACAACAACAACGTTTTTATTGTTGCCTGTCCTCATTGCTGCGTGTCTGTGTGTGTGTGTTTGTGAACGTGTGCGTTGTAGTGTGGGCGGCAATTTTAAAAGTGGCGCCAAACTTTTTATTGTGCTATTGACAATATTTATATGGTTGGCTCCACTTTTTGCATGCAGCTTATCTGCTGTTGACACTGGACGTTGATGCGTTACAAAAAAAAAATGAAAGCAACAACATTGCTCACAATTGATTACTAATTGGCCGCAAAAATGCAAAAAAAAAAAGTACAAACAAATTTTGATTAATTTCTGGCGTTTTTATTGGATGTTGTTGACCGAAATTAAAACATTGCTTGAACTACTACTATTTTCATTAAACATCTTTTTTAAACACCTCTTAAAACTATCATTTCCAAATTAATTGCTAACAACATGAAACAAACAAAAACAACAACAATTTGTGCTGTTCTGTTCCGCAGAGACAAGAGCTGCCAGTGTGCCAGCGGTCGAAAATATCGTCGCCGCCGATGCTGTAGCTGTAGCGGAGAAGCATGATAATGATATGATTGCTAATGTGACAGCAACAGAGGCGGCCAATGTTACCAAAATCGAAATTGAAGACGATGAAGTCGTTGAAGCCGTTGGAAATGTTGCCGCAGCCGCCACGGCTGATGCTGAACTGCAGAACTTCTCTGAAAGTGAAGCGGACAAGCTTGCCGCTGTGCCAACCATTGATGTTGATGCGCTCGACAGTGTTACCGCAGCAGCGTCACAAAAAACCAACGAAATGAAAAACATTGTCGACGACTGCTCAGCAACATCGGCTACATCCTCAACAACATACAAATCAAATGTTGAACATTTTGGCTCATTTCTCGGCGAAGAGCTGGTCAATTCGTACTGGCGTCGCGGTTTCGAGCTGCCCTCGGCACTAACAGCAGCAGCAGCTGCTGCATCAAGTGCCACCACAACAACAGCCTCAAAAACGCCAACAATTTTTCAAAATTTTGCGCCCAATGCCAGCAGTAATCAACAGCATCAATTTTTGCAACGTCATCAAGCCCACCAACATGCTGCCGTCCACCAGCAATCGACACCACATCTGCAACAGCAACAACAGCAGCAGCAACAACAGCAACATGCCTTGCAACATGCTCCCTCCTCTACTGCGCTGCTTAGTCAATTAGTTAATTCCACCTTTTCATCCTCCAATTCTTCACTCCGCACAGATGCCATGTTGCAGCAACACCATCATCATCATCATCATCAGCATCAGCAACAGCATTCACACCACCAGTTGCAGCAACAGCAGCATCACCACCACCAGCACCAACAACATTTGTCTTCTTCATCCTCCTCGGAGCACCACGACAAATCATCGAATCATCACGACTCCTCATCGACAGCCAGCACGCCGATTCCACACGATCAGCGCTCCAACGATGAGCAGCAACATCATATGCTGCATCAGCAGCAGCAACAACATGCCTTGAATGGTGCCGCGCATCTCAACAAGTCGCTGGAAGACAACAACAATAGCCTATGCGGCACGCCCAACAACAATTTGCCACCTAACAGCGCTGCTGCTGTCGCCGCTGCTGCTCATCACATGCCGCCTGGCTTTCTGCCTGGTCTGCCATTCCAATTCCAGGAGCGTGCTCATTTCCGCTTTGCCGACGATTTGCAGCTGCCACCAGGCGCCTCAATGGCCGGACGTCTAGGCGAGTCACTCATACCCAAGGGCGATCCCATGGAAGCCAAGTTGCAAGAGATGCTGCGCTACAACATGGACAAATATGCCAATCAAGCTCTGGATACGCTGCATATATCACGTCGCGTACGTGAGCTACTCTCTGTGCACAACATTGGTCAACGACTGTTTGCCAAATATATTTTGGGTCTGTCGCAGGGCACCGTCTCCGAGCTGCTCTCCAAGCCAAAGCCATGGGACAAGCTGACCGAGAAAGGCCGTGACAGCTATCGCAAGATGCATGCCTGGGGCTGTGATGATAACGCGGTGATGCTGCTCAAGTCGCTAATACCCAAGAAAGGTAAGTCACTCTGACAGTTCATGATTTTATGGCAACAAAGAAATTTTTTATATTTTTACAATAGTTTAGCAGAGCTTAGCTTAAAAGTTTTTATTGTCATGCAATGAAAAGCGGGCTTAAAATGTTTAAGTAGTTTGGTGGAAGCTAATTGCAACACTTGAATTTAGACAGCAAAGTTTTAGGACTCTGATGAGCGTAAAGGTGTGATAGTCATAGTTTTTGAGCGCAAACGTATGCAACATGTTGATAAAAAAGTTTTAATAGCGGAAAAAATTAAGTGCAGCTTCACTAAAACATGTCAAAATTAACGTGAAAATGCGCAAAAGCAAAGAAAATGTCAGAAAGCACACTAGAGTTTTGTCTACACAACCTTGTTTTTGGGCGTATGGTAAAATTTTTGTCTAAAAAAGCACAAGCACGCTATTATATATTATTTTAATATATCATTCTCGTTAAATTAAACAAAACTTTAGCTTAATTTGTCACAAAAAAAAACTGTTTTGATTGTTAGCGTTGAAATAGTTAATTCAGCTAATTATTACAGCTATACCATAGACTTGGGTAATATAGCAGAAAAATTTGCGCTGATACACCAGCTCGAGCGCAGTTTTCTATAGCAGCAAAATGCGTTAGCGCAATTGCGCCATGAAGTGGTTTAGAATGCTATGCTTCCTGTAACAACAGGTTTTTAATGACAGCAGTAAAATTTTGAGTTTGATATCACGTTGAATTATGAGATAGCTCTTTTGAGGGTGGTGAATTGCTAAGTGCATTCAATTCTGTGGAGAAGTAAGCACAGTAGTAGGGCAATTGTTTACAATGTAACTATCCCATACCATCATTTTCGCAACAGATAACTAGCCCCATTTTTCGCCTCATACACTTTTTAGCCTAAAGTGGCTTGAGCTATTATCACTCTGTTATTTCGCTCAATTTCAAATGAACGCGATAGTTGTTAGCCAAACTTTTTTGTGAAGTGCTTTTGTCTTGTATTATTTTTAAAATAAATTGCCTTGATTGTTTATATGCAAAACTAAGTATAGACATTATGCATTTTATAATATTAATAATAACACTGTGCGGCACGAAAATCTGTATTTCAACGTTTTTCACCAAATTTTAATATGAGGAATCTCGTGGTAGCATCCGTTTTGCCACTTTACCGAAGACTTTATTGGAAAATTTATTTTAATTACTCCTGATATGCACTCATTTGCATGTTAATAACTCTTGAACCAATAAGATTTACACTTTCTGTAGCAAATTCAGTTTTTTTCTGTTATTCTCTCCAACAACTTTGCTGAACAAATATATATATATATATATAAAGTCGTTTGAAATTGTTTTTAATAAGCCACATATGGGCTTAATAAGCCACATGTGGGCAAATCCAGAGTGTCGAATGTTTCATTCGGACGCTTCTTTTAAACATTTTTAATACGATCCAGAGATATATTTGGGAAAGGTGTATATTATCAAAATGCTATCTATTGGTATAATAAGAAAAATATTTTAAAATTTTTAATCAACTTAATTTGGAGCAAAATTTTTATTTTAAATATGCGCTCGAACGTTTCACGAAACGAAGTCATTTTCGGACAAAGTTCATACTATGCCTAGATCTGCGAATTTATGAGCCATACAAAAATGTCGGAATACAATTTTTTTATTAATTTAACAAGCTTTCAGAAAAGTCATACGTTGTCTTTATTAAGCGCATAGTGTGGTCACAGTAAATAATTCTATTTGTTCGGACGTTTCGCGTCGGACGTTTCAAATCTTTCCAATGTAGTTCAATTAGGTAATTAAGTAATAAGGTAGCTAAGTAATTGGGTAATTTAGTAATTAAAAAGCACATTTAATATATTTTTCTTACCTTGCTTCAACCATTGTTTCATTATCTTTAGCCAATGCCTTCCATTTTTACTTAATCAAAAAAGTTTACGAAACATTTACTAAACATTTACGAAAAAAAAAATTATGTATTTGTGAAAAAGTGGAAACGATTTGATCATCATGGTAAATGAATTTATGTGTAAATTGCATAAATACATTAAATTAAAATGTTTCTCTTAAATAATATCATCAAATAATAAGTTTTAGTTTTTTGGTCACGGTAGTCTTTTTTGTGGAAATGCCAATATGTCTTGCCCGCTTTCAATACTTCAAATCAAATAATGTTACTCATACGCAATGTTGTTCGAACTTTTGCGTTTGGCTTTAGGCAAGACTTTTTGTAAGACTTACTCGATAAGAGACCAACTGGAAGCAATTTTTTAATTTTTAAAAACTTTAAGCAAAGTTGTTTGCCAGAATAATAGGAAGAACTTTGCTGAAGAAACCAAAATGAAAATCCTAACGATTCAAGAGTTATCAACATGAAAATGAGTACATATCTTGATTAATTTTTGATATATCTTAATGTTGTTCTAAAATGTTCGGTAAAGTGGTAAAACAAATGTCACTACGAGATTCCTCATACCAAAATAAAGTAAAAAATGACTAAATTATCAAATACATAAAAAAAGAGTACAAAAAAGCGAAAAGTGTAGTACTTAGCAATTGTCGTTTTCTACAATTTTATTTTGTCTCGAAAACTTGTGTGAAGTTAGCATCCGGCGAAAATAAACTGAACAGAGCTATGTTATTAACAGAGTTATGTTAGTCAAAATTGTCTATCTAGACTGCCGTCCTATGTAAGAAAGTCACAAACGCCAAAATTCCAAAATGTAGAAAAGGGCAGATTCGGAATCATGAATGAGTTTCTGATTTTTGTGTTAAGCTAAGATTACCCATTTTCAACTCCAGATGACTGAAAAATATAAGTAAAGTAGTCACTTCTAGTGTGTTTCTTAGAAAGATAAAAAACGTAAAAGTTAAATATCTCAAAACTACTGATATGGAGATAGGATTTTTTTACTTAGGAGGCTAGTATAAATATCTGTATTAAATATCTGAATTGGTAAATTGAAGGAAATATGTTTTACTTAATGTCATTTATATTTCGTTCAATTTACTAAATCTAACCAAAACAAATTTAAACATTCGACTGCAAAATTTTAATAGTGAAAAAACTTGAGCACTGTATATAGAAAAAATCCATACTATGCCCCCTTTTACAAAGATAAAATTAAATTTTTTTACGTTCTTTTGTGAACTTGACGAAATTTGTCAAAAATTGAATTCAATTTTATGTCTTTTTTGGCAGCTTCCTACAAAATAAAATCAAACAAATATAATAATTTTGTACTTCAATTTTACTAATAACACAGTACGACAGTGGTTGGTACGCATGAGAAATGTTAACAGAATATGAAAATAGGCTTAAAAGGTGTCTCGGCGTTTTGCTGTAGCACGTCAGAATTTTGAGAAAATCGATTTTTAAGCTTCGAAGGACCGTGGTGGTTAACTTGTAATGTAATACTATATAAAAATTTCTATAGAAACAGAATGAGTGAACCGATTTTAATGCTTGAGCCAGTTTTGAAAAGGGAATTAAATTTGGATTTTTTTTTTAGTAAAAAATCAATTTTTTCTCTGCTAGATGGCGCTTTAATTTTCATGTTAAGTTAAAAAATAACGAAAAATTTAATGTAATCTAAATGTTATGTAAATATAATGTAAAAATACAAAAATTAATATGAAATCTTAACTATTATTTTGTGTTAAAAATTAACAACATTGTATTTTTAATGAATTTCGTATATTTTTGGTTATTTTTTAACTTTACATGAAAATTAAAGCGCCATCTAGCGGAGAAAAAATGTTTTTTAATAAGAAAAAATCCAAATTTAATTCACTCAAAATTGGCTTATACTGGGAAATTGGAAAATTTTTATACTAGTATTACATTACACTGAACCTCTACAGTCCTTCGAAGCTTAAAAATCGATTTTCTCAAAATTCTGACGTGCTACAGCAAAACGCCGAGACACGTATTTCTTTGTTTTAAGCCTATTTTCATACTCTGTTAACATTTCTCATGTGTACTCAAAAAAAGTTGATTTTGTTGCAGTGTGTAATAGCTGTTTTTTTCAAAGCGAGTTATAAAAAAACGACCTCTTATTGTATGAGAAGTCGCTTCATACTCGCTTGAATAAGCGACTTTTCAAACAATAAGAGGTCGTTTTTTACAACTCGCTTAGAAAAAACATAGCTAATGAATTTTTAAACATAATATTTGACTAAACACAAAACAAATATGGCATGAAATACATATTATAATATAATATATGCTCATTTCGAACAAAAACCGTATGGCTATATGAGAAAATAAATGTTAGCGCTCTGCCAAATAAAGAACAAATGGAATTGCCGATACAGCTTGCATACTTGAACTGTGAAAAAGGGTGACGTATGCCCTCTGGTGGATGAAAATGCAACTGTTTTTAGTAGCTCGGTTCAATCGATCGGTTGATCGAACGGTAAAAACTTTTTGAATTCGCCGAGAATTGTAAATTCAATTTAGCAGCAACATAACATGTGATTACAGAGATCGAACATTTCGAATTCGCCGAATGCTGCGAAAAAGATGCTAACTTCACACCAGTAGGTCTAACCAAAATGGACGAATCGCTACATAACGAGTGAAGACGAAAATGTTCGCATAAATGCAATTTAATGTTGCTGTCCAAAACAAACGCAAGTCAACTCATCGAAACTGAACGAAATGATTTGACAAAAGGTTTTGTTCCGTAAGAACCGAACTTTTAGCGTCTCAACTCATCAACAAACAGCTGTTCAAAGTGTGCGATATTTTTTTCACTCATAGTTCACAAATGTTTATTTAATGATTAACAAAATTATAAGTACACATCAATTGGCAGCTAAAATACACTTTATTCGCAATTGATCAGCTGTTTCAGATGAGTCAGAGCCCGAACAGAACCAAAGCGGATGTCGGTTGTCGGATTCGCCGTGGAACGAAATATTGGGTTGGGGAAAAAGTATTCGGCGTTTTTTTAGTAAAAATAAACAACATTTAATTTTAAAAAAAAATTATTTTATTAATGCAAATATTGTCCATTCTTTTCAACTACCTTCTGCCATTTTTGGGTTAGGACCATGATTCCTTTATTGTTAAATTACGGGCTTTTATCGTTTAAAAACTGACGCAGGTGGTTTTCGCAGTCATCTTTTGAGGTTAATTGCTTCCCAGCAAGGGAGTGTTGAAGAGATCGTACCAAATGGTAATCTTACGGTGCAATGTCAGGACTTAACGGTGTATGCATCAAAAATTTCCAGTTAAATTCTTTAAGTTTTTGTCGGGTCAATAAAAATGTGTGTGGCACAGCATCACCTTTCTTGTCGTCAATCCCGGCTTTGACACCGTTCTTGGAGCTTCACCTTTTTCGACCAAGACCGTTTTCGAACAATATTATCGTACGTGATCTATTTTTCATCACCTGTTACCATACGTTTCAAAAATGGCTCGATTTCGTTTCGTTTTAGTAGCGAATCGCAGATAGAAATTCGGTCCATTACATTTTTTTGCACTAAGTTCTTGAGGCACCCAAACATCAGGCTTTTTTTTTAAAACCAACTTTCTTCTAATGGCTTAAAACTGTTTTTTGGTCGATCTTCAGTTCCTTAGGTGATGTCGTGGCTGCTCACATGACGGTTTTCTTGAACCTTATCCATTATTTCATCGACTTTTTCGGTGATGGGCCGACCAGAGCGAGGAGCATCTTTGACTTCAAAATTTCCAGAACGAAATCGAGCGAACCATTTTCTTGCAATATTGATTGGGATAGAGTACCTTCACCATAAACGTCACAAATCTTTTCACATGCCTGTGACACATTTTTCCCTTTATCGTTGTAAAAATGTAAAATATGACGTATTTTTTCTGAAATTTTACTCATCTTTGCTTTGCAATAATTTTTTACACGATGCACCAATATCAGCAAAATGATCACAAATAGTCAGCTGATTTGTCTTCTGTTAAGAGAAAAAAATAGATGCAGCTTACCGTTTCAATGTTGTGACACTTTGAAATCAAGCAAACACGAAAACGCCGAATACTTTTTCCCCAACCCAATACATGATAATAAAGAGCCCAAACAGAACCAAAGCGGTTGTCGGTTGTTGGATTCGCCGTGCAAAAAAGTATATGAAAATGCATGCAGCCGCCAAAAATGAAATCGCCGTAGAAATGCGCGACGGGAAAACGCCAGAATAGGATCTATTCTAATTTCTCTCTGACGGGTGGCGGATCTCTCTCTGAGTGACTTAAATGTTGCTATATTTTTGCTTAAGATTGGGTACGTTCAGTGTTATTTTCTTAGTTTTTACTATGATCTCACATTCTGTTTTTGTGCCTGTGTTGCATTCATGTGAATAACAAAGCAAAATATAAAATAATTTGTATCGTTCCCAAATAAAATGCAACCGTGATCCGACAACCGACAACCGCTCCTATTCTGGACGTGTTCTCAGCGGATTTCTCCGAGAGAGGCCCGCGATCCGACATCCGCTTTGGTTCTGTTCGGGCTCATATGCAGCCGCCAAAAATGAAACCGCCGTAGAAATGCGCGACGCGAAAACGCCAGAATAGAATCTATTCTAATTTTTCTCTGACGGCTAGCGGGTCTCTCTAGCTCTGAGTGACTTAAATGTTGCCATTTGCGAAATATTGGGTACGTTCAGTGTTATTTTCTTAGTTTTTACTATGATCTGACATTCTGTTTTTGTGCCTTCGTTGCATTCTTGTGAATTCAAAGCATAATATAAAATAATTTGTATCGTTCCTGAATAAAATGCAACCGTGATCCGACAACCGCTCCTATTCTGGACGAGTTCTCAGTGGATTTCACCAAGAGAGGCCCGCCACCCGACAACCGCTTTGGTTCTGTTCGGGCTCTTAAGCAAATCGTTTCATTTTGGGCGTAATGTCAAAAGAGACGAAACGATTGCAGAGATTCGGCAAGTTGAAACTGTCTCGTTTCGTCTATTTTGGTCGGACTAGTGTCTCGAAATACTTAAGCTGCTGTCTTTTTGATTCGCCACAAAGTTATTTATGCATTCAAATGACAGCACTGTATCAATTTATGACTGCAGAATAACAATTTAATATTTATAAAATAACTTAATTCGCCGCTTTTTTGCCGCATGCATTTCTGCTTGTACGATGTCCTTGGCAACAGTTTTATAGGGTTTCTACATAAGTATTTTTATAAATACATAGTTTCAAAATAAATTTTTAAAACCCGTTCAGTCACATCTTTTGTTTATTTGTACAAATTTTTGCTTTAAGCCATCTATTTAATTCGCCGTAAATTGTTGATTCGCCGCAAAGTTATTTATGCATTCAAATGACAGCACTGTATCAATTTATAAAACAACTTTTTATTCGCCGCTTTTTTGCCGCATGCATTTCTGCTTGTACGATGTCCTTGGCAACAATTTTATAAAGTTTCTACATAAGTATTTTTATAAATACATAGTTTCAAAATAAATTTTTAAGTTTCCGCTTCAGTCACATCTTCTGTTTATTTGTACAAATTTTTGCTTTAAGCCATCTATTTAATTCGCCGTAAATTTGTGTATATCTTTATAAGCTCACATGAGCAAGTTTAGACAACTCTAAAAGAATATGACGTTAGTAAAATATTTTTTCAATTCGCCGCAAAAGAAATAAAAATGGTTTATCATTTTTTTTTTCAATTTTTTTTTTTAATTTTAATAATTAGTTTTAAATGGAATTTTTAAGTAATAATATTAAATGTAACCCGTAACATTTAAAAATGTATCGTTGTACATACATAAAGATTTAAAATGTATTTAATTGTTTATAATGTACACTTGTTCTTTTTATTACAATAATGTTATTCGTACAAAATAGTCGTATTTTGGTGTAATACGACTATTGCGCAGAACAACAGTCTGACAGTTCTAAAGTGTCATTTTCAATTCGCCGTATTTTCGTCGCTCAAACACACATGCCTTACACCTTTCTTTTTAGTTGCTCTTGCCTTTTTACTTCTCTTTAATGCTCATTTCACTTAGTTGTACAAAAACGCAACCTCAATGTTGCTCTCAAACCTACTCAACTCCCTCAATCCAGCCGTCCACGTAACTCCACGCTACTTAATTCCACGTTAAATCAATAAATTTTTTACAAATTTATCGTTTACTCACATCTAGCATGCAAAATTGCATGTTTTTTTATAATTTCTACGCCGCCCACCCTGTATAACTTTTGGTTTCTAACGTAAATTTATTGATTGCACTGATCGAAATCTTGGCAAGAAAAAAGTGAAACAATAAAAAATTCCCATTTTATTTAAAAAAAAAAAAAAAAATATTTTTACTCAAAGCCTATCAGTGCCGTAGACTCCCCTTTTTTCTGTTGTTTGTGTGCTTATCTGGTCGTGCTGGTTGCAAAGAATCTGCATTTCGAATAGTAATTAAAAATTGCATAAAGTTTTTGGCTGGAAAAGTAAATTAAGAAAATGCAAAGTTTTTTTTTTATGTATCGCAGAAACTTCTTGGCATTGTTGTGCATTTGGCATTTACATGCATATATACGAGTATAGAGAGGGAAGGTACGTGATGGTGTGCGTTTTTGGGACTGTTCAATGTACGGCTGACATGCCGACAAAAAAAAAGTGATACCGTTGCAGTATTCTGTCTGTGGTTCCACACGGTATTGCTTGCATTTATCTTGTTTGTCTTTTTAATTAAATCAATTACATATCCCGTTATTTTTAATTAGTCTTCGGTGTTTTACAAAACTGCGGCGAATTCACAATGCGGCAGCAATCTTTCATGCATGCCACACATCAGTGTATAAAATATTTAAAGGAAGCAGAATAAAAGCGTGATTTTTTCAACAAAAATCAAAAATAATTAAAATTTCACAATATTGCTGATTTCTTGGCGCGTATCCAGCAATATTTGTTCTCACAGACGAAGTTGTTGTCATTTGTTGCTGCTGAAGAATGTCGCGCTGCTATCAAGCGACGAACTTACTACAAGTTGTTGTCCTCGTTTTGTTATTGTTGTTTTTCGGCATTGTTGTTGTTGTTGTGTGCTGTCTCGTGGGGCCAACAAACATAAGGAAAACCAACAACAACAACAGCAACAACATTTAAAAGAAATTCATTTCTAATAAAACCGAAAATACTTGCTGGCATTAAAATAAAAACAAGCTGCATACCAATTCAATTCGCCGTAAATCGACAAGATAACAGCAACAGCAAAAAAAAGTGTGAAATTCAGAGGCAAATTAAATTAATTTAACAATATGAAATTTTGTGTCAGTTTTTTTCGAATTGATTGAATAAGTGGGCAAAATTAATTTAAAGCTGTTGCAAGTAGATTTCAAAATACTTTTGGCAGAAGTGAGAAACAATTTTTTTCTGAAAAAAGGTATTACAAACTTAAGATTTTAATGGAAAATGTTCATTATATACATATATTAGATCACTCCAAAATGCAAAGGTGTTTTTATTTCGCACTACCAGCCTTTTCTAACGAAATGGGGTTAAAAAATAAGATCTGCATCAAACGATCGGTATCGTTAGTAGAAAATAGCTACTCGATTTTTATATAAAGCATCAAAAATTGCTAGAAAACAGCTTAAACTATTTCATATAAATGATCAAGGAGAGTAAAACAAGTACTTTGTTAAAATTTTAAATATTTACATTGAACGACATAAAAATAAAAATCATTTGTTTGCTTTTAAGACGTAAGTTCATGAGTGAAACCCAAAAGAGGATAATGAAAAGTAATAAATTTCTTAGACCTAGTTAAATTTGCTTCATGATGATGTAATGCTACCACCTTGCAAATTTTTCTATGATTTTTGGGAATTTTTCGAACAAAAATAGAACATGAAAATTGATTAAAAAATTGAGTTTGATCTTCAAAAACACCATTAAATAACACAGCTACATAAAAAAATGTACTCGGACCGTCTAGCCTATGTAATTGTGTGTCGAAAGAAAAAAAATTTAAAACCATTACCTTTTTTTAAAAAAAATTACAGGTCGGAAATTGCTTAAGCTGTTTTCAAGCAATTTTGAGCCAATTTTTTGATGCTTTAAATGAAAACCAGGCGGCTATTTTCCACTAACAATACAAATCTTTTAATGCAGATCTTAATTTTTTACCCCATTCTATTAGAAAATGCTGGTGGAGAAAAAAACCACCTTTGCATTTTTTTATATACTTTATTTTGGGTGCTTTAATATATATCGATTTCAAGTGAAAAAATAGATACTTGAACGAAACAAGCCGTTCACAGAATATTATTATTATTGGTTATTTTAAAGAACCATCTTTCATCTATTTAAAAACTATTTTTTACTTATGGTCATTTTAGTTTGTTTTTTTTTGCATAATTGTCGGCCTTTTTAGTCTAGTGGAGAGTGCGCTAGACTATCAACCCAGAGGTCCCTGGTTCGAATCCGGGCTCGCGCATGGTTCTTTTCACTTTCTTTGTTCTTTCCTACTTTTAAGAATTATGGAAAACTAAAAATCCACTACTAAATTGTGGAAAATGTGGAATTAAAGGAATGGAACAACTAAGGGCTGGAAATGTTTGCCGAGGTTAAGGCATAACACTAGCCTCGGTTAAAAGCAATTCAAATTGTCTTTCACGGTTGTTTCGCCTAATCAATAATTCACGTATTGTTCCAATTAATTCCTCTAAATAAATCTATCCCTTTCCTTTCAGGTCAAAGACCAAACCTTGTTTGTATAAGGCGCATGCCTTGGTTCTTTGATCTTTAAAAAAAAAAAAAAATCTATGTATAAAATCAGCTTATGCTTGATATTCAGGGTAAATATTTAGAAAAATTTTTTAAAGAGCCAAATGAGCTTATTGAACTCGTTAAGAACTTAAAAACACAATAGCCGCAAGTGGCAAATTGCAAATTGTGGTACACGATCAAAAAAAATTTTATTAGGTATTATTGTTTTTTTTTTACGCAAAGCAAACTTTTAATGAAAATACTCTTTTTTTATTTTCTTCGAGAAATTTTATTTTATAGGAGAGAACCACAACTTATGTGTGTGGGGTTTGAAATAGCACACAATTTTTTTATAGCTTTTTTTTTGACTAAAATAAAATAGTTTGATCAGAACTATTTTTTACTGAGATTTTGAAATCCATAAAAATCTTTCCGTTAGGAGGCTTTGGCTGAAGCTGATGCATAAAACTGCTTTGTCAAGCTTTTTTTGATCATAGTGAACGCTTATTCAACGCTGCATAAAGTAGCTTATTGAGCTTATTGGTGTTCATAGTGCGCGCTTTATGCTTATGGCTGATATGCTTTGTTTTCACTTGTCTCTTTGGAAAATATTGCCCTCAACTGCGTTTTGCAAAGTAAATTTTTTTGTTTAGTGAGTATGTAGATTCGCGATGATCACCAATGAAAGATCAAACCAATAGCAAACAAAAGTTCAAAGGAACTTGAAGACACAAAGCATAACAACGGTGGAAAGTTCAGCATAAAAAGTACCCAAGAAGTAAACAAGAACAACGAAAACTATGTAAACAAACGAGATAGAATACACAAGCGCATACAACTGAAAAGCACCACAAAAGGACCACATCGCAACAACAACACAACAACAACACAACAACAACACAACAACGGTTAAAACTTCAGCACAAAAAAATCAACGAAAATATTGTTAACAGGCAAAATAGATAAACATGTGCCGAATAGCATTTTAAAAATGCTCTACAACAAAGCATAAAAAACAAAATTATTTTTCTGTGTGAGCAAGCGAGATGGAAATATAAGCGCTGAAAAGCATTTGAAATTAAGCTTTATGCTAGCTTTATGCTAGCTTTATGCTAGCACTATGAACGCTTTGAGCTTTTTCCATATGATTATACACAAAGCGTTTTTCAGCTAAACCTCTCGGCTAAGCTAAAAGCTTTTACTATGAACGCGGCCTTAAGCGTAAAACTTAAAAACTTTGTGTTTTACAAAGAAAACTGTTGCACAAATTAATTACTTTTTCGGATTTGCATGTAAATGCGGCGAATTTATAAACCATTTTTCCTATAAACAGAAAAAGTTTAAAGCTTTTATTGCAATTGAGAAGTATTTCAAATTGCTTTAAAAATATTTTATGAAGTAAATTTAGTTTTTTTGAAGTGAAACTTCGAATACGGCGAATTAAACGGGGATTAAAAACGATGAAACGATGTAACGAAGAAACAATATAACGCGGCGAATGCAGCGAATTAGATGCTTGATCTCTGTAAACTCATATGTTAACAGGAATATTCTGTTACGTAAAGGGAGTGTTGTAATTGTTAAGCGCATTCAAAAAGCTTTTCAGCATTCGAATCAAAAGATTATGGCTAAAGTCACAACTAACTGCATTTTTCTGTATCTCGAAACAGCACACCAATGACAAGCAAGACACGAGAGGCAATAATGTTTTCTGTACGAAATTCTATTGCTTCTCGTGTCTGGCTTATCGTTGGTGTGCATTTTTGTTATACAGAATACAGCAGTAAGTATAAGCAAAACAAATAAAGCTAGTCACTAGTCGCACTTAGCAAGTTCTGGCTGGCAAAGACTATGTGTGAGAGCGAAAGTGATTTCTTCAGTATTAAAATTTGCAACTGATCCTTTTATTTATGAACTAAAGTAGGCAAATATATGTATTCAAAAACTTTATTGCCTTAAATTTAAATATATGGGTGTGTCTCGTAGTTGAATTGAAATTTCTACTACAGAATTGAAGCTACAAATTTATGCTGGTAAAATTTTTACTAGCGAATAAGAACGAATTGGCAAATCTGTTAGTAACACAATTTCTAAAAAACCCATTAACCCAATAAATTTAATACATACTCTACATGAATATTTCAACTTTGAGCTTTAAAAATTTCAGTGAAGAACAATCATTCATTTTTTTTTTTTAATAAAATAGTCTTTTGTGAATATGCAAAAAAAGTCAAAACTGCTTTGCCAAACTATGTGACAAGTCCACTTATAAATAGTGAACGCACTATAGTGTAGGAAAAGTACTGCGAATTCAGTAAAAATACATGCATATGTTATACTTTATCTTAGCAAAAAATCAATAAAAACATGTTCTTTTTATCTAAGGAATTAAGTTTATAAATTGTAAATTCTGCAAAAAATAGTGTGTCGAATTCAAAAACCTACATTTGTCAACGTATTTGCATAAAATGCTCTTTAATAAATTCATGGATAATGTATAAGAAATTTATTTTAGATTATAAATCGCCAGTGGTCTAAATTCGACCATTTCACTATGACCTTCGACCTACACTTTGATATAAAATCGCTTGCGTTTTTAGATGAGCGTAGAAAGGGGTAAAAAACGAATCTATTTCTATTTTCAATTTGCCGCTCAGTGCTAACCAACGACTTTTCATAAAAAAAAACTGCGTTGTCCTGAGAAAAGCTACAGTTGTCGAGATAACGCAGCAATTGTTATGTCATAATAACGGGAAATTTTTAATATACTATCCGTGAAAAATATTACCAAAAAAGCTTTTGTATACCGTTATTTTTCTCAACCAATGACTTTTCATACAAAAATACGTTGTACCGAGAAAAGCTACAGTTTTCGAGATATCGTCATAATGATCAGATGTCAAAAAAACGGGAATTTTTCAAAATTTTTTGTTTGTAAGAAATTTCACAATCCCAATATATATTCGCACATGTTACATAAAAAAAATGCTTATTGTAGGGTATCCATAAGAGATAGCGAGAAATGTCTGGCATTTTTTTTTTTTTACATCTCAGAAATGTCTCAAATTTCCTCTTACACCGTGTTCTTCCATCTCGTATAGCTTAGCTTTTATTTAAGAAATTCTGTTTTGAACGCTCGTATTTCAGGTCAAAGGTCACAAAAATATTTCGTGCACTCCTTTTTCCTACTCCTATTCATTTAAAAGAAAAATTATCCAAATTGTTTGAGAAACACGGGAGAAAATGGTACCGAACTGTTTTTCCTACGCCTATTTATAGATTTCGTTGATAGTTTTAGTGCAAAATAACCATGTGCAATTTGACATATTTCTGCAGTGAATCATATGACTTATACGCCTTAAATTTGATTGCTTGATATAAAGCGGCAGCCATTGCTTTCTATTTCCTAGTTAAACAAAGTTTTTTAACTAAAGCCGAACTGCAGCTGAACAAGGGTCGAATATCAGCCGAACAGGGACAAAGCAGTGACCAGTAAAAACATTGGTGTGTATTGCAACACTAGCAAGCAGAAATCACTATGCGTTTTTCTGTGCCCACAAACGCTAGCATACCCTTCAATGCATTCAAGTAAAATGACTAAATGACTTAATGAGTTATGAATGCTTGCATTAGCTGGAAAGCAAAATTGATATTAGAATATTGTTTTAATACGGTAACAGTTCGTTCGACCTATGTTCGGTCCCTGTTCGAACGAGTGAGTTTTTTGATTTTTTTTAGACCATGTTCTACCGCTGTTCGGCTGATTATATTTTTATTAGGCTTAATTTTATATGTTCTTTAAACTGATATATAAATTATAGCCACTTTTTTTCCAATTTATTCTTTCTACGCCAAACATTCTTTGAGCTCCTAAGTAAAAATGTCGAATTCTTCGACGTGATCTCAAAAATTCTTATTCAAACAAATTAATTGCAAGCACTTAACACCTTGTCTGCTCGCTTATGTCAACACAATTTTCGCACGCTGACCCTCAACTCTGGCAAGTGGCCAAAAAGAATGAAATAAAAACAACAACAACAACAACAACAACAACATTAGCAACATTTACGCAAATATTGCACACAAAAATAAATATGTTGGCGCCCAATGAGTGACAAAAGAATTTCGCCTGTATGTATGTATGCGTGTGTGTGTTCCACCCTGTCGATGCAAACGGATTGCATTTGAGTTTAAGGATTTATTTGTTATTTAAAAACAACAAAAGCAACAATAATAAAAAGTAAAGAAAAAACATTTTATTGTAGTCCTTATTGTTGTAAGAGGAGGGCGCCAAATGAGGTCACAGACAGTGTTCTGCATGCTGACAATGTTTTTCAATACAGCAGCAACAACAACAACAACAACAACATTAACAACAACATCATGAGTAATCGCCATAAATTAATTGTCAACATTGTGCTAATAATAATGGCACTTTAACACACACATATACATAGCAGCACATATGCATGGGTGTGTGAATGTGTTCGAAACGCAAACATTTTCTTTCAATTCCATGTTTTTTAACCGCAAATGAAAAACTTTGATTACCTGTCGCTGTTGCTGCTCGAGAGCTGCAGTTGTTGCAATTGTTGCTGTTGTTGCTGTTGTTGCTGTGGCCGCTGCAGTATGCAATGCTATTTGCCACAGTCAGCGTAGGACCTCACATTAAATTGTTACAAAGTAAACTAGTGCATGTGTGCGTGGATATCAATTCAACATTTATAAAAGATTGACGAAAGAAAGGGTGACTAAACCCACACATACACACACAAAGACACACATATGAACATACAGTAAAGACCGTTACAAATAGCATCAAACTGCTGCAATGACATTTGCCAAGAGTGCAACCAACTTATATGCAACTCCAACCAGCAGTTAGGCATAAAGCATGCAATTTATGGCTAAACAAAGTTTTTATTATTGAAAAACGCATAAAGTTCGCTTTAGTTTGTGGGGGAAAAGTTATTGAAAAATGTTTAAATGTATTTCGACAGTTGATAGTTGAAGATTTATACTCGACGTGGTTTTGCAGAAAGACTTCAATAAATTTCAAGTAAATTTTCAAGTTGCTGGAAAAAGCAATTGCAAAATAACTTGCAATAGCGGTAAACTTTGTGAGCGGCGAATTCAAATATTTGCGACTGAGTGATTATGGGTAGCTTTAGGGTGGAAGTCAGCAAGGCAAAATGTTTGATTTATTTATGCATTTAGCAAAAACTGGCTTGAAGCAAATATAAAGCTTAAAAATACTTGCTGCTACTGAACCAAAAATATATTTTTTTCATTTTTGAAGTGAACTAGAACTTCTTTTTTTTTTTAGTTATTCGTCAGACTTAAACTACTCTCAAAATTGAACCTGCTTTTTTTTTGTTCGGAAAAGTGTTGAAAAAGCTCTAAAAAAGGAAGGTTTGGGAACATTATTTTTCTGTATGTGATTTTTGAAAACCTTCTCATTTTGGTATGCAAAATGCTGTTAAAAACAATAAAAACTCAACAAAAAACATCATGCGGATGTTGGGGGATTGAACTCGCGTCCTCCTTTCTACTCGTTCACTGTTTCTTCAACTCGTCCATAAGAATTGTTGATATTGAGTGTTGCAGATACTGAAAAACCTGAGTTATTAAAAAATGGCATATAAAGCTTATAGAAAACATTTTGGAGTCGACATGAAACTTAAAGATTCATTTCTTAACCATTTGTACTAAACAATTTAATAACACGCACAACATTGTTGGTAAGTTGCTTGGTCAAAAAACTTAAAAGTGATAAAAAGACTAATTCGTTTCTATTTTTTTTTTTATAATGAAAGAGAAAACAAGTTCTAGAAAGTTTACGAAAATGTTTACTCGAAATATACGTTTTGATTTAAATATCCCAGTATGTTTTTACATTTTTTTTTTTATTTATGCCCGTCTTTTATTCTGTTTCATATTTCCTCAGTTATGTAAGACTTTGAGTGCTAGTTTACTGATTTTATAAATTCGATTATTCGAGAAACCAATTATTTTTAAATCGTCATTTTCGTGTTGTTCACCAAACCGTTTTTTGCATTATGTCGAATTTTTGACCACACTTATTTAATAGCACAAATTACATTTCCAGGGAGCGGTCCGAATGCTTGAAGGTCAAAATCTTGAAACAACCAAAATCTTGAAAAAATAATCTTGAAAAAAATAATCTTGAAAAAAAATAATCTTGAAAAAAAAAATCTTGAAAACGAAATCTTAAAAAAAATCTTGAAACGAAAATCTTGAAAAAAAAATCTAGAAAACACAAAATATGCATAAATCTTGAAATTTTAAGAAATGTTGTTCTTTCGAATAAAATGTATAAAAAAAAAACGGAAAAGTGTCTAATTTCGAAAACAAAAATGTAAAATTTTGGCAAATTATAAATTTTTGAAATATTTTTGGTCCCACACTTAGCGTCATCCAGGGGTTGGGTTCTTTTCGCAGAATTTCAAAATCTTGAAAAAAAAATATCTTGAAATCAAAATCTTGAAAAAAAATATCGTGAAAACCAAATCTTGAAAAAAAAACTTGAAACGAAAATCTTGAAAAAAAAATCTTGAAACTTTAATCCGCGAGCGCAAATTAAAGAATACATTCTATGCGTAGGTTTTTCAAGATTTCTTAATTGAAAATTTGACACTATTTCGAAAAGTGTCCAATTTCGAAAGAAACATAAAATTTTGCGAATAATGTCAAATTTCGAAAATAATCAAAATAATGAATAATTGTCAGGTCACAGAAATTGTCAAATTTTGAAATAAATGTCAAATTGTCCAATTATTTAAAAAAGTTTCAAATTTCAAATAGTGTCAATATCGAAAAAAGTGTAAAATTTGGAATAAGTGCCAAATTCGAAAAAATTGACAAATTTCGAGTAAGTATCAAATTTCGAAAAGTGACAAATTTTGCAAAAAATGTCATATTTAATTTTGAATAAGTGCCAAATTTCGAAAATTGTCAAATTTTGCAAAAAAATGTCAAATTTTAAAAAATATGTGTTCATAAATGGACAAAAAACCACCACTTCCTCGTCGTTTGTCTGGATGACGCTAAGTGTGGGACCATACATATTTAAAAAAATTTATAATTTTGCCAAAATTAGACACTTTTCCGTTTTTTCTCAAAATTATACATTTTATTCGAAAGAATATTTCTTAAAATTCCAGAAAGATTTTTTCAAGATTTGTGCATTATTTGTGTTTTCTAGAATTGTTTTTTTTTTCAAGATTTTCGTTTCAAGACTTTTTTTTAAGATTTCGTTTTCAAAAATTTTTTTTTCAAGATTATTTTTTTCAATATTTTGGTTGTTTCAAGATTTTGACCTTCAAGCATTAGGACCGCTCCCATCATCCAGACAAACGACGAGGACGTGGTGGGTTTGTGTCCATTTATGAACATTTTTTTGCAAAATTTGTCACTTTTCGAAATTTGGCACTTATTCAAAATTAAATTCGGCATTTTTTGCAAATCTTGAACATTTCGAAATGTGACACTAATTCAAAATTTGACATTTATTTCGAATTTTGGCACTTATTTTACTTTTTTTCGATATTTGAAGCTTTTTGAAATTTGAAACTTTTTAAAATTATTGGACAATTTGACTTTTATTTCAAAACTCGACAATTTCTTTGACTTGACAATTCTTCATTATTTTGATTATTTTTGAAATTTAACATATTCGAAAAAATTGATACTTCTTTCGAAATTGGACACTTCAAATTTCAAATTTTCAAAGTGTCAAATTTTGAATTAAGAAATCTTGAAAAACCTACGCAAAAAATGTATTCTTTAATTCGTGCGCGCGTTATTTTTCAAGATTTTCGTTACAAAATTTTTTTCAAGATTTTTTTTCAAGATTTTTATTTCAAGAATTTATCAAGATTTTGATTTCAAGAATTTTTTTCAGGATTTTGAAATTTTGCGAAAAGGATCCAACCCACATTTCCATTGTCATAAATTGCCTAAAACTGGCAATTTTTACATTTATTTTTGATTTGCCGCTTCTTTTAGCTATTTTAGGATTGACTTTAATGGCACAAATGAATTCGCCGCATTGAATACTATGCTTTTAAAAAATAGCTGCATATTGCATCGTTGGGTTTTAGTGTCGTCAGTAGTTTTAAAACTAATTTTAATACCCCAAACGAATTCGCCGCATAAAAATTTGGGTTTATAATGCAATTTGTTATTGTTTTGGTGATTTTGCTTTTTTAAAGACATTTAAACGCTTTTTTCTACTAAGCACACATTTGACGTCTGTATAAACTCGATCTATATGAAAATTGCATAGTATTTTTTGGGGTTTTAGATTTTTTCAGCCATTTAATCACTTTTTTCCAAACAAACTACTTCCTAGGAAACTTTTTTTTCCTTTAAATCATCTATACTTTTCCTTTCAGGTCAAAGACCAAACCTTGTTTGCATAAGTCGCGTGCCTTGGTTCTTTGATATTTAAAAATTGGCTGAAAATAATCACAGAATATTGTTTTATGGCTTATAAGCAATTTTATAAACTGATTTTACAACTCAAATGAAGTCGCCGATGAAAAATTATTTCAATTCAATTTGTCTAACTTGCTTACTGATATTACTGATATTACTTTGCTTACTGATAGTGCTCATTTTGGTAGTTGACGCATTTTTTGCATACGGCGAATTCACAGATTTTAATATTTCTCTACATATCTTTAAAGTTTTAAGTCACGGTAACTTCTGATAAATACTAAATAATAGGCCTCGGCGTGAAACAAGCTAAAAAATTTAAAGTAACTGTAATCGCCAAAGATATTTTTTGCAATTTGGTTCTGCTGCAAGTTTATTTTTTCTATATGTACAACAAGCAACCCTTCACAAAAAAGCTTGACTCTAACTTCAATTTTCTTCCCAGCAAACAATGGTTAGCAACACTTACGCAATTACCACTAAAGAAGTTACAGTCACATGCTTGCAGACAGCAACAAGAAGTTGGGGCAAATGAAGGGGGAGGGGCGGGGTTTAAAAAGGGTTCATTATATCTAGGAATACAAGAAAAATTCCTCGGTTGACCATCGCCAACAATGCCAGTGGTGGCAACGTTTGTTTGATCCTTTTTTTTTTTTGCTCTCTAAAAAGCCCAAACAACAACTTCTTTCTGAAATATTTGCTGCCGCACATTTTTCAACAACCTTCAATGACGACGACGACAACAAAAACAACAACAACAACAACAAAAACAACAAAAACAACAACAACAACAAGAACAACAATAACAACAACAATTATAATGATGACTGCAGCAGCATGCAGACAAACGACAAAAAAGGACACACACTTTTGACCCGTTGCCACATTGCTGACCTCTTGTTACACACCCCAACAACCAAACACAGCTCAACAGTCTGAGTGGGTTGAACTTTGATCAATGCACATCCTTGTTGTTGTTTTTGTTGTTGTAGTGTCACCAGAGCGCACTATTGTCCAGTTTAATATACTAAAAATATGTTAAGCACATTTTTTTGCATTTTCAAGCGAACGTTAGACGAGCCCAAGCCAGCGGTTAAAAGGATAACTAAGCAGCTTTGGTGTCCTTTTTAAGCATTTTGTTTTTTCTTGCATAATTTTGGGCTGCAGTTGCCAAGATGAAAGAAGCCAAAGCCCTAATAATTTGTTAATGCTGTGACACTTTGGAAGCACATGTGCAAGTGTTGTCTACTTTTAGGCGTGCGGAAAAGATCTAGCAAGTGGCAGTGTGAGCCATGACTGATGACAGTCTGACTAATTAAGTTAAAAAGTGAAAAAACCCCGTTTTGTAAAGTGTCGCCAATGTGCAAGTAAATAATTTAATTAATATAGATTAGAGCACGTTGCTGCAACAGCTAAAAGAGTAGGTAGGTAGATAAAGTGAAGTCAAAAGCATGCCCATTGAAGACACTCAAAGGCAGACTTTGATATTGTCAACTTTATTATGTTTGCCTCAACTTGCTGCTGTCATATAAAAAAATATTGCATACTTTTAGTTGTTCGCAACAATGTTGCAGCATGGTAACAAGTTCTCTTATTAGAAATAAGTATAACTCTATCAATTATAAATTCTCGCTTACGAGCTACATAAAAAGCAAATAAAATATATGTACGGAAAAAAGTACATACTAATAATTTCAACAAAATATTGCATAACAATAAAACGCAGCCCTGCTGCTCGTAACGCAGCCAACTTCTAGCGAATCCTTTGAAGTTATTGTTTATACGAACTTGCGCAAAAGTTGCAGCGAACATCAGGCATCAATGATTTTATAATTGTAATTGTTATGCAGCAGAGTTGTGTGGGAACGCAGAAGTAGCTGTAACAAAAAAAAAAAAAAAAAAATTACAGAAAAAATACGAATTCACAGTTGAATGCATAATTGGCGTGTTCAAATAAATAGAAAAAAAAGCAAAAGTATAGAGCATTTAAAGCATACTTATAGGGTTAAAGTCGTTGATAGCATAATTGAAAATCGTCATTTCAATAAGCAACACTTCACAAGATCAAAGCAAATATTGGCATAGCAAAAAATCTAAAGTGGGCTGCATGGAGCTTTCGAAGTGCGACAAAAGAGAAATTTAATTTAATTCGCCGTATTAGAGCAAAATGTTTGGGACTCACAACTCTTAATGTAGCTGCATGGAGTTTAGAAAATTATTTTCATAGAAAAAACACAACAAAAATCTGCATAACGTAATTCGCCGCATATTAAAAATCCACTATTTCTTATTATCGGTCTTTGTCAGTTGTAAATCATATTTAGACAAAAAAATATGAATTCGCCGCATAAAAAACTTGCAAACATATAAAGAAATTCGTACTTTTATATAAAAAAATTAATGATGGCATATTTGAATTACTATATTTTATTTTATAGTTCTAAAAAAGATATAATTTTTATATAAATATAAAAAGATAATTTCTTAATATTTTCGCTTAATGCCAAATATGTTTATGAAGTAACAGGTAACAACAAGTTCTTTGCAGAACAAACCAACTTTATATAACATTTCAAGCTTTCCTCGCATTAAATTTTCTCAAAAACAATTTCGCCGCTACAAAAAATTTCTTGTGTACATTGTAAAAATTACTTTTTTGTCGAATTGTGTGTTTTCAGTGTTTAAAAATCGTACTTTTATAAAGAAATGAATTCGCCGCCTGTAAAAAATTGGCTTTTTACAACTTGGAACAATTTTTAAGTTCTTTACCACTTTTACAAGTAGTTTAAAATTGATATCCGTAAGCCAAACGAATTCGCCGCACAAAAAATTTGCTTATTATAGCTTGTCAACATATTTTAGCGTTAAATCGCAGTGTTTACGAACTTATTTACTGAATTTCATGACAAAAATAAATTCGCCGCACGCATCAATATAGTTCTTATGCAAAACATCTTTTTTTATCTGTGTCTTTTTGGTATGATTTAAAACTCTGCTGTGCTATTACAAAAATTCGCCGCTTTCAGATTTTTTTCTATTCATTATAAAATCTATAAATCTGCTTTTATTTGCTATTTTTTACGTATTTTCCAACTATTTCTTTTTAGTGGAACACTTATTGTTGCTTGTGACAGTTCTTCTAAATTTTAAAACTACATTCTGTTATAAAACGACTTTGCAGCAAAACATTTCTTGATTGTTATTGAAAATCAAAATGAATAAGTTGCTAAAAACTATCTTAAGATTATGCAAGACTATGTTTGGCTATTAAAATGAGTTCGCCACATTGCAAAGCATGTTTTATGCAACAATATTATGGTAATTTCTTGCATTAGTATTTTTTTATAGCTTTTTTTTATTTTTAGTAATTTTTTCATTTTCTCATATTTTTCGGGATTCAGAAGTAATTTTTTGTATTATTTTATTTATAACTAAATTTTCAACTATCAACAATTTAACGATGAATAGAAAAAATGTTTCTTAATAAATTTTTTTTTATTTTTTTTTTTTTTTTTTTTTGTTCACTTGAATAATTCCCAAAAACTTTGGTTAGAATAGCTATAGCTTCTTAAAACGCTCTTTAAATACAGCTTAAATTAGTCTTTAAGAATCATTAAATATTCGCCGCAAAGCGGATTTTTTTTTTAAATTTCAATATCAGCTCAAGCACTGATTTTGCTCTTGATTAACCCCAGAAAACTCTCGTTTCTTATGCCGCCAGTGATACTTGTGCTGCTACATACATATATATATATATACAGTCATGTGAAAATAAATAGGGACACCTATATTTTTATATTTGAAGCTGCATGAATTATATACAAGGTGCCCCAGATATAGCATTAATTCCCTTGGCTGGTGATTCTTATTGATAAGGCGTGTATAACACTTTATGGAGTTTCCTCCCACATTTAAAACTTTCAAGATACAGGGTGTTTTACGGTTTTGGTACGTGTTTAGTATTATTGATATAGAATCTATACTACTCATCATAAAATAAAAAATAGTATTTTCTATTTTAGAAAAAATATCAACTTTTTCATCAGTATATCAACCACTTTCGTGTGATGTGCTGTAGCGGAGCTAAAATTTTGAGAATATCCAACGAAATATCAACAAATTTTGTATCTTTTCTTTTAGCGGAGCTGTTATCGTCCAAAGTTAGAATTTAGAAAATAACTATTGATTAAGTGTATTTTAACATGAAAAACAGAGATTTTAAATTTTGACGATTACAGCTCCGCTAAAACAAAAGATACAAAATTTGTTGATATTTCGTTTGTTAGTCTCAAAATTTTAGCTCCGCTGCAGCACATGACACGAAAGTGGTTGATATATAGATGGAAAACCTGATATTTTTTCTAAAATACAAAATATTATTTTTTATTTTATGATGAGTAGTTTAGATTCTAGATCAATAATACTAAACAAGTACCAAAACCGTAAAACACCCTGTATCTTGAAAGTTTTACAATGTGGAAGGAAACTCCATAAAGTTTTATACTCGCCTTATCAGGAGGAACCACCACCCGAGGGAATTAATGCCATATCTGTTGCACCTTGTATGTAATTCATGCAGCTTTATATATAAAAATACAGGTGTCCCTATTTATTTTCACATGACTGTATATATACATATATTTATATCTGCAACCTGCACTTGAACGTCTTGAAAACGCACGCAATTCTCAGAATAATTGCAGAGTATTTCTAATTAAAATGCCTATCATAAATCACTGTCTTTCCGTACATATGTGCGGCGAAAATCATTTGAAATTGACTGCATTTATAATTGCAAAAATATGTGTGCTTCGAAGCAATCAAGCAAAAGAAGCTATCGAAGCAACCAACAGCAGTAGCAGCAGCAGCAGCAGCAGCAGCAAGTGTTGCCACTCCAAGTGTTAAAACAGCACAATTCAAGGCACACGCACGCATATTTTCCATTTTCATCCTCATTGCCTGAGGTGGGCGTGTGTTGGGCGCAGCAATAAGAGTGTCAATTTGCCATTCAAGCTGCGTTCAAAAGTGTTACGAGTTGCTTCAAATAAACAATTCAATTTAGAGCATATTTTAAAATTAATAAAATTCGAAAGCGAATAATTGATTTCCCCTAAATGCAGTGTTGGCACTAAGTTCAAAGCTCCATTTCTGAGCCCTCTCTCACAATCGCTACCGAAGTGCATGCAAATTTTTAATTGCTGCTAAATTGCTGCTTAAAAATGCAGACAACAAAGATGTTGTCGTTCGAATTTTTGCCACACAGTTGATTGTCAACAGTCATTGTGACAAAAGTAAAAATTAACTGAAACCTAAAAAAAGTGTTGTTGAATAAGCAGGCAACACTTATTGGTTGCTACTCATTTGTCGACTTGTTACTACTAATTTGCATTGCATTTGTTGTTTGACTTTAAGTTTTTTTTTATAGAGTAATGCTAGAAATGTGTCGTCGTCACCTTATCAACCCATACCTATACCAAATTTTTAGAGCTACTTTCCAAAATATGTATCCTTTTTTGGCTTTCCTTGCAAACATGTGCCTTTTTCACATACTATACGAGTACGCTTCAATATAACAATGAAAAAAAAAACAAATTTTCCAATGCGGGTATAATTTTGCAACGAACTTAATTACAAACTAATTAGCCAGCAACACAAAAAAAATAAAAAGAAAGAAAGCAAAGACCAAGTTTCACTGCTGTATGCAATAAGGATTTCTTTTTATTTCCTTTCGTTTTGGCTATCAAATGGAAACTTTACTTTTGCATGCATACATGTGTGGCTTTAAATTTATTGTAAATATATGCGATGGAAAAGTAAAGCAGAAAGCAGTTTTTGCATCACAAATATGCATATTTTATTTATTCAAGGTAGGACGGACCAACTCGAAACGAATGCTTTGTAGAGTTAACGTGAGTTTTTGTTGCGGCGAATTTATTTATGCAATGAATTTGCTTCTGTTCAGCTTTTTCGGCATTATTTGAGCAAAAAAAATACTTTTTAGGCATTTTTATAATGCGGCGAAAACGCGGCGAATTTAGTTTTTTATAAATTTTTGTTTTTAAAGGCCTTTTTTTAATTAAAACACAAAAATTCTATTCTCTGCAATGTTTTAACTGCGGCGAATATACTGCGGCCACTCTTTGAAGAGAACTTAGCTATTATTTTTATTTGAAAATAAAGTTATGTTATCAAGCTTGTATTCTAAGGCAGTGTAAGGCTGAGGCGAAATCGCGTAGAATTCCAGTTCATGCTAAATATGTTGTTTAAAGTCCATTTCTTTCAACTATGAGACTAGTTAAATTTTTTATAATTTTTGACGTGCGGCGAATATAATAAGATAGTATTAAAGGCACGATCACGATTTCCGTGGCCCCAAGATCTGAATATGCAGTTTTGAAGAGCTCATTGATTATATATGATTCATCGAAGGATTTATCGATATATCGATTAGTTGTCGAGTTATCGATTTTTCAAAAAATTACTAAAAGAAGTCTTAATGTAAATTAAACTTCATCTATGCATATATTTGACCGATCGGTATAATTTGGGTATCATTAAAAAAAAACAAATAATTGTGCAATTTGTAAAAGGCAGAGTCACTTTTTTTATCAAATTTGGAAAAATATCAATATGTACTTCAGAATACAACAAACAACCTTTGATAAAAGTCTATCTGGCTCTTTTTACAGAAAAAGTACATTTTGGAAAATGCAGAACCATATTTTTTTTCATTCCATATTAAAAACATTTCAAATATCTTCCGAATGACACCTAAATCATTCAGATCGGACAAATATTAGCAAAGATATAATCGAATTTAAATATTGGTTTCGTTGAGTAAACATTTTTTTAAAAAAATCGATATCTCGATAACTAATATTAAACAAGCTGCGAATATATAACATGACTATTTGCCAGTGAAGACCAACTCAAAACGAACGATTTTAAGAGTTAACTTGAGTTTTTTGTTGTGGCGAATTTATTTATGCAACTTATTTGCTTCTATTCAGCTTTTTTCGGCATTATTTGCGGAAATAAATAATTTTTAGGCATTTTTAAAATACGGCGAAATAGCGGTGAATTTAGTTTTTAAAAATTTTTTGCTTTAAAGGTATTTTCTCTTAATAAAACCACAACAAATCATATTTTCTGCATTTTTTTTTAACTGCGGCGAATATATAACACCACTCTTTGATAATGTAATAAGAGAATTTAGCTGATATTTTTATTTTGAAATAAAGTTATGTGATGAAGCTTGCCTTTTAAGGCATTGTAAGACTGCGGCGAAATTGCGACGAAGTCAAATTTTTACGTAACATGTTGTTTTTAATACATTTTTTCAAGTTTGAGACTTAAGTTAAATTTGTTATAATTTTTGACGTGCGGCGAATGTAATACGTTGGTATTAAAGTAAACATTTTTGTATCTTAAACAATATTGAATGATCCAAACCATAGCATATGATTTAGCAATGCAGTTATTATATTTGATGTTTGCATTTAATTTTTTTGTAGTTAAGATTTTCTAAATAATATTAAGGTAATAATTATTGTTGGTAATATTTAACAAGCGGTGAATATATAACGACTGTTTGCCAGTGAAGACCAACTCGAAACGAACAATTTTAAGAGTTAACTTGGAGTTTTTTGTTGTGGCGAATTTATTTATGCAACTAATTTGCTTCTATTCAGCTTTTTTTCGGCATTATTTGTGGAAATAAATAATTTTTAGGCATTTTTAAAACGCGGCGAATTTGCAGCGAATTCATTTTTTCAAAATTTTTGCTTTAAAGGCATTTTCTCTTAATAAAAGCAAACAAATTATATTTTTTGCATTTTTTTAACTGCGGCGAATATATAACGGCACACTTTGATGATGTAACAAGAGAATTTGGCTGATATTTTTATTTTATAATGAAGGTATGTGATCAAGCTTGCATTTTGAGGCATTTTAAGACCGCGGCGAAATTGCGGCGAATTCAAGTTTTTGTTAAATATGTTGTTTTTTCCATTTTTTCAAGTATGAGACTTAAGTTAAATTTTTTTATAACTTTTGACGTGCGGCAAATATAATACGCTAACTGTGAGTGAAAATTTTTGCTTCCTAATCAATAATTAAATGATCCAAACAGTAGTACTCTGAAAACTCTCTTGGGCGGACACTCACGTTCAGCCCATTTTTGTTCGCACAATAGAGGTGTCCGCTAAATAGAGAGGCTGAGTTTTTTATCTTTAAATTTTGTTATAGATTAATGAGCAAATGTTAAAGGAAATTTTTTCAATGCAAGATACATTTATTGTATTTATGTATTTAACAAAATATCGCATTATATTGTATTTTTTTAATGCATATGTGTTTAAAATAAAAAAAATTCAGTTCATATCATGAAAAATAGTATGTAATTGACAAACTTCAGCATTTTACATGTGTAATTCATGACTTAAGAAGTTCAGAAATTGTCGATTGACGTAAGTTTTTTTGTTTTTCTTTAAAAACAACGATTTTGCATATGGGTTCGCCATCTCAATGTCTATTCACTGCAACGTTCTATAGCTCAGTGAAGCGATGGCAAGGCAAATGAAAAAAAAACAAGCGAGGCGCTTTGTGAGGGAAATACCCAATTTCATTTCTGTATGTTTACACACATTTAGTCAGTTACTTTTCTCGCTCGTGTCCGCTTGAGAGAGGTTCGCGTCCGTTGAACAGACGTTTGTGTCCGCTTGAGGGAGGTTCGCGTCCGCCTAACCGAGGTTTTTCGCCCAATTAGATGAAAATATACTGTCCGCGTCCGCTCAAGAGAGGGTCCGCTTAAGAGAGCGGATATCAAGTATAATTACAATACAGTACTTATATTTGATGTTTGCATTTTATTGTTTTGTTGTAAAAATTTTTCTAAGTAAGATAAAGGTAATAATTAATGTTTGCAATATATAACATGCGGCGAATATATAGATCTTATTTTGTCATTAAACCAAAATTATTATTCACTCAAACTTACAGCCATCCTAATTATGCGGCGAAGTTTTAACAAATGAAATATTTACTTATTTAATTCTTGTTTTAAAGTCATGTACTTATAGTACATGGCTTATTATTACCTTATCACTTACGGAAAATTGTGCATAATTGTAATTTTTCTCTAACGCATATCCTCATTACCGACACATTTTCTGCTCAACACATTTAAATATTCTTCGCGGCGAATTCATTTGCCAATAAATTTCATATCTTCTTCAGTGGAAAAAATATTTATCTCCACCATACAGCGCTAACACATCAATTTCGTTTATCAATTTTCAATGCTTGGCAATAAATTACAATCATTAAAGACAAAAATTAATTTTTATAACCCAATAAAAAGATAAAAACAAAAAATCAGCTTGAACACTTTTTTCACAATACTCAGCTATTAAAATTTAAATATATAGATATATAAACATCTTTAATGTCGCCGTGCGTGTTAAACGAAAAACGCCCAACCTACGCCATCAAGACACAAAATTTGACGGCATGAGTTTGGAAAAATTTGCCATATTTTCTTCAACGCCAAGAACTGGAGCAAATGTTTAAAGAAAATCAACAACTAGCAATGTTTGGGAAACGAATCATCGCTATACAACTACAATGTGTCATTTTAATAATTTAACAAATGACAAAAAACATGAAAACATATATCAGAGTATTTAGCGCAGCAATATTTGTATTGTCGAGCATTTGAAACACGGCAACAGCAGCCATAAATCTTCAATTTTCATATGTAGTGCGTTCAGAGCTTTTAAGTGCTCTGTGAGGATGCGTTGTATAGCTTCTTAAATTTTTTTTTTCTTTTAAGAGCTATGAAGATGTGTCATGCAACAACAAAAAATGCCGCTTTTCTCTGTTGTTGACAATTTTCGATTCATATCTTCTTCTATCAACTTTTATCAACTTTGCTTTATATCTGCATATAGATTTATAGATGAAGCCTTTAAATTGTACTGACAGGCAAACAAGCTGATTAAGTGCTTGTACTATAGTTTTGAGTGTGGGGGTGCACGGTGGGGTCAATTGGCAGCGGTTAATGTGGTTATAAATTAAATTATTTTTAGTTTTTAGTAGTGTTTTGGAGTTGATTCGGAGAGTAATTAATTTAAAAGGAATTTGTAAAGCGTTTTTCTGCGTATCTGCATTTGTGCGCAGCAAATTGGGTTTATTGTTATGTTTGTTTAAAACAGCTAGCTAGCTGTAGGTTTAATATTTTTACGTGACAACAATATGTGTATTTATTTTTTGGCATGACGTTTGCTACGAAATAAATTTTTTAATTTCTTTAGCTTATATTGACAGTTGAATTCGTATTGGCATTTTGCGATATTTTAAATTGTGTCTTAGATGACATTTTAGCATTTATATAGAATATTAATTTTTTAAGAATTAAATTTAAACTTCAGAGCTGTATTTTATGTGCGGCGAATTGAAGTGGTTGAAATTTTTGTATACATTCATTGTCATTTTATAAGTTTCGATATCAAATTTCTGCATCATTAGCTTTGATGGTTATTTTGATTTGCGGCGAATTTATTTTGCTTATCTTGTTTGCATTTTCTAAACAATTTTCTGCATACCCTGAATTTATTTTGTAATTATTAATAATTTCTAAGCTTAAATTTGATTTTAAAAGCTTCAATATGCCTTTCAACTAATCTTTTGCACGTTGCGAATGCGTTTTAGTAGCTTTTTTAGGGTTTTCTGTATATGTCAAGTTTTTGGTTTTTCTTTTTTTATAAAAAAAAAATTGAAAATTTACTCTTATTAGTGTTTAATTTGTTCAGTTTCAAAATTTTTCTTGCATCGAATTTATATTGACAGAAATATTTTCTTAAAATAATACGTATATTGTGCTTTATAACAAGTCTTTTATGCTAACTTTTTATGTAAGTTGTTGTGCGACGAATTTAATTGTAAACAATTGAACATTTTTTTTGGCTGATTAACATCAGTTAACACTGAGAATTGATTTAGGAAATTCTTAAAAATTTAGCAAGTAATTTTTTAAACATAAAGCGAAATTTGTTTATTTTTTGTTGCTTGCATCACTATTTTTTCTGTGGCGTTTTATAATAACATCTTAAGTGTAAAAATCATGTTTCGAGAAATTTGGCTTCAAAGTTTTCAATCGCCATACAAGTTATATGAAAGAGTGTTTCGTTTTTGAGCCATAACTTTAGCTACGGCCACGCTAGAAGCTCCAGATTTTGTGTGATCATAGTGCCATATGCGTAGAACACAGCTACATGAATAACTCAGATCTGCCTTAAGTCGACTTAAGATGTTGTTATAAAACACCGCAGATTTGTTGATTTATTTTTCAAATACTTTCCTTCCATGTTCCACCTGGCAGCGCCAACACCAACAGCAAAGAGCAATTGTTGCTGCTGCTGTGCCTGGCCACATCTAACCCTTAGTAATATCCGTTTCCTGTTTTTTTTTCTCCAAGTTTGGTGTGAGTTGCAGCCATTGTTGCTATTTGTCTCCTTTACTGACAGCCGGGATTATGTGACTCGCCGTTGCTCAAACCGAGTTATTATCTTTTTTCAATATATTTCCATGGTTTTTATTATTATTATTTTTCAAACGGAAGTGCTTTGTGTGGTTTTATGAGTTCAGATAGGTTTTGTGAATGGTTTTTAGCCGTCAATGTGAATGGTTTTTATTGTGAGCTATTAGAGGAAAAATCGCTCGGAACAGAATATTTGAAACAATTTTTGCAAATCTTTGCTTAAACACGTATTTAGCTTGTTTGACTATTTTTGATCCTGGTTCCTTTGTAAATTTCCTAAAGTTGCGATTATTTGTAACTCTGCATGAAGAGAAAAAACTCTAGAATTCTATGCTTAAAGCAAGCAGGAAGGCTATCGATTCTCACACTTGCATTACAATCTCAATCCAAGCATTATTTTTTTTTTTTTGTATAGAGAAAGCATTAAATGTATTAGTTCAAGAAACATTTTCTTAAAACTTCAGTATATTTTTCTTGATTTTACTCTTTCACTCTCTTGAAATGATAATAATTTGCTTGATCGCAGCTTATAATTTTCTTATAATAGGAGCGTTTTGCTAAATATGAGATATTTTTATTCTAGAAAAGAGAACTGTTTTCTGAACTCAGTAAATCTCGTATAATTCTCCTGAGATAAAAGGGAACGTCGAAGTGGGCGAGATATTCTAATATTCTGGACCAGTTCGCAAAATTTATTGAGTTTTTGATGTCGATTGTTGTTGCGAGACAGTACTCTTTGTCACCGCACAACCATTGCGTGCCAGTGATTGCATCAAGTGCTATCTTTTTTTACTACACCAAATCCATCAGTTGTCGAACGAGCTTTACGAAAGCCAACTGTTGGGGGGAAAGATTTACAGCGCCTATTATTGGCTCCTACTGCTTATCAGCCGTTCGAGAATCTTGCCAGCAGAGTCAAGTATACATAGATGACGGTAAGCCAATGGATCCTCCAGGGAACTCCAATTATAAGAGATCAACACCAGCCTTTGCCGCTTCCACTTTATTGGGAAAACACCTTCCTTAAAGCAGGCGTTATCCAAGTCTGTGAACACGTCAGTTTTTTGCTCTACAAAGATTTAAGTATCTGATTTGGAATTTTAATTGAACTCAGGTCCAGGAGATTTTTTATCGTCGAGCTCTTTGGCAATTTTAGGGAGCTCAACGTATGTCGCCGGTTGCAGTTCTTCATTTCCTGTTCCAATTTCAGGTGTCAGGTTGTTCTGGAAATAGTGTGTGAATTATACTCTGCATCTTACAGAGGCAGCCTCGATAGTCTAGTGGTAGCGCGCTTGACTGTCATCCAGGGGTCCCGGGTTCCAATCCTGGGCGGACCTGGGATGGTCCCACGCTTTAACCTTTCTGTCCTTATTTCTAATCAAAAGATCTTTAAAGCATATCGATTTACGAAGAAAAGTTTTAGTTGGTGGTGGTAGGAAATTTTGTGGAAAGGAACGCTTAGTAACTTGATTTGACTAAGTTTTCCAGGCATAGCACTTGCGTTAGATTCAAAATGTTTCTACAACTTCTGCCACATTAGAGACATCCTACACAAAAATTTCACTTGATTACTCCCAACTTTCCTATCCTGTGGTATCACAACGGACCAATAATTTTATCTAGTGGGCCGGTCTAAAGATCTGCCGCTACCTAAACCTAACCTAACCTAACCTAGCCTAGCCTAACCTAACCTAACCTGACCTAATCTAACCTAACGTAACCTAATCTGATCTTCTGCATGTTGTAAACGTGTGAGTTCTTTTAAATTTACACAAACGGATCTCGTTTTTCTTTGGAACTTTTTTTTATTTTCGACAGATAAAGCAGCATAACTTCGCTGAAGTTATTCCAAGGTTTTTGAGGCTTGGTGATTTAGATTGGTGATGATGGTCTACTGGTCTGTGCAGACCACCCCGTTCCGCATAGCAGGTGGGGAGGCCTTTAAACCGTGTCTCACCACTCCTAATCACATTTTACTTAAAAATATGTTATTTATAGTTTTCGATCTTGAACACATCAGTTGAGGTTAATATAAAATATCAGACTTCTAAAATTGGTATTTAATTCTGTTTTTTGTTTTAATTTACTCTTATTTAATTTAATTAAAAATAATTTATTCAAAAAATTCCACGCAATCCTACCACTAAATCTTGCCTTCTCCTTCACCTCTCCTTCTTTTCGTTGGCTTGTAGCCAAAATAGGCATTTTTTACCTACTAATACTTATCTTATTACAAAAATACCCATTTACCTTTTCAGTTAAATTAAAAAAAAAACTCCAACGAGTTGGACTATACTTTTGTTCAGCAAAAATGGTTCTCAGCAACGTAACTCAAAAATATAGTACCCGGTGACTCTGTTGTACAGTGTTTTACTATTTTCCAATAATTATTTTTTATTACTTGATTGACTTACATTTAAATTGACTAGACATATTCTTAAATCAAGCACAATAGCTAAGTTCCTTTCGCCTTAATATAATCGCGATAACAAATTTTCTCAAAGGAACGGCAAAAAAAACGACTCGTAGAGGGCACTACCGTTGCAGTCAAAATTAAATTCAAACAAGCAATCATGATACAATAACTATTAGGTGTCATGAGGACGTGTGTGTTTCAAAACTGTTGTGAACTATTATGGTAGCGATACCTTAGTGAACGATGTTTTTCTCTGAATGTGTTTTACTCTAAACGTCAGAAAAATTGTAAATTATTTCATTTAATTTTTAATATTATGCAATTATATAAATAATTTAAGTGCAATTGTTGGCTGCGCTGAATACGTTCAATGTGTGTGACACACGCGGTTTGTTTTGTTTTCTTTTGTTTAACATTCGATGGTGGCAGCTCGTGAGAAAATAGGTAGCTGTCATGGCTACCTAATAGTCATTGTATCAAACAAACAAATAATTACAAAAATGAAATGACAGCTCATAAAAATATACAGGTGCGGCCCCTGTGTTTCAAATTTTTTAAAGGCTATATCACAATTTTATATGGATAGCAAAAATAATAGGATTATTATTTTTGTTTTTGCTTTGCACGTAAAAAAAAGTAATCTGGATTATTTTGAAGCGAATGGAACGCAGCTAATGATTTCTTTATATAAGAAAATTATTTCTCTCCGTGTGTGCTAGTTGCCTTATATTTCAAATGCCTAATAATGCACTTCTCTTTTTAAACACTTTCTCGTCCTTGCAATCCTGGCTTTTTAGTTTTATTTTGCTAAGCATTTGCTGTCCATCACAATTTGTCCATCACAATCAATCTAAGCCGCTTTGCTGACATCTCTTCTGCAGCCCTCAAACTTTCGAAACACTTCGTAATCCAAAATGAGTTCTTGCGTTACCGCAGAAAAAGCACTTTAAGCCAAAGAAAAAACGCCAAAACTTTCGAATTCCATACAAAATATCACAATTTTTGCGCACTCATAAACAACTCTTACTACTTCGCAAACACTTATTTTGCTTCTTTTTTTTCTCCACCACATCCTTGTCGCTTGTCGTAATGAAAGCAAACGGCCAACCAAGCATGCTATTCACAATTCAATAATCTCTCAATAGTCCTTCGTCATTTTTTCGTTCATTCTTCTTTTCTGTTTGAACTCTTTCTATTTTGAAGTTCCCAATCTCCAGTGATTTTTTTTTTCGGCATTTGTCGTCATTCATGTGCTGAAAATTCAACGTTCGTTGCCTCTTCTTCATTGTTGTCCAAGTGTTTGCTCCTTTGGGAATCGATTATCCATGCAATTGTAGAGTGATTTTCAGTTGTATTGGTTTCATTGCTTTCTTTGGCATCTAGCTTTTATTCTTTTTTCAATTGCGAGATTTTTTCCATTGCGACTTTTTATCGAACTTGTTCTGGCGTCATTTACTCGTACTCAAACACGGCTTACATATGCAACAACGTTGTGCTCAGCATGCCGCAGGACATGAAAAACCACTTGTATGATTATTGCCACAGCTCAAAATTCGTTATATTTGTGGTGGCAGTTCGAAGGTCTTCTAAAATTAGGAAAAAAATTGAGGCAAACGGAAAAAATAGTTGCTGCAGCTCTATAAACTGTACGTTGTGAATGTGTTTTAGTTGGTTTTGTTTGTTGATTGTTTTTTTTTTAATTTCATTTTCATGACATTCATCGATGCGATGATGTTATGCTGTGCAATTGAATTGAATTGAATTGAATGGATTTGAATTGAATTCGCCGTGCTTCAGCAAGTGGGTCGTGCGCGTGCCAAATTAATGGGCGCATTTTTATGCTTTGCTATTGCCAGTGTTGCCATTGTTTTTTTACTTCGACTTCTTCTCCTACTCCTGCAGTTTTATTACCTTGCCGTGTGTTTTTTATTGATGTTTGTTTTGATGAATTGTTTGTTTGCTGATGCAAAGAATGCTGTTTGTAGATTGCAATTCAGTTTGGACCACTAATTCGCTTTGACGGTGATTTTTTGCATACAACGCTTACCAACCTATTGCTATTGATAAGCAGTGCAGGGAAAAATTCGACGTCAAAAATTACCAAAATAAAGATGAAAAAAAAAATAGAGAAAATCGACCACGTTTAAATAGGTTTGTTTTTTGTGATGTAGCGCTGATTGTGTGCATAAAGTGCAAAATTTATTCAATAGCTTGACTGGATTGCAATAAGCGAAGGGTTAATTAAATGCTGCAGCAGCACATAAGAGGTAAGGCGATCATTTTTAGAGCTAGAAACTTAGATTCAGAATCAGATACATGTCCAGAGCAGAAAATTTTAAGAAGAGAAAATCTTAAAGAATTTAAAATATTAATATAATTTATTTAATAATGGGCAAATTTATGAGAGTTTCAAGTAAATATACAAATTCCTTTCGTAAAAAAACATCTTGTAGAGGCCCTTAAATAATCAAACACATTTCAACCCGAATTCGCTGCAAAGTAAACTTAAGATTTATGTCTACAGTGTGCAGCAGATATAAATCTTTCAACATAGTTCTGAAAGAAAAACTTAAAAAAAGTATGGCAGTGAGGATACTGCCGACCGAAGTGAAAACCTATACATAAAATACTAGTATTCTCGGGCGGACTTTGTCCTGCCACGGACCGTCGTCTAAATAGGAATTTTCATGCTACACAAGGTTGCCAGTCAAAATTCGGAACAATTCCTACGAAAATTACCTTTTTCCCACAGCAACATAAATTAAATACCACCAAAATTCCCATGGTATAGGTAAACAAAAAAAATCCCTCCGCAATTAAAAAATACCAAAAAAAAAACCTACGACCATTAAAAATTACCACGAAAATACCACTCTTTGTAAAAATACCACCAAAAATCCCATATGCATTCAAAATTCCCACAATAAATCCCATACGCATTAAAAAATACCACAATAAATCCCATATAAATAAAACAAAATAGAAATACCACAAAGAAATAAAAGTGGTTCGCCGTTCATTGAATCGGCGTATTTTTGATGTGAATAGCGTAAGAGCGATATACTAACTGAAGCGTATTTTGCAACAACAAAAATATGCGTATAATGGCAACTGCGAAATAATTTTCGTCTTAAAAGATAATTGAAAACCAATGGATTCGATATTATTATGGATGCAAATATTTTTTATTTTTGTGTTGGTAGTAATTATATTTTTCACATATTTTGGCATTTTTAAATAATTTTTGTCAACTTTACACTTGCAAAAAAATAAAAAATTCAAGATAGCATTACCTAGAGGTGGGTAATAGCACAATTTTTTGTGTGTTGACTCACCAGCACATGTGCACCCTTGTGTGTCAGCACACGGTGCTAGCACAATTGTGCCACAATCGAACAAAGCACTAATGAAAGTGTCGATAACAAATAGAGTCCTAACACCCTTTTCTATTGATTTGTTTACAATATTCACAAATTGCATATTGCCAATTATTGCAAGTAAACCAAAGTAAAAGCAAAATCAACTGTACTAAGCAAAAACTTACAAAATGTAAGTAATGCAGTGCACAGTAGCGATAACCAATGAGTGTCAGTGAAGAAGCTTAGCACAACACTCTGCTTTTGATCCCAACACAGCTCACAAAAGTAACTTTAAGCGCAAAAGTTCGTCAAAGCTCTGCTCTTTGCGTGCTATTGTGCCACTATGTGAGTCAACGTAGTGTGCTAGCACACATGGCAAACTACAGGGAGTCAGCACAGTGCCAAAGCACAGCACAGTTACCCACCTCTAGTATAACCATATGTCAAAAAATATCTACTTAGTTTTCATGCAAATTTGTGATGGCAACTTGTTCTTAAAAAAATAAGCAATTCAATCGTTTTTATTAAGGGTATGTTCGAGGAAATGTACAGCGTAAGCTTACAGCTTTACGATTCTGTATATGTATATGTTCATCAAATACCATTGTTAATTTTTGCTTAATAAATGTGAAAAAAACTGTTAAGAAAATTCCCGAATTCCCATGCAATTAAAAAATACCACGCTGAATTCCCACGCCAATTAAAAAATACCACGCTGGATTAAAAAATACCATGGGCATCCCCAAAAAAAAATTCCCAAGACCAATTAAAAATTACCACGAATGGGATTTTTCCCACATTACTGGCAACCTTGGTGCTACATCATCGGAAAACTTGTTTATATTTTCACCCGCGCCCCCTTTGATTATTTATTTCAAAATATTTTATATTGAGATGGTGTTTTTATTTTATAATTATACAGAACTATATTATTACATTTAAATTGAATATTAATGATATAATAATAAAATACAGGGAGCACTAAGTTTACACTTTTGCTTAAAAAAAGTTTCAGTAATATATAAAAAATTTAATAAATTGCTAAAAGCTCTTAACAAAAATAAGTCAAGTCTCATATGTCGACTGTAGCTACACAATTAAAATTCACTACGTCTACAAAAAAAATTACAGCAACTGCGCCAACAACAATTACCTAGCAAATTTACAAACAACACCGCAGAGAGAATGACATGAGCACTGTGGTTCCGCAGCGTTAGAGGGGATAAACCGGATCGGTGACAAAAAATAAACCGCACTTTGTTGCTTGCTATGCTTTCTGTTTGCCTGGTAGAAAAAATTCAAATAGAGACCAGTCACACACACAAAATACATATATGAAAAATTTTAAATTTCTCTCAGCTGCGCTCTTTTAATACCTTCATTTAAGACCTTGATACCAGGCAAACAGAAAACATAGTAAGCAAAATGCTGTTTATTTTCTGCCGCCGATTCTGTTCATCCTCTCTAACGGTGCACAACCGCTGTGATCTTGTTCTGCTCTGTTCTTCTCTGTGCGCCGTTGAGAACGCAGAGAGAATGACATGAGCACTGGGCTTGCGCAGCGTTGGAGGGGAGGGGATAAACCGGATCGGTGGCAGAAAATAAACCGCACTTTGTTGCTTGCTATGCTTTCTGTGTGCCTGGTAGAAAAATTTCAGATAGAGACCAGTCACACACACAAAATACATATATAAAAAATTTTAAATTTCTCTCAGCTGCGCTCTTTTAATGCCTTCATTTAAGACCTTGATACCAGGCAAACAGAAAACATAGCAAGCAAAATGCTGTTTATTTTCTGCCGCCGATTCTGTTCATCCTCTCTAACGCTGCACAACCGCTGTGATCTTGTTCTTCTCTGTTCTTCTCTGTGCGCCGTTGTTTGTAAATTTCCTTGGTAATTGTTGTTGGCGCAGTTAGCTGTAAATTTTTTGTAGACGTAGTGAATTTTAGTTGTTTAGCTACAGTTGGCATATGAGACTAGAATTATTTTTGTTGGGAACTTATAGCAATTTATTTAATGTTTTATATATTACCGAAACTATTTCTTTTAAGCAAAAGTGTTACCATATCGAAAATACATATAATTAAAGTCATGTATTTAAATTATTTCATTATTGAATTAATATAAAAAATTAAAGCTTATTTATATCTATTTATGTCATAACACTAACACAATATACATATACACTACATCTATACTCCGTTGTTTATTAAAAATAAAATATTCTAAAATTAAGAAATTGCTATAGTATATAAATTATATATAATTTAATATAATAAATTGAAGTTAAACAGTTTAAAAAATTAGAATGCTTAGGTAAGCAGACTATAGTTATCAAATTACTACTGAAAATATTAATTTATTTTGCAGGTTTATTATATAAGTTTTATTATATAAATACACATAAATAAACTTTAAATTTCTTCATTCATAAAAACAAATAGTTGTACCAATATTATATATAAATTTTAATTCAAATGTATAAACTGTTATCAAAAATTGGGTTCATATGCTGACTGTAGCTTCAAAAAAAACAGCTGCAAAAAATTAAAGCTAACTACAACAACAACGCAGAGAGAATGACATGAGCACTGGAAATGAAAATAAGCCGCACTTTGTTGCTTGCTATGCTTTCTGTGTGCCTGGTAGAAAAATTTCAAATAGAGACCAGTCACACACACAAAATACATATATGAAAAATTTTAAATTTCTCTCAGCTGTAGCTCTTTTAGTGCCTTCATTTAAGATCTTGATACCAGGCAAACAGAAAACATAGCAAGCAAAATGCTGTTTATTTTCTGCCGCCGATTCTGTTCATCCTCTCTAACGGTGCACAACCGCTGTGATCTTGTTCTTCTCTGTTCTTTTCTGTGCGCCGTTGAGAACGCAGAGAGGATGACATGAGCACTGTGGTTGCGCAGCGTTAGAGGGGAGGGGATAAACCGGATCGGTGGCATAAAATAATCCGCACTTTGTTGCTTGCTATGCTTTTTGTGTGCCTGGTAGAAAAATTTAAATAGGGACCAGCAACACACACAAAATACATATATGAAAAATTTTAAATTTCTCTCAGCTGCAGCTCTTTTAATGCCTTCATTTAAGACCTTGATACCAGGCAAACAGAAAACATAGCAAGCAAAATGCTGTTTATTTTCTGCCGCCGATTCTGTTCATCCTCTCTAATGGTGCACAACCGCTGTGATCTTGTTCTTCTCTGTGCGCCGTTGTTTGTAAATTTCCTTGGAAATTGTTGTTGGCGCAGTTAGCTGTAAATTTTTTGTAGACGTAGTGAATTTTAGTCGTTTAGCTACAGTTGGCATATGAGACTAGAATTATTTTTGTTAGGAGCTTATAGCAATTTATTTTTGTTTAGAGCTTATAGCAATTAATTTTATGTTTTATATATAACTGAAACTATTTCTTTTAAGCAAAAGTCATGTATTTAAATTATTTCATTATTGAATTAATATAAAAAATTAAAGCTTATTTATATCTATTTATGTCATAACACTAACACAATATACATATACACTATATCTATACTGCGTTGTGTATTAAAAATAAAATATTCTAAAATTAAGAAATTGTTATAGTATATAAATTATATATAATTTAATATAATAAATTGAAGTTAAACAGTTTAAAAAATTAGAATGCTTAGGTAAGCAGACTATAGTTATCAAATTACTACTGAAAATATTAATTTATTTTGCAGGTTTATTATATAAGTTTTATTATATAAATACACATAAATAAACTTTAAATTTCTTCATTCATAAAAACAAAAAGTTGTACCAATATTATATATAAATTTTAATTCAAATGTATAAACTGTTTTCAAAAATTGGCGTCATATGCTGACTGTAGCTTCAAAAAAACAGCTGCAAAAAATTAAAGCTAACTACAACAACAACGCAGAGAGAATGACATGAGCACTGGAAATTAAAATAAGCCGCACTTTGTTGCTTGCTATGCTTTCTGTGTGCCTGGTAGAAAAATTTTAAATAGAGACCAGCCACACACACAAAATACATATATGAAAAATTTTAAATTGCTCTCAGCTGTAGCTCTTTTAGTGCCTTCATTTAAGATCTTGATACCAGGCAAACAGAAAACATAGCAAGCAAAATGCTGTTTATTTTCTGCCGCCGATTCTGTTCATCCTCTCTAACGGTGCACAACCGCTGTGATCTTGTTCTTCTCTGTTCTTTTCTGTGCGCCGTTGAGAACGCAGAGAGGATGACATGAGCACTGTGGTTGCGCAGCGTTAGAGGGGAGGGGATAAACCGGATCGGTGGCATAAAATAATCCGCACTTTGTTGCTTGCTATGCTTTTTGTGTGCCTGGTAGAAAAATTTAAATAGAGACCAGTAACACACACAAAATACATATATGAAAAATTTTAAATTTCTCTCAGCTGCAGCTCTTTTAATGCCTTCATTTAAGACCTTAATACCAGGCAAACAGAAAACATAGCAAGCAAAATGCTGTTTATTTTCTGCCGCCGATTCTGTTCATCCTCTCTAATGGTGCACAACCGCTGTGATCTTGTTCTTCTCTGTGCGCCGTTGTTTGTAAATTTCCTTGGAAATTGTTGTTGGCGCAGTTAGCTGTAAATTCTTTGTAGACGTAGTGAATTTTAGTCGTTTAGCTACAGTTGGCATATGAGACTAGAATTATTTTTGTTAGGAGCTTATAGCAATTTATTTTTGTTTAGAGCTTATAGCAATTAATTTAATGTTTTATATATAACTGAAACTATTTCTTTTAAGCAAAAGTCATGTATTTAAATTATTTCATTATTGAATTAATATAAAAAATTAAAGCTTATTTATATCTATTTATGTCATAACACTAACACAATATACATATACACTATATCTATACTGCGTTGTGTATTAAAAATAAAATATTCTAAAATTAAGAAATTGTTATAGTATATAAATTATATATAATTTAATATAATAAATTGAAGTTAAACAGTTTAAAAAATTAGAATGCTTAGGTAAGCAGACTATAGTTATCAAATTACTACTGAAAATATTAATTTATTTTGCAGGTTTATTATATAAGTTTTATTATATAAATACACATAAATAAACTTTAAATTTCTTCATTCATAAAAACAAAAAGTTGTACCAATATTATATAAAAATTTTAATTCAAATGTATAAACTGTTTTCAAAAATTGGCGTCATATGCTGACTGTAGCTTCAAAAAAACAGCTGCAAAAAATTAAAGCTAACTTCAACAACAACGCAGAGAGAATGACATGAGCACTGGAAATGAAAATAAGCCGCACTTTGTTGCTTGCTATGCTTTCTGTGTGCCTGGTAGAAAAATTTTAAATAGAGACCAGTCACACACACAAAATACATATATGAAAAATTTTAAATTTCTCTCAGCTGTAGTCTTTTAATGCCTTCATTTAAGATCTTGATACCAGGCAAACAGAAAACATAGCAAGCAAAATGCTGTTTTTTTTCTGCCGCCGATTCTGTTCATCCTCTCTAACGCTGCCCAACCGTTGTGATCTTGTTCTTCTCTGTTCTTTTCTGTGCGCCGTTGAGAACGCAGAGAGGATGAAATGAGCAATGAGGTTGCGCAGCGTTAGAGGGGAGGGGAAACCGGATCGGTGGCAGAAAATAATCCACACTTTGTTGCTTGCTATGCTTTCTGTGTGCCTGGTAGAAAAATTTTAAATAGATACCAGTCACACACACAAAATACATATATGAAAAATTTCACATTTCTCTCAGCTGCAGCTCTTTTAATGCCTACATTTGAGACCTTGATACCAGGCAAACAGAAAACATAGCAAGCAAAATGCTGTTTATTTTCTGCCGCCGATTCTGTTCATCCTCTCTAACGCTGCACAACCGCTGTGATCTTGTTCTTCTTGTTGGCGTCATAAGGGCTGTTCACATTTCAAACCGCACATCAAATCATTTGTCAAATCGTTTGACCACAAAAGTGTTCAGACTCATCAAATTTTTCATCAAATTTCATTTTATCTTGAACACCGAAGTAAGCACATCGCGATGACGGAAAATTATTAATACCACTTGTTATTAAAATCGTATTGGAAGAAGAATAAATTATTTTAAAAATTATTATAAATTATTTGCAACAGTTATTTATTATTATTTTGCTATTATTTTCTTCCGCTCCCTCTTTTACCGCGATGTGCTCAGGTTGAAAACTTTTTAGAACTGATAAAATCGTACTACACAATTTGACGAGTGTTCACACTCGTCAAATCATTCGTCAAATCAGCAGAAAAATCAAAAAATTTTGATTTTCATCAAACGATTTGACCAACGATTTGATGAGTGTTCACACTCGTCAAATCGCCATCAAATCCATACAAATTCTGTTGGTCAAATCATTTGTCAAATCAGTTGATGATCGATTTGATGAGCGGTTTGAAATGTGAACAGCCCTATATGCTGACTGTAGCTTCAAAAAAACAGCTGCAAAAAATTAAAGCTAACTACAACAACAACGCAGAGAGAATGACATGAGCACTGGAAATTAAAATAAGCCGCACTTTGTTGCTTGCTATGCTTTCTGTGTGCCTGGTAGAAAAATTTTAAATAGATACCAGTCACACACACAAAATACATATATGAAAAATTTTACATTTCTCTCAGCTGCAGCTCTTTTAATGCCTACATTTGAGACCTTGATACCAGGCAAACAGAAAACATAGCAAGCAAAATGCTGTTTATTTTCTGCCGCCGATTCTGTTCATCCTCTCTAACGCTGCACAACCGCTGTGATCTTGTTCTTCTCTGTGCGGCGTTGTTTGTAAATTTCCTTGGTAATTGTTGTTGGCGCAGTTAGCTGCAAATTTTTTGTAGACGTAGCGAATTTTAGTTGTTTAGCTACAGTCGGCATATGGGGCAAGAATTATTTTTGTTAAGAGCTTATAGCAATTTATTTAATGTTTTTTAAATACCTAAAACTAGTTATATTAAGTAAAAGTATTACCATATCGAGAATACATATATTTTAATTAATTTATTGAAATTATTTCATTATTGAATTAATTTAAAATTTAATTTCTATTTATTTTTGCTCAAAATTTTAATAATCAAAATTTTAAAAATCAATAGGAAATCAAGTTCTACAATGTGAGAGGATGTGATAGATATATTGTGCATGGATATTGTGCAAGTGTTATTACAAAAATAGATATAAATACGGTTATGATTTCTAAATTAATTCAATAATGAAATAATTTCAATAAATTAATTAAAATATATGTATTCTCGATATGGTAATACTTTTACTTCATATAAATAGTTTTAGGTATTTATAAAACATTAAATAAATTGCTATAAGCTCTTAACAAAAATAATTCTAGCCTCATATGCCGACTGTAGCTAAACAACTAAAATTCGCTACGTCTACAAAAAATTTACAGCTAACTGCGCCAAAAACAATTACCAAGGAAATTTACAAACAACGACGCACAGAGAAGAACAGAGAAGAACAAGATCACAGCGGTTGTGCAGCGTTAGAGAGGATGAACAGAATCGGCGGCAGAAAATAAACAGCATTTTGCTTGCTATGTTTTCTGTTTGCCTGGTATCAAGATCTTAAATAAAGGCATTAAAAGAGCTACAGCTGAGAGAAATTAAAAATTTTTCATGAATGTATTTTGTGTGTGTGACTGGTCTCTATTTAAAATTTTTCTACCAGGCACACAGAAAGCATAGATAGCAAGCAACAAAGTGCGGTTTATTTTCTGCCACCGATCCGGTTTATCCCCTCCCCTCCAACGCTGCGCAACCCCAATGCTCATGTCATTCTCTCTGCGTTCTCAACGGCGCACAGAGAAGAACAAGATCACAGCGGTTGTGCACCGTTAGAGAGGATGAACAGAATCGGCGGCAGAAAATAAACAGCATTTTGCTTGCCATGTTTTCTGTTTGCCTGGTATCAAGATCTTAAATGAAGGTATTAAAAGAGTGCAGCTGAGAGAAATTTAAAATTTTTCATATATGTATTTTGTGTGTGTGAATGTCTCTATTTTAATTTTTTCTACCAGGCAAACAGAAAGCATAGCAAGCAACAAAGTGCGGTTTATTTTCTGTCACCGATCCGGTTTATCCCCTCTAACGCTGCGGAACCACAGTGCTCATGTCATTCTCTCTGCGGTGTTGTTTATAAATTTGCTAGGTAATTGTTGTTGGCGCAGTTGCTGTAATTTTTTTTTGTAGACGTAGTGAATTTTAATTGTGTAGCTACAGTCGGCATATGAGACTTGACTTATTTTTGTTAAGAGCTTTTAGCAATTTATTAAATTTTTTATATATTACTGAAGCTTTTTTTAAGCAAATGTGTAAACTTAGTGCTCCCTGTATTTTATTATTATATAATTAATATTCAATTTGAATGTAATAATATAGTTCTGTATAATTAATGCCTTCATTTAAGACCTTGATACCAGGCAAACAGAAAACATAGCAAGCAAAATGCGGTTTATTCTCTGCCGCCGATTCTGTTCATCTCCTCTTGCGCTGCGCAACCGTTGTTAACTATTCCATTCTCTCTGGGTTGTTGTTGTAGACTTGCTTGGTAATTGCCGTTGTAGATATATCTGAAGTGGTGGCATCAATACAGCGAGCTCTACATATACATTGAAAAAACAGTAATGTTCGTTACTCGCTGTCTTGATGATGGAAGCTATTCGCTGCTGTGATGACGCAAACCAAAGATTTACCCGAGGGACCGAAAATAACTGTTATTTTACAATTTTCAGATGAAAAAGGCATAACGAAGAAGTTGCTGGTGGACTTTTTAGATAAACCATTATAATCGTAATGGTAGCAGCTTCGAGAATATTAAACGCCTTTCAAATTTTTGACTGTTACTATAAAAGTTAAATTTAACTGTAATTTTTTGCTTTTTATTTTTTCGGGCAAAAAATAATTGTTACTTTTGCCTTTTATTTTTTAGGTCAGAAATAACAGTTATTTTTTGCCTTTTATTTTTTCGGTCAGAAATATCAGGCAATTTGTATTTTTTCAAAGACAGCTTGCCTATAGAAAATACTACTAAAACTAAAAAAGTGTTAAAGCTCAAAATGTGCGCACTGCTGAGACAATAAAAATTGCATTAAACTTTTTTTGTCGTTCAAGAAGCCTTTAAAAAAATTCTAATTTCCTGATATTTTTGACCGAAAAAATAAAAGCCATATAATAACTGTTATTTTTGATCTAAAAAATAAAAGTCAAAAGTAACAATTATTTTTGCCCGAAAAAATAAAAGGCATAAAATAACTAGTATTTTTGTCGAAAAAATAAAAGTTGAATGATAACTGTTAACATCTGATTTTTTTTTATAAAAACCATAACCGGTACGGTCCCTGATTTACCCTCTACCAAAATCGTTCAACGCGCCTAAAGAAGTGTTTTCGCTTCAAAAAAGAAAAAGCAACAACTCTCTGACAACTATACTTCACACATATAAAGAAAGAGGCAAAATAGTCCTTTTTAAATTCGCCATAAAATCGGCTCAGTTTGTCTAAGCCGCTTGTCCGTAGACAACTTGCAAACAATAGCAAGAAAAGCTTAATCGTTCTTTTACTGTTGATAATTTGTAGCAATCCAATATTGACCATTAACTCAATATTATACTCTCCAAAGACCGCATCTCTCATTGTTTTTTTTTATATTTGTGCATGTCCTTTGTATGAATGTAACGCATATATTAAAGCAGCTATACAATTTCGCCGCAATACAAAGCGCAAATATTTTAATGCCATGCCAAGGAATCGTTGTTATTTTTATGGCTTAATTTCCGAAGGTCAGGCAAACGGCAAAACTTCATAGCAGTCAGCTTCTCTAAAAAGGCGGCAATAATTACTCATGCTATCAATAAAGCCAATAAATTCAATGATCAAGCGTTGCAACTGCTACAACAGCGAGCTTCTACCAATTTTAATGACGACAGCTGAAAGCAAGAAAGCAAGAAAGCACAAAAGTGCTCATAAAATCAAGGCAGCAGCAAGTTTTGCTTTTGTTTTGATGCGACGACGACGACGACGACAACAACTCCAGATGTCAGTTTTTGACGCAGAGGATGAGCGTTGATTAGCTGATGATATGTTTTTTGCTTGAAATGCGTGTGAGTGTGAGTGTCAGTAGTCGCGGTTCTGCTGTCGTTGTCGGTGCCGCTGCTGGCATGCATTCAATTCGTCATGTGAAAGCATTAAAACTTCTGCTTGATTGGTAATGATTTCTTGCGTTTTATTTGGCTTTTGCGATTTTATATCGGGTTTATATTGGTTAATGCGAAATTTATTGCCAGTGAGATTTTAGTAGGTTAGTAAGTGTGCATTGGCGTGCCAAGAGGGGGAGCGTAGGGCAAGTAGAACACACCACATTCGTTAAGCCATACAACTACTTTTGATACAATCGAACCTAACTTTGTCTCTTTTTTTTCTTTCATTAGATTCTGGTTTGCCTCCGTATGGTCGCAATGAGGACTCCATGTCCGACGATCGCATCGCCCACATACTCAACGAGGCCTCATCGCTGATGAAGAATTCCACACCCAATTCGCTGCAACATCTCAAGGAGCAACAGCTGCAGCAGCATCATCAGGAGCAGCGTCGTATTCACGAAGAGTCGCATAGCAACGAGGACTCTAAGTCACCGCATCAATCCTGCTCTTCGCCTTTCTACAAGGAACAACTGAAGCAGCAGCAGCAGCAGGATACAGCAAACGTTGCTCAACAACAGCAGCATCAACAACAGCAACAGCAGCAGCAACAACAACAACAGCAGCAACAGCATCGCATGCGTCAGCAAGAGGAAATGACACAGGACAAGATGGCGCGTCTGTATCAGGAAATAATGGCACGAGCGCCACGCGAAGCCGCTTTCCCCAGGTTTGTCGCTTTCTTTACACACTCTCTAATCAACTCTCTCTCTCTCTTTCCCACCGAACACAGACATGCTAGAATTAACCGCAGTTTTCTTCTCTCTCCATTTTTCAGCGGTGGCATGCCACCAGCTGGCATGCCGAATCAAGCATTCCCCGCCGCCGCCGCAGCTGCAGCTGCTGCCGATGAAAACATTCGCCTAGCCTTCGAACGTGAAATGGCCAAGATGCAGCAGCAGCCAAATCCCGGCAACATACCGAGTTTCCCCAATTTCTCCAGTCTCATTGCGCTGCAGCAGCAGGTTCTGAACGGTGCTCAAGACTTGTCGCTGACCAAAGATTCCAAGGATATTAAGCTGAATGGTCAACGCAGCGCGCTTGATCACTCCTCGAATTCCATGGATGCGCCTACTGGCGGAAACTTACAGTCGACGAACAACGCCAAAGAAGCCGCCGACGCCGAACGTCATGCCAATGCCGCCTTTCAGCTGCATGCGCGCAATGCTAGCATCAAGTCGGAAAGCGGTGGCAGTCACACGCCTGCACCGCCCTCCAGCAATGCTTCGGCTCAAAACACGAACTCTGCAGCGCCTAGTCCGCTTAGCAACTCGATACTGCCGCCCGCCATGACTCCCACGGATGATTTCTCCGCAGCCGCTAGCCCACTGCAACGCATGGCCTCCATCACCAACTCGCTCATTACGCAGCCACCGGTAACGCCGCATCATTCACAGCCGCAGCGTCCCACCAAAGCCGTCTTGCCGCCCATCACGCAGCAGCAATTCGACATGTTCAATAACCTGAATACCGAAGATATAGTGCGACGCGTCAAGGAAGCACTCTCGCAGTACTCCATCTCACAGCGTTTATTCGGCGAATCTGTGCTCGGCCTCTCACAAGGTTCGGTCTCGGATCTACTGGCACGTCCCAAGCCCTGGCACATGTTGACGCAGAAGGGTCGCGAACCCTTCATACGTATGAAGATGTTTCTCGAGGACGAGAATGCCGTGCATAAGCTTGTGGCTAGCCAGTACAAAATTGCGCCCGAGAAGCTGATGCGCACTGGCAGCTACAGCGGCAGCCCGCAGATACCGCAGGGTTTGGCTAGCAAAATGCAAGCCACGCTGCCCATGCAGAAGATGATGAACGAACTGAAGATGCAGGAGCCACAGGCACAACATATCATGCAGCAGATGCAGGCTGCCGCCGCCATGTCGGCTGCCATGCAACATCAGCAACAGAATCATCATCAGCAAGCTGCCGCTGCAGTGCAGGCTGCTCAAGCTGCCGCAGCAGCACAGCATCATCACAGCATGCTGCTCACTTCGCCTGGTTTACCGCCGCAGCACGCGATCAGCTTGCCTGCAGCTGCTGCAGCAGCAAATGCCGCAGCGGCTAATGCTGCAGCCGCCAATGCGGCAGCTCAAGCAGCAGCTGCCAATGCCGCAGCCAACGACAAGAAGCCCATGATGATGCCGATACATTCGCCGCACCAGGCCAACACCATGCGCAACATGCATCAGCATATGTCACCCACCGTCTATGAGATGGCGGCACTGACGCAAGACCTCGACACACAGGTGATAACCACCAAGATCAAGGAAGCTTTGTTGGCCAACAACATAGGGCAAAAGATTTTCGGCGAAGCCGTTCTGGGCCTATCGCAAGGATCAGTTTCGGAGCTGCTTAGCAAACCCAAACCCTGGCACATGCTGTCCATCAAGGGACGCGAACCCTTCATACGCATGCAGCTGTGGCTGTCCGATGCTAACAATGTCGAGCGTCTGCAGATTTTAAAGAATGAGCGACGTGAAGCCAGCAAAAGGCGACGCTCCACCGGCGGTCCCAATCAGCAGGACAACAGCTCGGACACCTCCAGCAATGATACCAACGATTTTTACACCAGCAGCCCGGGACCGGGGTCCGTGGGTTCCGGTGTAGGTGGTGCGCCACCTAATAAAAAGCAGCGCGTGCTCTTCTCCGAGGAGCAGAAGGAGGCTCTGCGCCTGGCTTTTGCTCTAGATCCGTATCCGAATGTGGGCACCATTGAATTCCTAGCCAATGAGCTGGGTCTGGCTACACGAACCATAACCAATTGGTTCCACAATCATCGCATGCGTCTGAAGCAGCAAGTGCCGCATGGACAACCTGCCGATTCGCACATACCCAGCCGTGAGAACACCAATGCCACGCCCTTCGATCCCGTCCAATTTCGCATTTTGCTGCAGCAGCGACTGCTTGAGCTGCACAAGGAGCGCATGGGTCTGAGTGGAGCACCTACGCTGCCCTATCCACCGTACTTTGCTGCTGCAGCGCTGTTAGGACGTAGCCTGGCCGGCATGCCCGGGGCTGGTGGTGCTGGCGGTGAACCTGATCTGCATGCGCTGAATCAAGCCTTCAAAGAGCAAATGAGCGGTTTGGATTTGACGATGAGCGCTCTGAAGCGCGAACGCACAGATGACTTTGATGATGATCTGGATGCCGCGTCACATCTCAGCGATAATGAATCGCTAGATGGCACGGGCGAAGGCGGCTCATCGGTGTGTGGCGGTGACGACAAACGCGACGAATTCAAGGAAACGCCGCGCTCTTCGTATGCGGCAGGCAATGCGCGCACATCGCGACGCAAACTAGCTGCGCCACAGTGGGTTAATCCGGCCAACAGCGGAGAAAACGCGGCAACAGCCAGCGCTGTGGCTGCAGCGGCTGAACGCATTATCAATGGTGTCTGTGTCATGCAGGCGGCAGACTTTAGTCGTCGCGCCGAAGAAGAGGCGGCAGCGGAGTCTCAGTCGCATGCGGACAGCGAGAAACCAGAGAGTGAACTGCACGATGTAGACATTGATCAGCGTTTCATGGAGCCTGAAGTGCGCATCAAGCAGGAGGAGGAGGAGGAGGATTGCGAGAGTGAGCTTGAAGCAGGTGGTGCCAAAGCCCGTGATGAGCAGAAGAAGGCGGCGACGGCGATGGAAGAGAAGCTACGCATGGTGCGCGTACAGCGCATGAGCGGCGAGGAAGAGCCAGCGCCGCCGATAGCGTGGAACTATTAGAGCAGTTGGTGGCCAGCGCCAAAAGTGTCGATGTGCAATTCGTTATAATTTTAAAAATTATTTCAAAATTTATAAAAACTATTAAGCATAAAGCAGATGAAAATTTAAAATCAATAAAATAAAATTTAATGTGATTAAGTTTTTTCCAAACAAAAAATAAAAATTTAACTTTATAAATTGTACATAGTTTATTAATTGTTTACTTGGCAAACAAATAATGAAAAATAAAACCAGGAAAGCACAAAACAAGTATTATTATTTTTCATTAAACTTTTCTTTTTTCTTATAAAGACTGTAAGCATGGATTTTCTCATAACTGTAAATATTGTTTAGTTTAAAATTTAAAGTGTAAATAATAATTATAAATTAAAAACACCATATTTAACTATCTTTTGATCTCAAGCGAAAAATACTAAAAAAAAAATAAAAAAATTCATTCAAATAAATAAATTAAAACTCAAACCAAAAATACAACAAAACAAAAAGATAGTAAAATATATGAAAATTAGATTTAAGCTCAGTAATTGAATGAAAAAAAAATAAATATACAATAATTAATTTTAAAACAATGTGAATCAAACTTTTTTTAATAAGACCACACATTAAATAGTATGAAAAAATTTAATATTAAAAATAAAAAAAAACAATATTACAACTATGTTAAAAAAATGCATATCGTCTTTAAATATTTCAAAAACTATAACATTTTATTATTTATGTGAATATAAAAAAAAATAAATCATATGTTTTCCTAGATTGCAAAAATAATGCATGCATATTAAAAATATTGAAATTATTAACTAGTTTAAGCAGCCTAAAAGTATGCAAAATATTTTTAATGTAAATACAAGTAAACGAAAGTTAAAATTTAAAAAACAAAACATCCAAGAAATTCAGTGTTATATAATTGTTTGTTGTTAAGCTTGATTTACAAAAGTTGGTTTTAAAAACTATTATTTTTATTATTATAAAGCCAATTTTATTTTTATTTTTTGTTTTATTCATTAGCCGTAAGTGAATTTTTGCATTTCTTAATTGCTTTAGTTAGAATATAATTTTAGTAATCTTAAAATATTTATATAATACATTAAACAACAATTAAATTTTTTTATTATTATAAATAAAGTCTAAATTTAAAATTTAAACTGTTTTTTTGTTTAATTGATAAATATGTTGCTTTAAAAAAATTTCCATAAACATAAAAATACAAGAAAAACAGAGTAGATGAAAAACTAAACATTTACGGCAGAGGAACCAAAATCTTCGCAATATTTTTAAAAACAGCGCATAAAAAAAAGTAAATTTTCAGAAAAAACCTTAGCATAAGCGTTTAAATTATATGCATTTTAGTTTTAGCACTAATAGTTAAAAATAATTTATAGGTTTAGCCTAAAAAAACATTAATAAAAACGTAATAAATATCTAGCTTCTTCAGAAAAAAAAAATACAAAATTCTATATAAAATATTTAAATAAAACACAAAAGTTAATAAAAACAAAATTACACAAAAACATAAAATGCCGTTTTTTTACACAAATTGGTACTTTTGCTTGTTTTTATTTATTTTAAGTTACAGGTTAAAAGTTAGTTTAGTTTTAGTTTGGTTTTCTGTACACTTTGAAGTATTAAAAATAAAACGTCTTTACACTTAAAGAAAACAAAAAATTTAAAAAAAAAACAAAAAATACACTTTTTAACAATAACTAACAAGGTGCTAAAGAAAGTTTAATTGAATTAAATTAAACTTTATTTAAATTAATTAGCACTAAGACAGTTACTTCAAAATAAATATATATAAATAATTATATATATAAATGCCATTGATTTAAAAAAAAAATCAGATACCAAACTTCAGATACGTAAAAAATATTTATTTACAAATATAACGACATCAAGCAACAGGCAAATCAAAATTTTGAAATTTTGAAAATATGTACATAGCAAAGAATATATTAGTTTAAAAAGCAAAGATTAAAGATAAAGGAAAAAATAGCTCCTTCCATTTTGAAACTTACACTTTATGTATAGCAAAAAAAAAAAAAACAAAAACTAAGTGAGTTAAAAAATTAACACTTTTTATACTTCCATTAAAAATTTAAATGTAAAGTTTGAAAATTTAAATAATATAACAAAAATTCAAAAATTTTCAGCACTTAGCCCATTGGAGACCATGCCACTCTACTGGCAATGACGACTTATGGGTTAAGTCACACATCTAAAAAACATTACGGGTATTCACGATGTGGTGTATTTGTGACACATTTTTTAGATATTTACAACTTATTGTGAACGAATCTTCAACAAAGTCTTGTATTTTAAAAATCAGCTTAAATCATGAAGAAAATTATAAATAATATTAATTTTTATTTAATAAACTCACAAAGCTTTCTCTATGTTGAGTAGAAATGCTTTTCTGATCAACTGATCAAATACACAAAGAAATTTACAAAGAATACAATAGTGTTTCGTCGTTGTATTTTTGCAACAGGGTTGAATTTAAACACTTTGCATTTTGTTATTGTAATTTTACAAAATTTACTAAAAATATCAAATTTACTAAAAATACACAATACAAGGGCAAATACACCACATCGTGAATACACCTATTGTATTTTCAATCACAAAAGGTTTTTCAAAAATCAAGCCAAAATAACAAAACAACAAAATGAAAACCTTGCTCTAAAACTCAAAACTTAAGTGATTTTAATCATAAAAGCAAAAATATGATTCCCGAATGAAAAATAATTTAAGACAGCGTGATATACATTCATATAAAAATGGAAAAAAAAAATAATAACGTATTAACAAACTTTGTATAAAAAATAATCAATACCCCAGCACAAATAAAATAATTAACTAGTTACAATTAAAAAAAAACAACAAAAATAAACCCTGAAATAATTAAGAGTTCCATTTAAGTCGTAAGCAACATAGTACGATCATATCAAGAAGGAAATCAATAAGATTTTTTTAGAAAAATAAAACTGATAAAAAAAATTAAAAAATAAAAAGAAAAACAACTACTACGTTCTGTGAAAAGCAACTTTATAAGTTCTATGTTTAAAAATTTTTTAATATTTTTTATTCCATAGCATTTATTTTAAACTACGCCCATATTTGTGGGTGTGTCATGTCTATAATTTGTAAAAAATTTGTTCACATTTCCAAAACGCTTCAAAATAACTCGCATAGAACAAAAATGATGTTTATTTAAATATTTTAAGCCCACTTTCCTTAGAGTTTTCAAAAAGATGTCAGAGCTGTAATTCCAAGGTCATACTTAAAGAAGTTCAGGGTCGATTGTTCGGTACTCTATTCAAAGGTCAATAGCTAATCTATCGTATAATTTCTTGAAACATAGCTAAAATCACTAGGTTGATTAGAGTTGAGTCATCTAAAGAAATTAACAATACAGTAAGGTGAATCCTGTCAATTTAAAATAAAGTTTTCTAAATTTTTACACTTGCCTTCACTTTCAACTTACGTGATTCAAGGAATTCTTTATTGTAAATAGAAACGCGATTCATGTTCTAAGAACTTAAAAGTTTATTCAAACTTAAACTTTAGTTTGGTAACTCAACTTATCCTGTGAATTCTTTTTCAAATGTTTTAATATAGTGTTGGGCAAAATCAGCACATTTGCACCGTGCGACCGAGCAAGCTGACTGCGTGCTAAGGCTGCAAACAAAGTGAACGCCAAAGCGAACAGCCAGGCAGACGGGCAGGCAAACTATGTGAAGAAGCGAGGTAAAAGTAAGCTTTGCTTTATTTCCATCTCGTTTTTCGCAGGTTACTGCCTGCACCTGTCTGCCTGCCTTTCTGAATCAGCGTTCACTTTGTTTGCTGCCTAAGAGTGCTAGATAGGGGGGGGGGGTTGTCATAGCATGGGTAAGAGAGTGAAAAATTGAGCGCAAGCTAAGCGTGCGTAAGGGAGAGAAAGTGCCGCAGAAGCAAGTTCTTCACATACCCTGAAGGAAATGTGCGAGTACAAATTTTTTTTTTAATGTCTACAATTAGAGAAATACAGTACAACTTCAATAATCTGGACACATATAGTTTTAAGATCGTTCGGATTAGCGAGGTTGTCTGAACTATGGGAGTAAACATTTTTGGAACAATGTTGATGAAATAAAAGAAAAAGTTATTATTTTTTTTCATATATTTATTTAAAAATAAAGATAATCAGAGGTGTTATGGAAATCGACAATTGTTAGAATCGGTTTTGAAATTGACACAGATTTAATTTTGGTGTCATAGAAACCGATTATCGATAAAGAAACACAAAACCCAAGTTTTTTGCATTCTTTCAGAAATTTTTTCTGCCAAAAAAATGTTGTTATACGGTCTTATTACAAAAGCTTGTTTTGAAATACTAAATGAAAAAAATGTCCTTTTAAATTGAGTTACAGCAATTGCCCCGCAAATTTAAAAAGCATAATAATTACCAGCATACAATGCGCTAGAAAGTATGAACTTTTCCCTACTGGGTTATTGCACAAAAGCAGCTTGTCCCTCTCTTGAATACCAGAGAATGATTATTAACCCTAGCATCTAATGAAAACAAAAGTGAGCTCACACCGAAATAATTTCAATCGCATGAAAACAAATTATGTGTAGAGTAGTAAAGGTGTTGATATATAGTTTTAAAAACATTTTTATTATATGCATAATATGCTATGCACTGCACACATGAAAATTCAAAGTTAAGCCTTTACTCCAAAAGTACTGGGCCGATTTTTATGAAAATTTTTTTAGATATCATATTTGTGCTACAGTTTTCGTTAGGGTTATTTTTCTTTTGAAATTTTAATAATAAATATATTTAATTAAGGTATTAGGTTTTGTAAGAAATCATCCCAGCTGCCACGCATTGCTTATTCGTTGTCTTTTGACAAGTTTGTGTTGCGATTATACTAATTGTTGCGATTATACTAATTGTTGCGATTATACTGCTCAGATTATACTAATTTGGGGACGAGAAATACGAGTCTGAAGTTCGTTTTCAGTTTTAGTTCTTCGTTCATTTTTTTACAGGTGAAAATTTCCACAACAGGTGAAAATGTTAACGGTTTTTTAACACCTTGCATTGTTGTTTAAACAGAGCATAATAGCTAAAAGCGAGAAAAAACTTGAATATAGATTAAAGGTTCGTCTAGACTCTGAAGGAAACCATATGAAAAATTTTCCCAGACTACGGTTTTATAGCGATCGGTGTGAACCCCGCCTATAGGCGGGCTTGGGCATTAGAGGGTTAAGAGCTCTCTCGTTTCACACGCATTATTACGCTCCCTCGCTCAATCGCAATTGAGATAGCAACGAAAGCGCTTTTTAGACACTCCACAGCGATAAATTTAATGTATGAAAATGGCAAATGAAATTGTGTATGAAAAAATTTTATGATTTCCAAGGCTTTTCAAAGAATGCAATGTTATCTTTCGATCAAAGAAATGAAGAGAAGTTAGTGAAAATTATGAATTAACATTATGAATAGTCTCATAAGGATGTTCAGAAATTATATGATGTAGAAAAGCAAAGACTTTGTAAAGAGAAACAGCAATTTCTTTTGCATAAAGTAAAGAATTCGATTTCTAAAATGGAAGAAAACTTGGTTGAAAGCAATGCCAAAAACAAACAAAATAAATTGAACATCACATTATGTTAGTCAATAAGTTCGAAATGCTTGAATTGGAATGGGTTTTTTTTAGTGCACAATTTTATGTGCTCACCAACACGCGCTCATTTTTATTTTTGACAGACACTAGTAGTTTAAATAACCCGCTTGTAAAAATTTGTCGGTGATGACATTGTAATGCAGAACTGTAAGCGGAATCAAAATTTTATTTGTGCTCACTTCTTGTTTGTGCTATTTTCTTTTCTTCGTTCAAACAACAGTTTGACTTTATTCGTCTGTGTAGCAACATCGTGTTTTCTAACAGGAAGTTTTGCAGTGAAATGTGTTTGTGAAAATTATTAATCTTTATGTTTAAACCAGAACAAAGCTTTATGTACAAAATAACTAAGTGTTATTAAACATTAATTCTGAAAAGCTCTATAAAAGGTAATAAATTCATTAGTTAAATTGTAAAAATTGTGAAGATAATTTGTGGCGTCATTTGCTTTTGTTTGCTTTTTTTCGGTGTGTTCTTTGTTTTCGAGGTGTTTTTGGCGTAGAGAGGATTTTCGTTCAATTTATTTGTGTTCTCTCCAGTTTTGTGAGTCATTTTTTTGTTCTCTCCTATCTTGTGCTTACCTACTCTCATCGTAGCTTACTGTGTAAGGTAGATGTTATCAGTGCTTTAGCGGCCATGTCCGAACAAATGTAAATGAGAATGGTAAACAAACTTTGGAGGCCCTGCAACAACATTGTATTTAAGAGATAATCGATTACTCACGTGTCCATTTACCACTGGGTAAGCTGCATGTTGCTCTCTATTTTTCTCTTTCTCTATGTGCTTAGCCAGCACAGCGCAACAACAAAAAAAAGCTGATGAGCCTCAAGCAAGGCCATGGTGTAAAAAATAGAGGGTTAGTGAGTTTGACACTTCTCTCTGAAAATGATAAAATTATGTTTCTCCGCTCTTGTCAAAAACAGCTTATGGTGAATTGGAATTAAAATAAAATTTTGTTAAATTCGTGTCTTTCTGCAGTTTTATAAGATTTTTACTGAGATTAAAGAGAGAATATATGAAAAATATATGAGACGCTGTGCATAATGCAAAAAACAACGATGTGAATGCAAGACAATTTGCATGCTGGCCAAAGCTTCATGACGGAGGTACCTTCCAGCGCACGTTTCTGATAAAATGGCCAGAACATTCAATGACAAACTTGGCAAAATAACTTTTTGTCAACACAACACGGCACAATTGATTGCATTAAATATTTATTTATACTAAATTCGCACAATAAACTATAAAAACTATAGCACTTCATCTAGCAACTCAAACAAATACACAATTTGACAACTATCAACAGGTCCGCTCTTTCGCTCACAATTTTTTGACAGAAGCAAAGAAATTCATGGTGTCTTCAAAAACTCACTAACACCTGGTTTTCTTACACCATGAGCAAGGCGAAAAGTGAGATACATAAAAATGCAGAGCGGCGCTCCAAAACAAAAGAAAAAAAAACAATTTTTTTTATTTGATATGTATTGTCTTAACCCAATAACGATACTAACCGTATCACATAAAAATTTGTCAAAATCAAAATTAGGTAAAAATTACCACATGTGACTAGACTTCAAAATATGTCAGTTATTGACTAAATATTTTGCATGATAAGGGTTAAACCACTGCTCACCGAAAATTCGATCTGTCTTTTCTCTTAGTTTTTTTTGGCAAGGGGTACTTAAGATAGCTTTGCACGCTCTGCTGCAAAAGTGCACTGCAGCTGCCCATCCCTAGTTTAATAGATTAGGTGAGTTCTTAACCCTTTTAGCAAAGGATTTAAAAAGCTTTACTTAAGCTGGTACTTTGATCAATACGAATATAGGTTAAGAAGAAGTTTTTAAGTGTGTCAATTTAAAATATTCTTAAAAGTTTATTTTGGAAGAAAACATTTCGTTAAAATTCAAAGTTTTAATAAAAAAATTTTCTGTTTATTTTTTTTATTCAATTCACACTGACTTTTAAAAATTCCATGTTTAAAATTTGTTATTCCTGTTTTTTGCAAAACCAATTTTTGCAAGAAATTTGAACGAATGTTTTTTTATTAGACAAAATTGTTAATTTTTTTTTATTCACAAACATGTATAACATATATATCAGGAAATTTTTAACAAAATGTGAGAGAAAATTTTTTAAAACTGAGTCAGTCAAAAGAATGAAAGTGTAATGCACACATAAATTGTCTGAGGCGAAGCTTTTTTGTACAAATTCTTAATGAATTTAAAGTTATTTAAACGAAAGTATTTTAAAGATTAAAAACAAGTTCTGAAATAATATAAAGCTGTGACTGATAGCCACGGGCATGCCTGAACAAACCTTAAATGAAGCTTTTAAATACAGTATTTTTTACTGATGACATATCAGCATATGGGTATTTCTGTGGCTACGCACGTGACAGTCGTACGACTTTAATGAGTGGAAAAATAAAGAAAAATTAAACGTAGATTTTTCTTATTTTGATATTTCAATAGTTTATTTAGAGCACTATACAAGGTGTAAAAGCTAAGAATTGTCAAAAATTTGGCTCTTAGATAGAAGCGACCAAAAATGATACGTTACGTGACGAAAAATAGAAGTGGATTTTGTCTGCATCAATATAAACAAAAAAATCTGCGAAGTGTGCACTAGTTTTTTTAATAATATTCTGTAATAATGTCTTAATCTTTTTTAATTATTTTTATACAAACCGTAATATGATACGTTACGTGATATACGTTATGTGATAGATTTTTACCTTCAAAGAAGTGCAAATATTTTATAGTTTTATTTATTTAATTGAACTAGAAAAATACATAAAATGTAATTCAGCACCGTTGCAATCGAAAACTGAAGAATACTGAATTTAACTTTGTATTATACGAGTATTTATTATACTTATAAAATTCCAACTTTCGTTAAAATTTTTCAATTTTTGTCATCATTTTTCAGCTTTTTTTGCCATTCACAATGTTCGATGTCATTTTTAAAAAATTTTATTTGAGATTAGCTTTCAGTAATGTAACAATATAAATTTAAACATTTGCTTTCTTTTATGGAGTTTTAAAAGAATTTTAAGTAACATTTAATTTTTCAGTCGCGGTAGACCTTTTGGCGGAAGTGCCCATATGTTAAATGATAAAATAATAACAACTGTAGTTTTGTCTTACATCATTTTATAAAATGGAAAAAAAGAACTGAGAATTTTTGAATAAAAGATTTAAGAAAGTGTAGACCGGTTGAGGTTTATTATACAAAAATGCATACTTTGACTGTCAAACTATTATGCAAATCTCCCAAAATTCATCCTTATTTCAAAATTCTGATTGCGTTTACTAAAAGCCAAAATACTGACCCTTAAAATCGCAAATTATACATTTACACAATTACGATCACACATTTGTAAATCGTAACACACATTTTCGAGGGTAAACCCAATCAATCTCAAACGTTAGTATTTGACATCAGTAACAATAGGCCTTATACCTTTTTGTTCAACTACGTCACGATGTTTTTTTACAGTGGTTTGAAATTTGAATGTTTTGGTCAAAAATGGAGCAAAACAATATGAAAAATCATGTATAAAACTGAATTCAGGGTGGTTCTTGTCTTCGCTAACCTATATTCAAATGTTCCGAGAAATATTTTCGTATGGGTAATTTTTGACCTTTTTATGAAAAGTATGTAGTCACTATGCTTTGCGGCATGCAGAGCGGTTTTACAAAAAATATATGTTTCTTGTGTGACTGGGATACTACACTCAGCAAAAAAACACCTATCTTTTTGTGATAAAAAATTTCTCTATTTTCGATAATAGAAATTTTCTTTATTTCAAATAAAATTTACTTCAATTATAATAAATTTTCACATATTCGAAGAAATATTTCCTTCCTTGTGGGAAATGAAAATATTTCATGTCTCTACTAATGATAAGTATTTTTCTCTCACTGAAAAAATCTCATTTATAGAGAAAAATTTTTTAGAAAATGAAAAATGTTCTCTATTGTTGATAAATAATTCACTATGCGAAATATTTTCTTCAGTAACAACAAATCCTTTCTCAAAAATTAAAAAGGCTTCTTCTCAAAAATCGATATATTTTTCTTATATTGATTGAGGTACGAAAAAAATAGAAAGCGTGAGAGCAATTGATTAGTGTTGTGAAAAGCAAGTGTTGCATATTCTGCATATTATGACGATTGTTCCTTCAAAAGGTTTTTTTTTACTTAACATAGCTACACAAAGTGATGTTGTTTATTACTACTGTTTCTTTGGATGCGTTGGTAAAATCGTTTTTCAGAATAAATTTCTGGAATATTTATAAAGAATCCCGAAAAACAATGCCACAACAATAATTCTACCTCTTGACACATTTTTAACTAACATTTTTAGAACCGAATTACAATTTAATATTAATACTTTACTTTGCGTAGAATTGAGTTAAAACAAATGTTTTACAAACAAATTTTTTAATCGTCATTGCGGATATTCTTCTGTGTTTTAAAGAAAAATGTTCTCAATAAAGAAATAGGTTGTATCAATGTTAAGAAAATATATCTTTCTTTTAAAGAAAGCGTTATTTTTTGTGAGAAAATATAAACGCAACTTAAAGAAAACATTTATTAAAATTAAATCTCTGGTTTCGGGAAAAATTTACACAATAAAGAAAACGGTTGAACGTATTGTAAAGAAATATTTTTCTGTTAAAGAGACGGTGTCTTTTATTAATGAGAAAATATTTACCATTTTCATGGAAGCTTTTTGCCATTTTTAGGGAATTTTTGGGATCACATTTAGAGAAAAGCAATCTCTGGAGCAAAGTCAATACCATTATTCACTTAATATGATGCCTTTTTTCTCATATTCCGATAAACTTTTTTCTGAGTGTAGGTATTATTTTACGTGTAACCTTTAATTCGTACAGGTTACTTGTCTTCGGTGACCCATAATGAAATTTTCTGGAGAATATTTTTTGGTAGGTATTACCCTTGGTCTCCCCTCCAAAGAGGACTTTTAGGGAGTTTTTAAAAAAAACGTCAAAAATTACCCATATGGATGAGAGCTAGAGGGTTAAAATATTTTAAAAAAAATTCTTCGAAAAATTTTAATATAGATACGCGAAGACAAAAACCACCCTGAATAAAGTGTTGTACATGATTTTTTTATATTGTTTGACTTCATTTTTAACCAAAGCATTCAAATTTCAAACCACTGTAAAAAAATTGTGACGTAATGAACCAAAAAAGGATTCAGCCTTGTGTTACTGATGTCAAATCTTATCGTTTGAGATTGATTTGGTTCATCCCCGAGACAATGACCCGCAAAATGTTGCACAGTGTTATTTGTATTTCTATTTTTAAAAAATGTCAAAATTACTGTTCGATGGTCCGTCCCAAGCAGTGAGTGAAGAGCAGTTTCCATGGACCTTATCTTGCTATACGCACTCTAACCAAAAACCAACGGGAATTTACAGCAATTATTGCTGTCAACAGATTTCCTACATTTAATATAGTTTTTTTCAGAGGGCCAAATTCAAAATATTACACGCTAGAAATGCAAAAAACTTAATTCTATACTCGCTTTAAAAAAACTCTCTTCTAAAATTGTCTCTTTCAATATTGTCCTGGCTTATAAAACTCTCTTCTGAAATTATCTCTTTCAATCTTGAATAAAAAAAACGCTTGAATTCTCTCAAGTAAGTTTTGAAGAAGGCAGCAACAACAACACAGCAGAAGGCGCTACTCTTTTAACTTTCAGTATGTTTGAGTAATTAAGTTGTTACCAATCAACTTTTTCAGTTTTATTAAATTTGACACTTGTTCGAATAAACTCTTCGAAATCATATGACGTTAAAGCAAAGGTTTTTATTTGAAATATAGCGTAACACCCGCTCCAATGGCGTAATATATCGCTGCTGGAGCGTTTTTAGGACTCTCTGAACGACAACACGCTGAAATAGCGTGAAAAGTAGAGAAAATATAAATATTTTGGAAAAAAACTTAGAATGACAAGACAGAATTGAAAAAACTCGCTGCATACATAGCGTGATCTTTTTACAAAATCGCCATATTTCACGACATTTATTTGTCGTGAAATTTTTCAATCATAAGGAAGGTCGCTTTGTTCCGGCGTAAAAAAACTTTTTTCGACACTCGTATTCTTAATGCTGAATTCAAGAATATCTTAAATCCAAAAGGATACCGAAATCGGTTTGACCGTCAGTTTTAGCCATCGGTTTTTAGCCAAAAATCAACAGTTTTTGCGCCGTAAGTTTTTATAAGCTGAAAAAACTACACCAATGTAGGATGCAAATTAAAGGTATCTGGGGCCCCAAAGTTGTAAATAGGAAAATTGTTGGAGTCGAGAATTTTTTTAGTGCAACAGTGTTAGGATTTCGGTCAAAATTTTGTACAGTTTCCACAAAAATCGCTATAAATCCGCTATTTTTCAGTAAATTTACGAAAATTTAGTACTTTTAAATAAGACTTCATGTAATCTCTTGACATATAAAAAAAATTAAAAATGGTGGTATTTATTTTTTTTAATGAATTTTCATTGCAAAGTCATTGAATAGAATGTTATTGAGAAATGTACATTTAAACGCAATGTTTTAACTTTTTCAAAAAAATTAATATAAAGTGTTATGTATCGGGCATCAGAAAAGGTACCGCAGATAATTTTCTCAATTTGGATTCTTCTAATGTTTCTGAACAATATCCTGTCTAAGAGTATCTTTTTATTATACCAGGCTAAGACCACGATTTTTTTCCTATTTCAATCTGTTAAAAAAATTTGACTTCCTATCATGAAATTTATTATTTCGTTAAAGCACCTCACCTCAGCATTGACATATACAAAGACATGAGAGGATGAAGGTGATATGTCACATAATTCTTATTTCGAGAAAATTGAGTTCAAAGTTTCGCATTTGTACTGAATTCGATACTACATCAAACTTTGTAAAGAAGTTATTTTCTAAAATAGCCACAAACATGGTTGTTTTAAGGTTTAAAATTATTTGCATGTACATTACATCTTCATCCATGCATAAAACAGCGAAAATCCGAAAATGCGACCTATCACCTTCTTCCACTCATGTCTTCATTTGTATGTTATAGTAAAATTTTTTGATTGTATGTAGTTATATTAAATAGTTATGGATCTTGGTAATAAAATTGGTTGTTTTTTCACAGAATTTTGTAGCTTAATTTGTAGTCACCCTTACTTAAAGTGATAGTATAATTTTTAGTTTAAAAATACTTTGCCGCCGCCCAAAAATCTAAATATAAATTTTTAAAAAAATAATTCACAGCATTTTATTCCTTATTTCTTAACTTTCTCTTAAAATATTTCTTGAAAACAAGTTAAATTTAATGCATACAACTGATTCTGATATATATTTATAATGTTTTAGCTCGATTTAAAGCAAGTAAACAATGTAAAATACTTTAAAAAACTTTTAAATTCTATATAAAATTGCAACAACAAGGAAATATTTGGCATATAAATTAAAGCACATAAAAAAGAAATTATAGTAAAAACTTTTCGAAACTAAAAAAATTAACTATATTTAAATTACGTTTATCACTTCTTAGCATTAAAAATGTAAAAAAAAATATAAAAATTTATTACAAATAGTTTCTAGAAAAATCATGATCAACTTTAATTTGTGGAGAAAAAATTTAAATAGTTTTAAGTATGCAAAAAATAATTAATAATAAAATTGCTATTAATTTAAATCATGTAATATTCTTTAAGAATTCTTTCTTATAAAAAATAAGAGCATATATAAAACATCTAAACATATATATAAAACATATTATATATTATATAATACATATAAACGAAGACAACAATATTAATATATATGCATAAGTACATAAAAATAAATAAATAAATCAATAAATATATGACATTACTTGTATTTGTATAACGCAGTTTTTTTTAAAAACATTTCAGCGGTACATTAACATTGTAACAGCACTAACAGTCTACGGTATTTAAAGCAAGACTCAACATTTTCGTATTTTTTAGTACTCGAACCAACAAGCAATCTATAAGTTGTTCTTATCTTAGACACAAACCAGACAATCCGGTGACTAAACACTGCCTCAAGCGCCATGTAGTAGAATTTTACTACACCTTTTACGCAAGACACAAACCACGGTTTGTGCTAGCGCAATAGACACCGTATACAGCGCTGCCAACAAAAATGTTGCAAACAGCTTTGCCAGATTATCTATATTTGCCTGTTTAAGAAAAAGATTACAAATTCCCAGTGCCATTCGGAAAATTTTCACTCGTGGTAGGAAAGAATATGCTGAGTTGAAGAAAATTTTTATCTGATGATATTCAATTGTCATTTTTGCTGTTATCCAGTTGAACCCCAAGTATGAGCCCTCAATTGCCTAAATATCGCACTTTTTCATAATGCCAGATTTTATAGCAGCATGTTTTAGTAGCATACTCCTATTTTTATACTTATTTTTTTATTTAAAATTATATTAAGAGCTTTAAAATATATACTTGTTTTGCGAAAAATATTATTATAAAACAAAGAAATTTTTTACTCATGTCTATTATCATTGCACATATTTTACCTGATTAGCTTAGAGATAAAATGAATTGAAAACATGTTTATGTACCGCACTAAATTATATGTTTAGATTAAATTCCACTTATAATATATACTTAAGTAAAATCAGTATCAGTATTAAAATGTTTTTGTTAACCAGACCTAAGCATCTTGATTTCAAACCATGTAGGCAAATCAGGCTAGAAGAGTGGTTTTCGTCTATAAGATAAGGGACAGCAGACGTTTTTGGAGGCACTCTCAAATATATATCTCCTGATTTATTGTCCCAGTTTTGACAAAAATACGAATTTTCAGACCGCATAGGCAAATAGCTTGCCAGATGAGGAATTTTTGGCAAATTTATCAAGCTTCTCGCACTTAAATTTGTCAGCAATTTGACGATAAGCAATAGTAGCTTAAGTCGACATCATATAAATCTGAGTTCTTGCTGTAGCTGTGTTCTCCGCATAAAGCAATATAAACAGAAAATTTGGACTTTCTAGCATGACCTTAGCCAAGGTTATGACACAAAAATAGCCGAGCCTTCCATACACCTTATGTGGCGATTGAAAACTTTAAAGCAAGATTTCTTGAAACTTTGAAATCAGACTTAAGCTGTTATTGCAACACCGATATGTTGCGTCGTCCATCACAGGACATGAAAATATTTAATGCACTTGTCGTGCAGCTTTCGTGCCTTGATTTTATTCAATTTATTTTTATTTTCGGTTTGATAAGGTGCTGCGTTGTGGCGGCCGTAGACTAGTGGGTAGAGTGCGTGGCCCCTAAGCTAAAGAACCGCGGTAGCAAGGGTTCAATGTCCAGCTCAGACAGAATTTATTTCAATTGAATTAATTTTTCTGTTTGGTCGTCACCTCTCTGCAGACAATGGCAAACCTCAGAGAGTAAAAACTGCCATGTAAAGCTTTCTGAGAACATAAGCCGTTCGGAGTCGGCATAAAACTCGTAGGTCCAGTTCTCGATCATTTGTGTTCACATTTCATAACACGCACAACACAATTGAACAATAGAAGCTCGATCAAAGTACTTTATAGGGCTAAAATGGCCAATTTATTTTAATTTTAAGGTGCTGCGGTTACATTAAATGACCTTGGTCCTTTAATTTTACAAACTTTTTGAACATATAATGCAGTTATTCGTACCCTTTTGGCCACTTCTCGCATAGAGAGGTAAGGATTTTTTAGAGCCACAGCTCTACCCTTTTTTTTTTTGCATGCCCATCCTCTTTTAAGTCCACTTCTAGGTCGTCGTTGCAACGACCCCGTTTCGTTGGACTTCTTTTACGTATATGCGACCATTAGAGTGGCCCTTATTTTTTTTCGAAAGTAATGAATAATGCACCGGATCAGAAATGATCAGAAAAAAATATTGATGTTTAAACGTCGGCCTCTGTAGTCCAGTGGAGAGTGCGCTAGACTATCAACCCTGATGTCCCTGATTTGAGTCCGAGCTCGGGCATAGTTCTTTTCACTTTCTTTGTTCTTTTTAACATTTAAGAATTATGGAAAACAAAAAATTCACAACTAAATTGTGGAAAATGTGGAATTAAAGGACAGAAACAACTGAGGGCTGGAAATGCTAGCCGAGGTTAAGGCATACCACTAGCCTCGGTTAAAAGCAATTCAAACTGTCTTTCACGTTTGTTTCGCATAATCAATAATTCACGCATGGCTCCAATTCCTCTAAATAATCTATCACTTTCCTTTCAGGTCAAAGACCAAACCTTGTTTGTATAAGGCGAAAGCCTTGCTTCTTTAATTTAAGAAAACCTGCCGCTTGCGATCTTTAAGTTTAAAATCGTATTTATATGGAGAAAAAAGCTCTTTTTAAAAAAAAATCCCAATAACTTTTTTTAAGTGCAAATTTTAATTTCAAAATAAAATTTTTCTTTGAAATGAGCAATCAAAGATTAAATTTATACAAAAACTACTAGAGTCATGATATTTTACTTTTAATTTTTTTTGCTAAAAGTGTACCTTTTTAAAAATGTTGAGTTTAAGTGCTTTTTTTTTTAAAAAAAACTCAAAAATTTAAAAATTCAAGTAGTGAAAAAATCTCAAATGGATTGCGAATAGTTTTTAACTATTTTGTGCATAAAAATTAAAAAAATCAAAATGTTGTGGAAATTTTTTCTTAAACTTTACTAAAAACAGATACAAAAACGTGTGCATTTACGCTAACTAACCTATTCGCTATGAATTGTTTTGCTAAGTGTACCTTTTTGAAATATTTTGAGTTTGGGTGTTTCTACAAAAACAAAAACCCAAAAATTTAAACATTTTAGTATTGAAAAATCTCAAATGGCTTGAGAATAGTTTTTAGCTATTTTGTGCAGAAAAATTAAAATAATCAAATTACGGATACCAAATTTATAGCTATAAAAACTTGACTTTTTCCAAAAATTCGCAAAATGCATTTTTTCTGGCATTTCGAACTCAAAAAATCATAAAAAATCGAAAAATGTGCTCGTTTGAAATAACTTCAATAATTAAAAAATAAAATATATAATTATTTACATTAGAAAAAATTTTGGAATTCCAGGGCTGCCAACATATCAGATCCTGGTTTTAGGTTAAAAAAAATACAAAAAACCAATAAATTTTATTTTTCACCAAGGCAAAAATTTAAGTTTTTTTCAAAAAATAAAAAATCATAACTCTGTAGTTTTTGTCTAGGTTCCTTTCTTTAATGCCTTTCTTATACGAGTACGTACTTTTCTTGTACCAGTTTATTTTAAAATTTGCACTTTAAAAGTTATAAAAAGGAGCACTTTTTTCTCATATAAATCAGATTTTCAACTTAAAGGTCGTAAGCGGCACGTTTAAATATTAATATTTTTTTTTCTGAAAATTTCAGAGTTTACTTCTGTTTTGTAAAGAAACAAAACCCCGGTTCGTAATTAAAGATCAGAAAAAATTTGCTTCATACCAATAAGGACCACTATAGTGACCATACTTTGCGATTTTTTTAAATTTAGCCACGTCTTTGTGCGACAAATTTTGATTTTAGAACTTTTTGTGCACAATCAACTTTTGAAATTCTTCTTTTTTAGAGCTTTTTTTGACAACTGTTGTATAACAAACGAAAATGTGCCAATAGTTAGAAAGAGAAAATGATAAACTACATTTCTGCTGTGTAAGGGTAATGTTACGGTGGTCGTCATATGATCCCTGGTCATGACACTTTTTACTCTTTTTTTTTCGTTTGATGAGCTGTGTGACGAAAGTATGTTATGCTGGTGGTCATATGATGCCTAAGCACCAGTACTTCCAGTTGCTACTTTTAGAATTTTTTCAAACGATAAGTGTTGCTTTAAGCAGGTTTCATTACTGCTTTCATATATTCCGTACTAAAAGTGTACTATTTTCGTGCCTAAACACAAATGTTGTGAATAATTCCACAACGCAACACTGTTTTGATCCCATGATTTCATATTATTGTCGAATCATTTGGTGACCGTGGTGGTGAAAATTTACTATCTTGCTCTCGCTCTCAAATTTTCAATTTACATTGAAACAACAACCATGATGAGCCCATGACCGCCACCGTAACATAGGACTAAGGGCTGGATTGATCAATAAGGCCCCTCAAACGAAACTACATGTCCATCCGACCTGTCAAGTCATCACACATGTAGTATCGTTCGTGTGCAAGAAATCAAGGCGGATGGATATATCCGATGGAAGACAAAAATTTTTGACTTTTTGCTAAGTACGTCCGACATGTAGTTCCGTTTGTGTGCGTGGCCATCCAACTTAGTACATTTTGCCATTTGTTGAAAATTTTTCAGAGGAGCACATCTCGCGGCAAAACTGCCGAACGTAACAAATGTTATATTTTGTCGCGAATTTTTTTATCCTTACCTAAAATTGTGATGGCTTGGAATATTAAAAGCAAAAAAAAATAAAAATAAATGTTTAAAACAATTAATATTAATATTTTTAATTGATGTTAACTCTTCGGCAGCTAAAAACTAATGAAGTCTATCCGACATGTGCGATGTGTGTGAGGGCAACGAAAAAAGTCCCGTTACTTTATCGAACTACATGTACGTTCGTCACAAGAATGATAGAATACAAATATTGCGCCGAAGACAAGAAAATGAGTACAACAAAATTGTCGTTCTGCGCATGTACGTCATAATATCAATGCTGTTTTGGAGAGCGTTCACTTTGCATACGATTTCTACACAGAAATGAAAATTGCATACATTTTAGTTTGTATAATGAAAATAAAAGAAGTAAGAAGCAATTTATTGGAATGAGAAGAAAGTAAATTTATAAAGTACTCCTTTGCAAACATTATTTTTACTATTATTTTATTACAGCCAGTAAGCAGCTTAGTCAAAAAAAAAAAATTCGTCTGAGAAACCAACTTTAGTGAGCATTATTTTTCGACTTGACTTTTATAAAAATGTTTATTAAGAGTTTAATTGATGTAGCTTAAACATTCCCAGATATTTTATTTCCATTAATTTACCTGTGAATTGAAAGGACAAATAAATGATAGTTCCAAGTTTTTAAATAATGAAACAAATTTTGTTAAGTTAATATATTTTTGTTTTTTTGTTTTCGTTTGTGTGCGTTTTCTACAATTTCTTGGTTTAATTTTTGTATTTATTGCATACATCAGGTTTCTGAAAAATATTTGTTTGCTACTGTTACCACAATTAGCAGCTGCACACTTCATTTTTTAAATTTTAAGTAAAAAACTCGCAGATATACTTTGATATATACACAATTAAATAAAACACAACCGATCGCAGTACGTTTCTCAAAGAAATAAAATATTGTGACGTAGTCAACTGAACAGCTGGTTGTCAAACTCGATTAGAAGAAGTAACGGACCTGCGCAAAGCGTAATCTCTTATTCTATCATTCTTGCGTTCGTCATGTAGTATCGTTTGAGGACCCCTAATCATTCGTCAGTTCGTTTGTTTTCGTCGTGCGATAAATATGTCTGCAGGAAAAAAAAGAAGCTGCAAACAAAAAATTTAAGAGGATAAAAAATTTTTGGCAGAGTTTGTTGGCTTTTTTCCTTTTATTTTTAGGCTTTTTAATGCGTAGCTAATAGTTTCTTGATTAGCAAGTTATGCAATATACGCTTATAATCGTCCGCTTAACACATCACACGTCTGTGCTCTATGAAAAATAATGAAGAATGAAAATTTAACGTAATGATTGATGTGTGATGAATGACCGTGTAAAGTCTGCATTAGAAGGAAAAATGGGAAGTTTGAAGTCTAAAATACATAGCAAGATATCAACAAATAAAGATTTTATTTGCACAATGTTGGCGATACGAGTGCATATTGATATAAAAAACTCTATAGATTAAAATATTCTTAAAAATTGCAATAAAAATGCTTTATTTTATTTTTTTTATAGACTTCTCTGTTACTGAAAACTCACATGAAAAATAGCGAAGGCATGATCTTTTTTTTTTTGATAAAAAAATAACCTTTTTTTAATTAAATTGTGTCAGTTTAGTTGTAAAAATATTATTTTATGCTTAAAAGCTTAAAAAATGTTCGCAGATTCAAATCCCTGAAGAAGCAGAACAAAATCTGCGAAACGTCGGAGGAAAATAATAATGTTATTTAAGGGGTTTTTATTCTTTTATAAAACATTATTTTTTAAAACAGCTTGATCAAAAAAGCCCAAAATGAACAAATTTTAATTGGTCAAATTATTAAAACCACAACAATGTAACTCATGAATGTCCTCATAACTTCAAAATATCTCACATCAATTTGAAAAAGTGGATTTTGTTTACAGATTCAATACCATCTGGCAGCACTGTTTCAATGCAATGTGAGCACCCTCGTTTGCGCAATGCTTGAGTTCACGGTTGCCACCTCAAATTCCCATAAAAAATACCTTTTTCCCACGAGAACAAAAAAAAATTACAACAATTCCCATGCCAAAATACTAAAAAAAAAATTCCACGGCTATTAAAAAAATACCACAAAAAATACCACAAGTGTTTAAAATTCCCACAAAAATACCACGCATTAAAAATATTACAGAAAATACCATACGAATTAAAAAATACCACAAAAAATACCACAAGTATTTAAAATTACCACAAAAATACCACGTCTTAAAAAATATTACAGAAAATAACATACGAATTAAAAAATACCACAAAATTTATTAAAAATGTAAATATTACATACATTTTTTACATTGAAACGCAAACAAATATTACACGTTTAATAAATAAAACATGTACAACTGCGAAAAAATAGCAGTAAGACAAACAAATTAGAATTAAAGTGTTTATTAAGAAAGTCCGTAAATGTTTTTATTTTCAAAGTATGCCCAATTTAATTCAAAACAGAGTTCTTAAAACAAAACTATTATTCTGGCTGATTGATTTCAAAGGTTGAACAGAACAGAACCGTTATTTCATTTTAAAATTTTGCGACTCAATTATTTGTAGCATTTCTCAATTAACCGTGCTCAGCAGCAAAGATATAAATAAATAATAATAAAAGAATACATAAGAAAAACTGTTCTGCATTCTACTTCCGAGTGGAAGTTAAAATAAATTATTATTGAATTCGATATTTGGTTTTCTATATAATATATATAACTTTTTCATTATACAATTGATTATATAAATAAATTAAATAATATACAAAAAGAAAAAGTGACATGTAGAACACCAAATATCGAATTCAATTATAATTTATTTTCACTTTCACTCGGAAGTGGAGTGCAGAACATACCTGATAATTGTTTTTGTGTCTGATTTTTATTTTTATGAATTAGTTTTACGCACTGCTATTATTTTGACTGCAGTTGTATTTACATTAAGCTGTCGATTTCTTAATTTTGTTCATTATGTTTTAAGTCGAACATATTATTTGTAAACAAATTATGATTTTTGTTAAATACAACCTTGTAAAATTTTTTGTTTGTGATAAGCGTTTTGCATGAAGAATCGCGGCTTCCAAATCCGTCGAATTTATGTTTCTAAAGGTAGTTATATTTAAATTTAACACATTCAATGTGTTGCTGCGTTCGCTTTTTTTAATTTGGATGCGTTCATAACACATTCAATATATAACCACGTGTGAAAAAGCGTGCGGAGATATTTGTGCAAATATAACATTTTAAAACTGTAAGGAAACGAAGTTTTGAGCAAATATTGATTAAAAATCCTTAAAAATTAAAAATTCCCAAAAAAAATCCCACATGAATTAAAAAATAACCATGCTGAATTAAAAAATACCATGAGAATTTTGAATTCCCACGGCAATTTAAAATTCCCAAAAAAAATCCCACGTGAATTAAAAAATACCATGCTGAATTAAAAAATACCATGGGAATTTTTAATTCCCACGGCAATTAAAAATTCCCAAATATGAGATTTTTATACTAAAGGTGGCAACCGTGCTTGAGTTTCAGGCGTCAAGTGCTGCCAAAACAAAAACAACATTTTTCCTAATAATAACAACAACAATAACAACATGTATAACAACAATGGCAATAAACAGCAACAATTGCTGTTGTTCTTGTGTTGTTGTTGATTTGACATACAAGAAATTTAATAGGAGCTCATAGAAAAAAGCTCAACGCCGCCACCGCAAGCAACGCATGCAAACACAGCAACAAACACACATGATGGTGTATGTGTGTGTGTGAGTTTGTTTGTTTTTGTTTATATTTTTATTTGAATGGTTTGTTTAGTGTTCTTGCTGTTGTTATGCAATTTTTTTTCTCTCGGTTGATTTTTTATGCGGCAGCAGCAACAAGAGCGCACACGCCAATAAAAACAACAAAGCAGCAACAACAACTACAAGAACAATAACAACAGCCAAAAGCAGTGGGTAGAATTAACACAATAACAACAACAAACAATTATTTTGCATGTTTTTATGCAAGTTCTTCTGAAATGCCTTATTTTGGGTTTTGTTTTGATTTTGTTGGTGTTTTTATTGCTGCTATTGTTGTTGTTTGCCATGAGAATTGTTCCATTGTTGTTGTTGCGATTGTTGTTATATGTTCCTGTTGTTTGTTATTGTTGTTAAAATAAATATGCCTCTGTGTTGTTACTTTTCGATATTGTACAACAACACAAGAACATGGCTGACAGAATCGTGCAGTTGGTGAAGACAAACGCGTTGTTGTTATTATTGTATTATTATTTTTGTAGCTACCTGTCTTTGTTATTATGTTTTTGTGATGTCTGTTGTTCTTTTTGTAGTTGTTGTCGTTGTCGTCACTACATTGCATTTGTTTGACATTTGAGCGCTCCAAAAAATAACCAGTCTTGGTTTTGTTTATTTTTTGGTAGAGAGTCAAATGTTGTGGAGCCAACGATTTTATGCATATTTTTGACAAGAATTTAATTTTCTTTATCTTATTTTTACGAGTTATTTTTACTAATTTTTGTTTACACTCTCTTGCCCTCCACTTCTATACACCTGTTGGGTGCGTTGCACGAGATGGCGAGAAAATAATTTTATTTTCTTAACAATTTTTTCCAGAAAAACACGTTACATTAGAACAGGCAGCAAGCACTGAGTAGCAAGGTAGTCCGGTTATTTCTAACCCACCTTTCATTCCGTCTCTATTTGACTAATTCGTCAAAATGTTTGTGTATTCATTCTTCTGATTTGTTGCTGGTTTTTTTAATTTTGATTCTTTAGCAAAATAAAAACGAAGCCAAGCAAACGTAAATGAAAAAACCCCTTCCATTGTTCGATTCATTCATACATACATACATATATCGTTTATAGCGCTGCCACCTTGCAGCAATAGTTTAAATGGCAACGGCATTTCCGTGGATTTTCTCATATTTGCATAACAACGTCAATATAACTCACTTAAACTTCTCAAAATAATGCTAATTTTTGGTCTTATAAATTCGGGGCCTAGCAGGTGAATTGAAATTAGAAGCAGTTTTATTAGAATTATTAAGTAAATTTTTATATAGTTTTTAAAGTAATAAGACCATTTAATACTTTAATAAAATTATATACTTTAAGCTATTTATTAAAACTTTTTAGTTTGTTAATAATGCATGATTTCAATCAAAATCGTACTTTATATTTTTGAATTATATTAAATATCTTGTTTTATAATTATCAATTTGCTATAAAACCTGTTAAGGTTTAGCAATCGAATAAATAAATAAATGAAAATTTTATAGGGAGTGAAATCGATTAAGGGTTAGGGATAGTCAGATACATGAAACAATGAAAATTATTAATAATTTTTTTTGCCAGTTAATCATTTTATTTTATAAAAGTAATAATATGACTTCATTGCATAATGTTTCGACTTGACTTCACGAAAATTTAAATAAAATTAATAATTTTTAAAGTTATGGCTGTTTGCGTTAATCCAGTTCCAACAGAAGTTCATTGCGGTGACCATCACAAATCCTTGGAAATTCATCTAAAATCAATCGGACAAGAAAATTAGTTTTATTAATAAATAATCCCGTGCCTGATCGAAGATTTTCGGGGAAAAACTAACAGTTAAAAAATTGAAATTTGAAAATAAATATTCCACCGATCAGACACTAGTTTGTTATATTTTCCAAAAGCTGTATAAATTTCATTGAAATCTACTGAGCGGTTTTCGAGCTACAGTGGTCACCAGTTCAAAAAACATAGTTTTGAGGAAAACGCATTTTAAGTTTTCTCAAGCGTTCTTGAGCGCCCGAGGGACCTTTGTTAATTGTCAAATAACTCTAAAAGTAATCCGACAAATACTTTTCACTTACTTCAAATTTTCAGAGAATAATTTAAAAATGTTATACTTTAAGAAAATGTAAAAAAAGAAAATTTGATGTGTGAAAAATTCTGACTACCCCTAATCCCTTAACAAAATACTCAACCGTTACATTTTCTCTATAGAGGTGTTCACACGTCCGTCAAATGATTGAAGTATATATCGCGATTTTTTACTCTCCTGTACTCACTCTAAAATTTTTGATTTATTCCTGCTCACACATGATTTTTTGATTGAAGTACCGATGCAGGTATTTGTTACTCTTCTGTCTACTTTTTGCCTACTTTGATGTCTACTCTTTATTTTTTCTCTTCAAATAACTGCTTTTGTGTTTAAATAAGTCCTTTTTTAGAAATAATTTGCTACTAAACAACAGACAATTAAAAAAATGCAACCCTTTGACTGATTGATGCAGGTCTGGAGCTCAATCAAAATATTGACTGATCCGATGAAGATTTTGAAGTTCATTTTCGCTCTCGCGGAGAGTTCATTTTTTTAACATCGGAAAACAACAACAAATTTTGATTAATTCATTCGACAGATGTGTAAACACCCAAATTCCGTACTGTACTTTCAAACCGCACTGTGCAGTAAATACATTCAACACATATCTTGCCCAAAGTATTCAACACATACCTAGTTTGGACAAAAACCGTTGAAAGGGTAATTTTCTTCTATTCAGTAAAAGATGGCGCTTGTGACACTTGCGACTTTAAAAAGCAATAAAGGCCAAATCTCAATACTGCGCAGTGTTGCCAAAAAAGGAAATTTTCCCCGTTTTGTGGGGATTTTCAACACAAAATGGGAAAAAGAGAATAACGCTCTTAAGAACGGGGAAATGAGGTTGACCACGTTTTTGTGCAAAAAGAGTAACTTCGTCAGGCGGAACATTTGAACTTTTCGCATTTGTGAATCCTATCGTTTTGAGAAACAAAACGTATCCTTCATTAATGCCATTGTGTTTCTATTTACTTAAAAAATCTGAATATAGGCAAATCCACAGAAAAGTCAACCGTTATCAAACAATTAAAAAACTTATTAAAAACGTATTAATTTATGATATTATCTAAGAGAAACATTTTAATTTTATTAATTAAAGCAATTCATACATAAATTCATTTATCATGGTGATAGGCATTTCCATAGTCACGCACGTAACGTTCGTACGGCTTTTTTGTTGTCAAAAATTAAAAAAGCAAAGAAATATTTAAACTTTTTTGTCCTGCTTTAGTTTTTGGATAGTATTCTAGTAGTACTATATTTAGTGTAAAAGGTGGAAGCGATCGAAAGTATTGTCCAAAGATATAAGCTATCAAAAGAGGATGCGTTACGATACAAAAAATGAAAGTGGTTTTTCTCCGCAATACTATAATCAAAAAATCTGGGAAGTGTGCACGAGTTTTTTTATTAAAAATATTTTAATGTTTTCTGGAATGATGTTGCTATATATTCATAATTGTTTTGTTGAAAATTCTTTTTTAATTATTTATATACAAGCCATAACATAATACGTTACGATACATACGTTACGATACAGATTTTTTCCTTCAAAGAAGTAAAAATTTTTTATAGTTGTATTTGTTTAATTGAACTTAAAAATCATCTAAAGCGTAATTCAGGTCCGTATAAATAGAAAACTGAAAAAATTTAATTAAACTTTGTATTATACGAGTATTTATTATACTTATAAAAATCGTACTTTTGTTAAAATTTTTCAACTTTTGTCACCATTTTTCTCAAATTGAGATCAGCTCTCAGTACTCTCACAATATAAATTTAAAAATTTTTTCTTTGTTATGTAGGTTTAAAAAAATTTTCAGTAACATTTCTCAGTCGCGGTAGACCTTTTGGTGGAAATGCCCAAATGTAGTTTTTCTTTTTCGTAAATGTTTAGTAAATGTTTCTTGTTTTAGTAAAAATGGAACACATTGGCTAAAGGTAATGAAAGAAATGGTTTATTCAAGGAAAGGACACTAAATTAAATTTGTTTTGTAATTACTAATTTTCATAATTATTTAATTACCTAATTTCGTGATGTCCAACACAAAACGTTCGCACAAATAAAATAGTTAACAATTAAATTAACAATTAGTTAACTTTAAAAATGCGATATTTGAGATGATGTTGGCCTTTTTTCAAACTTATTTAAATTGCAATTTTTCTGTTCCTGTAGATTTTTGAGGTGCGATCGAGCGATAAGAGAATATTCAAATTAAATTCAAAAATATTCAAAGAAATTCAAAGAAATATTAAATTCAAGTAAAGCGCATATTCAATTTAATCAAGGTCTAGATGGTAAAAAAATCGATTAAAATAGCTAGTATATAATAAAAGAGAATGGTAAAGAGCAAATTCATTTTTATCCAGATTTATCTGATGAAAAATCGATTAAAATAGCTAACAGTACTGAAAAACGGTCAAACCAACACTTAACAAACAAAAATTTATAACTTTATTCCTAAACCACTGATTTTCAAATTCCAAACGGGGTTTCAAAGCGGATACATAAGGCTTTAAGCAAAATAATACCAACATGAAGTTTGCTAAAAAGTCTACTTATTTGAATTTTAAAAGAAAATTGGAATTCTTACATATGAATAGGTCAAATAAAAATCATTGAAATATTGGTTTTCAGAATATTAGTTACTGTTATGAACAATGTAAGAAAATAGAGAAACTTCATACATATAAAAAAATATTCAAAAGTAAAGTTACGATTCAACTTAAACAAATCGCGATTTAACACCGGGATACACAATATATGAATACTTTATATATGAAAATTATCGCCAAAAATTAAATATCTAATATTTTATTGCAAAATAAGGTTATAACACGTATAAGAAAGAGAAAAATAACTTACCTACACAAAACACAAACGGAGCTACAAGCCGGGGTAGATATAAAACCCACACGAGCTTCATGTCTTCACTCCGTCACACTAAACAAAAAACTAAAGGGTCTCTCAACCTCGCCCTATTGTTAGAACCTTTAACTTAATTATGGTATAGGTCGTCAGTGGATAATGTCACTGACTAACTTCAAAGTGTGCCTGAGGTAGATATCTACCCCTTTTAGTAGTTCTAGGGTTTAACGTTCAAGTGAAATGTTCCCAAATTGATATCGTTCATTTTTCTCTTCCACAGAGCTTTTTCTGCCATACATTTATATAAAACTAATATAAGAAAGCGATTAGACAACCGTACTGTTAATGGTATTTCACACACCAAAAAAATATGAAAAATTAAAACTGCATAGGATTAGAAATCGAAAGAAAGTGTTTGCAGTTACACTCAAATAATATGTACATTAGAGTGTATCGTCTTGTATGGGAAAAATCTGACCCCCAATTACGGTACAAAAATTAAATAGTATATAAGAAAATCCTTTCGATTGGTGTACTTTTTTTTTGCACTTATTTTGGCGTCTTCTGAAATGCATTTTTGTGCATTTTTATGGAACTTTTGTTCTGTAGACCCACTTGTTGATTTTAAAAGAAAATCAAACTTATCAATCAATTCCTTACACATAAAAACATAGAACGGCAAATTTTCATCCCATTTCACAAATGCTGTAACAAGATTTGACGGTTTTTTTTTTAAATTGAATCTACTTGTTACTTTATTTTTATTATTTTTTTGTTTTTTATAAGAAAGTATTTGGACACTTTTATGTTTATTTTTGTTTAATGCAAAAGTAAAGTACGTTTTGAAACTGTTACTGTTAACAAAATAAGAACAATTAATTTTTTTCTAGATTCCGTAAAGAACTAAAAATCGCTTATTGTTTTTAATTTCGATCTTGCAACATAGAAAACATTATTCGTTTTCTTTGTTCTGCAGAAGCATCAGTAACTGACGCCTTCGTGACGAGCTTAACATGCCTCTCAGTGTCCTGAATTTGGCAAGGTCAAATTTCGACATCGTCTATCATGTAACCAGATACGGCTAAGTTGTCAATTTTTTTCTTGAGGTGACAAAGAAGTGAACGCTGGTTCCGTGAAATCGTCCCTGCTGTTGCTATGTCGATCAAATATTTTTGATGTGTACTTGTGGCAATATTATCTATAATTGGTGGCATGCTATTTTCAACAAACGGAAATGGTGCATTTCTTGCTATCTATTTTACAACAAAGCAAAATTACAAAAAAAAGCTAAAACTTTTTATATAGAGTACTAACAGTGTTGTCAACATTCGATAGCGCATTAAAGATCATGTCTTCGCAGAACATCTGCCTCTGTTGGTAGTTTCTCATCATAATAGATACACGGTCTTCCCAAAATAAACGCCATTTTACCAGTTAAAATAAAAAGTGTGCAAAAGCTTTCACATAAAAAACAAAAATAGAATTTAAATAAAAAAACAAGAAAATTTACTTTGAAAAAGACCGTCACATCTCGTTAGAGCATATGTCAAATGGGGTGAAAATGGGGGCAGTTTTGTGTTTTTGTAGGTAAGGAATTGATTGATAAGCTTAATTTTCTTTTTAAATCAAGCCTAAGTGGGTCTCCAGCACAAAATTTTGCTTAAAAATGAACAAAAATGCATTACGGGGGACGCCAAAATTGGTTTAGACCGAAAAAAGTATACGAATCTAAAAGATTTTTTATATACTATTTAATTTTGATACCGGAATTGGAGGTCAGATTTTCAATACACTCGTGATAAATGTGATATATTTTTGTAAGGCATATTTTTAATGACATTAGTAAGCTTTGTATTGTTGTGGTTTCTATTTAGAATAAAACACTGAATTTTAAAAAAGAGAGAAAAACGAAAAAATGTTAAGGGAAGAACGGGAAAAACTTATTGAAATGCATGAACAAAATGGGAATGATATCTGCCAAAATCTGGCAACACTGATACTGCGTTAGGTCGGTTGTGCGCCGATCGTTCTTTATATCAACGTTGTTAAAACTTTATGAAAAGAGCTGTCAAGCACACAACCTTCGAATTTTGATGATGTCAATGAACCAGCCATACAAAGTATCCCACAAAAGTTTATTTTCCCAAAATCTCACTTAGACCCCTTTTCCACACGGAAAGTTTTCTTGCCAGCAAGTCTGCGGTACAGGAAAGTCTGTATTAGCAAGTTTTTCTTCTGTGCTGTTCTTTCTTTGATGCTGTTCTGTCCTTTCCTTTGTATGTTCGACTTGCTGGCAACAAAACTTGCCGTGTAAAAAAGGGGTTTTACTTAAAGCTTTTAATAAAAATATACATTCCAAAACAAAGAAATCTTTTCCGAAGTTAGTCAAAAGTATAAGGAAAGTCTTATCTTATTCTATACTATTAAACGAGCAATATTTGTTTGTTTGTTTGTAAATGAGTTCTCGAAAACGGCCCAAACGATTTCGATAAAATTTTTAGTATAGGGGTTTACGGGGACAAACAATCGATCTAACTAGGCAGGGCCGTAGCCAGGGTTTATCCATGGGGGGTTCGATGAACATTTTTTAATTCAAAGGGAAAAAGTTCCATTCGTACTCTTCTAAAAATTAACCTTGGTCTATTTTATAAAGATTCCCTAAATATTTTGGCTGTAACGATACCAGTGAGCTTAAAAATTTTGATTATAAAAGTTGAAGGGCTTATTGCAATAACATGATAAGCCACATAAAAAATATTTTTAAATAATCGACTGTAAAGTTATGAAAAAATGTATTTTTGTATGAAGAAATTAAAAAAGCTTTCAGAATCGTGTACTAATAAGAGATAGTGCTTTACAAAAATCGTCAACAAAATGTTGCTAAAGTGGAAAAATGCAAGAAATAACACAAAATTTCCGAATATTTTCTACTAGAACTCTGTAAATTCGTTTGATACTAAAATTGTTTATATACCATTTTAAGCCCCTTAATTTCTTGGATGAAACACAGTTTTCAGTTTAAAAATCGAACTAGACATACAAGAGTTACGTTATGAATTATACATGTACCTATCAAAAGTCGGTTTTTCGACCATGAATCCAGATTTTGAGGGTGTATGCGAAAAACTAAGTATGCAGAAATTTTATGTTGCATCATATCTACAACACCTACCGTGTCTTAGGCCAAAAGCATTTTCAGTGTGGCACCGTGTTATAGGCTTTTTGAATAAGATATTTTTTTTTGCATATTAATAACGCGACTTTAGGAGAAAATAACGGGTTTATCAGTAATAAAAAGTAAATATAATATGAAATCTCTAATAAAATTCAATATATTTCTAAAATATATATGGTTTGTATTTTTTCTAACAGATAATTTAATTACCTTTCTAGTAACGTGTCAATATTTATGATCGATTGGTTATTGGCAAAGATATAGATGTTTTTTTAATAGATATTTTAGAGAGAAAAAATTTAAAAATCGATATCTAATCGATATATCTATAATTCTTTTCGTATATCTTATTTTCTCAATAAGTACTTTAAAACTGCATTTTCTAATCTTGACGCCCCGGTAATCGGAATAGTGCCTATTGATTTCTTGCAACTACATATATATGCTACAAAATAGTAGTGTAGTGGTATGGATACTTAAGTACTCAAGTATAACTACAACAGTACTACATCTGGCAACTATGGGTGTAAGATCAACTTTTTTCGTTTGACATGATTTTGACAGAGTTGTAGGTATTTTTGAAAAGGAATCAAAACAAACACAGAATATAAAGGGTACTTTTTAAGGACTCTCCGTATCGAGCCTACCTGGTTATTCTGCCAAGGTTTATCCTATGGAAAGTGATTTTAAAAAATTTTAATTTATGACAAAATAGCGGGAGTGGGAAGAAAATTTTCATCTTTTGTGCACACAATTTAAAATAAAATTGAACTATCAAACGCCCAAGAACTCTTCACTAACCCGCAAAAAATTTTTCAGGTGAACCAGTGTCCAGCTATGTACATATCTTGCTCACCGCAAGTTTAAGGACTTTCGCGGCATTGCACTTTTCTACCTTATCGAAGAATATTTTTGGATCAAAATGTCAGGTAATAATGTAATCTAAATTTGGTCTAAAATAAAGTACAACTTCAAAAAAAAAACTTTAGAAAAGTGTCTTTTTTTTAAACTCCCGGAGGCTCTATATAACTAACGACATCCATGGAAACAAGCCAATTAATTATAAGGAGTACAGAATTGAACCAAAAATTTCATTTATTTGCACACGCATATCCTTCTTTTAATCAAAGGGTAAGAGAGAGAGAGAGAGAGAGAGAGAGAGAGAGAGAGAGAGAGAGAGAGAGAGAGAGAGAGAGAGTTAGTTCATTAAAAACTCTATTCAATCGAGCTCACCAGACACACAGACATTTTTACTAAATCAACTTCGCACATTTATGATGTTATTCAAATGTAAATCCATGTGTAAAATTTTAAAATAGACGAAAATGTATTAAAAATTTAATTTTGTTTCAATGACATCAAAATCATAAACATATGTTTTAAAATAAAATTAAATAAAACGCAAATTCAATGCCAATAAAAATTGTGATTTATTTTGCAAAACCTTGAGAAAATTGCTCTCAAACTGGAAATTTAATAGTTTCAACGGACTGATTTCAGAGTAAGTTTTCGTGCTTAAAACAAAAATGAGCATCAAAGTCACGATTAACCCTGTAACTCGTAAGGGTGTGAAAATAGACGCGCCCCCCTCCCATACGATTATTTGCTCAACTCAACACCACCTTTCACCTCCTTAAATAGTTGCACTCTATCGCGGGACACCCTGTTTACATGGGAGTATTTTAACTTTGGTCCAGTCGAAGATAATTCGATATATGAAAAATAATAATAAATTATTATTTTAGAAACGTAAAGAAGCACTAGCTGCCAGGGCTTGTTTTAAACTGTTTTTCCCTTAAAAATCAATGAAAACGTTTGAAAGAGTTTCTTTGTGCATTTTTTTTTCGTCATACTCAAATTATCTTTACCCCGTTTATTTCCCATTTATTCCCGTCAATCTTCATCGACTAAAAATGATATTAACCCACTATTTTGTATACGCCTACAAAGTTGCTAATGCGTTATTTTAATTATGTGCATACAAAAACATCATTATTACCTATATAATTAACGACATCCATGGAAACAAGCCAATTAATTATAAGGAGTACAGAATTGAACCAAAAATTTCATTTATTTGCACACGCATCCCTCTTTTAATCAAAGGGTAAGAGAGAGAGAGAGAGAGAGAGAGAGAGAGTGTGTGTTCATTAAAAACTCTATTCGAACAAGCTCAACAAACACGCAGACATTTTTACTGATTTCGTTCACGAGCACACATTTATGCAAATGATTATCATTTTTGAACAGGAACGCAGCTTTCTGCAAACAAACCAAACAGGGGCGATTACCCCAGACACAGTCAAACTCAATGGTGGCGCAGGATGCGTCACAAAAAAGCGCGCCAAGAAAAGAATGAAAAAAACCAAGTACGAGTTATAAATTGTTGTCTGTGTAGGTCATTAAGAGACGCATCACTGGCCAGCAGCACAGTTTTGTTGTCAAGCCAAACCCTCTTTTTAATATCTTAATTCCATGATGAATGAAAAAAACACGATGCAGCGGGGTCAAAAAAAATCCCCGTTCTGTAAGCTCAAAAAAAAAACATATCGTTAGTAAATATTTGGATAAGGTACATCAACTATGAAATTTAAAAATAAAAGGACACATTCAAAAAGTATAATAATGTAGTTCATTTTGTATGAAAAAGTTATTTAAATATCTACTACTTTATACATTATTGGTGCCAATTTAAATATTATATTGGTACAATCAGTTCCGTAGCCAAGAGGGGTTCTTAGGGTACAAAATATCCCCATACGGTCCGAATTATGGCCTATATAATCAAATAAATATAAAAAATAGTCCGAAGTTATAAAATTAATCAATTCCATTATGACAAATCGAGAACATTATAAAAAAAATATTTTTTTTGTGTCTAAAAACAATTTCTTTTAAGAAAAAAAATACCAATTTAACATTGCCAATTAAAATTTTTAAAAAACCTTAAATCTATGTTAAATTTGAAAGGCATATGGATTAAAATACAGGCCTTAATCGAGATCGCAGAATTATAAAGCTTTTAGAGATGACTTTACTTGAGGTATGGTACAAATTTTCAAACTAAATCCGGCAAAAACAAAGGCAAAATCGAATTGTATGGGGGGAGGGCAAAAGTTGGAAGTCTCAAAAATGATTTAAGTTTTGCAAAATGCTCTATACAAATTTTTTAAATTAAAGTGAATTCATGGGTGCGAATTCCTCAAAGTGGAAAATTGATTTTCACAGAATGAAATTAATTTTAATTGATGATACAATTAAAGATTTCACTCATAGAAATAAAAATTTTTAAATAATATATCTGTGGATTTTTGACAAAACAATTAAAGTCGATATGAAATTCATAAACAAAGCAACTTTGTCGGCCTTTGTATTTTAGTGGAGAGTGCGCTAGACTATAAACCCAGAGGTCCCTGGTGCGAATCCGGGCTCGGGCATGGTTCTTTTCACTTTCTTTGTTCTTTTCTACATTTAAGAATTATGTAAAACTAAAAATCCACAATTAAAATTGTGGAAAATGTGGAATTAAAGGACAGGAACAACTAAGGACTGGAAATGCTTGCCGAGGTTAAGGCATAACACTAGACTTGGTTAAAAGCAGTTGAAATAGTCTTTCACGGTTTTTTCGCTTAATCAATAATTCACCTATGGTTCCAATCAATTCCTTTAAATAAATTTATCCCTTTCCTTTCAGGTCAAAGGCTAAATCTTGTTTGTATAAGGCGCATGCCTTGGTTCTTTGATCTTTTAAAAAAAAAAAATAAAAACTTTAGTCTATATGAATTTCATTTCAACTTATTGGGTTTTGTCTATGAATTTCAGATAGACTTAAGTTGTTTTGTCAAAAGTCTAAAGATATTTTTATAGACCTTGGCCCATTATCGTAATCAAAAAAAAAAAGTCAATTCTAAATTCAGTGCAAGCTTTTTAACAACATATTATATTAAAAACCTGTCAAAAATGCTTATACTAAATTGAGAATCGACTTTTATTTTGACTATGATAATGGGCCCTTATATTTAAAAATTTCCGAATATAGTTTTCAACGTTACTTTAATTTAATTGCTGGAATAAAGACAAACAAAGAAGTTAGACAAACCTTCAACACGACCAAACTTATAAAAACCCAATGAGACGTGAAATTTTTAAAGCCGTTTGAACAAAATTTTGTTTTTAAAATATCAACAAATCCGTGTGGAAAAGGGATATAAGAGATAGTATAAGATAATGAAAATCTTTAAGAATCTTTCAGAACCCAAAGTGTGGAATCTAAATTTTGGTTCGGTTCGATTCGGTTTAGTTTCCATATTATCTCAATTTGGCGGCCTCTTTAGTTAAGCTACCCAGGGGTCGCGGGTTTGAATCCTGGCCGGGAGTTTAAGTCCTTTCGAGGAAAGAAACTGCCGTGTGTAAGCCGTGAGCTCACTATTTGCAATTTTTTGTATTTGCTGAAAGCTGACGTATAAACTAAGTAACAGATGCTAATATATCAACTTACACATTTAGGGTATACACTTCACTTCGTAATTTTCCGAATTCGCAAATTTACGAAAATTTCAGTGCAATTGTTGTTCTGGTTTTCCGAAGATTGCTTAAGTTTAATCATCGATTGAGTTGATGAAAAATAATCGTCGGAAATTTACGAAGAAAAGATGTGTTCAGTGCGCACAAGCAACTGTGTTTCATGAGAAAAAAACAAACATCCTGAAAGGTCTTCTTCAAAAATATTTCATATAATTTAGATTTTTCACTTATTTTCTTCATTTTTCACAATTAAACGGCAACAACAAATGTTTCAATAAATTAACAGTTTGCACGTTGTCAGTTTGACAAATATTTTGAAAAAAAATTGAAAAGCAAGCGCTCACTTCAACTCGTCGTAAATTTGCGATTTCAGATAATTACGAAGTGGTGAAGTGTATACCCTAAATATATAATACAATTTTATTTTTTAGAGACAATGAAATATTATTAATTTAGATCATTTGACAGAAAAGTGCAAAGTTGTTAAAATAAAAATACAGTGGCTCAAAGTAATAATGGAACAAACATAAAAAATTTATCCAAATTAAAATTTTAGTCATTTTATTTGTCCAACTGTTACGTATTTGTATATTTTAAAAAGGTTTTAATGTGGTTAATAAAAAATAATGTAATATTTATGAATAAAGAGTTCATTGATTTAAGAAAATAAAAAAACCAAATGAGTAACAAAAATGAACCTCAAAGGTCTCCAAAACTGCAGTAAGTTTTGAAACTGTATTCAAAAGGCTAGCGACGGTCGTTTTTCATTTAAATTAATTAAATTTTGATTTAAATTTGTACAATTTAATTGTGTAATGGCACCGCGTGGTAAAATAACATCAGTTGAACTAAGAAAATCTATAAAAAGATTATCCGAAAATGGCAAAACAGTTCGAGAGATTGCCAAAATTGTTGATCGTGCTACAACAACTGTATTTAATATAATAAAACGTTATCGAAAAATAAGTAGATCACTATAAAGATGATTTTATATAATCCGAAATGTTCGTAATTACTTTAGACACACAACTGCATTCTTAGAGATAAAGGGGGGACGTTCAAACTATATAGAGAATTTTAACACAAAACTAAGTTTTATTAAAAGACTGGTATGAAAAAATAGATTTTTAGCCATAATTTTTGATTGGAAAGAGATATTGGGGTAATTTTTTCACATAAATTATTTTTGAGACTTGACTTTTTTGTAAAAAATATAAAAACAACATTTTGGAAAAAATAAATTTCGCGAAAAAAATCAAAGGGGGTATTGTTTGTTGTTTTCATGACAAAAACAGTAAATTAATTTTTGCGCTTAGCTGGAAGAATTTTTGCAAATAAATGCTATGTCATATGAAAGGTAGTCAGATTTAATTGATTTCATTTTTACAACAACAATAATTTTAGAGTAATTTTTTGAGTAAAAAGTCAATATTTAGGACCTTTTTTGGCATACTCATAAAACATATATACATTGACTTAACGGTACAGTTCAACCTATTTTTGTGAAGTGATTTTATTGAACTTTTGAACAAAATAAATTTGAATGAAATATATTAAAGGACAGCGGAGATATTTGCATCGAAAGACCAAACTTTGATTTTCATGTCGTTTTTTTCTCATTCTTAGGTAACGATGTTTTATGAAAAAGTCGTTGTACTGAAAATTTCTCCAATTTTGAAGATATGTGAGTGTTTTTGATGTCAAAATAACAAAAAAATTTTAAAATTAAATATACAAAAATCTCCGATGAGACGGACTTCGAAAGTAAGCCGAGGCCTAGTAAGAGGAATATATTTAATAACGCTGACGAAAAGTGGATGCTTAGACAAATTAAGCGAAAGCCAAATATGAGCGCTCCAAAATTAGCTGCTGAGGCTGAGAAATATCTGGGAAAAAAGGCTGATCCAGAAACTCTGCGGATCATTCTGCGAAAGCACCAGTTTCATGGTAGGACTGCTAGGAGGAAGCCTTTCATAAGCCAGACGAATAAAAAAAAACGCATAGTATTTGCCAAAACACACAGTGATAAGAATTTTTCATATTGGGAGCAAGTTCTCTTCACAGACGAGAGCAAATTTAAAGTTGTCCGGTCAGATGGTCGATCCCATGTGTGGAGAAAGGCGAATGCTGAGCTTGAGGAAAAGAATCTGCGGCCGACAATAAAGCATGGTATGGGTTCAGTGATGGTGTGGGGTGCCATGTCCGCTGCAGGTCCTGGAAAACTTCACATCATCGATGGTATTATGGACCAACACGTATACCTTAATATATTAAAGACAAATTTGAAGGAAAGTGTGCGAAAGTTGGGTATAGAGAGTTTCATTTTACCAGGACAACGATCCCAAGCATAAGGCCTATACTGTCAGAAGTCGGCTTCTACATAATTGCCCACATGTTTTGGAAATGTTAATGTTAATGTTGTGTGGTGGAGATGCGTACTGCGACCTAAATGAGATCTATTGTACCTCCTGCTCAAAGCTCCGCTGGGTTTGCGGATTACAGAATTTCATCCAGCCCTATTTCTCTAATGAATTTGAGAATATTCTTAGGTTCAAGGGATGAAACCTGCTCTAGACTCAGCTCATAATTCCCCAGTGCTAGTTTACGTCTGCGAGCCACGGCGTCGCAGTTTGTAAGTAGGTGTATTGGAATCTCCTCTGCTTCTTCACAGAAACGGCAGTTACTATCGGTCTCTATGCCCAATTTCATCAGGTGGTATTTGAGTTTACAGTGTCCTGTAAGGAACCCCGTTAGAATCCTAAGATTCGGTTTGCCTAAGCTTACGCACAATTTTGCTCTCCGAGTGTTAAAATCTCTGAGGAGCAATTTGGATTGTCTTAGCTTTGGGAGGCTTTTCCAAAGGTTTGAACGTTTATGCCTCTCCTTCCTTCTTAGTTCTTCTTTTATAGAATGTGTGCCCAATCCGCAGAATGGTTCTGGTCCTATAAATTTTGTGGCTGCACCCTGTCGCGCTAGACCATCGGCTTCTTCGTTACCCTGTATTCCTTTGTGTCCTGGGACCCAAAGTATAGTAACAGTGTTATTCTTGCCTAGTTCGTTGAGTTTTGTTAGGCATTCCCATGTTATTCTCGATGATATCTCATAGGAAACTAATGCTTTGATTGCTGCTTGGCTGTCTGACATCACAACTATATCCTGACCTTTGTATTTACGGTCCAGATTGAATTGTGCACACAGCTGTATTGCTAGGATTTCCGCTTGGAAGATACTGGGTGTTGTCCCCATAGGTTCGAAGTGCTTGGTTCTTGGCTCGTACACCCCTGCGCCTATACCTTCCAATGTCTTGGACCCATCTGTATACCATGCTATACTGTGTGGTTTCTTGACTTGCGATATCATCTCGCTGTCCCACTCTTTCTTGGTACTAAGCTTAATTTCGAAGTGTTTTTCGAAGTTATACCTTTTTACTATATCGCATGTATCGCATATCACATGTTTTGGAAACTCCACCTCAATCACCAGATCTCAATCCCATTGAGCACGCATGGAGTTACCTGGAGGAAAAGTTAAAAAAATGCACTATTTCTACACGTGAGCAATTTAAAGCAGCACTTATTGAAGAGTGGGAAAATATGGAGCCGTCCTACCGCCAAAAACTGGTACAAATACAAAAATACAAATGCAAAAATAATTTAGTATTGTGTTCCATTATTTTTTTGAGGTTCATTTTTGTTACTAATTTTGTTTTTTTATTTTCTTAAATCAATGAACTTTTTATTCATAATTATTATAATTATTTTTTATTAACCACATTAAAACCTTTTTAAAATAAACAAATACTTAACAGTTGTACCAATAAAATAGCTATAATTTTCATTTGAATGAATTTTTTATGTTTGTTCCATTACTACTTTGAGCCACTGTATATGACCTATTTCTGAAAAAAGTAAAAAAGGGTGCCCGTTACAGTATCCCATTCCACGAAATTGTGGATCGTCTATTTTTTACAAACAAAATTAGTGCAAAATGAAAGTAAATGATTGCTTATAAAAGTACATTACTCTTATCACTTTCACTTCACTTTCATTTCACTTCGTCATTTTCAATGGTCAGTTCTTGTCTATCAAATTGAAAATAACAACATGTTGACATTTTTGCTAGCTTTGGAAATCTTGGGAAATTAAAAACAATTAAATTATTAAATGGAGCTATGCAGAAAATTTTCTAGAGTTTTATTAAGGTGATATTTCTGGTGATAAACTTTTGTGTCGTCATAAAAATGGCATAGTGAAAACCAAGCATAAGAGATGTTGCAGATTGAGCCACTGTTATAATTTTAAGAAATTAATGAATGAATGTAAGCTTTAAAGACACGATAGTTTTTAAATGTTTCGGGCGATTGTTTTTTAAGGCATGTCGTCCCTGCACTGTGTTTGCGACATAATTGGTGATGATGTTCATCAATAAAGTTTAGCAATATCTCCATTTGCTTAGGTGTCGCTGCTTGCCAACAGGGGAGAATTCCAGCATTTAGGTGGAATTTAGACTCAATGGTGGAGTGGGGGAGTAAGTTAATTTTTGGGGGAGCTGTTCCCCCAACTTTACCCAGTTGGCAACTTTAATTTCTTTTGCTTTCCTTCTATGACATTAGTTTTGAGTGATTTAATCAGCTAATGTACGATCTAAAGAGGGAAATAAGGAATTTTAAGAAGATCAAAAATGTTTAATAAGAAAGCGAAAATCAAGCATCACGGCCGTCCCACTGAAGCTTTTCACCTTGAATTAACACCGTATGTTCGTGTGGTGCTCCAGATGGTTTTTGTTTATGTTAGATCTCTCTAGGTGGCGATGGGGTCAAAAAGTCTTATTTAACCCAAATTCACACCATATTTTGTTTAAATAAAAATAAGTCTTTGACCAAATTTTGACCTGGTAGATGGCGCTGGGGTGGAGATATTTACTATTTATATATACATAAAATCATTGGTACGCACGCTTGTGATCGCATAACTTTTTAATTACTTTACTGATAGAGGTCATGAGACACAACATGACATATAAAACTTTTCCCATATTTGGAAGACAGGAAGGTGCAGAACAACGTCTGCCAGATCATCTAGTTTTGTTTTATTTTAGTTGACAAAAAATATTAATAAGCATTTAAGCCAATTATAGCTTATTTAATAACACTGGTTTGTTTAAATCAAGAATATATTAGTCTTTATTTCCTTATAAAACCAGCTGTTTTTTGTTACGCTGAGCACAAAAAAAAGGAGTAGATACAGATTAATATGGAGTAATTATTGAAACTTTCGCAACACAAACGCGTTAAGAGAAAACGATCAAGCAATGCGTGGGATCGGGGATGATTTTTTAAAAAATGTTACGCTTTCTTATAGTACATGAAATTGTTTTTTAAGGATTGAACTCCAAAATATGCTACTTAATGGTTTTCATATCGCATAATTTACTAACGTTTTGTAAGAAATTCTTATATCGATCCATTTCACTTTTTCATGATCATTTTTACTATCTTATGTGTATAATACAAATTAATAAGAATTTATACTGTTTATTATCACAATATTAAAACCAAAGCAATTTTCTCACCTACACAATCTTAACAGCCTTATTGACTGAGTGTTTTTGTCACAAGAGTTTCACAAGTGCCATGGTAATATTGATTTGTATGCAATAAATAGAGTTCTTCTAAATATTAATTCGCAGTTGCTATAAAATAAAAAGGAAATTTATGTGGCAAATTTACATTCAGAAGATCAGAAAGCCTGCAGAAAATTCGGTTATTTCCCTCTCTTGTACGATCACACAAAGTGATTACAAGAATTAAGTTTTTTTTTTATTTAATTTATTAAAAAAATCTCTTTAAAACGCAGTGCGCTTAAAAATATTTTCGAAAAGTTGAATTTGTAAAGGTTTTATAAAAAAGCCGACAACATATTAGAAATGTATTGGGATGCTTAAAAAAAAAGTAAAAAATTTTAAAACATGTTTATACTTAAACTGTAAAAAGTATGTATTCTAGTCGTTTCTTATAATCTATTTTGTGTTTTTTAAAAAACGTTTTGTCAAATTATTAATCGATATTTGCATATGGCCTAAAAAATGTTACTGATAAAAATATTTACTGAATAAAGACTGTTTTGAAGAACATAAATTTTTTTGGGGGAGAATTGATTGCAAAATGCGGAATTTGATCGCCAGAATACTTGTCGAAAGTTCAACTCAAAAGTAGATTGAAAACTAATGAAGGATAACATCTATTTATATGTAAACGCATGGTTAGTTGTTATGTCTTGTATTGTCCCTGAGCCCAACCCATATTATGGTGTGTAAATTTTTCTCCCTTTTGGTTTTTTTTTTGACCACTTTTATCGATATCTTTGAGATATTTCAATGATATTTGGGTTGGTTCTTAAAATGATCTATTGCGGAGAAAGTGTGAAAAAGCTGTAGTTGCTGAACTCTATTGTTATTGCATGATGGAATTGGGGAATTGAAACGAGTTGGCAGCCCTGCCTATAATATATTTTCAAAATATTCAGCCCTATCATGAATAATTTTTCTCGCGGAATCGTAAAAGGGAACTTTAATTTTTATGATAAAGCTCAAGAACATATTGGAAATTTTTAATGCAAAATTGGTGGTCAAATGCAAATGAAATTAAAAATTTCCAATGTTTTTGAGCTTTATCTTAAAAATGGAAACTCCCTTTTCCGATTCCGCGTGAAAAATTATTTATGATAAGGTTGATTATCATCAAAATAATTAATTAAATGTTGTTACATTTTAGCTTAAATTTTCATGTTTGAAGCAACCTAATCTAAAGCAAATTAAACTACACAGTAAATAGTACTTTTGGCAACGAATAAATGTTTTCCAGTGACTTTCAAACTTTAGTAAGCTCAACGATGGCGATGAACATATATGAAGCAAACTAAAAATGATAGTCGTTTTACCCCTTTTTCACACGGCAATTTTTCTTGCCAGCAAGTCGAAAATACAAAGGAAAGAAGAGCACAGCATCAAAGAAAGAACAGCACAGAAGATAAACTTGCCAGTACAGACTTGCCTGGACCGCAGACTTGCCGGCAAGAAAATTTTCCGTGTGGAAAATGGGTATTTTAAAAGTTACGTGATGAATTACGTGACTAAGCCAGTAGACAATAGCAGCGCTTTAAGTAGGCCATCATATGGATTTTTCAACCCTTTCGCACTCATACCCAAACCCCAAAACTTTTTTATATGAAACGAGAACGTTTTCTAAGCCCTCCTCTGTCGCGACTCTGAAAAGGCCTTCTATAAGCCCTCTTTGAGAATGCAAGTTAGAAAGAAAAGCAATATAAATATCAACTTGAATTAAAAAACTATTAAAAATTTCCTGATTTGAACTCACGTCACCTCATGTGCCGGTCCGATAACCCTCATTCACTCGTGTTTTTTTTTATTTTTTTAAAATCAACATTTTTTTACAAATTTTTCTGTTCATTCAAAAATTTTTAAACATTTTTTATGTAAAGCTTCTTCATACAAATATATAAGAAAATACTTAGAATTTTTCCATATAGTTGAATCTGAATATAGTCTACTAATTTTTGCAAGCCCTGTTCATTGTATCCATATTGTTCGCATTTTCTAGATTGAATTTTTTTTTAAATGGATGTTTTCGAATAACCCGTCGTCAATGAACATTTACACCCGGGCTTCAATAAATTTTTCATTAATTTTTTATCTCTAATTTAAATAATAAAAAAAAAATATTTTTAAGGAACAGAATATGTTTTCTTTTTCAAATTAATATATTATTGACTTAATAAAAAACATTAAAAAAAATTATTTTGTGTAAAGTTTTTATTTTTAATATTAATTTTTTTTCTCGGTCGTGACACAACCAGTACATTGGCGGTATGACATAAAATATGTTCATTGACGGAGGGTTGAACCTTAAAACTTTTTTTACTTTTTGACTTCTGATTCTTTGTAAATGTCAGTTACTAAAACGTTCACTATTTCGAGATGTTCACTATTCCGGGGGTTCGTTATATCTAGATTTCACTGTAAAATTTTGCATATACATAATATGATATGTAGTGTCCCATCGAATATTCGATATCGGTTACGGCCAGTTTCGGCCCTTTTTGTCAGTTTCGGTCATATTGAGGCCGAATAGACGAAACTAGTCGAAACTTTTGGTAAAAATTTCTTTCATCAGTCATTTAATTCAAATATATATGTTTGGTTTAATAAAATATTTACAAAGCATTGTACAAAACAGAACTTATGAATTCGTCTATAATTTGATTTATCGTGTTAGCGCAAAACATTTTGATTAATTTTATGCTTTCGATACTGTCATTTTCGATTTTATCATCTCTATTGTAATTAATATTAAAAATTTCTACTGAAGCCAAAAAATGATAAGTAAAGTTCCAAACTAGGGCATCCAATCCCGCAATTTTCTTAGTCCCGACAGTCCCTGGATTGCAAGGCCTAAAATACCGGGATTTTTGGGATCCCGGGATTGCCTCTACAAAAAACAAATTCTAAAATATTCCTATAAAAAATTCAATGATACTACCTCAGAAAAAAGTATGTGTTTTTAAAAAATTTTCAAATAAAAACCTTTCTAAAACTGTCTGTACAAAATAAAACAATATTTCTTACCAATAGTCATTTTAATGTCAACTCTAACAGCAAAGTAACTCAGTATTTTTGATATTTCTATGTGTTTCTTGTAAGTTTTTGATTTCGAACAAAATTTGAAGCTCGATAAAGAAGCGGTACAAAATATCACAAAATTCTTACTTAGATATACAGTGAAACCTCTCTTGCGCGGACACTCACCGTCAGCCCATTTTTGTCCGTCCAATAGAGGTGTGCGCTTAATAGAGAGGCTGAGTTTTATATTTTCAAATTTTGTTATAAATTAATAAGCAAATGTTAAAGGAAATTTTTTTCAATGCAAAGTGCATTTATTGTATTTATGTATTTAACAAAATCGCGCATTATACTATATTCTTTTAACGCATACGTGTTTAAAATAACAAAAAATCAGTTCATATCATGAAAAATAGTATGTAATTGACAAACATTTTACATGTGCAATTCATGACTTTTTTTTGTTTTTCTTTAAAAAAAACGATTTTGCATATGAGTTCGCCATCTCGTATGTCTGTTCACTGCAACGTTCTATAGCTCAGCGAAGCGATAGCAAGGCAAATTAAAAAAAAAAAACAAGCGAGGCGCTTTGTGAGGGAAATCCCCAATTTCATTTCTGTGTGTTTACACACATTTTGCCAGTTACTTTTCTCGCTCGTGTCCGCTTGAGAGAGGTTCGCGTCCGTTCAACAGACGTATGTGCAGGGTTGCCAGTTTGGTAATTAATTACCAAATTTGGTAGAAAATTTTTGACTTGGTAATTTGGTAATTTTTTTATAGTTTTGGTAATTTTTTTCTTTAGTTTTTCGAAAAAAATTCAAAATAATCAGTTTGCAAGATTTATTTAAAAAATTGTATTTAATATTACATTAAACATATTTTAGTGCAGCATAACCTTTATGTTTTGTATTGAACATTTTTTTAAGTTTTCCGAACGCATCATCTGAAAATATTGTGAATCATGTTAAAAGAAAATGTTAAAATATTTCAATTTTGAAATTTAACGTTCACAAAGAAGTCTCTTATAAAAACGAAGCTACGAAATAAGTTGGGTTTTAATACAATAAATAGCATAATGATTTCAAAGGAACTCTACGAAATGAGAGACAAGCCTCCAGAAGAAGTGATCACCAGAAGAAGATTTTTATAGGCAAAAATGTAAAAAGTTGTTTTTTCAAACAGAATAATATCTTTAAATTGCATCAGTCGATTTCGATCGTATTTGACAGCTTTGATTAGGAAATATTCAGCCCTATCATGCTTAATTTTTCACGCGGAATTGGAAAAAGGAGTTTTAATTTTTAAGATAAAGCTCTAGAACATTTTGGACATTTTCATATTCATATTATTCATAATAGGGCTGATTAGGTCTAACCATTTTTGTAAACAAATTCTTTTTCATCTTTTGTTTAAAAGATAATTGCCTTGAAAATCATAAATTTTAAAACTTTTCCAGAATAAACATATTTGCTACCGTGAATTGTCTGAATCATTGTCTTTGAAGTTTAAGCATTCATTTGACCTTTGCAGATATTGTGGATAATTCCATATATATTTTCAAATAACGAAAATTGATTACATGAAAAATTTATAGAAAAAATTTCTAAAGTAACATACTGAAAAATTAGGGTTTTCCAGACGCTTAAAATTGATTTGAATAAATTTAATATAATTTTCGTTTCTTTCACAATATGTTTTTCTAAAACGTATAAAGATATCAGCAAAATACTTTGCAGTAGTTTACGCTTAGGAGCAGTTTTTGGAAAAATAATTGTATATCATATTTTTCATAACTCCTTAACTTGAGGTGATGGTGAAAAAGTTTCTTTATATTTAAAATCTGTGCCCTTAGTTAGAATTGATATCCTATACAACAAACGAACTGTGTAGTTTCTGACTGTTAGTAATTAAAAAATGATTAAAATTTAAACTTGAGGAAACCGATAATTTTTTAAAGCATTAAATGCCATATCTTTGTATTTATTCAATTACTTTCTTTAAATCAATATTCATTGCCAATAAATGCGGTATATTTTTTAGTTCCTACTTATTTCAAATAAAAAAAGATAAGGATCTCATTTTTATACCATTAATTTATAATTTTTTGTTTTGTTTTTGACAAAAAAACTACGTTTACCTGAATTTACTACTTATTTATGATTTTTATATTAATATAATAAAAAAATTTTAAACAAGAAAAAAGTTGTAGTTTTTCTATATATGTTTTATTTTTAATTCAATTTAATTCAATTATATTTAATTCAAATAAAAAAGATATGCGTCTCATTTTTATAAGTATATGAGTTTATGCATTTTTCTTATGTTGTGATTTTTAGTTATTAAAAATAAGAAATTTTAAACAAGAAAAATGTAATACTTAATAATATTAACTAAATTTATTTTACTACTATTTCTGTTTATTAATTTTAAGTATTTTAAATATTGAATAAATGTTTTTTATTAACACAAATTATAATTTTATTGATTTTCTTACTTTAAAAAATGTTTGTTTATAATTAATTTTGGTAACTTTTTGATTAAATTTTGGTAACTTAATTTTTTTACAAGTGGCAACCCTGCGTATGTGTCCGCTTGAGAGAGGTTCGCGTCGTTCCAACAGAGGTTTGCGTAGGTTCAACAGACGTTTGTGTCCGCTTGAGGGAGTTTCGCGTCCGCCTAACAAAGGTTTTTCGCCCAATTAGACGAAAATATACTGTCCGCGTCCGCTCAAGAGAGGGTCCACTTAAGAGAGGTTAATTTGTTCGAAAAAGCGGACGAAAAACTTGGTCGTGCAAGAACTGTCCGCTCAAGAGAAGTGTCCGCTTAAACTATTCAATTTTTTTTCAATTTTAAGAACATGTACAAAGAATTCAATGATGCTATTAAAGAAAACCCTAAATGTTTCATTTCATTTGATTTTAAAAATTTTTTAAATAAAACCTTTTAATAATACTAAAATAAAAAAAATTTTAACTAGCTGTATGTAAATATGACGTGAAAAATATAAATATACAAACTTTTGTTGAAAATTTGTATTAGTAGAATTTTTAGAATTTAGTTTTAAATACTCCGTGTTAATGTAGTACGTTAATTTTCAAGTGTAAGAATTGTGACATTTGTTTTTCAGATTTTGTAAATTTATGTAAAAATTTTTGTATTTTAAATATTTTTATTGTGTTTCTTATTTCATAAGTTTTCCTGATGATGAATTGCAGAGTCAATTCGAAATATCGAAAATAAAAATCAACAACAAAATTAAATACAAAATAAAATAATTTTCAAAAGATCGCTTAAACTTTCAACATTTATAAACTTTTCTTAAACTAACTGTACAAAATATTATAAAATACTAACTTAGCAAAACTAAAATGTGACCTTAAAAAATTAAAAAAAAAATTCCATAAAAAATATCCATACAATATAAAATATCACAAAATTCCTACTTAGAAATACTAAAATTAATAAACTATTTCATTTTTTTTTTCAATAATTTTATTAACCTTCTGAATGATCTCATTAAATTATTTTTTTTAAAGAATTGATCCTTGTTTTTCAGAAATATACAATAAATACTATCCAAACATTTAATCGAAACTATGTTGTTCAGTATTTTAAAATCGTCTGCAATGATTGGTGTTGTAAAACCAGGCATATTAACTTCATATTACGTCTTCCAAAAAATTCGTTTTCTAAGGTTTGTCAAAACCGCGATTGTGTTTTTCAAATCCCGAAATCCCGGGATTGCCGAAGCGTCCCAAAATTGGATGCCCTATTCCAAACGAATTTTGTGTGTGTGGAATAAAGGAAAAGTATTTCTATTTTTATAATACTAAGCCTTAAAAACAACAAAAATACTTTGTTTTGTAGTTCTATAAAAATGTAGATTTGGAGTGTGTACGGAAGATGCAATACTTTTGTAATAAAAAATATAAAATATATAAATATAAATATAAAAAATTATCTCATTTATTATTATAGTAAACTTCAATTAATTATTATAAACTTCAATATTCAAACACTATTTTTTTATATTAATTTTTTTCTTAAGTGTATGAAAGTAGTTTTGTTTCCTTTTAATAAAAAAAGTTATTAGTAAAAGCTTAAATTTTCATATTAATAACCAGTTTCATAATAACGGTTTCGGCCGAATATTATAATATGACCGAATATTATAAAATGACCAAATATTCGGATTCGACCAAAATTCCGGTTTTGTTCAGACACTATGGTATGTAATTTGTTAGAATTCGGAGACCTGGGTTCGAGACCCAGCTTGTTTTTAAATTTAAATTTTTTTTTTTGTTTTTTATCAAATTTTTTTCATATAACCTCAGAACCTTCAAAAGGTAGGCCTTACAGAACCACTCATAAATACAGCAATCATTAAAGGTATATTGACGCCAATGACAGCACTACTAGCATGCCTTCTTTTGCGTAGAACTAGCTGAATTGCCCACTGGGACGAGCGTGCTACCAATACATTTTTGTAATCGAAACAAAAATTACTAACATTCTTACATGCACAACGAACGATCGATCTCTGCTTCTTTTTCACTGCAGCAAAGTGTGGCTCCTTGCTAATAGGACTGCAGAAATATTAATATTTTCTCGTTATTCCAACATCAATCTCATCAGCAAAAACCGAAAGCCGAAGACAAAGTTATAAACAGAGGTGGATCTGACTCAAATATAATTAAGGGCCGTCTTTCGACGACATGCTTTTCTAAAGTTATTAATTTTATAAATTAAATAGATTTGTGCTTTTAAAACCATGACACAAGAGTTTCTAAAAAATGGTCACGCAAAAAAAATTGTATACACATACATATACCTATGCATTCACGTAACATTCTCAGTACTTAAAAATGTCTCGCACCCAAGTCACCTTTCGCGCAATGCGTCCCTGGCAGAGTGCAGTTAGCTAGTTAACCATCCACCTTTTACGTTATTCCGGTTACAGCAAAAAAAGGCCTCGCTCTACATGTTTGTTTGTCTCAAGCCCAAGCCTATGCTAAGCAAATTTGAATGAAGGAAATTTTGTAATGGTTTTTGTTTTCTTTATTTTGTGCTGCAGGCAGGCAGGCAGGCACATTTACACGTTAACAGTTTTGTACTCCTGCTAGTGACGAATCAACAAAATAGGCCTATTTTCGAGGAAGCGCCAGAAATTTTCACATCCCCAGCAAGAGAGAGAGCAACAGCAACAATTACAAACAACAAGCACAAAAATAGTAGATTACAAAACATGAGCGCCCAGCAGGCAAAACATAGCATGTTCGTACAATGATGCTGTCTTAATAAGAGGGGCGTGGCAGCATAACAACCAGCTATAGTAGTGATGGTCAAAAGGCTATACAGCTAGCAGCACGAGGGTGTTTTTCAATTAGGTAATTTTAAAAAATTCAGCGCGAGACAAGTCGCAGGAATGAAAGTTGAAAAAATCTTGAAAGCCACGTGTTGAGGGAGATAGCAAATAGTGTGAATTCCTAACTTTTACACATAAAATCAATCCTTTTTTTGTAATTTACTGATGAGATGGATGAGCAGCAGCTTGATGATAGATGGATGGATGGATTGATGGACGACGATATGGGTGGTGTTGCCTTTAATTTGCTGATGGCGTCTGTCCATTCATTCATCCGTCCATCCTTGCTTGTGTGTAGGTATATATTAGGTCCGTCCAATCGGCACTTCGTGGTTGGTCCGTACGGTCCAGCGTTGTGTTCTGACCCGGTCTGCGTTCGCTTCGAACAGCCAACACGACATTCGAATTATTTGGTTGCTAGCAGGAGCTCAGCAAAAATAGCTGGCTATCGCATGCAGTCTGGTATTTGATTGGTATGAACACAATGTTGATGTTGACAACAAAGACAACAGTAACAACAACAGCAACAACAAAAACACCACAAAAGCAACAGCAAAAACTCAAGTGTCTACTACATTTACAACAATAATGCCGACGTTAGGTTGATTCGTCGCTGTCACACTTTGTTCGCATTCCACATTTGTTGTTGTTGACTGTTTTTTTTTATATCTTTTGTTGCTGCCCGTCGAGAATACTTACTTGTTGCCTGCACTTTGCGCTGCCGCCAGTGCCGTAGACAAGCTTTAATTTTGGGGGTTTTATACTATATCGTCGTTACAAAAGTGAACTTGCGAATATGAAAAATTAAATTTTTCATTTCTAATAAAAATTTTATGGAAAATTAAAAATAAAATTTTTCAGATTCGCAAGTTCAGTTTTGTAACGACGATATCTCTGATCAAGAATGTCACGATGGGACCGTAACGGTTATGATTTTTTTCCAAAAAGTTAACAAATAATCGTTATTGTTTGACCGATATTATTTCGGTCAAATATAAAATTTGACTTTAATTTTTTTGATCAAAAATAAAAGTTAAAATTTGACTTCTACTTTTTTGATCAAAAATATAAGTTAAAATGTAACTTTTATTTTTTCGGTCGAAAATATAAGTCAAAATTTGACTTTTATTTTTATGATCACAAATAAAAGTTAAAATTTGACTTTTATTTTTCGATCAAATATAACTGTTAAGACTGGACTTTTATTTTTTCGATCAAAAATAACAGTTAAAATTTTACTTATTTTTTCGATCAATAATAACAGTAAAAATTTTACTTTTATTTTTCGATATAAAAAGAAATCAATATGCAGCTCAATGACTGTTCTATTAAAATAAGTAATAATTTTTATTTTTGATCTTTACCAATACAAATGTAATTTTATTATTTTTTTTAATTAATAATTAATTTATAAATATTAATTAATTAATTATAATTATGTATGTAATTAAATTTATTATATAATTTTATAATTATTTTTCATCGTTGCACATCGTTATTTAAATGACTTCGCTTATTTTTTTATTATTGCGCATTGTCTTTTCACTCATTTCGCAAACGACTGAGACAGAGGCATATGATATAAAAATTAAAATATGACTTTTACTTTTGATCGAAAAATTAAAAGTCAAATTTTAACTTTGCATCACATTGCTATATTTAAGTATCGAATAGACTTACTCTTTCCATTTGACTTTTTGAATAGAAATTTCGGAAATATCTGTTATTTTCGGTCCCTGATCTCACGTCAAAATTTATAAATTTAAAATTGTAGCTGGGGCTTTCCATAGTGACTGGTGGGACAGTTTACTCTAGAATCCCTAATGTTTAGACCTGTAACTTTGTATTTTGATGTAATATAATGATCAAATAAATATTTTACAATAGATTATGAACCGACTATAAAACTTTTACCGAAAAAAATAACTCATATAAATAATTTGGTGATATTTCATTGGTTAAAGGCGTGTGACGTGGGACAGTCAAAAATACCTCACCTCCGCCTTTATCTTAATCGAGATTTTATCCCAAATACTATACAAAGCCAGATGTATTTTACTATACTATGAAAAAATTAACAGAAATGACTTCTACAGAAACTAACAATTAGCACCAAGTTTAGTTTCTACAAAAAAATATAGAAAGTAGAAATTGTGACTGGTGGGACTGGTGGGAAAAAATCGTAGGACTCGTTCACAATAAACAACAACTTGTAATAGTGAAAAAAATGCTTAATATTGTTTTTTCTAAATAATTTTTACAAGTCATGTAAATTTAAATATTACACATTCCGTTAAGAATAAATTGGTTATAATCTTATCAATTTAAGAAAATAACTCATTTTCCCGTTTCCCGTGGGAAACCTAACAAATGGGGAGGCACAAAAAAAAACAATTTTTGGCCGAACAAAAAATCGATTACTCAACTAGTTATCGAGTTATCGGTTTTTTAAATTTTTTCTTGCTTAAGGATCTGTTCAAAAAAACATCTATTTACTTTATTAATGAATCTGGACAAACACCAATACTTTGAATTTTATAAGCAAATTTAAATAATATTTGACTTTTTTTTTTATTAAAAGAACCTAAAAATACCAAAAAGAACCAAATAAATGTACTTAAAACGTATTGTATTTTAAAAGCTTAAAATTTTTTTTTCAATAATATGGTTAATATAAATTTATTAATGAATAGAGAATATAATTAAGAAATTTTTATTAAAACCATTCCAGTCGGGTGGGGTGAAATTTTACCCCATCATAGGTATTTTTTCTTTTGACTCCAGAGCGCTAAATGCTAGTAGCTTTTTGTTTGAAATTTTGTTAAGTGAGAAATAATGAATGGGACTTTAATTCGTGAAATTTTGGTATCAATCGGAGCATTCATTTGTGTATTATGAATGATTTACCTGAAATTTGTGAAATTTCGTCCCATCGTTATCTGGGATTTTCAAACAGGCTTTTTTTCTTTTGACGTTCTACACCAAATGCTCTTAGCTTTTTGTTTGAAATTTTTTGAAGTAAGAGAGAATGAATGGGACTTCAATTCGTAAAATTTTTGTATCAAACGGAGTTTTTACCTGCGTATTATGAATGATTTACCTGAAGGGGGTAACATTTTTTCCACATTATTATCTCAGGTGTTCGGACAGGTAGAGACCTAAGTTTTATTTTGTTTCTATTCTAGATATCTCTTTCTAACATATGTGAATTTGAACAAAAATGGCCAGCGGGAACTATGTGCAGGCAGCAATGGGTTAAAAATATGAAGAAATGAGGTAGGTTAAGCAATTCTTAGTGGCGCCTCAAAGAAAAAAGTGCTTTGGGAACTTATAACTGGAACATCGGAAATGAAAAAATCAAAAAACTTTTATTAGTTGATAGGTTTTTAAAGGTAAACCTGTGGATTTTTAGTAGTGCTTAGAACTCAGAACACCAATTTTTGACTAAAAAGTCGCCAATTCATCTATTTATAAAAATAACTTTAAATTAAAAAAAAAACTCGACAGCGTTGCATCGCAGGTTTAAATAGTTTAAATAGAGATAGCAGAAATTAACCCTTGGTATCACAATACCAAGTGGCGACTGTAGTCTAGTGGGTAGAGTGCGTGGCCCCTAAGCTAAAGAACCGCGGTAGCCCGGGTTCAATTCCAGCTCAGACAGAAAGTTTTTTCAATTGAATTAATTTTTCTGTTCGGTCTTCACCTCTCTGCAGACAAAGGCAAGGCTCACAGAGTAAAAATTGCCATGTAAAGCTTCTTGAGAACATAAGCCGTTCGGAGTCGGCATAAAACACGTAGGTCCAGTTCTCGGTCATTTGTGATCAATAGAAGCTAGGTCAAAGTCCTTCCAAGGGATGTAATGGCCAATATATTTTTTTTATTTTTATTTTATATCACAATACCTAGCCTAACCTACATTGCAAGGGTAATGTGTGGAAAAAGTGTGCAGAGTTTGAAAAATATCGGTTTAGTAGATTTCGAGTAAAAGTGTCCACCGACTTTGAAAACAAAAGTTCTTTGGAAAAATCGAGTTAAGCATGTACTTCCCTTGCCCACCGTTTGGGAGGGACGAAGACTCAAAACACTCTATCTCTATTAGTTTTTCTCTGATTGACTTGAAATTTAAACACAAAAATCTTGATAAGTTGCACTTTCATCTGACCGTTAAAAAATACTTTACTCCCCTTGCCCTTAATGACAAAGTATTTTAGTTATTATAAAAACTTTGTAACAAATATAACCGATTTCTTAATCAAATTTGAGAATTTTGACCTATACCGCCCATTTTTTTAGACGGGCACCTCCGTGGTCAATGTCTCTATCTGTTAACAAAAAATTACGGCAATCAGGCGAGTTCTTTAGGAGTTATCAATGCACATACATTAAAAGAAAAAAGACCAATGAACTTGAGATCCTCCTCCTTTTTGTAGTTGGTTAAAAAACAGCGTCCCCTACAGCTCGATATCATATTCATCGTCATCATCACTTGTATAGCTATAATCATTCTATGTATAATTCTCATCTTCATCTTTAAAATCATTTACCCTCATTATCGAAATTGGTTTACCCTCATTATCGAAAATTGTGGTGAAGGTTCCAAATTTTGTTAAGGTAACGGTCTTATGGTTGAAATCAACGGATCTGAAGTAGTGAGGAGCCTATTTAAAATATTTTCATATGCTTTTCTCGGTAGAATTTTCGAGAAAGCTGTTCTCTAAATTTTTTTAAATCTTTGCTTCCTCTGACGAAATACCTGGCAATATATTGGCAATAATTTACAAACTTCTTCACATGGACTTAATGGCCACAAGAAACAACGATCGGTATTGTGTATAACTAACGCTTCTATCTCTTTTTTCGCCAAAAACAGGAAAAATTGACCAAATTTTTAAGATTCTACAGGAGGTCTCTCAAAAAAAAAACCGGGACATTTTCGCAAGGACGCAATTTAAAATCGAAAAGTTATTATTGTATGTTAAAATAAGCATTTTAATTGATAATATCACTCATTTCGTGCAAGACTGTCATAACTCAAAATTTTGTATTTTTCATGGGAGCTTCATGAAGTTTTGAAATTACATCACGACCATTAATTGTGAAGGTAGGCTGAAAATTGTTAAGAATATTTTAAGGCCATATTAGGTCTGTTCCGTACTAACTTCAAGTAAAGTTCGAGTAAAGTTCAATCTGTGAGAGTAACTCAATTATCTGATAAAATGTGAAAATATGCAAAAAAGTACGGAAACTACTTCAAGTTTCGAGCAGAACAGTTGCTGTTGACAATAATTTGCTAATTGACAATAAATTGAAGCAATTGGAAGAGGATTCGTGCCCGAAAAAATTTTTCATGTTAAGTTCAAGCTAGTTTCGGGTAATTGTAATAGAATAGAGAGTGGCATTTATCTTGTTCTTCTTCTATCTCGAGCTTCAAAAATGTGTAAAGAAACGCTTTCAAGCAACTTCAAGTTACTTGAATCGAGTACGGGAATAGACCTATTTTCTACCAAAAATATCATAAATTTTTCATTTTGCGTCAATAGTGAATTTTTAAGCAATATTTTTGCAAGTTTCTGTTTGAATTGTGACATTATTACTACAAAAACTAATTTTTAAAAAGTTTCATTTTGAGTTGTGACAATTTTGCTACAATATGATAACATACTTTTGAGCTAGAGAGATGTCACGTTTTGAGTTGGTACTTTATTTCTACAAAAAATATTAGGTTACTTGCTTAGATTTTTATTTAAAAAATGGTTTATGATACAATAAGTCGTTGTTGTTGTTGACAAATTATGTAGAAATTTAAAATAAATTTTGGTATAAATGGAAATGAAACGTTATTGCTGCCAATAAAGTGAAGAAATTGCTAAAAGTGAAAACGACACAAGTATCTGTAAAACCGTCAATTAAAAGCAAATCGGTCTGGAATTCACTCAAATTAAAGATATGATATCAATACATATTTTTGTATATTTAACTCAAGTTGAGTTGTGACGGTGTTGCACGAAATGAGCGATATTATCAAAATTACTATTTAATTTAGGAATTGCAGCATAAGCTTCAAATGCCAACTTATATTAGGTATTTGTATTTAATATGTAATTTTGTTAAAGCAAAAATAGAATTCATCTTCTTTTTTAAATATTCAATATAACAAAACGATAACAAAAATAAAACAAATTAGTCTTAATAAAATGGCACATTGTATATATATATTTCAGGTACTCCTTTGCACTTTGAGCAGAACACCTCACTATCACCATTTGTTTTTTCCAGGAATGAATATTTTTTTTAAGTAACTTGCTTCACACACACTTTCGCTACGACATTTCGACAAGTTTCAAAAATGAGGTGAACAGACACTTGGAAACTTTTGACTTGTTACTAAAAAAAAGCACGAATAGTTTACTAAATTGCAAACATCGGAGAAAATAATAAAAAGCAGGTTTTTGAGCCCGTTACACAGAACACAGGACTTTGTTTAAAAAAACAGGACTGTCCAGCGAAATACAGGATGGATCGGAGCGTTGTGTATAACTTTTTTATTAAATCAATGTCAATTTAAGTGATTTTTGCGGAGACTTCAGCGCATTTTAAATTTTCATAAGAATTTCCAAATTCGGATTTTGGCTGATCAACCATTTTTATCATACTTCTTATTTATTCATTTTTCAGCCTTAATAATTTTTTTATACGTGCTTTATTATCAGCAACGATTTTACGAAGATATTCGCCTTTAGCATGCCAATTTTGTGAAGAGAGTTTATAAGACAAGTGAAGAAGACACTCAAAAAACCTTATCCAGTCATGTAAGATTGATAAGAAGAAAAAAAACTGGAAATTTTCAGCTTCGCTTTCTTTTAATTTGACTTTTTTGCAAAAGTAGTTCATTTTTATAAAAATAGTTTTACTTTTCAAAATAATTTAAATCCAAAATAAATAGCAACGATTTTGAAACATGTCCGCTAATCATAAAAAAAGAAAATGTAATATAAATAAATGTAATGAAAAAATTATTTAAACTTCATGAATATGAATAATTCACCATTAAAACAGTTGATGTTTTTAATAAAAACAATAGGGGTATTCACGATGTGGTGTATATGTGATAACTTTTAACAAAATTTACAATACTTATAACTTATTGTGAAGGAACCTTCACTAAAGCAATGTATTTTTTAAAATCATGTGATCTTTTATGTTCTTTTGTTTGGAAATATTAATTTAAATCATAATTTAACTAAAGGTAATCATACAAAAATTGAAACGAAACACTAGCTCCGTTCCATTCGCTTCAAAATAATCCAGATTATTTTTTTTTACATGCAAAGCAAAAACAAAACTAATAATCCTATAACAAATAGGATTATTTTTGCTATCCATATAAAATTGTGATATAGCCTTTAAAAATTTGAAACACAGGTGCCGCACCTGTATATTTTTATGAGCTGTCATTTCATTTTTTGAATTATTTGTTTGTTTGATACAATAACTATTAGGTAGCCATGACAGCTACCTATTTTCTCACGAGCTGCGACCTTCGAATGTTAAACAAAAGAAAACAAAACAAACCGCGTGTGTCACACACATTGACCGCATTCAGTGGAGCCAACAATTGCACTTAAATTATTTATATAATTGCATAATATTAATAATTAAATTAAATCATTTACCATTTTTATGACGTTTAGAGTAAAACACATTCAGAGAAAAACATCGTTCACTAAAGTATCGCTACCATAAAAGTTCACAACAGTTTTGAACGACACACGTTCTCATGACACCTAATAGTTATTAGCTGCGTTCCTTTCGCCTTAATATAATCGCGATAACAAATTTTTTCAAAGAAACGGCAAGAAAAACGACTCGTAGGGGCACTACCGTTGTAGTCAAAATTAAATTCAAACAAGCAATAATGATGCAATAATAAAGAATAGCTTAAGCAAAACAAAAGAAACAAACAACTGAAGCGTATTCTAAGATAGGCCGCACTAGGGAAGGGAATAAGGTTTTCCTTATGAATGGATCATTAAACTCTTTTGCCCAACGTTTAATAAATCCTAAAGTACTATTTGCTCTATTTATTATTTTATTTACATGAATATTAAAGCGTAGTTTAGGATCCATTGTAACTCCTAGATCATTGAAAATATATAAGGACTCCAATCGATAACCACAAATTTTGAAGGTACATTTAATTGGTGGTTTGCGCGAGAAAGACATATGCTTGCATTTCTTCATGTTGAGGTTCATACGGTTCGTTTTGCACCAGTTATGAAGATGATCAATGTCGGCTTGCAAAAATACAGCGTCATTATAATTTTTAAAAGAAAGAAAGATTTAGACGTCGTCAGCAAACATTAAGATGCTAGAATGCATTATGACAGATGGCAAATCGTTTATAAAAAGTAGAAACAGAAGGGGCCCAAGATGACTTCCTTGAGGTACTCCTGAAGTAACAGGAAACTCATGTGATTTCTTGAGCTTAAAAATAACAGATTGTGTTCTATTGCTTAAGTAATATTCAATCCACTTTACCAACGGTATAGGAAATCCAACAAGATGTTATTTTAAGATCAATAGTTTGTGATTTACAATGTCAAAAGCTTTGCTAAAATCCGTGTAAATAACATCAGTCTGCATGCCTTTTCCAAAGTTTTCTATAGTTTTTGATGTAAATTCGAGAAGGTTAGTAACAGTAGATTTTCCAGAAAGGAATCCCTGTTGGAAAGGAGACATTAAAGATTTAACGCTATGCGATAGTCGTGATGTAACAATTGCCTCTAAAAGTTTAGGCAAAGCGCTTAATTTTGCGATGCCACGGTAGTTATCAATTAAAGACCTATTTCCGGATTTATGCAGCGGAATGATAAATGAATGCTTCCAGGCTGCAGGAAAATAGCAGGATTTTAATGATGAAGTAAATAGTAAAGAGATTGGAGTTACTAATTCTTCACAGCAGTATTTTAATATACATGATAAGACTGTTTGTGTCAATTATCGGGAAATAAATATCCCCAGGTTGAATATTAAAAGGATAACTTAAAGAATCATAGGACGATGATGAATAAGTCGTCTTGAAAAAGTCAGCAAAAAGATTGCAAATACTATTATCATTATCAGACTCAACAGAATTATACTTCATAAAAGAAGGATAGGAATCAACCTTACGTTTTGTGTTAACAAAGTTCCAGAAGGATTTAGCATCAAATTTGATGTTTAATTTTACTTTTGTTAAGTAGATATTAGAGGATTGTTTGCATAACTGTTGGTAACTGTATTTAATCGAGGTATAGCATCCAAAATCGCTATACTAATACATTATTGTATAATTTTTGTTATGCCATCTAAATCGAAAATTTGACTATGCAAATAAAAGCACAGGTCTAGTTTTTGAGTTATAGGATCATTAGGATGTTTTAATTTCCAGGTCTCTGAAGACATTTTTAACCTACAGAGCAAAACGTTTCTTTGAGTGAAATCTTTATAAGTTTCGAAAATGTAAGTATTCTGTGAAAAATAAAGAGTTGCTAGCAAAAACCAAGTTGGTAATTTTCAGAATAACATAACACTTTGATAAAAAGGTGTCACAGCTACTCCAATTGACCCTTTTACGTTTAACAAAAAAAAAAAAAAAACAAACAAAAAGTCTACTTTCATGTTGGTGTGCTACTGCGTATTATTATTTAGTGAGTAGTTGTTGTTTTTTTTAAATAAACATTTGTTGTAGTCTCTTATTACATATGTATGTATATTGGAAAGTAACTTTCTGTGCTCGTCTGCCAGCCTGGGAGAATTTCATTGTTGTCACACACAGTGCGATTCCTGTACAACCAATAAATAAACGAACACCAAAAAACACAACAAAGCTAGTGTCGATGTTGCTGTTGCTAGGTGCGCATTTGCTGCTGAAGTAATGTGAGAAAAAGTATCACCAGTATAGAAACATTATCAATATGTACTATAACTCGTTATTCTTCAGTTTGTTTAAACTAAGCTTATCAAAGATGAAATGGAGGGGGGGAAAATTAGGCGATATCTTTTGACTAACCAAACTTATTATGGATTTTTTTAAGGAGCGAAAAGTTTTCGGTGAAACCAAGTTTAATTTTTAAAACTTTAAAGGAAAAAAATTAATAGGGGTATTCACAATGTGGTGAATGTATTTAGTCTTGTAATCTGTATTTGTGGTAAATATGGTTTCTGTGGTTAATTACAAAAACAAAATGTAAGCAACTAAAAAATACCATGCTTACCACAAACACCGGAAATCGTTGTATTTATGATGTATCTGTGGTTATTGCTTGCCAAGCACATAATTCACAATCAAAAACAATAAAGTAGATATTTTAGTGCGTGCTGTAAGTAGAATTATTGATAAAAATGCGTTTATTTTCTAAATTTACTTCTTTTTTTAACAATTTCATAGGATGGGTTGCACATGAACAATAGTAAAAGAAACCGAATAAGTTATTTCATCAATTTAATTTAGTGATACACTTACTTAAATTTATTATTGTTTAATGAGTTGAATATAAAAGTACCACTTTGTATGGCTCTAATTGCAGTTTCATCATCTTCTACGATTTTATTTAAACGTTTTTGCTAATTTTGTTAAGCGAAATCAGCCGACTGTAAATAATTTATAAAAAGTACGTTCACAATATTATTCAAAGTGTTGTAGATTTTTAAAATATTTACCACAAATACACCACATTGTGAGTACCCCTTATAAGTTAGGGACAGTGGAGATGGATATTTACTATGGAAATACTATCCTATGATTCTGCTTTCATTCGCTCTTTAAAAATATCAACATTTTATTTTTTCTTGCACAGAAAAAACATTTATATTTAATTAAAACACTTATGAAAACACTCATATTAAATTTTTTTCGCGTATAAACTTATTTTTTAAGTTTTATTTTTTTAAGTCAAAGAACAACACTTGTTTAAGTGTTTTTTTTTAAGGTTAAAAAAAATATGTACTTTTTTGTAAGTTTTATTTTTTAATCACATAAAATGCCTACTTATGTTTAAGTTTAATTTTTAGCTCACAGAGTTAACTTATTTTTTGAAAAAAAACTTTTTTCTGATACTGAAAATCGGTTTTATTTCTAAGCGAAAAATAAAACTTAAAAATAAATGGGCATTATTTTGGGATTTAAAAAAAATAAATTTAAAATTAAAGTTTAAATAAATAAATTTCCATATGAATTAGAACAAACCCTCTATCTATCGCTGAAATTTTCTTTTTACATTTTGAAGGCGATACATTTTATAAGCAAAGTTTTGTTTGAGTTCGATCGAACATGACACAAATCACGCAACTATACACTCATATTTGAAAAAAAAAATTAGGACATTTTTGTCAATTTTGAGTGAAAAGTATGGTGCGAACCAGTACCAAATACCTTGTTGTAAGGTCTCAATATTTCGTTCAGCACTATTTGGTGTTGTTTTGAAGTGAACAGCTGTTTCAATTTTAATCGCTGTCAAATTTTCACGCGTGTAAAATATTAAATTTTTCGAATACACTACCCTTTCTTTACACAGTCTTTTTTTGCACGATTTTGAAATAACACGGTTTATCAACAAAATTTTTTACACAAATTTTTCGGTTCATTCGATTCGCGTCGACAACACCGAGGTCGTGAAGTGCGACTAGCCAAAGGTAATTTTGTTTGTGGTCCATCCGCTGATGCGACTGACACAATTAAAGTACAGTTTTTAAATAGAATTAAAAAGATTCGTAATTGGTGATGGCGTTTTAAATCTTACGATTTGGCCAAATAATTTCCTCTTCACTGAGAATTCTTCTTGAGCTAGATAAGCCTAGTTTTCGGAGTAACTTAAATTAAATAAAAAAAAATCGGTTTTGTGCGATTTAAAAAATTTTAGTCACCAACAATTTTCATGCTGTATTCAAATATGATCGGTTTATGTCCACGTGTGTGTTTTTTTTTTTATTAAAATTGTGTAATAAAGACTAAATCCTTCCGCTTATCACAAAAAAAATGCAAATTCTGCCAACTGCACAGCGCTGCGATGCACTCTACTGATGCCAATATTGATTTATTCGTACACCCATTTCTCGGCAGCTGGAGTCCAGCCGGTGAGCTCCTTTTCAGTAAACCACAAACCGATTTCCTTATTGGCAGACTCGACGGCATCGGAGCCGTGGATGATGTTGCGGCCGACCTGGATGCAGTAGTCACCACGAATGGTGCCTGGCTTAGAATCAGCTGGGTTTGTTTCGCCCAACATCACGCGTCCAGTCTTCACAACGTTCAAGCCTTCCCACACCATTGGAACTACTGGGCCGGAGTTCATGTAGTTCACTAGACCAGGGAAGAATGGACGAGCCGATAAATCAGCGTAGTGCTTCTCCAACAGCTCCTTGGATGCCCAGGTAAGCTTCATTGCGACGAGCTTGAATCCCTTCTCTTCAAAGCGCTGGATGATTTTACCAACGAGTCCACGTTGGACGCCATCGGGCTTAATCATGATGAAGGTACGTTCCTGATTTCCGGCCATTGTAAACGACAACTTTGTGAAGAATGATTCGATTTTAGCCGATGCCAACAAAATGTGCGAACTGACTTGAAAAAAGTTTACAAGTTTCGGGGAACACCAGATTGCTATGGACTTTTTTTACGTTGTACTCTTAATTCTTTTTTATTTGAGTTTTTTTTTAATAAAAATTAATTGTTTTTGTTTAATATAATGGTATATTATATTGAAATCATTACTTTTTGCATGGTTTTGTGGGAACAAATTTAAAAGTTTTTCAACTTATCCAATTTTTCAAAGTTTTGGAACACATCCCAAAATTTATCATGTGTCGTTTGTATATTTTTAAACCGAGTTTCAAGACATTCGTTTGGAAACGAGTGATTGATATGTTACATTCGTTGCGAACAAATCAAACATCACAGTTCAGCCTAGCATCGTCGGTCAACCAAATCCAAATCAATCGGAAACCGAATCGAATGAATAAATGATTCGGAAAATATGAATGCACCATAAATACCTGACTCGAATTTAATGTGCACAACATAACATTCGGTGCCTAAATTGAGGGTGTTAAGATTTTAAAAGTCTGGAATCAGAACTTTAAGTAGCTTTCTGAAACTAGGGTGGACCCTAAAAATGTGTTTGTTAATACTTTGTGTATAAGCGCTTGAAATTTTAATTTTTTCAATTTCGAAACTGGATTGTTATTATCTGTTCCAGGTATAAAAAACATTTTAAGGGTCCACCCTAGTGTCACAACACTTTTTAAAATTTTAACATAAGATTCGAAATCAGCGTTCCCTTAATAATGCTAGCACGTATACAAAGAGTGTAGAGAAAAAACAAATATTTTAGGGCCTATCCTAGTGCCAAAAAAACGTTTTGAAATTCTTGCATCAGATGCGAAATAAGCGACCACTTAATACTGCCTGCAATACACAAAGAATATAAATCGAAAAACACATTTTTAAGGTCTACCCTAGTGTAAAAAAATTCTTGAAATTCTTACATTAGATAAAAATTCAGCGACCATCACATCTATAAAGAGTATAACAAAAAAACACATTTTTAGGGTCCACCCTAGTGTTAACAAGCTTTTTAAAATGCTAACAAGATTCGAAATTAGCGACCCCTTAATACTGCCAGCACGTATACAAATAGTATAAAACAAAAACACACATTTTCAGGGTCCACCCTAGTGTCAAAAACTTTTTAGAAATTTTAACATCAGGTTCGAAATCAGCGACTTTTATGCTGCTAACACATGCACAGAGAGTATAAAAAAATACATTTTTAGGGTCCACCCTAGTGTCAAAAAAACTTCTTGAAATTCTTACATCAGATTCGAATTCAGCGACCAGCACATATACAAAGAATATAAAAAACACATTTTTAGGGTCCACCCTAGTTTAAAAATTTTTTTACAATGCTTACAAAAGATTTGAAATTAGCGACCCCTGAAAACTGCCAGCACGTATACAAAGAGTATAAAACAAAAAACACATTTTCAGGTCCACCCTAGTGTCAAAAATTTTTTTAAATTCTACCATCAGTTTCGAAATCAGCGACCCTTATGCTGCTAGCACATACACAGAGAGTATAAAAAAAAGCATTTTTAGGGTCCACCCCTAAAAACTTTTTTAAATGCTAATATAAAATTGGTAACAAAATCGTACAAACAGTATAAGAAAAACTTTTTGACCTAGTGTCACATAAAATATTTAAAATTCTGACCCGGCACAATCCTGACGAAACGCAAGAATGATAATTTGGAAATGATTTGGTGCGTTCGATTCATTAATTTTTTTTTTTCGAGTCTTTACTGCTAACGAGTGCCCGGCCGTAATCGTTTGTTCTCGTCAAATATTACTAACACGATCCGACTCGCTGTTATAGCTATGTAAGCTACCCAGTTGGAAAAGGAGCCCCGCTGTATGGCTGCCGGCAACATGCCTCGGAAGGTCGGGAGACATGCACGCCTCCATACCCGCTTATATCTTTTTTCTATAGCCATGTCCTAGGCCGGCAGATATGCCAAATGAACTGCCGTAGCAGCAATACTGCATGCATCTCACGGCAATTATGCTGCATTCATCACACGGTATTAATTCTGCATTCATACCATGAGATACATGCTGCATTGCTGCTTCGGCAGTTCATTTAACAGACATGCCGTCCTAGGACATGCCTATAGAAAAAAAAGATATTAACAATATCTACAATTTTTTCCTTTTTCGCTAGCATATTAGAAGTAATGATTAATTAGTCCTTGAATATTTTATATAAAACACTTTTTTCTGGTTCACACACAGAATCTTATCATTTTTACAAATACACTACACTACAAAACTTTCTGTTAGAAAATACGCAGTTATACAGATTGTTGTCTTCACAATGAAAGCAAAATATCGATCTTAACATCACAAATCAGATTTTGTCACATCTCGCTTACGGTTCTGCATTACAATGTCATCACCGACGATTCTATATATTTTTCAGAATTACAATATAGTTAGTTGCTTCAATATTGGCTTATTGTTTTCTGTCCATATAATAATAGTTTAGTGGTAATTAACATTTTTTGTGTAATATTAGTAATTGGCCCTTTAGTTTGGGTAGCAACCCATTTTGGTTTTTGTGGCATTTTTACACCGTCCCAATATTGAAGAACAAAGTATTCTCTACTAATACCTAAATTTCGTCTTAACCCGAATCACCTTGGATAAATTTTTTTTATATAGTTAAAACTTATATATAGTTAAATAGTTAAAACTAAAATCAGCACATTTTTGGTGTTTATATTTGCGTTGCCATATGGCAAGCACAGGGTGATTCGAGTTAAGGGGACCCCTCCAATAATTTTAAAATTTTCAAAGTGATGCGCTTCAAAGGAACTGGGTTGATCGAAAGGCATTTCTCTTTATCTCTTATAGTTTAGGAGATATAAAAAAACGCCGTCGTACTACGCCTAAAACGTTCAATTTCGTAATGAATGAAGCTTATTTTAGCATACACGAATTTGAATTTTTATAAAAATTTTTAATTTGTATTTTTATTAAGCTTATTGTTGACAAATATGAATTAATCTTTTTAATTCCACATTGACAAAAGAAATAACAACAAATACCATAACAATATTTAGACATAAGTAATTAAAAATTTAATAATAAACATTTTTTAAAAATTATAAAAAAGAAAAAATTTTATAAATCAAAAACATAATTATTTAAAAACAAGCAAATAAGAACTATAAGAAATGATAATTAATATGACGTATTTTAATAAATAACATAGATTAGGGGAAACATACAGAAAGGAATAGTTATAGAAAAGAAAAGAATTACTAAGGTAGAAATATTTCAGAGAAGTGCTCATAGACTCTAAGGTGTTACTATTGGAAACTATTTTAATGCAATATATAATTTTATGCAAGACAATGCAATTTCTAGCTGCAAGACGACTTAGACAACCCCGAAGGCTTCGCAGCCCATAATACAGCTTTCTAACGCATGAGTTAATATGATCATCACATGACAGGGAGAGGAGTTAATTATAAATCCGAGGTCGGTTATCTTGCTAACAAATTTAAGCTCGACATTATTAAGGCGAATTGAAGGCAAATCTTGAATAGATAGCAAGTTATTAGCAACAGGCAACACGTCAGATTTTAAAGGGTTTAACTTAGGCATATTTACCTTCGCCCACTCAGCTATTTTATTGAAATCCTCATTAACCCTAACACAAAGATCCTCCCACAAATTAATTGGCCTGGACATGTACAACTGAAGGTCATCAGCATACGCATGCATTTTTACGTTTTCACACTTGCTGAAGATGTCGTTAGTAAACATAGTAAATAACAACGGGCCACGTACTGAGCCTTGCGGTATACCAATAGAAATTCGCTTAAGTGACGAAACATTTACCCCACCTTGACCCTTTGAGACCTATCTGCAAGGTAGCTTTTTAGGAGACGTACAGCCGCATCAGAAATGCCAAAGTGTTGCGCAAGTTTTCCACATAAAATTGAATGATTGACTGTGTCAAATGCTTTGGAGAAATCGAGCAAACAGAGCAATGTAAGGTGACCCAAATCATATGAATCACTTATATCGTCGAGGATTTTGACCACAGCCCTTGAACAGCTGTGACCAAGACGAAAACCAGACTGTAGATAAGACATTAGGCCAAAGGTCCTTATATGACTAGAGATCTGCTCAGCCGTGAGCGACTCACAAGCTTTCGACAAGAAAGAAAAAAGACTTATAGGTCGAAAATCACATGGCTGACAAGGGAGCGGTTTTGCGATTGGAATGATATTCGTCACTTTCCATATCTTAGGGTAGTATGAAGTAGTGAAGCTATGATTATTATTATGGGTAAACGGACTGATAATAAAAGGCAATATGATCTTGAAAAAGTTTATGGAAATTCCATTTTCCCCAGAAGCATTTGACTTAATTCTACTTAGACAGCAGGCAACATCGTGCACATGAACTGCATTAAAATATAATAATTCATTAAGCGATATAGCTACATTGTTATCAACAGGATCGAGCATAATATTAGCATTATCTTTGGCAGAATTAGCGACAAAATACTCGTTTAGCAAGTAAGGATCAATACTGCAACTCTCAGAAACCTTTTGGCATACACCAATACTTTTTAAATTGTGCCACAGCTGTTTCGAAGACAATGACGGCTTCAGGTTTGACATAAAGAACAAAGATTAAGACCGTCTTACGACAGAAGTAGCCTTATTCCTAGCCTTTTTATGTGACTCCTAGTTTAAAGCAGTAGGATTGCGCTTTCATTTGCTGTAAGTTTTAAAGCTGTTTTTAGGGCTTGTTTGAGAGACTGTGTAAACCATGGACAGGAAAGGAAGCTCCTTTTTGCACTAGCTTTTCTAGTTTAGAAATTTGTTGCATTTCAAGGTTTTGAATATTTTACATCGTTTATTTTGACAAATTCCCAAACCAAACATCATACAAGGACTATTTATACACTAAAATGTTTGTAATTACTCTATTTAAAATTAGCGTAACTGAAATTTTTTTCATGTCCCTTTTGGAGCATTATCTTTTTTTTCATTTTTTTTACCATAATTTATTAAACTGCTATTCATATAATATTATAGTGTATTTTGTCAAGACTTAGAAGATTTTGTAAGCCCATATTTAAAAATAAGTCGTTCACATGAGGCTCCCCTTTGAAAAAGCTCCAATTCCTCTTAGGTCTCAATATACATTTTTGTCAAAAGGATTAGTCCGTAATCTTTACAGCTATTTAAGGATTCAAGTTTAAAAAATTTTGTATTTTGGCCTAAGAGGCTTATAAAATTATAAAGAACTGAATAAATAAAAAAAACAACAAAAAGATCATTTCTGATGCTTATTCGAAAATGTACATCATAGGTACATTATTATAACGAAGAGTCATACGTAAGAAAAATTCATAGCGTAACATTGTCCCAGTACGCTAAAAGTTAAGACCCTTAAATTAAATAGGACGATATCCTGTGTGTTTACTTTATTATATATTTTCATTTAACATCTAATATATCTATATATTTATATGTATCATATTTATAACATTAATATTTGTATGCTACAATATTTTGTAGAATTGGAAATTTTAACACCTTCAAAAATTAAGTTTAAGTTGTTTAAAAAAAATTGATTTTTTTTGTCTGTTTCTTACTTTGTTAAACAATTTAATTCTCAAGACTTAAATTGCTGCTGAATACTTTTGTAAGACTTGTTAAGGAAATATTGTATACTGAAGTCTACAAACAAGCACATATATAAATAGGTATATAAATTATTGTTAATCTAAAATTAAACATATTTTAAACACATTGCAGTATGTGCTTTATGTAGATGATACAATTTAAAATTTTTAATATATATTTCATAAAATTTGTGAAAAATATTTTAAAAAAATATTGGCAATATTGGTTACACTAACATTAAATATGGTGAATAAGAGAAAAGTAATGACTGAACCCATTTTGAGAGAGCGGTAGGGAGAGGGGTAGGTTGGCCAGTCTAGTTAGTTTGTCGAACACCGCAAAAGTGACGACAATGGCGGCGGGCGTGTTTTTTTTTTATATTGTATTTATGTATGCTTAAAATGCATTTGCATGAAATGCTGCTGCTGACGATGTTGCCTTTGTTGTTGTTGTGTTTCACTTGTCGCCATCTGTTGTAGATGTTGTTGCTGCTGCTGCTGCTGTTGTTGCCTGAACATAGCTATTTTTGTCGACGCGGTCTTAAGATGATGGGCCGGCGCATTGGTTTTATGTTAGAAGAGACGCTTTTCATAGGAGAAAAGGCCGTGAACGTTGCCCTCAATTTGAGCGGAATGCGTGCGCTTCATAAAGCGTAACCTGCCATTGTATATCATTTTTCTAAAAATAAAAATCATAGGTTTAAAAATAATAAGAGTAACTTTTAACAAATTTTTTTAACAAACCTCAGATCGTTTACGGAACGTGCACCAATATCTTGGCAGCTGTGTTGCAGCCCACATTCCAAATAGGGCAAATAGCGCAGCACAGAACCCTTATCCACAATGCTGCCACTGACTCCTTGAGCAACCTTCATCTTGTCCATCTCATTGTGATAGTAGCGTGACATGGCAGCACCTTTGGCATCATGACGTTCCATAGCCTCCAGAGAACCCATGCCGCGATATTTCTTCAAACGCACACCGTCCGAAAAGAAATACTCGCCTGGTGCCTCTGAAGTACCTGCCAGCAGTGAGCCCATCATAACGGCACTAGCGCCTAAAGACAGAGCCTTTACAATGTGCCCAATCGATTGTATACCACCATCGGCAATGACCGGCACGCCAAACTGTTTGGCATAAGAGGACACCTGATAGACAGCTGTGGCTTGAGGACAGCCGCAAGCCATGACCTCCTGTGTTATGCAAATGGATCCGGAACCCATACCCACTCGCAGACCATCAATACCGGCATCAATAAGATTCTTCGCCTGAGCACGCGTCACAACTGAAGAGTTACAAAAGGATAAAATAAATTGCATTCATTTACAAGTTAGCTTTGCCATTTGATTTGATTTATAATGAAAAATAGTATTCTTGTTGTATGATTTTTATGGGATGATTTTTTTTGCTAGGTGATTAGCTTCGCCATTAAATTTTTCCAAAATTTTGAAACTGTGCTGCGTCGTGAATGAAACGAGCACAATATTTTTTGATATGGAAAAATGTATTGCTTACCGCGTTTCTCACCACGTTCAGCCTTCCCCTCTAAGAAAAATAAAGTAACGCATTTTGCGAAACGAAAACGTGCCAAATACGGATGCGAATTTGTTAATCAATTGTTGCTATTTGCATAGTTTTTCATATACAAATAAGACGAAATTATTTCTGATTAAAACTATTCACAAACGTTACGAAAGCGCACAGATTTTTCCTAACGGAAACGAACTGACTTAAACCATTTTTTGCTTTTCGGTGTATCTTGGTCAGCCATATTGACAGAAATCGTTTTGGTTTTGCTTTTGTTCCATTCAGTTTGTTCGGTTGATATTCAGTCCAATTCAGTGATGCCACTAGTAGGGAAAAGAGGCTACATGTAGAGAAATTCATCCTTAGTTTTGAGATGTAGGGGAAAAAGGACAGATTTCCAATATATGCTCATATGTAGGGAATTTTTAAAATTTTAAATTTCTCTCTATATTTCTCAAAAAATGTGTATTTATATTCGCAGATAATTTCTTTAATTGAGTTGAAATTGTTTCAGTGTGAAAAACCTGAGTAAGTTAAGTCTTCATATATGCTTAAACATGCCCACTGACATAATCATTCTGTTCTGTGCTTGAACATACCCATTTGTCGCTGAGCTTACTTGATGTCAATTTTGCCGCGTTTTCGTTTAGATTTTCTCCAACAATATGCTTATATATTATGTTTTGGTATTTTTTTTTATTTATGTTTAATACCATGATATGGATTTATCAATGTTAACTAGTCAACATATATTTATGTAATTTTTTATTGTTTTTTGTGTACAATTCAATTATATGGATTTATCGATGTTAACTAGTCTACATATACTTATGTTAATTTTTTATTGTTTTTTTGAGTACGTACAATACAATTTTATGGATCAATCGATGTGAAATATAATATTAAATAAACATTTTAAGGCATACGTACATGCTATTTTTTTGTTTGCAACAAACTTTTTGTGTTTCATTTAGATGTATGAAGTAAATATGTAGGGAAACTTGTAGGGAAAAATTATGTTTGCATAGGGAAAAGTAGGGATTTTCATGAAATGCGGTAGGGATTTTTTCAAAAATTTAGTGGCATCACTGGTCCAATTCTGAATTATTTTTCCCGGGGAATTGGAAAAGGGAGTTTTCATTTTTAAGATAAAGTTGCGAATTTGTTCATCAACCGTCAATACAATATTTATGAGTGTAAAAAGAAAAAATGTATAAACAATTTTAAATTTAACATGGGGTTTCTGATCATTAAGTCTACTTTATTTTTCAATGCAGAATGTAAATAATTTTTCAAATGCACGTTAAAACATATTTAAGTTATTACATAAAATAAGGTAGAAGTTAAATCTTGCCATTTTTCCTTTTAAAACATACATATGTGATGATCATATTTAACAAGTCTGAAATTTTAAAAAGCAGTAAATTTATTACGTGATATATAATTCAATAAATTCATAAATTCTTGATAAAGATGTAAACTGTATGAACGTAACTTTATCGTGATATACAAAATATATGCGAGTATAATTTCTTTACAGTTAAGATAACAGTTTCTTAACAGTTAAGATAATTATCAAATGAGTAATAATTACCAAAGGTATAATGTATAATTAGTAACTGTTCAGAATAAACTAAAATATTTATTCCTCAGTATACGAGAGCATCACTTATTTCAATAAACAAATTTAGTTCGGTTGATGATACATAAACGCACAATTTTAGTGTTACTTAAATGTACCACTTAAACGTTACGTATTCGTACCACTTCAGTGTAACGTTAACGTACCGCTTTCGGTAAGCCTTGGCGTAGTACTACTACATTCAAATGGCTACTTTTTTTTTGTCTAATTCTCTTATTCCAAAATTTACGTATACGGCACGTTTTCCTATCGCAAAATTGGTTCGTTTTCGTAGTCTTACGTGAAAAAAATAACTTCACTTGCGCTACGCTCACGTGCCGTTTAGAGGGTCGTTTCGTTTTACATAAACATGCAGTTAAAGTTTTTGTATTCGACTTTTGCCAAAGCAAATTGTATACGTTACCACTGTGTTTTTTAACGACAGGGCCTGTAGTTATGAAGAATTTTTAGTGATAATTTCTATGAAAAATGTCATTTTTTTGTACGAAGTTCCTTTGCGCGACTTGCGAGTGGTGTAATTAAATAGAAACCGCCACGTTACAGTGAGATTGCTGTGTGTGTAAGCGTGCGAGTATCGAACATATTACAAACTACCCAGCGGAAAAAAGCACTCCGAAAGGCCTTTTTGAGTACTTACAAGTCAGCTGAAAGCGTGAAAGTGCTGACCCGACATATGACACTCCAGTGTAATTTTAACATTGGATGTCATAGGAAAAAAATCACTCCAATTTAGCTCACTTTGAATTGCTTTAAAAGGCCTTTATTGGAAAGCTTTGGGTCAGCAGTTCATTTTTGTTTTCAAGCGTTTTGAATTGTTCGCTTGCACAACAACAAAATAAAGTGCTGACGTTTTGCTCCTGGGTGAAGCTGGGAAAAAGCACTCCAATTTAGCATACGTTGAATTACTTTAAAGGCCTCTCTTGGAAAGCTTTGGGTCAGCAGTTCGTTTTTGTTTTCAAGCTTTTTGAACTGTTCGCTTGCACAACAACGAAATAATGTGCTAACGTTTTGCTCCTGGAGGAAGCTGCTGCCATGCCGGCCCGTTGGTAGCAGGAGAGTGCCCTGTGTGTGTGCGTGCGAGTATTGAGATTCGAGCAGACTAGCAAACGAATAGCCGAGTGAGCAACTCTCTTTCTTTTTCTCTCTCTCTCGCTGTGTCTCACTGTTTCGGACACGTAGAAATTTCGTTAAAACGCATTTTTTATTTTTATTTGTGTGTTTTTTGTGTCTTATTGCAATTAAGATTTAAGAAATGGAAACTGCAGCAAATGTGTGTAATACAGTGTGTTAGAATTTAAACAGTTTTTATATGGGGTCGCTAAGTTCGAATCTAATGTTAGATTTTCAAAAAGTTTTTTCAACTAGGGTGGACCGACCCTCAATATGTGTTTTATTGTGTTAATACTCTTTGCAGATGCGATGATCGCTGATTTTGAATCTTGTGTTAGAATTCAAAAAACTATTTTTACACTAGGGTGGACCCTAAAAATTTATTTCTTATACTCTTTATGTATGTGCTAGCAGCATAAGGGTCGCTGATTTCGAATCTGATGTTATAATTTCAAAAAGTTTTTCTACACTAGGGTGGACCTTAAAAATGTGTTTTTTGCATTATACTCTTTGTGTATGTGTTGGCAGTATTAAGGTTTTCGAATCTTTTGTTTGAATTTAATACATTTTCTGACACTAGGGTGGACCCTAAAAATGTGAATTTCTTTTATACTTTTAGTAGATACTCGTATGCTGGTCGCTGAATCTGATGTAAGAATTAAAATGTTCTTTGACGCTAGGGTCGCTGATTTTGAATCTGATGTAAGAATTAAAATGTTTTTTTGACGCTAGGGTAGCCCCTAAATGTGTTTTTTTATACTCGAAAGTAAGTCCAGTTTTTAATCAAACTTTTCAAATAATTCAATCTCCAAAGGAGGAACATGATAAATGTTCAATGATCAACGCCTTGTTGCGTCATTAAACAAACATGTCTGGCAACGGTAACTGCCTATTTTCATCACTCATAACGATTTTACATTTTAATTTTCAATAAATAAATCATTCTTTCCTAGCGTATTAAATTGAACTTTTTAATTTTATTGCTCATTTATATAATTTGCCTTGAAAAAAGTATAAAAATATATAAAAATAAATTATATAAAATAAATATATAAAAAAATTTTATAAAAAAAATTATATAAAAAAATTATATAAAAAAATTCTATAAAAAATTATATAAAAAAAATTATATAAAATAATTAGATAAAAAAATTATATTAAAAAAAATATATATAAAAAAAATTATATTAAAAAGTTTATATAAATAAATTTAAAATTATATAAAAAAAATAAAAAAAAATTATACAGATTTTATTTCAAATTACATTGGGAGTAAGCGTAAGGAACTTCGTTCCTGACGGTGGTACTTCGACCGCACTTTTTTGTTAACTCTTTATATACCCACAAAATGTAGACAATACAATACAATACAATCGAAATTATGCGCATATAACATGCACTTAAAACTCTAAAAAATGCAATTCAAAATATTATTCTAATATTTTATCCTCTGGTAAAAAATATTGCATGTAATTTAACAAAAAAATTAAAAACAATTCATTTTAAAATACACATAATATTAATTTATCAATAGCAACAAAAATATGAAGTGAACATAAAAATAATAATTTTAAGTTATCTTTTCCCAAAATATGTCGCACTAAATTTAAATTGTAGCACATAAAAAAAAGCAGAAATATTCAAAAACCACATGCATTTATTGTAAAATATGCAAAATCATGATCCATTAATATTTCCAAATGTGCAAAAATATGCACTAACGGTTGAATGCCATTTTAAGGGAAATTTCATGATTCCTAAAGATAACATAACCATTTCAATTTTAAGATGCCCAGTAAAAACATTCATTTGCATGAGATTCCTAGCCCTAGTTATTTGTATAAAACGTACATACGTTAGTTGTAAATGTACGAACATGATTGCAAATAAAAAACAAACAAAGAAACTACTGCGATAAAGTTCGTTTTACAGCTTTTTTTTAACAATTGACTGCGATTAACGAACTTACAAGTCCGAACCCTGCTTTATATCATAAAAATATCACCAAAATAAAGAATAAATTTCAAAACGGACACAGAATGCTACCGACACCTAATTACAAAACAAACAACAATATAAAAATGAGTAGATAAGAAAAGATAACTTTAAGAAAAGATAGCTTTAAGAGCAAAAAATTGTTTCTGGAGTGTGCCAAGAAATTTTTAAGTTAACTACTACATTTCCAAAGTCAAAAGTGAATAAGTTTAAAAATCTGAAAATTTGTGGTATTATCACTTGTAAAAAATTGTACGTATTAAAAAAATGTAAAAAATCTCTTAGCAAATTAAAAAACTATACCTGCTTTTGATAGAAAATTTCAGATATAAAACTGTGCTGTCGTTGCAGAAGGAATTTAGAACACATTAACGACGGGTGGACATTTTTATACACCCAACTCATATCGACTACGGTGAAAGAGACAAAGTGAAAATTTTATGTGGTAGTTTCTGTAATAATATTAGAAAGCATATGAAATTTAAAAAATCGTACGAAGCGTTTGGGAGCCACGGTTAATGGGTTAAGGCAACATATGTTCGTTTTGTCTCACTGTGAGCTCTACCAAAATTGTTAAGTGTTAAACTTTATGTTTAATGTTTAATATGTAAGTTTTTTTCAGTTTTCATAATGTTAAAAATTGTACAATAATATATGTATATTTTTTATTGAAAACAGAGTCTCTGATGATAAACTCACACGGAGTTCGAAATATTAGACACAATATAACCAACAAAAACAAATAGAAGACTGTTTTTTATTCAAAAAGTGACCTTGAGCCCGAATGAAACTCAAAACCATAAACTAATGGCCAATTTTATCACCATTTCTGGTGAAATAATCTACTTCCAATATCTTTGGTTTCTCCAGTTATACATCTATCATCTTCAAGATAACATCTTACAATATATCGAAATCTATCAAAACGCGTCGCGTAAGGCAAATTCTAAACGATATCCTCAAGATATCGCAGCGTCAACTACATACAATAAAGAGCAATAAAATGGTTGTTCAGCATAACGTCAAAGGATACGAGGAGTTCCAACAGCTGGTGGAAAAATTGGAAGGTGGTGGAGAAGCGATTCATGTTCATTTCAGTGGTGGCAAGGATGAAAACGGACAAAGTTGGTGTCCATACTGTGTCAAAGCCGAGCCTGTGATTCACGATGCCTTGGAGAAGGCTGCCGAAAAGTCTCATTTCATTCATGTGGATGTAGGGGAGCGTGCCTACTGGAAAGATTTGAACTGCCCTTTCCGCAAGGACCCAAACACACATTTGGTATTTTTGCCAACACTATTGCGCTGGAATTCACCACAACGTCTAGATGGTGAGCGCTGCTCAAACCAGGATTTGGTGGAAATGTTTCGAAACAAATTTCTTATTTGAATAAAATAAACAACAGCATTAAAAACACAATAAAACTAATAAATTTTTCAGTGCGAGCTTAAACTCTAGTCAAATTAAACTGATGTTCACTCACCAAAATTGAAAGTTTAAACTCGATTTAGACAAAGAAGAAACTCATTATATGATAATTTAAGTCAATTATTTTCAACGAATGCTAAAATATCTAGTTAAACCGAGTTTAAACGTTCAATTTTGGTGAGTTAAGCTAGGTTTAATTTGACTAAATTTTAAACTCGTACTGAAAAATTGGCCCTAAGAGAGGAAGAATGAAATAAAAAAATTATTGAAGCCATTTAGAGTAAAACGCAAATGTTTCCATATATTTGAATCCATATTTTATGAATTTTTTTCGTGTTCGATAGGCCAGAAATGAGCACTTTGATGGATTAAAAAAAAGTGAAAGTTCGAACATCTGTTACTTTCGCTTCAGAAGTTTGATTATTTAAGTTGTTGTGCAAAATATCTCAAAGCTGTGTTATAATTAGACGTTATGTTTTTTTTTTAAATTTTGCATTTTTGAGATTTTTTTTTTTGTAAAAATATCTAAACTTAATATTTTCGAAAAATTTAACTTTTTGCTAAAAATTTAAACGTACAATAATTGCTTAATTTTTTTGTGTATATTTTTTTCAGTGTTAAAAAAATATATTGACTAGGTTTAATTGGAATACTTCCTTACTTACTATTTGGATTTTTGCGTTTTTTTTTAATATATCAAGAAAAACGAAAATAGTCAAAATAAAGCTCAACTAGGCACAATAAAGCTTATTACGATCGCTCTGAAATTTTAACTCGTTTGGTTTATGGTACAACCGAACACTTTAAGTAAACAGCACATTGAATTTTTTTAAAAAAGTCTTGAGAGGCCACTCTAATGCGAGCCATAATACACAATACAATCCAATCTTCAACTGAGTCGGTTGTTGCTCAAATCAAAGTGTGTATGGCTTTGTCAATCGATCAGTTTGGCAGTTGTCGAGTTGGTCGATGAAAATCAAAAGATTTTGATTTTTTCAAGTTTCCTGGCAAGTCTTTCAATTCTATTGTGATGTGTATGGTCTTATCGTTGGATAAGCTGTCAACATACATATTTTTAGCTGTCATTTGTGAAGAAAATTTTACAATTGTTTCTAAACTAATAATATATATATATTTGGCAGTTGAAAGAAAATCTTTTAATTAAGTTTATACAGTGTGTGTGGCCGAGAATGAATTCAATTGAAAGACCCAATTGACAATTGGATTGCATTACGTATGACTCGCATTATATACATCCTAATTGTTAATAAAAATGAAATGGATGCGTTAACTTTGTGCACAACATCATTTATATGCTCACCATTTCCGCCAATAACCTGCAAGTCGTGATATGTTTTCTTTATGTACTTGATCATATCAATCTGATAGATGGAATTGCCCTGCGACGAGTCCAAGACAATGACATCGACGCCACTGGCTACGAGCAGCTTGAGGCGCTCCTTATCTTCGGGACGTGTACCAATGGCAGCGCCCACCAGCAACTGTTTGTTACTGTCCTTTGAAGCATTTGGATAGGAGCGTGCCTTTTTCAAATCAGTGCGTGCAATCAAGGCCACCAACTCTCCATTTTCATTGACAATTGGCAGCTTGCCTTTCTTGCTCTTCTCCAATATGGCATTGGCCATTGGCAGCGTTATGCCATTCGGCGCAGTAATTAAATCAGTGGTCATTATAGCGCCCAGTTTCAGTTCTGGCTGATTTTCGCGGAAATCTATATCGCGTGAGGTTATTATGCCAAGCAGGCGTCCACCCAGTTTGCCATTTGCAGTCACGGGATAACCAGTGAATCCATTTTTGCGCCTTGCATCCAAAACATCACCCACCGTATTATCTGGCGACAATACTGAAGGATCGCGTATGAAGCCATGCTTGTATTTCTTAACCTTGTGCACTTCATTGGCCTGGTACTCGGGTGTGCAATTGTGATGAAGAATACCGATACCACCACCGAGCTAGCAGTTGAACGAAGGCAAAAGCGATAACAATTAATTAGTTAAAACAATTTTCATTCAAGCTAAGCACACTTGCATGGCTGCTTGACATAAATACTTACCGCCATGGCGATGGCCATATCAGATTCTGTGACAGTGTCCATTGGTGATGAGACGAGTGGAGCGCGCAGTGTGATGGTCTTGGTAAGCGGTGAGCTGAGATCGACTTCCTCGGCGGTGAAATCAATATAGCCGGGCAATATTAAAAAATCACTTTAATGAAAATAAATAAACAAAGCATTTAATTACACATCTCTGAGCATAAAGCAGTGAAAACAAAGTATCAAATGGCAGTATAATAAATTTATTCACACACTCACACATATTGTCACATTCATTACATACATTAAACACATTATTGAAATACCCGAAATCAGTAGTTCGGCTGGTGGCAGCATGTCTCTTTGGACATGCCATTTCTAAACCTTTACAGGTATGGCCTAATGGAACAGGAGAATTGTAAAGACCGAGGGGCATGCTCCTACCACTGGGGGTATGTGAATTCTCATAGTGAAAAACAAAATTGCTTCACATGTTTGTTTGCATAAAATAATATACAGTGACCGAGAAAACGCTACTATTGAATGCGGTAATTAAATTTTTTTATTTTTATAAAAAATCAAGAACTACTCCCAATCAGTCGTTCTGTAATAGTGTTTGCAGTAAGCTTACCTGCAATAACAATAATTGAAGCTTTTTTTCAAACATGCTTTAAAAGTACTTTTCTACGTAATGAATTTACAAGTTTTGTTAAAAAATTGCATGGAAACGTAAAAAAAGTAGGTAAGATTTTTATAAAAGTATTTTTAGAAGTTTACTTGTAGTTTAGTTAACAAGCGTTTTTAAAGCATGGCACGATTACGATAACTGGGGCGCTCTAATTTAAAAGTGTTGTTTTGTTCAGAACAAAAAAAAATATATTTAGTCGAAAAAAGTCGACACTTTTTTTATTCAATAAAAAAAATATATAAGGTTATTCATAGTTTGAATAGGCTGGTCTGTTATTTGTACGCCAAATTTACGTAAGCGCATTTTGCTTTAATGTTGTTTTGCATGCAAACACAAATACGCAAGCACGCGTAAATAAAAGTAGCCCTAACCCTGCGTCTACACGGGACAGTGCAAGTTTGAAAGTAAAGTATACAAATTGTCTTCGAAAAAATTCGAAAAAACTCTAAATAATCTGCAAGTTGCAAGCGACTACAAGTGCAAGTTGATTAACAAGATGATTGCGGTTTAATTTAATAATTAATTTTAAATAATTATAAAATATTAGAAATTTATTAATTAAATAACTATTAATTGGAATCAGAGCTGGGCATTTTGCGATTACAATTGAAGGACTTATGTTTATTGCAAGAACATGATAAGCCACATGAAAAATATTTTTAAATAATCGACTCTAAAGTTTTGAAAAAATGTATTTTTGTATTAAAAATTGGAATTGAACACGGAAACTTTTACAAATAGGTTAGAAAATTAGCAAGAAATAGCCAAAATCTCTTCAGTGGTTATTGGCAATGCATTGAGTAATGTATTCAGCCTAAAAAAATTTTGAGATCATGTGGCTTATCACGTTATTGCAATAAGCCCTTCAATTATTTTCCAATTACAATTACATTAATCGTAATTTATAAAAATATGACGATTACAATGACTGTAATTGTAATGCAAAAAAGTATTATTACGATTACTGTAATTGTAGTAGAAGAATTTATTGATTGCAATTACAATAATCGTTATCAATGCAAATTATAATTACGATTACTTTAATGGAATCGGTCATTTCAAAAACCTCATAAGTCACACAATTACTTTTTCAGAAATAAATAAAAACAATTAAGTTTTAAAGGACTTTTTTATGCTTAATTTAGTATTTGAGTTGTACAAAATTGAAATATCGAACAACCATCTTAGTTTATTAATAATAATGAAAAATACTTGAAAAACTGTTCTTGAGTTGTTGTTTTAGCAAGAAATAGGTTTAGTGGTATATAATTTAACCAAAACAATCGTAGTAATCATATTTTTTATTGCTTATTATTGACGATTACACTTAAAAATTAACTTATTAACATTTCAAGCGTATTAATTTGCCATGTCTTAATATCTCATATATTCAGTTTTCAGTTCTTTAAATGTAAATGTTGAACTGGATTTTGAAACTAAATAAAAATATTCTTCTGGGACGTAGATACGATCAGGTTTTCAAACTATTTTCGTATGACTCCAGAATAGCGCTCATGTTGCGTTTTTCCACAGTGGCATGCTCGCACTTTAACAACGATTCCATGCAAAAACCACTTAAGTCACTTGACTTACAGTTGCGGTCAAAATAATAGTAGCGCCCTTATATTCATACATGTTTGGATAAATAATACTAGTATACGAATTTCGGATCCGGTAAGTCCATTTTCATTCCTATATGTACTTTCAACACTCGTTCCAACTCCGTACTCAGTTTCCTCCTATATTGTAAAACTTTCAAGATACAGGGTGTTTTACGGTTTTGGTACGTGTTTAGTATTATTGATCTAGAATCTAAACTACTCACCATAAAATAAAAAATATCATTAGAAAAAATATCAACCTTTCCATCAATATATCAACCAGTTTCGTGTCATGTGCTGCAGCTGAGCTAAAATTTTGTGATTACTCAACGAAATATCAACAAATTTTGTATCTTTTGTTTTAGCGGAGCTGTAATCGTCAAAATTTAAAATGTCTTTTTTTCATGTAAAAATACACTTAATCAACAGTATTTTTTAAAATTCTAACTTTGGACAGTAACAGCTCCGCTAAAACAAAAGATAGAAAATTTGTAGATATTTTTTTGGATAATCTCAAAATTTTTTCTCCGCTACAGCACATGACACGAAAGCAATTGATATACTTATGAAAAATCTGATATTTTTTCTAGAATACAAAATATTATTTTTTATCGTCCAAATTTAAAATGTCTTTTTTTCATGTAAAAATACACTTAATCAACAGTATTTTTTAAAATTCTAACTTTGGACAGTAACAGCTCCGCTAAAACAAAAGATAGAAAATTTGTAGATATTTTTTTGGATAATCTCAAAATTTTTTCTCCGCTACAGCACATGACACGAAAGCAATTGATATACTTATGAAAAATCTGATATTTTTTCTAGAATACAAAATATTATTTTTTATTTTATGGTGAGTAGTTTAGATTCTAGATCAATAATACTAAACACGTACCAAAACCGTAAAACACCCTGTATCTTGAAAGTTTTACAATATAGGAGGAAACTGAGTACGGAGTTGGAACGAGTGTTGAAAGTACATATAGGAATGAAAATTGACTTACCGGATCCGAAATTCGTATACTAGTATTATTTATCCAAACATGTATGAATATAAGGGAGCTACTATTATTTTGACCGCAGCTGTATGTTGTTTTAGCAATAAACGAAGATTACAAGGTATTGCTTAAAAAATAGGAAAGTACACAGAAGTGCGTGGATTGTATCCAGATTATGGGTCTGCCTTTAAGGAAACGTTTGCAACAAAAAAAACTATGTGCGAAAAAATTGACTAATGCTGTTTTAAAATTACCGATTCAAGTGTAATAAAAATTTCTTTATTATGATTGTAGTCATCTTTGTCAACAAAAAATTACAATTGCGATTACTGTAATCATAATCATTGTTATTTAATTTAATTACTGCATAAATAATAACATCTTATGATGGCGTTTACAAAAAAAATTTCATGTGAAAGTCTTTTTTTAGTGTTGAGTAATTTTTTCCCTTATCAAAAAAAAAAAAAACACACAGACAAAACTATTCCAAACCTATTTTTTTTTATTTTCCTGTGACCTGAAATGATGAAAGGGATATTGAGTTGGATTTTTCAGTTACAAGGTTGGCATGCTTACCCACCAGTATTGGCCTAACTTTTCTACGCCTACGTTAAAATTTAAATTAAACTTTCACATTCTTTTTCTTTTTGAATAAAATTAAAAAACAATGATTACAATAACAGTAATCGTATTTGTAAATTTTATTGATAACGATTACTGTAGTTGTAATCAAAAATATTTCGATTATATTACAGTAATCGTAATTATTATTATTTTAAGATTACGATTATAATTTGTGATTATAATTGTAATTTACATTTAATCAATTACGAAGTAGTCGATTGCATTCCAGCTCTGAATGGAATGATGGTCCACAGCGATAAAAATAATGTAAAAAACATTTGTTGAGAAACAAAAGCAAGGAAGACAATGTATACTATCACAAATTTAAATCTTGGAAGTATGTTAGATTTTTGTTAAATAATTTGATAGAAGTAAGTTTTCAGGCTTCTTGGTAATTTGTTCCAGCATCGAGAACCTTGAAAGATCTTTCGAATATAGAAGATGTAATAGTAGAAAAAATTATTTGAGCATTTCTGGAAGAATGTGAAAATAAAAACCTACTTACTAGGTATTGCGGCAATTCATTTTTTCATGACCTTGCAGAAGTGAAAAAGAGGTCTTATTTTAGTGAAATTTTCGAAACTGCAATTCAGAAATTGTAATACGTGAGAAGATTATCATATATAATGAAGTCTGACGTTATATAAAAATCAAACGGTTCTATTACGTAATTTTTTACGCGGATTCGGAAAAGGGAGTTTTCACTTTTAAGATAAAGCTTAAGAACATTTTGAAAAATTCTTCTACGGTTGATAAACAAATGTGCATTAGAAACTTTCAAAATGAATAACTTGATCGTTCTAGTATTAGAATAGAGAGAGTTCCTGTAAATAATTCAAGGCTGTATGTAAAGATTGACATTAGCAGGGCATGAACCAACTTAGTTTTCATTTAAATAGGCAAATACAGATGCATGCTGTAGAGTTTATATAAAGTGGAGTTTATTTTCGAACACAGAGACTTGATATGTGATTAAGAAAAGGTTTTTGTCTAAAATCACACCTAAACATTTAAATTCATCTACGAAGCATATAAGAGTTGTTCATATTAATTGAAAGATTCAAGTTTCCGCCTCTAGTTAATTTTTAAAAAGTGCGAAGTCACACAGGATGATATTATCAAGGTGTTGTAGTTTATCAGTGATTCCAAAACATCAAGAAACTGATATTCTCCGGAAAATAGGAGCTAAATGTCATCGGCAAAAATAAAAAAGGATAGAAAACTTTTTGTCAAGATTGGTGAAATATCTTCTGATAGTCCTATAAGAGCTTTTTCGGGCATTCCTCAAGGTACACATTGCGGTCCATTATTGTTTTTAATTTTCATAAATGATTTGCCTCAGTGCTTTGAATTTTCTAAATGCTTAATGTTCGCAGATGACGTAAAGATTTTTCATAAAATATCGCATTATTCTGATTGTTTTAAACTTTAATGTGATCTGATTCGTTTTCACAATTCGTGTCCAATAAACAGCTTAAATTTGAATATAAGCAAATGTTGTGTGGTTACCTATGCCAAAAACATGAACCCAATCAGTAATAATTACTCCATAAGTAATATATGTAGTTTTCACACGAAGATTGGAAATAAAAGACTTGGGTGGAGTAGTCAATTCCAAATTCAACTTTAACTCTCACTTTGACTTTATCGTAGAAAAATCAAACTCCATGGTTGGCGGAACACCCAAAACTTCAGAGATCCGCACACAATTAAAGCACTTTATGTGTCACTTGTACGCAGTATTATTGAATTTTGTTCATTATTTGGAACCCTTTCTATGTCGAACATTCAAATCGCATTGATGTTCGCTCAAAAAGATGCAATGGCCAGATGGTCTTCCATCTTACAATGTTCGACGTAAGCTTCAAGGGCTACAATTTTTAAAGGATAGAAGGTTATGTTCTTCTCTTTTATTCGTTTACAACATTTTGTTGATAAAACTTCATCTATCGAATTATTTCGTCCTGTATGCTCCTCCAAGGAATCTTAGAAATACAATATTATTAGAGGCGAGGTTTCATAGAACTAATTATGCTCAAAATTAACCTATTCACAGGTGTATTAGTGTATGCAATAACTTTTCTCATGTACTAGATTTTAATTTACCGGAAAACCGTTTCAAACTTAATCTTTTTATGCTGTTTAACTAAAATACTTAGCTATGTATAATTATATTGATTTTGAGGAATTGTATAGTCTATAAGATTTCAATATCAGTAGACTGAAATAAATAAATAAATGAATTTCTGTCAGTGCTATTATTAAGGCTATTAAGGTATAGCATAAATAAGATGGGACCAAGTACTGAACACTGTGGAACACCTTTAGCAACTTTTAAGATATTTGAAGAAGAATTAATGTTGTTCACGAATGGTTTACGTTCTCACAAGTAAGAACAAATTCATTTATAACAGTTTTAGAAAATTTGAATTCACAAGCAATTTTAAAATGAGTTTTCGACATATCAAGAGACAAGAGACATAAAAATTTTTTACTATAGCATATCAAAGATTGCTCATGAGTGTACTGGGTAGTTTGATTTGTTGTTATATCTTCAACTACCTTTGATAAAGCCGATCTTTTTTTATTGGGACAAAAGCGCAGTTTTTCAAGCAATTTCAAATTCAGATGAGGTAAAAATAGAGTTGAAAAGGTAGAGCAGATGATCTTTTCAATACGAAAAATCATTTTTAAGAATTTGAAAGGAATGTTGTCATATTCACAAGCATTGGATTTAATTTTAGTGAAAGCTAAAAGCAACTCATGATAATCAATGCCACGAAAAGAAAAACCATCTTCATTTATTTGGTCAAAATCAACATCTATTAATTCCATCAACATTGACATTGGTAGTTGTATGATTAGTATCCAAATATAAACCCAGTAGTTCGTGGCATCATTGACGAACTTTTCGTGATGATTTCTTGAAGGAAGTTTCTGCATGAGCTACTGGACTTAAAAAAAATTCATACAAAATATAATGCAAAGCAGCGGTTGTCAGCGCCTAACTTTTTCCACTCTATTACAACAAGTTGAAGATATTCATGATTGTTGTAATTCGCCGAATCGTTCAGAGGCTAAGCTGCAACAATACAGCTTTTTCACTTCTTCAACGTTTCGGAAGGAATGTTACTTCACGAATTTTATTTTTCGATTTTAAGTTTCGATTTTAATTCCTTGACGAATTTTCTTTATATTCCTGTCTACTTTTCGTTAAGGAAACTTCCGCAATATTTCGATATTGGGTTCGTGCATGATAAATCCCGACGTTTCTGCATTGCGTCTTGCACGAATTTGGAACATTTATATGAAATTTTCGTCAATGAAATGTATGGCCAAATCAGCATATTTCGTCAAGGATCAAGAAAAATCGTACATGATTCATTTGAGATTTCTTCAAGACTGGAACTACTGGGAATTTATTTTTAGAATTTCCCACATTTGCTTACTATTTGTGTTAAAAATACGACGATGTGCATTAATTTACAAAGCGATTTAATGATTTAATGTTATTAGTATTAAATAGGCCTGTGGGATTACTCGAGTAAATAATTTGTTGATAATCAAATTTGAGATTAACTGATTAAAGGATTAATCAGAGAAACTGATTATGTTATGAAGAGGGAAGGGGTTTAGTGGCCCATGAATCAGCGCCTTTAATCTATACTATAAAAAACTGATAAATTTAATTTTGGAGAAAAGAGTACATAAATATAAAAATATATTTCGCCATTTCATTAGCAATTATTTCAATGTTATAGTTAATTAAAATTATGGTTAAGATTTATTGAACAAGTTCTTTTCAATTCTGAACTCTTTATATACATACATTACATTTTTTTATATGTGGTACTTTTCAAAATGACCAGAGTAAAAATACAAGAAGGTACAATTTATGACATCTATCGATTGGACTAACAAAAAATAATATTGTGTTATTAATGTAATTAGAGCAGTATATTTGAATCCAAAATAATGCCCTTTTTCCACTTACTTGTAAGTCAATCCTTCGCTATGAGCGAAGAGCTCGTGGCATGCTAGACCATCTTGAAGTTCTTGCACGTTGCCACCCACATTGGAATTGTCCGGAACTCCATCATAACCGTTAACGTCACTAGCAGACATGTTGACAATATTTTAACTCGGCACAAGAAAAAAAAACTTCACTTTTGCCTTTTTTTTAGTCTTCAGTCACTTTCAATAAGATACCAAATAATGTGCTCCAGCCAGTTGCAATTACTTTCTGATAAGTTGCTTTTAACTATTCACAATTGATTCAATTGAAATAAATCGTGTTCCACACAACAACAACAACTGCTGTAACAGCACAGATTGTAAAATTTACTGAAAATTACTAATGAATTGATTTAAACAAATAAAAATTTGTTTCTTACTTTGCGAAAAGGCGAATGAAAATAGGAAAAATTTATGCCGCACTCAATACGTAAAAGCTTCAAGAGAACTGAGCGAATGAGAACACGTGTCAGAAAACGTCAAGAAGTTTTTGACGGTGTTGTACGTTCAGTGAGTGGAATGTGTGTGTGTTTATTATTAAGTGTCATTGCAAGAGTTGCCATACCAAACTATCGCTATTTTTTAACCATTTACAGCCTTATTCATAATCTCATTTTAAAGGCTGCGTAACTTTAAACCAGCTTTAAGCAACACATCGTTATTCATAAACGTTTTTCGGGCTTGTGTAAGATCTGCGTAGCTTAAACACCGAAATTTGCGTTTAAAGGCTGCATAATTTTAACCTAAACTTTTTTGTCGTCTTTTCAATTAAGGTTGATGTATATGATATTTATATCATAGACATGCTCCATATGCGACCTTTTTATACTTTTTTCAGTAACAGATTTGCAAATGTACAAGAATTCTTCGTTTTTGTAAAAGAGTTTATATTGTTTAGACACAAACCTTACAAAATTAAGCAATGAATAAAAAAATGATTATTAATAACAATTTCAGCGAGGTCGCGCAGAGGACGCGTAAAGCCTAGAACAGTGTGTTACTAAGCAAGCGTTGAACGTTTGTTTAGGAAAATCTATTGCATAAGGCTGTTAATTTCTAGAGAGTTTATTTGTTAAGAAGGGGTGTTCACATTTCAAAGCGCTCACCAAATTCCATGGAAATTTCACGTTGTTCTATTGTATTTGACAAACGATTTGATGAGTGTGACCACGGCAATATATTTTTCTGTTAGTCAAATTGTTTGTCAAATCATTTGATGAGCGATTTGACCAAATTTTTATTAGTTTTTATGGAAAACAGAAGCTGTCAAAAAATTTACTCAAAAATAGAGCGATTTCGATCGGCCATTGTCAATAATCAGCATCACGCCACCGGCATCAATTCACCTCTGGCGACGAGCTTCCTTTTGAGGCAATTAATAGAATTTAACGTCATGAACCGAAAAGCTTTTCGCACAAATCACACACGATTTCTTACAACTTTCATGATTTTAAATTTTTATTTGTTTATTTAAACGCACAAAACATCTTATTATTTTTATTTTTAGGATTTTAGTTTTCGACGCTTGCTTTCTTTTTGCTTTCTTTCAGTAACAGCTGTTCTTGACAGGCTTTGTTTTCCTTTTGAAGAGAAAATATGCAGTTGTCAACACTACCTGGATAATCCCCCTATTACAAAATCATACAATACACGATAAACGCTTGCATTCTGTTATGCGGTATTACGAACTTTCGTTTGTCGTATTAAATCCGACAGTTAGCGTTTATCTGAAAAAAATGGTATTACGAAACGATACGTATCAGATCAGCTGTTCAATTTCATACGCTTGCAAGCGGCTGAATATTCTTGTCCGATAGTTGAAATTTTATATAAAATTTTAATCTTTTTCAAAATATTTAAATATTAAAGAGATAAAAATTAGTTTTTAAAAGGATTTGATCAAAATTAAGCGATTTTTCAGGCCAAGAGTTGTGATCTCAAAAGTTCAACTGGGACGTCTTGCCACTTTAATGGAAGAAAACGCAGATTATACATTTACTGATTTATTGATAACGACATAGTTAAATTGAAATGTTGAAATTAAATAACCTCAACAAACTTATTCCACCATCATGAGCAAATCGCCACCTTCCAATGTGATGCCGTTGGTTATTTCGAGTTTCTTGACAATGCCTGCTTTTGGCGACTGCGAGACCATTTCCATCTTCATGGCAGATAGAATCACAAGCGGCTGTCCCTTTTCCACTTTGTCACCTTCCTTAAGACGAATATCAGTGACTGTTCCTGGCATAGGAGCTCCAACTTCGTTCTTGTTTGCTTTTGAAGTCTTGGGATGAATATGAAGTTCCTTCACAGCTTCTTTATCGCGAGATTGGAAGTATCTCTCAACTTCCTTCTTTCCACAGCATCTATACGTGTCTCATCGCTTTCTCCACTAATATTGAACGCCGTGGATGTCGTCGGAAACGTGTTTATATATTTTATTTTTGATATAATTCAAAATATTGAAGTGACTTCAGTTTGAGAATTTCAATTGTTTTTTCTTGAATTCACAGTAAAATGTAATCAAATATCACTGTCATTCACAATAGTAGATCTATCGGGCGTATGAAAACGATAATACGAAAGCTTGATTTTTACGATACGCTTGCAAGCGTCTATCGTGTATCGTATGGAAATCCATAATAGGGGGTAATTCTGCCATGCTTCAAATAAAACTAGGAATGGCCAAAGGAACAAAATCACCTTATCAATTTGTGTTTGAGGTATCGATTTTTTAATTTAATGATGGTGTTTTACTTCCATTTTCCTAAATCAAATATTTGATCTTCGCTTATGCCATTAACAAATGCAAAAATTATATATTTTTATATACCTATCAAACAAAATGTATTTTCGAGTTATCGATGTTTTTCGATAATTTTCTTTTTATAAGATCTTGTAAAAAAATGGCTAAATTTTTCTTACCATATAGCCAATACTGATGATTGAGGTAAAGACAATTAGGGTATACACTTCACTTCGTAATTTTCCGAAATCGCAAATTTACGGAAATTTCAGTGCAATTGTTGTTGTTCTGGTTTTCCGAAGATTGCTTAAATTTAATCATCTATTGAGTTGATGAAAAATAGTCATCGGAAATTTGCGAAGAAAATATGTGTTCAATGCGCACAAGCAACTGTGTTTCATGAGAAAAAAACAACATCCTGATAGGTCTTCTTCAAAAATATTTCATATAATCTAGTTTTTCACTTATTTTCTTAATTTTTCACAATTCAACGGCAACAACAAATGTTTCAATAAATTAACAGTTTGCGCGTTGTCAGTTTGACAAATATTTTGGAAAAAAATTTAAAAGCAGTCGCTCACTTCAACTCTTCGTAGATTTGCGATTTCGGAAAATTACGAAGTGAAATGTATACCCTAAATGTAAAAACTTTTTAACAAATTGTCAATTTAATCCAAGTTTTTTACATTTTACAGCTATTTGTATGTAAATGTAAAATTTTTGTTTGCATAAAACTGTTTTTTTTTCAAAGCCATATTTAAAAAATTTTACAAGAGAAGCAAAAAACTTTCTTAATTTCTTAAGCGCTTGCACTGAGGGCTTTAGAATTTTGTTAATAAAAACGTCATCTTTAGTTAAATGAGAATTTTAGATGAACATGTATTTTGATACATGTGCATCATAATGAATCAAAAAGTCGAATTTGAATTTTTGGTAATTATTACTTTTTTGATTTCATATGACGATTTGTGATTTATTTGATTTTTATGGTGTTATTTTATGATGAAATGATTTTCCCTTGCACAGAATGTTGTTTTTTCAAGCATATGTATCTAAGTTGTCCCGGCATTTTTTCTTTTTTTAAGGAGGAAGGGAGTGGGAATCATATTTTTTCCGTCAGATTCCATAATCACCATGTACAACTAAATATAAATAAACTGGCCATTTCAGCCCTTGAAAAGACTTTGCCCAAGCTATAATAGCAAAAATCGTCAAATGAATAATTGCCCAAAAAATTTGGGTGTTTGTTCATAGTGTACATTCGTTCAAAATGTAATAAACAATCGCCCAAAAATCAAAACGCACAATCGCCCAATGCTCGCCGTTTTCTTGGGCGATTGAACCTGAGGCGATTATTCGCACAGCCGATGATCTCAGCAAGCACTTGATCTGGTTCTAACGCCAACGATTTTCTGCTAGGCGAACATCAGCCATACACAATAGGTATATCAAAACTGTTGTTAGTGTGTTCAGTGATAACATCTTGAAAAGTCTATATAATAATATTTCCAACAGTATACTTTGCTCAAATAGAAAATTTTTATATTTTAAAATAACATAGGTTCTTAAATTTTTTTTACAATTTCAAAATTTATGTATTACACAGATTACAAAGCTTTTTATGAATGATAAATTGAACTAAGAATTAATTAATTTTTATGAAAAATTATTTTTTGCGGCAGCATTGGATTATGCAGTAATTTGTAATTCCTCTGGAGTACATTCTCCGTCGCGATGGAATTTAACCACTGGCAATCCTATAAAAGTAAAAATAAATTAAATAAAAATATACCAGTTTTTAAAATCTTTTTTCAATTAAGTATATTAATTTTGTCAAAGACAAAACAAATAATAGTGTACGATAGAACAGAGATATAATCCATGAGCCGGTCAGATATTCAAACAGAATTATAAAAAAATATTTTAAAAAAATTTGCGTTAACAAAAAATCCATAATCTAATTTGGATAAATTATTTTGAAAAAGGACAATAGAACTGTTTTGCGCAAAACCTTTTCCATGCAAATTGTGTTATGATTTTTAGGGCTATATATATATTATGAAGAGGTAGTATTTTATCGCCTTGAAACTATTTTGTGCACACTTATTTTATTAGAAAACAAAAGATAATCTTGGGCAAAATATGATATAATGAAAGCGCTACGCTTAGCTCTAAATAAGTTTTGGTAAAACTTCGTCTTCGTTGACTGATATGTTTTAAAGAGGACTTTTGTATCATCTTAAGAATAAAATCAGTAAGAAATTATTTTTGAATTGACTTTTGTAAAATTTATTGTTAAATCAATTTAATGATGAAACTTTATTTGGAAGCAAGACTAAGGGAAAATTCGTTTTAGCCAAATTGTCTATAGCCGATTTTGTCAACTTAAAGCTATTAAATTAGTTTTGCTGCACTTTTAAGAGATAATAGGGGTATTCACGGGTTGATGCGAATTGCAAGAATGTTAAAACTCAAGATATTTTTCGCAGTTGTACACCACACTTTTCATTGAGAAAATTATTGAAGTATGTCTTCTTTTTTAAAATCAGCTGTTTGTTATTGATAACGGCTAGCAAAAGAAAACATTTTGTAAACCAAATTCAAACATGCCGGGAAAAAAGTGTTAAAAAAAGTTATTAGTTTTTTAATTAATAATGAACTTATTGAATGCGGGAGCACTTTCTTTTATTTTTGCCCTCCATATTCGATTGAAAATAAGTAACAATTTACAATTGTACCTTGTACCCAATTAAGTATTTAGCTCAGATAGTTCATGCTAATTTATTAGCACAAATAAAGAATATTGTGTATGCTTTAAACAAAATATGTATTTATTTTTATTTATGATTCCAAATAAGTAGTCGAAATATACGTTTTGCTTCACTAATTATATTTCATAATAATTCACTAAATATATTAATCAAGTAATAGGTATATAAACTTTCAAATGTTGCATCACTATTTAAAAGCTGTAAAACTTTTTAATGCATACAAGTGTACAACTACTCAAGTTTGAGGCAACAGCAGAAATGAACTTGGGCAGATTTTTGACGTACGTGTACTTTGTTTTTAAAAGTGTACAAGTCCTCAACTGCACTGACGAGTGCACTGAATCGTGAATACCCCTATCATTGCAACTTAAGTGTTGCAAATCTGTTAATATTACGAATAAGCAATACACTTTTTAAAATTACAAAATGTTATTAAGATCAACGTACAAAATTAACCTTTTTAAAGTTTTACGAACTGTCAAAATCAGTAATTTTGCGAATGATGAACAAACAAATAAATGAAACTTGAACTAAATGAATTAAACATTGTGTAGTGTTTACTGGACTTTTATCCGATTTGGTTCATCCTTGAATTTGATATTTATTTTGTAGTAAAAAGTTATATCTTATTTCAAATTTCAGTACCACGATTACTTTAAATTAAGACTGCAATTGTGTATGAATTTACAGGCAGACAGACGGACAGGCATATGGCTTAAATATATTAGTTTTTTTGCACTTCTAAAATTTACATCTCTGTTTTACTTCGAAACTAATTGAAGAACTCTTAAACTCACCTTTTCCTTCTCTATAAGTGACTAATGCACATTGCACCCGACCAATGTAATCGCACTCTCTACCGCTATAGTAAAGACCATTACGACTGTAACATACGTGTCGTTCATCATCAGCGCATGGTGTTTCACAATTTAATTCGGTAATTCTTTCGGCCATAACATTAAATAAGGCCAAAGTGACAAAAATAAACAATACTTTCAAGACACGCATGATGGGTTTTTTAATTTAATTATTTCTCTGGTTTTACTTTTAATAATTTACTTCTACTATACTCGTAAAGTAGCTGACTTTATGATAAAAGTTTGTAGGAAACCGCGTATTTATACGAATTTATCAATTTTGATCGAATGCGAGAGCTGAAGCTTACGTGGTAAAAATAAACAACTGATTAAACAAAAAATTCCTAAAAACTTAAGAATAATAAACACATATTTTGAAAAACACATAAAATAATTTTTTCAATAGCAATATTAGAAAGTCAATAAATATCAAAAATTTATAATGAGAGAAGCTACAAGCAGTCATGGGCGAATATTAAAAAAGTTTAAAAGGTTTAGCAAAGAAACTTCAGTGTTGGTATTGATAAAAAGTGGATGGAGGAAAGATTCTTGTATTACTTTTAGAATCTACATTACTTTTCTCTAAATATTTCCAAAATTTGTATGAAAATCATAGATCTTTAACAAATCTAAATTATCTCAATTTGAAGACCTAAAAATTGTTTGTATGTTTTTAAGATTTCTGTAGACGAAGTAAATTTTAGCAATTAATCATCTTAAACCTAGATTTACATTTGAACATGGCTTTACATTTGAAACTTTGTGCAGAAAATAATGCTGTTCCTTCAGCTTTCATTTTTATTCCATGTATTAAAAGAGGCATTTATTTAAATTTATTAAAAATTTATTTGGTCGTTCCATCTTTTAAAACTGATAATCGTTGTGATGTAAATATTTACAGCGCAATTGTGAAACAATGCACAAAAGCCAAATTGTTCGATTATATACTTAAAATCAAATTATTTGAGCATGTCAAGTGTTTCATCTCTGAATTTCAACATGTTAAAATTTACTGCTTATTTCGGAAAACATTATTAATGCAATGGAGAACGGTTATCAGTTCGATATCAACTACACCGTCTTCTCTAAAGCATTTGACAAAGTTGATGACTTTATTATTCTAAGCAAATTAAAAAATTTCGGTTTGTCGGATACTTATTGCTTTTTTAAAAAGTTATCTAAACGATAGAAAGCTATATGTAAAATTTGGATCAACTACTGCGGATGCTGCTATTGATGCTTTATTGGGCGTTCCGCAAGATAGCCATTTCGGTCCTCTTTTATTTTTTTTTTTTTTAATGGTTTACCAAAACATTTGAATTTTGCTAGATGTCTATTGTATGCTGATGATGTCAAACTATTTCTTAAAATCTCGAATGTATCTGACTGCATACGTCTTCAAAGAGCCTTGCATAGTTGGTGTCTTTCAAATAAATTGATCTTGCATATCAAAAAATGTTGCATAGTTTCTTATACTAATAGCGTTGTTTTTTTTTTCAATTATACATTGAATAACTGTGAAAGCATAAAGTTTAAATAAAAGTTTTGGGGCTAGTTTTGATACTCAACTAAATTTTAAATGTCATTGACCCATTATCATAGTCAAAGTAAAAGTCGACTCTAAATTTAGGATAAGCATTTTTTGCAGTTTTTTAATATAATATGTTGTCAAAAAGCTTGCACTAATTAGCAAAGCTTTTTAAGTGCGTATTCGGGTTGATTCAGTAATATAGTACGGTTTCCAAACAATAGAACAATACTCGATTATACTTCGAACCAAAGAAACATATAAAGATTTTATAGTTAATGGATCTTTAAAACTTTGAGTGTGCCTTTTGATTAACCCAATGGAATATTACTTAGAAATAATATAATAATAATGGCTCATTATCATAGTCCAAATAAAAGTCGACTCTAAATTTAGTATAAGCATTTTTGACAGTTTTTTTAATATAATAATGCTTTCAAAAAGCTTGCACTTAATTAAGAGTCGACTTTTATATTGACTATAATAATGTGCCTTTATTTTTAACATTCCGTACAAGGGAAAAGCATTTCACTGCGCCGAAATGACTCCAAAAATTAATAAGCAAAAATATAAAAATTGAAGTAACTCCCAAAAAATTTCCATTTATTTTTATTTTTTTTTTTAGTTTTTAAAATGTAAAATTACATTAAAAAAATAAATAAGTTAAAAATTCCGCTTATAATTACAATTCTTAAAAGAATCTTCAAATGTAAGAGAAATGAAAAATGGCCCCAACAACAATTAAAATTTGTGTGTCAAATTTCAATGTGGAAAAAAGCCCCACACACAAAAATATAAAATTGGCTTCAACAAAAAAAAAAAAAGTAAATATGGCTCCAATTCATCCGTGGTTTGAAAATATCCCCCATCTAAAAATCTCACTTTTAGCAACGAATTTCGCAAAGTGACTTAATTGTAACGTGGATGGACGCAAGTCTGAAGAATTGTTTGCACACGCGCCCAAAGCTCTCTTGGAAATGGCGCCGGGTTTCGAACTGCAGATATCGGTAGTCTCCAATGTTGCTTAGTCGATCCCGAGCAAGCATGGCGGATTTTATGGACCTTTGTTAGACCCCGTTCTAAAAATCCCAGACAGGATGCTGCCGAAGGTAAACTGCTTGAAACGTTACAGAGTCTTTATTCCCAATGTGAAACTGTGAAGGAGTAATAGCTACATAGCTATGGTATACTGATGGTTCAAAACTTGAAAATGGAGTAACGGCAACGGGGATCTATCCTTCCAATTTCCAAAAAACTCTTCCAAAGGGATACACACCGACCATATTCCATATTCAAGGAATGTCTCTGTAAGAAATCCAAGGGAGCACATATCTACATACTTTCAAATAGACAAGCGGCCTTAAAGGCCCTGCAAGCCTACGAGCTTGAATAAAGACTAATTTCCAATAGCGTCGAACTATTAAATGCACTAGGACAAAGCAATAAAATAGAACTGTGGTGGGTACCAGGTCATGAAGAGTAGCAAAAGAACGGATTGCCTCAATAAAAGAGGAGAATCTCGAACTCTTATTGGCCCCGAACCATTGTGTCGGCCTTCTGGCTAAAGGCTGCATTCTCAAAAATTTTAGGATCTGGGAAAACAAAAGCTTTCAGTGCCACTGAAATGATACTAATAAACAGAGGCAAGTTAAGAAAAGTTTAACTCCCAGAAAAGCTAAATTTACTCAAGCTTACTTAAGCAGACCTTGAATTCTAACAAGAATCAGAGAAATGCAAATTATATGAGACAGAGGAAGAAACTCCATAGCGCATTCTCAATAACTGCACGAACTGTATGAACTTCGCGAACAGATTAGGGGTACTCGCTATGTCTAGCATAATTGCATGAGAGCATGGATTGTAACAATCCTATACTTAAATATCCAATTAAATATCCAGAGCGCCCTATTGTACAAGCGTAGCATAGTAAAATCAGCAGCTTAAAGAACTATATAATTTCACCTACTGTTTGGCTGCTCTCTTATTCTCTTCTCTCTCATTACAAACAAATGGTTGCATTTCATAAACTATGCTTCATAGCATCGCCGTATACATGGGTATCAGTGTAGCACACATAGAAAATATTCTACGGTTTTTTTACTTGTATTTTGTTGTTGCGGCGGTGCACTTATTGTATATTTGCTATTCTTGCGCCATGCAACGGTCATATCCTAGACAAAGAGAATACCCCTATTTATTTTTTCAAAGTAAATTTCCACAATTTGGAAGCGTTGTTCTAGCGTTAAGCGATTCATGATGAATTGCTAAACCTTATTGAACAGAAATGTCAGCACAGTTTGACATTCTCAACTGTCAAACCATAGACAACCACCATCGAATCTTCTCATGCAGCTAAAAAAACCCCCTTTGCATAAAGGGTGTTCACAGTTTAAGCGTACATGCAAGAAATCGTATTTACAGCATTTGTTATTGTTGAAACTGTGAGCACTCCGCCATCTGACAGTCGTAGACAGATCACAAAAATACGAGGCACAAAAACACGTCCAAGGGCTACTTTAATTACGCGTATTTGCGTTTGCATGCAAAACAACAAAACAATATACGCTTTCGTAAATTGGCGTACAAATAACAAATCGTACAAATAACAGACCAGCGTATTCAAACTGTGAATAGCCTTATAGAAAAATTTTGAAAGAGTCATTAACTCTATGAGTGTTTCATGTCATAAGTTTTCTTTATAAAAGATTTCAAGTGTTTCATAACACTAATGTACGATTTCATGGAGTGAAAACACCTAATAAAAAATCTATGAAGAAATTTATATGTATTATGAAAATTTTCTTAAGGGCTATGAAAAAAGGCTAAAGAATATCAATGAAAAATGTTTATGAATATGTATGTATAAACTTTTTTGGCTCAATGGGCAGCAGTGCCTCAATCAAAAATTTGGGACGCCAAGTCAGAAACAATGCTAAAATTTATAAAAAGCCCATATCTGGAGAGCTTATCAAGGACATGCGCAATATATCCTATGGGTCGCAGTGCACTACTATGGGCCCACTACAAACTAACTAACTATGACAGATTTTATATCAATTATTGTTAAAGGTATGTAAAATAAACTTTAAAATCATATTCGACTCTTGTTTTTATATTTGGTCATTTTATATTTTTATTTCGCCAAACGAAAAACGATTGAGAAACCATTCTGTTGATAATCATCCAGATGACTCCTTTATTATTTACTTAAGCGACATATTAATGTGTATTTTGAAGACATTCGACTATTTTTTGAAGATTTGAAATGTCTCTGAACTCAACAATATATTTTTTTAAATATTTTTGTAAGCTAAAAAAGATTTCAAGACATTATGATATAAGAGAGGTGAGTATGGACTTTGTGAAAACTATTTTGTGTGCATCTCAAATAAGAATAACATTACAAATATATTTTGAAATTTTTAATTTTTATAGTTTTCTTGAATTCGTTTTTTCTACCCGTAGCTCCCCACGTTAGTATTATTTACTTTTCTCTTTTTGCTATCCAAATTTTGCATACTGTCGATCGAATACATTTAAATTGTGGGTTTTAGCTCGTTAAGTCTAATATTTGTTGACACAGTTGGCTTTTATAGAATAACTAACTAGCTGATATACCCGGCATAAGAAAATTTATTTAAAAAATTGTTTGAGGTTTTTTTATGTTTCTTTGAAAATAAGGGAAATTGCCTAGAATGTGTAATAGAATCAGAAAAAGGATATGTGTTTTAAGAAAAAATAATTTTTATGATTTTATTTGTTTTAGTTTTAAGTAGTTTTATTTTGTTCCCTGCAGGGGGCCATAGCAAACGGTAAAACCCATTGGTTTGGGTCTAAGATAAGAAACTTTTGCTAACTTTTGCTGTCGAATCAATCAGTGCATTTGCTACGCATCTGTTGCACAACTTTCAGGCGCTCACACAACATTTTGCCTGATCGGTCGCAATCTTAGGGAGCGAAAATATTTTATGCACTTCGCTACCTGAGCGCTTTTTCGGGTAGAATGGGACCAATATAAAAAATTCACATGTTAAATATTAAAAAACAGCACACATATATGCATTGAAAATAAAAACTTTTATTTCCATATAGATTTTTTTTTTTTATTTTTAGTAACTATGATTTTTAAAAAAGTCGCTGTTATTAGAATTTCTGCAATTTTAAATATATGTTAACGTTTTTAATATTAAAATAACAGAAATTTCTTAGAATGAAATTGTCAAAAAATTCTGATAAAAAAGTATTTAAATATAAAAATTAGAGTAAGTTAAATATGCGCGGAAGGGCAGTTTAATCTAGGATGCATGCAATAAGAGTGCTAAATCGAAACTTCGAATTTCTGTCAGCCCTTAAGGTTTGTATTCTGGTCAAAGAAACAAACAAACAAACAAACAAACAGAAAATTAAATTTATAATCATAGTTAAATTGTTATTTCACTGCATGTGGCTGTTCAAGGTTGTTTAAGGGTAAATAAATTTAATTTTAACGCTCGCACGTTGAGGCTTTGTTGTATTTTTGCTTCTACCAAATAATTGTGGATGGTACCAACATTACTATTTGCTTTTTAAATTGTTTACTTTTCGCTCGAAAAACCTCTAGATCTTGGGTTTTTCTCTTAAAGTTCAACAATTGTTCAAACAGCTTATGTTTATAGAATTTAAACTAAATTGTTTTAATGCTCGTGGCTGTTTAAGATTATTTTTGTTTTTTAATAAAATAACTTTTTTTAGCGTTTTGAGACTCTATTGTATTTTTGCCACTTTTTTACCAATTTTACCTATATTTTTGCAAATTTTTACGAAATGTGATTTATAAAAAGATTTGAAAAGATTTGCAGAAAACTGCACCAAATTTTATTAGTATTGTGTAAGTCATGTGACTGCGTAAACAGAAAAAACACTATGTCAGTTACAAGCGATGAATATCACACCAACCATCAATTATTTTTGTTCACTGCCATGCAATCCTTAGTTTAAAATGTACCTAACCTAACCGGGCTCGAACTAGATACCTTCGAATTGTTAGTTGAATACATTAGCACGAGTGAAGAGGTTAAACTATCCCTTCAACCTATGTTTAAGTGTACTAGTATCGCCTGTGGCCGAAATTCGACCAACGTTCTGAAATTTCAATGGGTTTTTCCTCGATCTGAGGCGATGACCTTTCTTTAAGAAAATGAGTTATACTAAGAAAATCGTAAGTCCCAAATTATTTTATTAAGACTTATTATAAAAGAGATTAAGACTTATTTGCAAAATTCAAAGGCATTGTTTTAATTTTGGTGGAATTTAAAGAGATTTTACCGTTTTCATAAAGCGACTTTGTATGGGATGTAGACTAAGAGCTAATTTGAGGTTAAAGCTTATTTTAAGTCATTAGATTAATTTTTGTGGAATTTAAAGCGATCTTACCGTTTTAATAGTCACTTTGTATGGGAGATAGACGTGGTTTTTGGAAGTATTGGCTTATTTTTTAACTTGATCTTTATTTTTCGAAAATTTTAAGTTTTATATATTGAATTTCGTTACGATTTCTCCAAAATTACGGCTGTTATCGTGATCACAGGGCAGCCGTTACCTATTGGATATAGTACGTTGCCCGTAAGCTAAAGAACCACGGTAGCCCTTTAACAATTTCCAGCTCAGACAGAACTTTTTATCAAATGTGTTAATATTTCTGTTCGGCCGGCCACCCCCTCTCTGCAGACAATGGCAAGGCTAACGCATAGTTTACAACAGACAGTAAAGTTAAGACAATGGCAATACACTCTAACTTTTTTTACTAATACTCTCTCACTTGTTTTAACTTTTTGTAATTGTTCTTAATATCGTTTAAAAGAAGTCAAAACTAATCCGATTTTGAACTTTTCTGTAAACAAAAACTTATTAACGCTGATGTTTGTTTCACAATTCAGTGCACTTGGCAGTGCAGTTGAGGGCTTGTGCACTTTACAAAAACAAAATACACGTACGTAAAAAATCTGCACAAGTGTTTTCCTACTGTAGCCTCAAACTTGATTACTTGATGACTGGAGCAGTTTTGGACTTGTGTGTATTTAAAAATTTAACAACTTTGAAACAAGTGATAGTTGTCCTCAAGTTCTTAACTGCACAGGCAAGTACACCGAATCGTGAATACCCCTATTGCATTTAAGTGTTTCCACTACATGAACGAACAAGATGTCGACTTACCATTGTTCGTTGGTAAGTTTTCTTCGCGATGAATTCTTTGTTCGTTCGGGCAGTTTAAACGCTTGGTTATAAATCTGTAATAAAATACTTACTTCTAAAACGTTTCATCACAAGATTAATAAATATGACTTTCCGACTTAACACGGTATTTAGCCTTTTAACTTGCAAACTAGCTGCTAGATTGTCTCCCATACAAAATTTTGAAAGGATTTAACCAGAGGTTAAGACGTTTATGACTTTTTTCGAATAGTCTCTGAATTAAGAGTCTTAACAAACTTTTATTATATAAAAGTTATTATTGTTAGTCGAAAGTAAGAGTTATCAAATAAGAGTTATTTAAAACTTATATTTTTAACTTTCACTTAATAGCTCTTATTTTTAACATTTGTTTTTAACTTTTATAAATTAAAATCAAACTTAAGAGTCTTTGAAAACTTTTAAATTGTAAAAACAATTTTAAAGGATTTTGAAGATTTTTAATAAAAAAAGTTAATATTAAGAGTCTTTTGTCTTTTGAGACTAAAAGTTTTTTAAGTCTTTTTTAAAAAAATATTGTATGTTAATTATTTTTTTTCACAAACCTGGACGCTGAGCAGTTTAGATGAAAAGAATTTAGGAGCATTCGAGAGAAAGATTCTTCGTAAGATCTACGGACCAATCTGTGTCAATGGCGAGTACCGAATACGGTGGAATGATGAACTGTATGAGCTGTACGCTGACATCGACATAGTCAAGCGCATTAAAATCGAGCGGCTTCGCTGGTTTGGTCATGTTCAGCGCATGAAAGACGATGCTCCAGTGAAGAAAACATTCGATTCGGTACCCAGCGGCAGTCAACGCAGAAGAGGACGACCGCATCTTCGTTGGAAAGACCAAGTAGAGGACAACCTGACGAAGCTTGGAATTTCCAACTGGCACCAGCAAGCAAAAGACAGAAATGGCTGGCGCAAATTCTTAGATGAGGCCAAGACCGACATACGGTTGTAGCGCCAACTAAGTAAGTAAGTAATTATTTTTTTTAATATTTTTTCAAACCAATTTTTCAACAAAATCAATCGGTGGAATAAATTGATTGCTGGTAATTGGTCATAAATATACATATTTTGGAATTTTTTCCAAATTTTTTTTTTGTAAGGCATTTATTAAGACTTTTATAAAAGAAAATTCCCAAAAGACTCTTAAAACTAAATTTTTAAAATAAAAGACTTTAAAGACTTATACAAATTCTTTTTGGAAAATAAGTCTTTTTAGACTCTTAAATTTTACTTTTATGTTTAAAATTTAAAAGTCAAATCTTAACTTACATTTTTATAAATAAAAGTTAATAGTAACTTTTAACTTTTTTAATTTAATAAAAAGTTAACAGTCGGACTTAACTTAAAAAATTTAATTTAAAATTAAGAGTTATTTTCATCATCTGGATTTAAAAAATGAAGTAAATACCCCTCGTTGATGGTTCTCATGGCTATGAGACACACGCTCTACAGTAAAGAGATTATAATATATAATTTGTTAAGTCCTGTCAAAATTTTGTATGGAAAAAGACTTAGCAGCTTGTGAGCAAGTTAACAGGCTCAGCTTCGTGTTTTTGTGCAGCAGATACCATTTGTTAATTCGAAAACGTCAAACTTATTGAGTGAAGTGAAGAATCGTTTTGGAAATGAGTTTTAACAAGTATCAAATTATTTTTGATTAGCAGCTTCAAAGTCTAAAAACTGCCCTTTATTAATAAAAAATATAAATTTTCTAATGAGGTTGGTAGAGATTTACAACATTTCGAAGTATCTGACTAGCAAATGTATCAAAAGTGTTAACGAACTGTAATTTAAAAATTTAAATACATTTTTTGATATACCAGTTATACGAGTTATTAAAACCACAGATTTTTAGCTGTAGAAGTTCTACTGATCAACAAAATCAACTGATTTTGACATATCAGTTTAGCACTTGATTGTGAAATGCCTTAGGGCCAGTTTCACGACCATTAGTTAACCAGTTGGTTAATTTCAGAAATCAGCTGTTAGTTACATAATGGTTGAAATCACCACTAATGGTAGCTTAACATTTAGTTAACTTTGATTGTGAAACTAAAATCTGTTATTTAGCCTCTGGTCAGTGGTTTACTAATGGTCGTGAAACTGGGCCTTAACAGATGCGTTCACATCAACAGCAGATGAAACAATTAGCAGGACTTAACAAATTTTACTGAATACCCTTATTATTTAAGCTACTACTCCGCATATGCATATAAAGAAAAACTGTAGGGGTATTCACGATGTGGTGTATTTGTGATTAATTTTTAGAAAATATACGATACTTACAACTTATTGCGAACGAACCTTCAATAAAGTATTGTAGTTAAAATCAGCTGATTTGGGCATTTTCTTTTGTTCGGAAATATTAATTAAAGTCATCATTAAACTAAAGAAAATCATAAAAAATAAAAACCAAACACTAAATTATATTATTTTTTTTATTAAATACTAGCGGGCCTGACAGACGTTGTACTGCCCCAATTCAACTAATTTCTTTGTGATCGTTTTCATTTTGTGAATTTTTGAAAAGTGTGGAAGTGTCTAAACAACGTGCCATTAGAGCTACACATGCCACACGTTTCTTTTTGAAGCTTCAATTCGTGACTATCAAAACCGTCTTAAATAAAGCATTTTTATTTAATTGTGGGTGGTAAAAGGGGGGTGTGGCTATTTTTTATTAACCGAGATATTAACCTTAATAACATATGTTATATATTTAGTGGGTTTAAGGTATTTCCGTTCCTGAGATGTTAAGAGACACAGCATGAAAAATTGTATATATGTATATGGAAGGGCGGTAAAAGTAGACGTGACGAATTTATATATGATGAATTTCATATCAAAACCTATGAAAAAGGGACATTTTGAACCGGACCTTCCAGATTTTAATGAAACTTCCATAGAAGTTGCTTATGCAGACGCTGACGACTACAACAAAACAAAAGAAGAGCTATTTTCAAGGTATAAAAATGCTAAAACTATTACAGGAACTCAAAGCTTCCATTCTTTTATACCTTTAGATGAAACTTCACTAAATGTTAGCAAATATTCCGAAAGTCAACAGTTGTATATTAAATTTAAGATTGTATATTAAATCTAAAAAAATAAAAATTAAAAAAATGTATTAAGGTTAAGTCCGTATCTTTTTGGGTGTCTGAAAAATTTGATAATACGATTCTTGTTCTAATCTATTAGAATTACCAAAAAAATCTGTATAACTTCCAAAGTATAGAACTCAATTTAAAGCAACTTAATGCAACTTTTATTCTGCTTTTTTGTATGTGTCACCCTGTGTTTCGTCGATACTTCTGAAATTCGAAGCTAATTTGTTGTCATATGTCATTAGGGCTGTTCACATTTCAAACCGCTCATCAAATCGATCATCAAATGATTTGACAATTGAGTTGACCAACAGAATTTGTATGGATTTGATGGCGATTTGATGAGTGTTGGTCAAATCGTTTGACGAAAATCAATTTTTTTTGATTTTTCTGCTGATTTTTCAGTCAATTCAAAAAAGTTTTCAACCTGACCACATCGCGGCAAAAGAGGGAGCGGAAGAAAATATTAACAAAATAATAATAAATAACTGTTGCAAGCAATTTATAATAATTAACAAAATAATTTCTTCTTCTTCCAACAAAATTTTAATAACAAGTGGTATTAAAATTTTTCCGTCATCGCGATGTGCTTACTTCGGTGTTCAAGACAAAATTAAATTTGACGAAAAATTTGATGAGTCTGAACACTTCTGTGGTCAAACGATTTGACAAATGATTTGATGAGCGGTTTGAAATGTGAACAGCCCTAATAACAAATATAATTAACAAAGTCAATAAGTAAAGAACTGCAAGTATTTCTGTATATTTAATTGTAATATAGCAATTATAGTCATTTACATCTCTTTTATTCAAGAAAATATCAAAGGAAAAGCTATTAGCCTGGACTGCTGTAGCACAGAAATGTCAAAACAAAAGCTAAAGCTGCATTATAGCCAGCATGTAAGCAGTTCGAAAAAGCATGTTAGAATATGCAAAAAGCAGCTTTTTTATGAGCATGAACATGGTATCAGAGTTTCATTTTTAATGCGTAGTCGATAATTTCACAGGGTGAATCAAATTACAAAAATTACTGCTTTTATACTGTTTTAGACAAAATTTACAAAATTATGCGAAATATTATTTATTTTTATTTGTTTTGCTGGAGTCAGAGTCGATATATTTTTTCCGACTCCGACTTCTTTGCACAAGAATTCCTACAGACTCCGACTCCAACTCCGTAGCACTCATTTAATACATATTTTGTTCTGTTGAAACTTTTTCTAAAGGTTAATTATTGCTTTTGTCCACAAACAAAAAATTGTAGATGGATTTTAAACTATCAAACAAATAGAATTTGTATTCAAAATCAAGTATGATTTCAATTATCAAACATTTAGAATTTGTATTTAAATCATAGAAAATCAACATAATAAATAACGAGGTCATGTAGAAAACTTAAAAAAATAATATATAAAATTTTTTAATGATTTGATCTAGTAATAATTATCTTAAAAAAATAAATTTTAAACTAAACTAAAGAGGGATCTAAAAAATTAACTTTAATAATAATCGTGTTCTATATCTGCAATTTGAGGGAAGTACATGCAGGGGCGTAGCTAAAGGGGGGCACAGACACAGGTGACATGGACATGGTAAAAGCGATTTAGGTAGCTGGTTCTTAAAGGGGCTATCTACCAGATGCATGCACGAAATAGCTATGAATGGGTGGGGGCATAAGAGGGTTGACATCTCCTCGTGCTCTGTAGCTTTATGGTGGTTCGGTCGCAGTTTCTTTATGTGAATGTTTTGGTCTCGATTTTGGTTTTTTTGGATCTTTTATTTTTTCTTAAATTTAAAATCCAAGCTATTAATTTATATAATTTTCTTTCGTTTCGACTTTTGATTTGGTTTTTGTTGCTTTTCTTTTCGAATGCATATTTTTTATTCGGTACTTTTTCTTAGTTTTAGGATTTTTTATATTTGAGTATTAATTATGCTTCCGTTGCGAACATCCTCTCTGTGACTGTGTCGCCGAAAACTTTTATTTTAGTACACATTCCTCTGATGCATTCTCTTTGAATAGTGCAATCTCTTTGTTTACAGTCCATATTTTTTGTGATAGCTGTTTTGTAGTTACACCGCATGTGGTTGCAGTATTTTCAAAAATGTGGCCACTTCTATTTGTAAAGTGCTTAGATTACAATTTATCACAAGTGTTTGCTTAAATTTTCAGCAGATAACTATATCGAGAAACTGATCAGAATCAAGTTAGAGTTGCACCGTTGGGATTGTGTTACATTGAAGGCTAAAAACGGATTTTACAAAAAATAGCTGTGAGTATTAAGGCTAGCTTAGCTGCATTTGTTAAAAAGAAACACATCAGCCAATTTTCTCGTATTGTTTATTAATTGCTTATAATTGCAACGAAACAGCTGACCGACGACATCTACTAACGCTAACATATACTACAGTGCTTCTCCAACGCTTTGTGTGCTCTAAGCTAGTTCCACAACCAACACAATTTTTCGCCTTTAAAACTGTCAAAGCATGACTTCCGTCGTCAATTCAAATCCGCATCTAAATTACATTGACAATCATTTGATTGCGGAAATAATCGCTAAATTGGTGGATGAATCCTTAGAGCGCTATGATGTGCAGCACTCGGGTGGGTTGGACGGCTTTATGTCCGCTTTATATAATATAACGCTGTTTACCAAAACTGCTGTTGGGTAAAAAATGTGAGGTTATGTTGTATGTTCATGAAATATAAATGTTGCAAATTTCAGTACCAAGAAACGTTTGCTGATAGCTAAATTTATGAAGGGTGACTCCAACTTTCGCGAGACCAGCAAGGCTTACATACAATTCGCCAACGAAATCTTTATCTACGACAAGGTGCTACCTACTTATCAGCAAGTATTGCAGGAAGCTGGGGTGACTGACGTTAAAGTCGAAGATTGGGTAGCGCATTGCTATGTGGCCAAATTTGGTAACATTGCAGGTTCGTGTAGTTTTGCTTTCTTTGCTCTGTTTTCAATTTGATTCTTGCCCAACAGGCTTGAGTTTGAGGACCGAGGAGCGTGACTCGGTTCTGGTGCTTGACAATCTAAAGCCAGACGGCTATGTGCTTGGTCCTCATCACATTCTAACTCCTGAACATATGCTTAAAATGGCAGCGACTGTGGGGCAGTACCATGCCTTAACCTACGTTTTGCGTGTAAAAGCTGACCCGCGATTGGAGCAACTAAAAAGCGGCATTGTGACACTTCCCTTCTGCAATAAGCAGGACCCAAGCGCTGAAAAGCGGAACCTCTATCATCTGATCTACCGCGCTGCCTTCGATCGTTTCTTTCAGATTTTCGATCGTGTTTGCGTTGAAGGTTCCACCTTTGATCAAACTTTGCCGGATGATGTGAATTTTATTGCAAATGTAGAGCGTATAAGAGAGAAATATTTTGCTAATCCCACATATCTGTTGGAGCATCTGCGTACGAGCGTTGAGCTGACCAAAGAGGACCAATTTTTTGCTGCCATACTGCATGGCGACTTTAATCGCAACAACGTACTCTTCCGCTACAAGCCAAAGCAGGACGAAGCAGCCGATGCTGTCGCTGAAGTAGAAGATGTGAAAATGATTGATTTTCAGGTAGTAGTCTAAAAAATAAGATTTTTTAAGTAACAATATATTAAACATTTGCAGGAATTGCGCTATGGCTCGCCGGCTCTTGATTTGAGCTTCTTTATGTACATCAACAGCAGCAGCAAGGTACGCGATGGCATCTGGACGGAACTACTAAAGTGTTATCACTCGACTATGTTCGAGACACTATCAAAAGCGGTTAAGGCGAACGTCAGCGATTCGCAGCAATTGCTTGAAATTGAGCAAAAATTGCAAGAATACAGGTACAAGTGAAATGAAATGTGTTTTATTTGTGCTAAAAATTTTAAAAATTTTCAGTTATGAAAACTTTTATGCACATTTCTCTAAATTTGCTTTTTATGGCGTAATGATTTGCATGCATTTTATGCCCTGGCTTTTGTGTAGCACCGAGGAGTGCGCACGTCTGGCGCATTTGTTTGAAACCGACATGCAAGGCAATGAATTCCATCAGCTTTCGGTTAACGCAGGCGGTGATATTGCGGACAAAGAAATTCTGGCGGTTGCCCGTCATGCCAGTCGCATGGGCTATATGGACGCCCTATAAAAGCTTCAAAATGCATTTGCAACTTATGAATTTGAAAGATTTAATGAATTTATACTAGTAGTTAGAACATTTTAATACAATAAAAATATTTACAATACGCATAAAGTACATTTTAAAGTGAAGACAACAAAGGCAATTCTAACTGCTTCCATTTGTATCACGAAAATGCACACAAACGACAAGCAAGACCTGAGAAGCAATACATTACTTCTATACGTAATTCTAATACTTCGTGTCGTAATTGTAGCGGTAAAACATTATCATCATAGATACCCAATGGCAACTTTCGAAGTTGTCGAAATTATCGAAAGTCGGTATGTTATAACACTTTCGACAGGCGATATTTGCGATAAAATATTACTTTGATATGGTGGCAGTAATCGAGAAGCGGAGTAAATATAAATGCAAATATTTACATATTCATTTAAGCATTGTTTTATCATTTATTTAACATAGAAGTGTTAAAGAATGATTTTAAGTTAGTGAAATAATAAAAGTATTGGCTTTAATAAAAGTATATATATGGTTACCATGCACACTGTCTCCACTTACAATATTTGATTGCATGCGAATTGTCAAATTGAATTTCATGATATCCATATTTCATACCATAATATTTAGGTGGGCACTTCATCTCTTTAAATTTCATTTTGGAATTGTTTGTAAAAAGTTTATTAAATTAATAATTCCTTCCATTCGCCATTCCAAATTATGTGTTTCACTCTTTTAATGCTTTTGTAATAATTTTTGCTTAAAAAGTTCTTAAAAATGCACACACTTACATATTTTACTGAAAAGTGACAGCTCATCTCATGAAATATATCTCAATAAATATTTCAAGAGATAAAATTCAAGTGGTCTACTTGAGATATACATATATCATGAAATTAAATTTTACAGTTCGCATGCAATCAAATATTGCAAGTGGAGACAGTGTGTTAGAACTGTTTGCTCAAATTAAGTTCTCTTTGTTTTTGCCAAACAATGTTATATGTTCCAAATAGCTAATTTATCATTTTTTCATTTAAATTAAATATTTCTATTAATTAAAAATTTTAAAAATATGGATTTACGTTATTTAACATGCCAAGTATCAGAAAAAAAGCTTAAGTGTAGCTGTTTAATGTTCGAACATAACTTCGAAACTAACCAAATCGCCTGTTGAACAAAAATGTTACAACATACTGCCAGAACGAAAACTTCGCTTCGACAGTGAAGTTGCAACATGTCGCCACAGATAGGAAACTTCGATTTTGCAGTCGAAAATCAGCTGATCTGAGGATGGCGCTATGAATTTTTTTACTTATGAATCTAACATCAAAGAGATTATCCCTCTGTTTGAACCCGAAAAGTAAATTGTTTGGAATCAGAGGAATTTTCAGAATAAGCATTTCCCCGCCCTTAAATTTGCTTTTAAGGCTGTGTGCGAATTGATCTAAATGTGACCTTAACTAAACTATGTCGATAAGGCAGTGCTTCCTAAATAATTTAGGTAATTCTCAAGCTACCTTAATGCTTCCTAAATTATTTCAAAAGACTTACAACCTGCATTAATATAATTTTGATATCTGTTTAGTTGTTATAGCTACTTAAAGTTGTTATAAGCTTCGGGTTGAAATAAGCTGTTAGTCACTAAGTAAGTGTATTATTTTGAAAGGGCCTACTTTGAAAGCGACACAACAAATTTGGATGAATAATAAACACTTTGTTGACCGATCTCGGTATTTCTTTGACAGAATGTACAGGTATTGATCATTAAATAAATTCGTATAAAAATATTTTTTGTGTTCTGTTTAATACTAAATTTATTTTCTTATAGCTTTGAGCAGTCGTAAATAGAGAAAAAAACTATCTTTGATAACATCTCCAGTAATTAATGGGTTTTCAACTTAAACGCTGCTTTTTGGTAACTCACGCTCAACAGTTTTTTCAATATTCGGGATTTTTAAAAGCATTAAATTGAGGAAGCGTGTATTAAAAATTATAAATATGTATGTATATTAGGGCGGGTCGATTTATTTTTCGACAATTTCCCTATGATTTCCGTATTCTATGGGTTATTCCATGAAAATTTGCCAAAGGAACCATACCTCTATCGTTAAAATCGAGTCCCCTACTTTTTGTTGGTACATTTTTTCCCAAATTGACGTTCGTATGAAATATTACCTACACGTTCACATCCATAACTCAAAAACTATCGATCGGGTTTAATCGCGGAGAAGGCGCGTTGGAAAGGTGAGCTCATTTTGATCAATTTACAAAAAAAAAATCTCCAGCTTTGGTCCAACGGTTCAAAAGTTACGGGCATTTTTGTCCAAATTTTGGAGCATTTTTCCATTTTTTTCATGATTTTGTCTAAGAATACTACTTTCATGGCCATTTTATTGTCTCAATTTTTTTGACTTACGAGGCTTACGAACCTTACGTTACGACTGGACTGATTTTTGTAGAAAAAAAAATAAATAAAAAGGGACAAAAAATCAAAAAGTTGGTTTTATGTGTTATTTTGTTTTAGCAATATCGCATGAATTAATCAACCGAATTCGATAAATTTGGGCTTAAACTCTTCGTTTTGAATTGTAAATTGAATTCAATGATGGATTGAGCTAAAAAAATGGCCATGAAAGTAATAATCTTGGACAAAATCATGAAAAAAATGGAAAAATGCTCCAAAATTTGGACAAAAATGCCCGTAACTTTTGAACCGCTGGACCAATGTTGCAAATTTTCAAGGAATAACCCATAGAATACGGAAATCATAGGAAAATTGGTGAATTTTTCACTCCCTACAAATCGACCCGCCCTAATGTATATAATTTCTCGAGAAACACCGAGTATATCAGCCAGCATATATGTATATTCTAATAAATAAAATTTGCACTGAGAGGATATACATATTCTATTAATAAATAAAGAACTATTTTATTAAAGTGGAAGATTTGAAGGGCTTATTGCAAGAACATGATAACCCACATAAGTAATATTTTTAAATAATCGACTCTTAAGTTTTGAAAAAATGTATTTTTGTAAGAAAAGATGGAATTTAACACGGAAACTTTTACAAATAGGTTAGAAAATTAATAAGAAATAGCCAAAATTTCATCAGTGGTTGTTGGCAATGCATTGAGTAACGCATTCAGCGTAAAATATGTATTTTTTAGATCATGTGGCTTATCACGTTTTTGCAATTAGCCCTTCATTTATAAAATCAAGTCTTTGCTTTTGGCGAAAGTTCGAGGGATTTAAATATTCTATGAAAATATTCCTTGTACGATTTACAATGAGTCACTCTGTACAAAATTGGTCTTCAGCGTACTTGTATAATGAAGTACAGTAGTGAAGAAAAAAAACGAGACGTATAATAAAAATATATTTTTAAATTAAAAACTCATTACTCTATTATATAGTTTTAGAGCATATTAAATTTGCTTAACAATTTCAAATATTATAACATATTATATTTCTTTAATAATAACTGAGCACTACCATTAGGCTAGATGCCAACAACAGTCGATTAAGTAGTTCCTGGACACGGGTCAGAGTTCAAAATTTTATATTCGCTGACATCTAAAAGAAAAAGGAAATAAATTTATATATGTACATAACTATAAAAAAAGATTTTGTTTAAAAAAAACAATAATTTGACTAGATGTAACAGTAAGTAAAATTGTGAATAGAACAGAGATAATATTCATAAGTCAGATGCAAATATTGAAGGAAAAAAAAATTAAGCATCCAAGAATTAGGCAAATCTCTTTTATAATAAATAACCAAGATCGGTATGCATAAGAATTAGGTCCGATTCGATTTTGAATTATTTTAGTTTATATATAGACTATATTTTAAGTATCTAATCGTTTGCTAGAGTGATTCTTGAGAATAAAAATAAAATGTTTTAAATAAATAAGTGCACGCATATTCCAACTTACAAAAACTCCTATTTTGGGCTCTTTGTATGATTTATTGATATAAACCTAGTACTAGCAAATGTTTAGATAAACGAATTGAACATATTCCCTCTCCGAAATTGACGGCTATTTGACAAGAGACCTTTATGCTACATAAGCGCGTCAAAAGTTTTCGGCCATAATTGTTTATCATCATGGAATCGGGCTCGTAAGAAAATCTTGACAGCAAAAATGGCTTGTAAAAACACGGTTACGTAAGAGGGGAAGTCCGGAGGATGCTGTAGAGAATTTTTGTGTACCGTACGGTAAAGTTATTCGAGGATACTGATGATGCAATCGACCGTCTGAAGTACGGCTATCCGCGCACTAAGAGAACGCCACAATTCATCATATCCGCGCAGAATTGAATTCGCCGTAATCCAATGCGCAAACAGAAACTCTGGGCGTGGGAGATGAAAATCAGCACATGCAGCATAGCATGTTGCGTATCAAAAAACATGATTTGGGACTCAGAGCGTACAAGCGGCACACTGGGCACCTTCTCAAAGCGGCGGCATTGAAGGTCAATTGCAAGCAAGATCGTTAAAAAAACAGAACAATAGGGTGTATAATGTGTCATCACGACAAGTGTCTAAACATGTTTCGAGAGTTCAACGAAGCCACCATCCGGCTTCTGTGATGGTGTGGTAGGGTGATGGTGTGGTAGGGTGATGGTGTGGTAGGGAGTCGGCTAAGATGGGGTCACCGAGCTTCTGTTTTGCGAAAAAAGAGTGAAAGCTTCGGATAAAGTGTATCAAGCGGACTTTTCAGAGAACGCTGTGAAGACCTTTAACGAGACAGTGTTCGTGAATAAATCGTGAACCTTTCAACACAGGTGCGTAAAGCAATAATAACTTCCGCTCTTCTAAGTTATCTTTGCTATGAGTTTATAATTTTAAAACAGTGGTCCCCATTCCATAGTTCGCGAACTCGAGTTCGAATTCGAACATTACACTGACACGATCACACGTACAAAGTTGTCTTATTCATTTGGCGCTGAGACTTCAAACTAAATGGTTCACGCAGCTTGATCAGCTTATCCACTGTGCAAAATTAAATTGGAATACGAATATGTTTTTTTATTTGCAGAAAATTTTTAAGGACTGCCATAATGCTTGGTTTGCCAAATCACAGTGGCACATTGGAATTTATTTTTTTTAAATGCTATAGAAATATGGATCCTCAATATTCGTTTGTGGAAAATGAATAACGTAACGCGTTAGTTATTAAACTAGAGAAAGTAAACCTAGAAAAATTTATTCAGGACTTATTGGAATGTAAAAATTGATACAAATTAGGAAAAGACTTCCCATTTTTGTTTCTTTATAATAAAAAAATACTAAAATAGTTTTTTTATAATAATACAATTCTTGTGTAATACATGCACAATAATTTATGTCAGTGCAGAGAGTGAGAGAGCTACTAACATAAGCACAAAATACGAAAATTATAGTAGTACGTGTTTGGTAGTACGTGTATGCTGAGAAATTTTACAAGAGCGGCGTCGTGTTGATGAGAGATGTTGAGTTTTCATCGCTCGTGAATTTTGAAATAATAAACTCGTTGAATCGCTCGCTTTCATTTGATGCGAAAATTTAGTAAACACTTTGCACAAGGCTCATTTATAAGGTTGTGGCACTTGAGAGCGAGCTCGGTCGAACTGTCAGAATGAGTGAAAATAAATAAAAAAATTAATGCATGTGCTAGTTTACACTAGCTTCACTAAACCGACTCACTTCGACGTCCACAGAAGAGATGAGGAAGTAGGAAGGTGAATGAAGTGAGGCAAGAGTATCACAAATTTAAAAATTTTTGCGACTCACTTTTATATGACATTCGGTGAGTCGGTTCCAAGTAACTCCAAGTAAAACTAATGAAAAATGAGTCTTTTACAGCGTTTTTAAGAAAATGTGTTTTTAAAAATAGCAAAAAATTCAATATTTGGTGGTCAATAAGGTTGTAATGAAACATAATTTTAAAAACTTTTTATGACAAAATATTGGTTTGAGTAAGAAATTTAACATTTTAGCAGCTGTGGGTATGCGCTCTGTGAAAAATAAAAAGTTACAAGCAAAAAACATGTTTTTTTTTAACAAAAAGGACTTTCAGGAGAATCAAAATTGCTTCGGCGGATTTTCTTTAATTTGAAAAAAGTATGCAGAAATCATTTTAATGAGTTCCTCTAACTTTTGAGACCCCGAACGGCTGACATTTTTTTCTCCATACAAAAACGATCCGGCCTACTGTGCATGTCCAAAAATCAAACAATCTTTAAAAATAACAAATAAATAAATGGAGTTAACAGTTTTTTAATCCTTGCGCCCATGTTCGAGAAATTCGATGTCAAGTACATGTTAATGCAGGTTTTGTTAGAAAACTTTTTTATTAGCTATAGCGGCTTCATGTCCTCAGGAGAAACATTTAAAATAACCTGAGCAATAATTTTGTAAAACAGTTTCACCCTCAAAACCTAAACTTAAGTATCCAAATTAAACTCATATTGCTTCATATATGCTTTGTTTAAACAAAAAATAAAGCCCTTTTTTAAGCAATAATATTCACTAAAATAATAGCGCTAAATAAAAGTACAAATGGGTCCTCAAAATGGCCCCGAGAGTATTAAAATAAAGTCTCTTCCCATCTGTTTCTTCTTGCAAGTTAGTTTCAACAAACGTCTCTTAACAGAGCATCTAGTGGCTTATCTGCTCTAGTCAAGCTTTTTTAATAGTTGCCTGTGATCGTGATCAGCGATCAAATAAAAAATATCACGAAACCTCGAATTTAATTATTAATTACTATATAACTATGTAATTTTCTATGTAAATGAAATATGCTTTCAGCGATAATGAGTTGTTGGCATGGGATTGTGTCAAAGCGCTAGTTGCCAATGGTCTCGGGATTCATCGATCAAACGATTGGCTGACAAACGATTTCCTGACAATCAACGTTCCAACGGCTTTTTTTGAATTATGGGGTCAATTTGGACCCTAAGCGTTAGGTTTTTTTAGGGTTAAACTGTTCAACGAAATTATTTGCCAGGTGATTGTAAATGCTTCACCTTGTAACGGTGATTCGTTACAAGGTTGCACCCCGCTCCCTACACCACTGTCCCACTACGCAACTGTGCACCTATAACGTAGCCAACAGCCAGGGTTACAACAATCACACAAACATAGCAACTCAACGTAGTCAACAGCCAGGTATACAAAAACCACACAAACACAACAACTCAGCATGTTATAATTCCCATCAGGTTTTTAGTAGAGGGTGAATAAGAATGCGCAGTTTGGCAGACTTAGGCACGGTCCGAAAGCGTAGTGCTTAGCCCGTCCGCTCCTTGGTACCAAGTAGACGCAATTTACTGACGATCTCATTTCTACAAATCGTTACTAATACATGTAGTTGTAGTTTTATCTAACTGTCTGATCAGAACCATGTCGTTGTCGTGTCGGTGAGAGAGAAAAGCTAAGAGTTGGCCCAGAATTGTAGCGTTGGCTTTGTCGTTTTGCTTTTATTCAATCTGCCATTGTTGATTTTCTTGAACTTGCTTCAGTGTTCTCATCGTACTCCGATTGAACTAATAATTACTTCACTTCCATTTATTTCACTACTTTTTGCAATACTCTTCATAAAAATTTACTGCATTTTTAGCTGAAGGCTACTCCTATCATTATAAGAGCAAGTAGGAACGCTGTTTACTCGCTACATTGGTTGACAGATTCTTCAAATTTTGTTAAAAAATGGCAATATTTTTAGAGAGAAGCTGAGAGAGCTGTCAAATAAACGACAAAGTCAAAATAGAAATAGAAACATTTCTATCTTGGCGTTTTCGTTGTCGTATTCTGCCGCAATTTTCTCCCATAAGGTTTGCATTGTCTCTGTCAGCGCTCTGCCTGCCGACACGACAACGACATGATTCTGGTCAGACAGTAAGTTTTATTTTTAGTATTTAGAGCCTGCACAGAATCAAAAATCGTTGCGGCCGACGATCTTTGTTGTTGGAAAATACATGCAAAATGTAGAAAAAACCGCAGCTCGTTTTCCGCAACTATAAATTCGCAGACTTATAGCCGATACACATTGACTGCAACAGTCGTCCACCGACAAAACGAAAACTTGCCGTCAGAGAGAAATATCGCAGTATTCTCGACGACTTGATTATAATGAACGCAACAGCGACAATCTGTGTTTCATACAAAACATAAACAAACTCTGCTATGTTCGCTCTTGTCGTCTATCAAATTAGAAATAGATTGAAGTCTGCGGCAGCAACAATTGTGGTCGTGTTCTCTCTTTGTATTGCCGTCTTCAAAAAATACATCTTCATAAGAAAACATGCGTTCTATTTTTTGACAATTGGCGTTCGTCGCTAGTCGCAGTCAATGCGTATCGGCTATTACAATCTATTCTATTTCAATCGTCGGTCGCAACGATTTTTGATTCTGTTCACGCTCTTATTTGGACTTTTTACGTCGGCTTCGGTCGGTCGGAAATCCGAAGTAGTTTTTCTAAAGCTCAGACTTTTAATGTCGGCTTCGGTCGGTCGGAAATCTGAAGTAGGTTCTTTCGGCTCGGACTTTTTACGTCGACCTCGGTCGGTCGGAAATCCGAAGTAGTTTCTTTTGGCTCGGACTTTTTACGTCGGCTGCGGTCGGTCGGAAATCCGAAGCACTCCTTCTCTTGTCCGGACTTTTTTACGTCGGCTTCGGTCGGTTCGAAATCCGAAGTAGTTTATTTTGGCTCGGACTTTTTACGTCGGCTGCGGACGATCGGAAATCCGAAGCACTCTTTCTATTGTTCGGACTTTTTACGTCGGCTTCGATTGGACGGATATCCGAAGTGTTTTTTTTAATTCGGACTTTTTACGTCGGCTTCGGTCCAAAGTGTTTTTTTTTAATTCGGACTTTTTACGTCGGCTTCGGTCGGCCGGAAATCCGAAGTGTTTTTTTTAATTCGGACTTTTTACGTCGGCTGCAATCGGTCGGAAATCCGAAGTTCTCTTTGGTCGGCCCTTTACGTCGGCTTCGGCCAGTCGGAAATCCGAAGCAGTTTTTTTTTTGTCGGAATTTTTACGTCGAAGTGTTTATTTTTTAAATTCGGACTTTTTACGTAGGCTTCGGCCGGTCGGAAATCCGAAGTGTTTTTTAATTCGGACTTTTTACGTCGGCTTCGGTCGGTCGAAAATCCGAAATGTTTCTTTTTTTAATTCGGACTTTTTACGTCGGCTTCGGCCGGTCGGAAATCCGAAGCAGTTTCTTTTGTTCGGACTTTTTACGTCGGCTTCGGTCGGTCGGAAATCCGAAACAGTTTCTTCTGTTCGGACTTTTTACGTCGGCTTCGGTCGGTCGGGAATCCGAAGTGTTTCTTTTTTTAATTCCTATTTCCACCATTTATGCTTAAGAGTTTATTTTCTTTTATTTTTGTTCCTTTTTTAACTTATCGTTAGAGTAATAGTAAAGCGATTCACGCCATATATAAAATGATATGTATACATCACAAGATTAAATGTTAAATAAAGCAGCGTAGAGCCTGAACAGAATCAAAAATCGTTGCGGCCGACGACTTGTTGTTGTTGGAAAATACATGCAAAATGTAGAAAAAATCGCAGCTCGTTTTCCGCAAAAATAAATCGCAGACTTAGAATCTATTCTATTTCAATCGTCGGTCGCAACGTTTTTTGATTCTGTTCAGGCTCGTAGTCGGGTCTTGCCTAAGTCGTTGTCGCACCGACCGTCACCGAACTTCACCGAATACCGAATAATACCGAATTTCTCCGAGTCATCGCACTCCACCGCACACCGAACATCGTCAAACCAGCATACGAGGACTTCGTAGGCAGATCCATTTACGTATCGTTGCATATATTTATAATATTGTGTATTGTAAGAAAGGCTTGCTCATTGAAATATACACTAAGAGAATATATATATATATATATATATATATATATTCTCTTAGTGTATATATATAATGTTATATATATAATCCCAGTATAATGTTATATATATATATATATATATACTGGGTACACTGCTAAAAATTACAAACAATAAAGCAGCAATTATAATAAGAGCATTAAATTCTTAAAGTTTTCTTATTTATTGGCGAAAGTTCGTAGGCCTTTCGTCTGATCCTGGAGCGGCTGAGCATACTTCAGCCTTTGATTAAAACCCCCTTACAACCTGAACACATGAAGCCGCTTAAGCTAATAAAAAAGTTTTTCTAACAAAAACTGCATTAACATGTACTTGACCTTGAAACTTGAATTTCTCGAAAATGTGCCGAAGGATTAAAAACGGTTTGCTCCATTAAATTAAGGGTCCTAATATTATGCTGAAATGTTTGAAATTATGTATGCTGCTTGTTTAAAAAAAAAGTGCTCGATTCTAGCACAGAGTAATTATTGAATTCATTAACTTTTTTATTGAGGGTAATTGAAGGTAACGTGGCGCCTTTGTCAAGTAATGTTTAAAGATAAATGCGTACAAGTCGTTACCGAAATCGTAACGTGGCGGGACGCAGCGTAGAAGTCTGTAGAAAATAGATTTCTACGCCACGCTACGATTTTTGAAAGCGAAAAATTTTGTTTAAATTCACAAAATTACAAATTTTAATACTGTATACGAAAGGAACGAACGTCTTTTATTGAAGAGGAGAAGTTAATAAGCCTACTAGAAAAAAGCTACTAGAGTGCCTTTATAACAAATTTTCTGCGGCGCCTGCACTACGTTGGACTACGATTTCGATAATCGTTTAACTTCGAGCCAATCAAGCCTTAAGCAATGACACATTAGATACATACTTAATTTATATAAAATTTTATGGAAGTTTGCAATCGAGAATGTTTGGTTTGTGATGTGAGATTAATTTAGCCAAATCAACAAGATGAAAAATATATTATTTCCCATGTTAAAAAATATATAACTTTTCAGCAAAAACTTATGAAATTTTAATCGCTGTTCTATTTCACTATCCTAACAACTTCAGAACTTACCTATTCCCTTGGCCTTATCACAGTTAACTGTGTTATTGTATACGCACTCATTGGCGAAGGTTTGATTTGTGTCGCCTATTTTTGCGCACAACCAATCCAAATTTCTATGACACACTTTTTCACAATTCTCTTCAGTTAGAACCATAACACAAAATATTGCCAAAGTGGCACTAAATAGAACTACACTTGATGAACGCATTATGAAAACTAAGAATTTAATTCTAATGTTTTTGCTCTTGCTTAAAACAATTTAAACTAAACTTTAACTAAATGGTTGTTTTAATGTAACTACTGTGAATTTTTGATTGATTTTTTGGAATAGCTTTCTCATTCATTATTTAAATGTGCTTTGACGACATCAGTCTTTAAAGTACGCAGATACAATTTAACAAAAAAAAAAAAAACCAACTGATTAAACAATCAGCAAATTTAAGAAGAACTTGTGTTGAAGAATATAATGATTAAAATCTTTTTCCGCCGAAAATACTAGAATATCTACACTGAGAAAAGAATTTGTTTCCAATCAATTTAGATTTGGTTATTGTTGAGGTGACATCTCTCGTTGCAGTTTTGAAAATAGACTTCAGTCTTAAGATTTATAGCATATTTGTGTAAAACGAAGCCATCGTCTGAAGTCTCGTTATTTTGCCGAAGAGATCGGACAAAATTGGCTAGATATATTTTTTCTTGCATCGTCGTCTACTATTACGGTTTTTACGATATTCAGATATGCTCTACGTGACTATCTGTCAAAACAGTATTGCCTGATCATAAAACTTCAGAATTCTCCTATTTTTTTTAATTCTTGAAAATTTGATTTTCATTGAAGTTTTCTTTCGTTGGTACTGGTTTTTTGCATCAGCTGTTTTGTTTAGTAAATTTTTATTTACTTTTGCGGCAAATTCAATTGGTTTAATTGGGTTTTTGAATTGAATTGCAGCCGACCGTTAGAATTAATTTTTACAGAAATTGAGCTCCATTTCTCGTCAGCTTTTATTCTGCTGGCTCAAAAAACTGCTGTGCCTTTGCTAGCTCTGGTTTTTTTTGCCCATTTCCAGCACTCCAAATGGTTCGATCGTTCTTTTCTTTGTCCTGAAAATAAGTGCGTATATAAATTATTTGTGTATTCTTTACTATGATCTTAAAATAAAATTTACCTTTTCTTAGCAACATCTTTAATTTTTAAAATGTTCTTAATGCAAACAATTTAGTAGTCGTTAAATTTCTTTTCTTTTTCAGTTAAAGAAATTTTTGTAAAATTAATTCACCTTAGCTTTTGTGGCGACCGTAGCCTAGTGGGTAGAGTGCGTGGCCCCTGAAGGCGGATTCACTGACCACCTTCAGCAAGTTTTTTGTGACAGCTTTCATGATCTTTTTGTGAGAATGTGCCGCAGGTCGATTCAGTGGCATGCAAAACTTTAAGCAAGTTTTCTGTTTTTCTATGTTATATTCACTATTGCCAAATTAATGCTTCTTTATTTTGAAGCTTAAAAAATAAAATATGCCAACTTCAACTTAAAAAACTCCATACTGGCAGCACCGTGAAAAAAGATTCAGCAAGAAAATTGGAATTAAGTTAATCAAGTCAAAGAGAGTGCAGTAAGTTTTTGTTACTCTCTCATTGAGTGTGGAGAGAGATAGAGCACAAAAAATTTTTAAAACTTCATATAAAAAAACTTGCAAAACTTGCTGAAGGTGGTCAGTGAATCCAGCCTAAGCTAAAGAACCGCATTAGCCCGGGTTCAATTCCAGCTCAGACAGAACGTTTTTCAATTGAATTAATTTTTTTGTTCGGTCGTCCCTCTCTGCAGTCAATTGCAAACCTCAGAGAGTAAAAATTGCCATGTAAAGCTTCTTGAGAACATAAGCCGTTCGGAGTCGGCATAAAACACATAGGTCCAGTTCTCGGTCATTTGTGATCAAACATTTAATAACACGCACAACACAATTGATCAATAGAAGCTAGGTCAAAGTCCTGGGCTGAAATGGCCAGTTTATTTTTTCATTAGTTTTTGTATATTTTACTCATAATATCTGTGTTCACAAGGAATAACGACTTAACTCAAAGTATCGTTAAAAACGATATTTTAACTCCGCGAACTACGACCCATTTTTTTTATATATGAACCGATACAAGCAAAATATGTGCAGATATACGTGATGATCAATTTGGAGCAAAAAGTGGATATCTGCATACTTTCAAAAATTGGCAATAAAGTAAATTCCATATCGCTTTTTTACGATATTTTTAGTCTAGTCATTATTCCTTGTGACTACAGATATATTCATTTAAAAGTTTTTTCAAAATTCGTCACCCATTTATTCTATATCAATCAAAATCTTTAATTTCCTCATTTTGTAAGACGCACGCAATCACCTCTCACTCTCACTGAAATTTTCCTTTAAAATATATTCAGATAAAGAAATCTAACGCAAGTGACTGTGTTCGGTTTACAAAATAAGGCCAAAGTTTTAAATGCAGTTTAAAAAGGGAACATACTAAAAAATTAGTTTAAAATACTAAAACCTGACTGCTAAAAAGCACGCTGTAAAAAGTATGTAGCAAGAAAATGTTCTCATCTGAAATTGTTACGCGCAAACTATTCAATATTTGTTGTCGCAAATTAATTTTAATTGTTGCAAATTAAAAAGATTGTCGTGTCAAATATATTAACAGCTTTATTCTGTATAACGAAAATGTACACCAACGATAAGCAGTACACGAGAAGCAATATAATTTCGTATAGAAAAAAGTATTACTTCTCGTGTCTTCGGTCCCTTAGAGGGCGCCATATTAAATTCAATGTGACGTCACATAGCCTATAACCAGCAGACTATAAAAACGCTTCCAACGATACCTCATTTCTCAAATTATGGTAAGTAGTTTCAAAGTGAGAGTGGAACAGATGAACATATATACATACATGCATGCATATGTACTACATTAGGGCGTTCATTTTTTTTTTGTCAAAATCTTGAGGGGCTGAAGCGGAATTCGAAAGTTTATCACAGAAAATTTTTTGAGAATTTTTTCCGATTTTTTGAAAAAACATTTTTTCCAACAAAATTTCAAAGGTTTTTTCCAAAAAAGTAGTTCTTCAAAATAATACTTGTGCTTTCCACCCAGACTGAGTGCCTAACTGAAAAATATAATGTTAGAACGATCTTATTTGGAAAGAAAGATGTCAAAATTTTATTTTCGTGGGATAGATTGAAAGAGTGGTTTTTCCCTCCTATCAAATTTTTAAAAAAACTGAAAAAAGGAGTTTTTTGTAGATTTTGCTGTGTTTTCTTTAACTGTAATTTTCTCCAAATTTTCGCTCTTAATATATAATCTTAGTATGTAGTCATAAACTGCATTCGTTGATGCTCCTGAATACTAAGATTATATATTAAGAGCGAAAATTTGAAGAAATTTACAGTTAAAAGAAAACACAGTAAATTTTTTTTAAAAAGTTGAGCGTTTTACCCAGGTGGCAACTATGTTTGAAAACAAGCAAAACATGAATCATCTGTTTAGCATCACTGCTTGTGCATTATCTCAATTGGTTTGAGCAGTGCGTGTTTGTTGTTGGAATGATGCGAAAGTTCGCAATCATGCATTTTCGCATCGTCGCAACTGCGTTTCGCATCAACCCGTGAATATCCCTATTAAATTAATGAAATTAAAAGTCACAAGTTTTACAGCTGTGTCTTTGATTTGCAGGTATTTTGTGATTTGTGCGATTGTTTTTTGTGTCCAAAATGTTTCAACAGCTTGCTATACCTTTTTTATTGGAATTTTGGTTATTGTAAATTCTTACATGAAATAGCATAAGACTATGCCATAGCTACCCGTAATGACATTTGTAAAATTTAGCATTTTTAGATTTTTATGGATTTTTTTTTATTAAAAATACCCAAACTTAATATTTACAAAATGTTACACTTAAAGTAAAAAATTTCATAACTACCAAGTTATTCAACGTATGTACAGAATTTTATGTATTTGTAATAAATGTTGGTTCCGAAAATATTTTATAAACATTTCTTAGATATTTTTTAAAATTTTGATATTTACAAAATTTTTTATTACAACAAGAAAGTAAAATATCACAACTGTTGTACTTTTAGTTTGATTAAAATTCATAAAATACTTTCAATACAATTTAGTAATTTACTGTGTCATCACTTTGCCCGTAGAGAAGACGACATATGGTTTTTTTTAAAAGCTTGTTAAATTTATAAAAAATATTCTAATATCTAGCCATTGTATGAACTTTGTTCCAAAATTACTTCCGTTTCGTGAAACGTCCGCACGCATATCTAAATTAAAATTTTTGTACCAACTTTAAGTTGAATAAAAATTATTATATTTTTTATTATGCCAATAGATGGCTTTTCGATAATATTCACCTTTCGCAAATATATTTCTGTATCGTTTACTATTAAAATATTTAAAATCTTTTCTTTCCAGTAGCAACCAAAATATAGCTACAACGAATTTCCTACAAAAATTTCTAACAAGAAACAAAATAAATTCGAAAACCTTGCAAAGAGATATTTTCTTTACAATCCAACGTGTTTTTTTGTTTGTTCTTGCTGAGCGGCAGCAACTCAGACCGAGGCTCATTTACAAGATTGTGGCAATTGAGAGCGAGCTCGTTCGAACTGTCAGAATGGGTGAAAAGTAATCAAGAAAATGAATGCATAAAACAATGAAAAGTACAGTGACAGTTCAAGCAAAGGCGGAAAAAGAGTGCATATCTCTCAAGTGCCAAAACCTTATAAATGAATCTTGTGACTCAGACCAAATCACACTCATTCTTTGTTGCTTCTGCTTTTCTTCACTCCATTCTTTTTGAGCAGCAGCAACTTGCACTTTTGAAGGGGTATAAAATAAAAATCCCATCCATGGTATAATTATTTGACAAGGTAATAGCGAACTGGCTTTTTTCTCACGAGCGGCGATGGGTAGTTGTCAAAATTAGCTGTTCATGCAATTAATCAAGGAAATGAGAAAAATAAGCAACGACTTAAGCATAGCTAGTTAATCGCAGCAAACTAAAAACATTCCAATAAACTTCGCGAGCAAATTTAATGAATCAAAGAAAAGTTAAAAATAAGCACATAGCTAGTCAACAGCAGCAAACTACAACTTCGTTAGCTGTTTTTGACAACTACCAATCGCCAAAAAACTGTCACGGCTACCTTGTCAAATAATTATACCAAGCTAAATAAATAAATAAAATAATACTCTGAAAACCTTAAAAACAACCCTGATTTTGGATTTGTTGAACAGACTATTGGGGTAAAGTCAAAATCAATTACTAAAATCCAAGTTGTCATTGATATTTGGCATTTTGTTTGTCTGTTGATATTTTTTATTTGGTCAAACTCCAATTGGACATTTTATTTGTTGTATTGGATAAAAAAAATACAAAGAACAAGTTAAATGGAGTGAGATGCATGAGGCCATGAGGCAGAAGAGTTTCGTGGTGCACGGAAAAATATGTATATATATGCGGGAATGGCCAGTGACATGGGCTCTTGCTAAATGCAGCGGAAGCCAAAATAAACAATTTAAACAACAATAAACAATAAAAAGAATTAAGCAGAGCGCAATAACAACAAACATATTATTACAAGTTGAATTTCAAATGAAAAGTCCTATTTTTAGTGTGAACACCTTTTTTTAAAAAGAGACTTTTCAGCTGAAAAGCGGCTTTTCGGCCTGTTTGTGAACATAGTATTAGAGTACGTTATATTAGAGCAGGATACATTATAAAAAGGCCACATTTTGAAAGTTTTTAAAGTAAAGACTGCTCCTTCACTTGGGTGTATGAAGTCTGAAAAAGCCCTCCCTGGAAGCCATGAGCTGCATTTATGGAAAAAATAAAAGATTTGGAGGCGATCTTTAATCAAGCCAATGGTAGAAACATTTAGTGTGCAAGGAGTACAGAAAAAAACTCGCTGAATTGTGTTCACCAAACGAACGTCCCGAACCTGTGAAAGAGCTCTTCATAAAATTCAGAATGCATTTTTGGATTAAAAGTTTTAATAAAAGATTAAAAAATCATAAATAAAAACAAAAAATTTTGGCAATAAAAAATGTTTGAAATTTCGTTTATAAAGCGATTGATTTGGTTTATATTTCAACAACTATATATTCAGCTATATCATGAATAATTATTCAAGCGAAATCAAGACCATTTTGGAAATTTTTAATGCTAATTTGTTGATAAACCGTTGATGAACGTATTTGTATTTAAAATTTCCAAAATGTTCTTGAGCTTTGTCTTAAAAATGAAAACTCCCTTTTCCGATTCCGCGAGAAAAATTATTCATGATAGGGCTGATTGTATTACGCTAATCGATACAAAGGCTTTATAGTATTTGAACTTTTTTAAAGTCAGACATTAGAACTTTGAATCATGTTGATGCTCTTATGCTTACTTAATTTTTGATGTTATGAACTAATAAAATTGTTGTTTATCACGCCACTAACATCAAGTGCAAGGACAAGATAAATATTTAAATTTTATATTTGTATTAAGTTTTGTAAAATAACAAAAACAAAATGCATAATGTTTATTCCCAAAAGCATTTTTACTCAAAGCTACTGGCTGCATTGTTAGACTATTGAACAAAAATTATTATAATGCAATGTTTTGTTTAAATTTTTGTATGATTTCCTACAGTAAAATGATGATTTCCATTTATATTTCCAAACAAAAATACACAAAAAATTAGCTGATTTTAAAAATACAACACTTTATTAAAGGTTCGTTCACAATAACTTTTAAATATTGGATATTTTATAAAAACTAATCACAAATACACCACAATGTGAATACCCCTATCGTTTGCAGATTTCTGATTTGAAATAATACAAGAAGCAACACTGTTTCCACCTACTCGCTACATTTTGACACTATATGCCCAAAATGACAGCTTATACCCAGCTGATTTTCAGCGAATAATAATACCTGGTAATTATATCATGGCTGAAATCAGCGAGTAAAAACTAACGAGCGACGAGTAATACCTCTTAAAGGGCTTACACATTAGCGAACTTGTTCGTCGAACAAAATGGCGGGGCGAACCTGTTGGAAAAAGCTAGCGTTTAAATTGAAATAACATGTTCGTCGAGCATGCGATTTTTCCTTGTTTTTCGCCACCATTTTTTTATAGATATTGATAACGCAGCAATATGAACAATAAAGAAGTTAATTTTCGCTACAGAATTTCATTAGGTATGAGTAACGCTCCCATCCGTCCTGTATTTCGCAGGACAGCCCTGTTTTTTCGAGCAATGTTTTGCGTCTTGTGTAACGGGCTGAAAATCCTGCTTTTTATTATTTTGTTCTGTTTTTTTTTTATTTTCTCCCATGCTTGCTAGAATAAACTTTGTTTATTATTCATACTATTTTTAGTAATTTGTCAAAGATTTCCCTTAACACACTTTTACTTTTTTTACGAACTTGTTAAAAGTTTCTGTGCAAATTTTTTCTTAAACTTGTCAAAATGTCGAAGCGAAAGTGTGTGTTAAGCAATCACTTGAAAAAATTTTCATTCCTGGAAAAAACAAATATTGATAGTGAGGTGTTCTGCTCAAATTGCAAAGTAGTACCTGGAAAATCTAATTAACGTGCCATTTTTATAAGACTAATTTGGATTTTTGTTTATTTTTGTTGTACTTAAAATAATTTAATATTTATATAAGATTGAATTTTATTTTTTTTTAACAAAATTACATATTAAATACAAATACCTAATATTTATTGATATTTGAAGCTTATGCTACAATTCTTATATTAAATAAGAAATTTGATAATTTTATCAATGAAAATGCTTTTTTTAATGCTTTGAACATACAAGTTATAATAATTTTGCGACTTTAAATTGCGTCCTGTGAAAACATCCTGTTTTTTTGCGAGATGTCTTGTAAATCCTGTAAAATCTTAAAAATTTTGTCAATTTGTCCTGTTTTTGGCGAAAAAAGAGATGGGAGCGTTAGGTATGACGCGAACGTTCAAATTATAGAACGTAAATTATAGAACACTGAAGAAATTAACCTTGCTCTAGTCAACTAGTATATATTATAAAAGGGCTTACACATTCTGGTTCGAGCCAGTTCGCTAGTTAAGAAGCTAGTTCGACAGTTCGTCGAATCAGTTGGCTTGTTGGCAAAATTTTTTGATTTTCTCCGTCGAACAACTCTTGTTCGAGCCAGTTCACTAACAAGAGTCAACGCTAACAAGATTCAATTTTTTGATTTTCTTTGAGAAAATCAAAAATTTTTGCCAACAAGCCAACAGGTAACATGCTGGAACATGGCCGCCGCTCGTCGAACGTGCTCGCTGATGTATAAGCCCTTTTATAATACATACTCGTTGACTAGAGCAAGGTTAATTAAAAGGTAGTAGCACTTGAGAAAAATGCGCTCTGTATCCGCCTTTTCTTCAACTGTCACTGTGCTCTTGTTTGTTCCATGGCAAAATTAGACAAGGTAGCGTTACAGCGGAGAGCCGGTGACCAAAACTGTCAACACGAAGTTGACATTTCATACAAAATCTGTAACCAATGAGAGCGCAATATGAAAGCAAAAATTGGCAAAAATACCAAAATGGCTGAGTTTGACAGTTATGGTCACTAAGAAAGAGCTCGCTTTCAAGTGCTCATAAATGAACCTTGAACTAGAGAAGGTACATAGATGCATTTCGGACTGCATTCTCTTTCTCATATCCCAAATTGTCAAAGTCAGCTTTTTGCGAATAGGGGTATTCACATTGATCAAATCGCTCATTAAATGACTTGACAAACGATTCGACCAATAGAAATGTATACATATAGGTTTGACGGCGATTTGATGAGTGTTCAGACGCGTTTGATGAAAATCAAAATAATTTTTGATTTTTCTACTGATTTGACTAACGATATGGCCAATGTGAACACTCGTCAAATTGTGGAGAACAATATTGTCAGTTCAAAAAAGTTTTCAACCTGAGCTCATTGCGGCAAAAGAAGGAAAGGAAGAAAATAATAAGAAAATAAAAATAAATAACAGTGGCAAATAATTTATAACAATTTATAAAATAATTCCTTTTTCTTCCAACACGATTGTAATAACAAGTGCTACTTACAATTTTCCGTCATCGCGATGTGCTAGCTTTGGTGTTCAAGACAAAATGAAATTTGACGAAAAATTTTATGAGTATGAACTCTTTTGTGGTCAAACGATTTGACAAACGGTTTGATGAGCGATTTGAAGTGTGAATGGTTATAATGAGAACAAAAGGAAATCAAGGGCCGCATTCAGCGGAGTCAACAGTTTGATAACTCACCGTTGTTTTAAAATTCCTTGAGAAACATTTGCAATTAAATTATTTGCATAAATAAACAATAAAAAAAATTAAATTAACAGCCCAATTATGAAAAATTTTCTCGCGGGAGTTGTAAAAAGGAGTTTCCGGTTTTAAGATAGCAGATGAAGACATCTAATTTTTTTATTTTACACTAATTTCCAAAATTTCCAAAAAGGTTTTAAACTTTATCTTAAAAACGGAAACTACCTTTTACAACTCCCGGGAGAAAATGTTTAATGGTGGGGCAGTAAATAATAGGGGTATTCACGATTCAGTGCACTTGCCTGTGCAGTTGAGGACTTCAATGAGCGTTGTGCACTTGTGTGCATTGAAAAATGTTGTCAGCTTTGAAATGGTGATTTTGGTGTGTTCACGAAAACCTAACTGCACAACTGCACAAGTCCTCAAGTCCTCAACTGCACAGGCAAGTGCACTGAATCGTGAATACCCCTAATGTTTAACTTTTTAATGTTTAGAGAGCTACACATTCAGAGAAAAACATCGCTCACTAAGGTATCGCTACCACAACAGTTCGCAACAGTTGACTCCGCTGAATTCGGCCAATTTTCGCTTTCTCATCGTTTTCAGATTTTCTGTGAGCTGTCAACTTCGTTTTGACAGTTTCGGCCGTCTGTCCCTCCGTAATGCATAAACCTTCTTATTCTTCCATGCAACAACTCTGCTTATTTATGCACACATATATTTCGATCGAGAAATGAGCTTCAGCGCTCTAGAGCTTTTCGATCAAAAATCGTTGTCCACGATCTGTTATTCCAGCACTCATTCGACATATCCTATACGCTTTCTATAAATTGTCGTAACAATTTTTAGTACTGAAGCTGTTGTTTAATATTAAAACTATTAATAATAACTAAAGAATAGTTTTTTATATGCTGAAATTGACTTTTATTTTTTATTATTAAATTTAAATTTTACACAACTTTTAATATTTTTTAAATTTTTAAAAATTCCAAAGCTTTTAAGACCTTACAAAGTCAAATGGAAATAATAATTGAGAGCAATTCACTTGCACGGTGCAATGTTCAAGATTCTATCTGCAAATATGGGAAAAAAAAAGAAAGTATAAAAATTAATCTGCTAAATTTTTGTGTTGTTCATTATTTTTTTATTTTGTAAAAAATAAATTATCTTGTCGATTACTTATGTAGCAAAAAGTAATATTTAAATAAGTAATATAGCAAACAAACTCTTTCAAGAACGATTTAAAGGTCAAAGCAAAGAAACTTTGACGTGACAACGTTACCTTCGATTTGTCGTTTCCAAAATTTTGAAAGTTGAAAATGTCACGGCGTGACACGACAATTAGAGACAGCGCGCTCTGTATTACTGATAAAAAAAACCTGATGATGCCATACGATCTAAGTGGTAGCCGTCTAATGCAACAAAAACGTTAAAACGTTGCATGAAATTTTTTCTCGGTGCCTAAAGGCATTAATGTACATTTTATGGTTGTTTTCAAAGAATTTATGACAAATAAATTTTGATATAACTATTTTAAAATATCTCATATAAAATAGATATAATTTAAATAAAAGTTTAAAATGGTTAAAAGGCACACTGGGCAGTAAGGCAACCTTTGACTCAGCAATAACTCACAAATATTTGTTGGCTTTGTGACCTGATTAAGGTCGGTTAAAAGGTCAGTGTGAAGGTGCGTCTCGTTTGAAGCGCGGTGCATCTCGTTTATGTTAACCGAGATATCGATTTAAATTGTGTTTTTGCCAACTCATCGAATTCGAAATATCCATATTACTATATACATATGCATCCAAATAATACTTATTCAACTTACCATTAGGAAAAGCACGACCATTATTCGCCTCCCTGCAGCCCCGAACGTTTAAGTATTCGCACATTTTTTCGTAAGTTGTTACATTATTCCCGACTTGGCCACAAACTGGACGTTTTTTTTGTTCAAGGCACGTAGTTTTACAGGTATCCTTGTCTTGTAATTTACAGGCACCACTACGCACAAGCTCAATATTGAGTCCGTAATCTATAATTATGTGAAAAAACATATATATATTTTTTATAAATCTTAAACAAAAACATTTATTAATTTGGTGACAAAATGTGATGGTTTAAACAAAATATATCTACAATTTTTTGAGAATCACTTTTATGAAAAATCAGGAGTACAAAAGAGATTCTTAAGTCAAAAAATTCGACTGCTTTGTAATTGAATAAACAATTTTTACTCAAAATGTGTCTTTAACGAGCACAAAAGCAATTTATTGTACATAAGATCCAGCCTTTAAGGAAATGATTATACGAGTAGAGAGAAGAAACGCTAATAAACGAAATTTAATAAAAACTTTAATATGAATTTTGAAGAAGAGTATTATAAAAAGAGTAGTATAATGCTTTAATATTTCATATGAACACAAATAACACTTTTTTATTAAACTTATTCAAACTTTTGTTGAGTTGGCTGCAATAATTTTATATAATATAAAAAAACTTTTGCAATTCGATTAATAAATCTAAAACTTACTTGGAATCCTAATAGTACCACAGTGTATTATATTATTGAAATCACATCGGCTCATGGTAATCTCTTTATCATCAATTCGCACGCATACATTATCATTTGCGTCTTGTTGGACTTCACATTTTACTTGGCAAAATTGAGCTTTAACAATAGTGCCGAATATTGCCACAGTGGCAAAAAATATAACTACACTCAATACATGCATATTGAAAATTTAGAATTCAGTTATTTCCTTGCGATTGCTCCACTTAATTTGCTTTAACAGTTAGTGAGTGAGACTTTATAATAAAATTTTGTAGAAAATCGCGTTTTTATAGGAAAAATATACCAGGGCGAGAGCAACAATTTTAGACTACGAAGAAAAAATTAAAAAAAAAATGCCAACTGATTCAACAAACACTTACTCTTAACAATAACTAACTTCTTTAGTAGTAGTTAGTTATTGTTAAGACAAAAAACAAGAACATGTTTTGAAAAAAACCCATGACTTCATGTTTTTCGTACAACAGAATTATTTAAGAAACTCAATAAATACTCTTAGACTAAAAAGCAAACATATTCAATAACGTAGCTTAGGGCTGCCGAGAGGGTGGAAAACGGGGTGTTTCCCCCCGGGCCCGGAGTCTTCAGGGGGCCCGGATTTTCGGGAAAGTAAAGTAACAAAAAGCTGATTTTTTGTTGAGGCATACAAGTGGTGAAATAGTGAAATAATACCGTGAAATAATACCAAAAATTATAATAGTGATATTTAATAGATTTGTTAATCCTGCTTACTTGCTAAACTTAACAAATTTATTAAGTCTTGTCAAAATTTTGTATGGAAAAAGACTAAGCGGCTTGTTAGCAAGTTTCTTAGTTTAGCAGATACCATTTGTTTAGTTGGAAACGTAAAACTTATTCAGCCCTATCATGAATAAGTTTTCACGCGTAATCGGAAAATTAATTAAAAAAAAAAAATAAAATAATAAGCTTTCCAAAAGATCAAATTTGACCAAGAAATTAAGAGGAAAAAATATGTAAAATTAATTTTTTCTTTGTAGTGATTTTGAAGTAGGTTTTTTTTTGTTAAAAAGTTTTTTATGAATGTAAAGGGTGTTTTTTATAGAGTGATACAACTTTGAGTTGGCATCACTGCTTTATTTGACCACCCATTTAACAGCTGATAGTTGCTTTTTGTCAAGTTTGCTTTGACATTTTATTAGGGATCGACTTACACTAGAGCAACGCGTGCAAATTGTGGAAACTTTTAATCAAAGTAATGGTTCTGTTTGTCAAACTTATCGTGCACTTCGTCCATTTTATGGCGTATATAATCGTCCTTCAGAGCTGCTAATTCGAAGAACAATAGATCGTTTTCGGACCACATTTACTGTTACGGATAATGTGCATCCCGTGAGACGCCGAACAGTGCGCACTGAAGAATCTGTAGCCGCTCTACAGGAAAGCATTGAAGATGATCCTAATCAATCAATTCGTCGCCGTTCTCAGCAACTGGGGTTGTGTCCTTCCACTTTATGGAAGATTTTACGAAAAGATCTTGGCTTAAAACCTTACAAGATTAAACTTGTGCAGGAATTAAAGCCAAACGATGGGCTGAAGCACAAATTGATATTGATTTTGAATTTCCATGGAAAATTTTATTTTCCGATGAAGCCCATTTTTGGTTGAATGGGTACGTAAATAAACAGAATTGTCGTATTTGGAGTGAGGAGAATCCACAAGCTTTTGTCGAAACACCATTACATCCACAGAAAATTACTGTTTGGAGCACTTTATGGGCTGGCTGAGTCATTGGCCCATATGTCTTCAAAAACGATGATGGTCAGAAACACCTGGAAATCAACATTCGAAGAGTTTTCGGCGAGATACGGTCGCTAATGCTGCGAAAAGTTTGTGAAAATTGGTGTTCCAGATTGCGTCTTGTACGCGCCAATCGTGGCGGCTACATGGCCAAAATCATATTTAAACATTAATGTCATAAAATTTACTATCCAATAAAGCCTGTTTCATTGATATTAAAAATATATTACTATGTTTTATTATGATTTAAACTTGTATCACTCTATAAAAACACCTTTTATTTCGCTATGTTAAAAAAGCGAAAAACAAACAAACGTCACATTAGAGCCTGTACAGAATCAAAAATCGTTGCGATCGACGATTCGTTGTTGTTGGAAAATACATGCAAAATACGCAGCTCGTTTTCTGCAACGATAAATCGCAGATTTAGAATCTATGCTATTTCAATCGTCGGTCGCAACGATTTTTTATTCTGTTCAGGCTCTTATTTCGATTTTTTTGGGTGCTAATTTTGTTGAATAAATTGAAAAAATACTTTATTTTAGAATTTATTTTAACTAAAAATGTTGAAGTTTGCTTTGAAAGAACAAATAATTATCAAAGAAATTTTTCAAGTTCAAATCTGTCAGTAAATAAGAACAAAATATTTAAAACTATAACATAAATATAATATTTTAATAATATATTGGCGCCTATTTCTTATTTCTTTCATTATTGTCGTGTCTTGTATTTTCTAAGAGTCTATGCACTACTAAAATAAAATTTTTCCATGCATTTCCATGTAGAGGAGACATGGTTCTTATGAATTGTAGGTCCTGCATTAGTTTTTTATTTGTGTACCAACAAATATACCGTCCTTCAGTTTTCCAAAACTTAAGGTTGGAAAAAAATGTTATCTTTACTCTATACCAGTGTCGGGCAGCTTTGCACACTTGAGATTGTGTTTGTGCAGTAAAATATGTATTCATCTCACCTACAGAACGATCAAAGCTTCAGTGTTCAAGCGAATGTCAAGCAGGTAATGTCTGCGCTTGCGTGTTCCTTGAATATATTATATTATATCTGAGTCGATAAGCAATAATAGCTTAAGTCGATTTAAGACAGAACTGAGTTATGGATATAGTTGTGTTCCACGTATATATCATTATGAACACACAAAATCTAGAACTACTAGCACGACCTTAGCCAAAGATATGACGCAAAAATAAAAGGCCTTTCATATAACTTATATGGCGATTGAAAACTTTGAAGCAAGCTTTCTGGAAACTTTGAAATAAGACTGAAGCTGTTATTGCTCATCGACACAAATATAGAAATCGACACTATATAAAATTTTATGTATGCAAAATTTTTGCAAGTATGTATGAAAAAAGTTTTTATTTTTAAAATTAACGGCATGGCGTGGCATAAAAGATGTAAAATTAAAAAAATTATGCATCACAAGGCATTACGACAATTTGCATGGCCAATATAAGGTTATTGTGGGGCATGCGTTGGAGAAATTAATTAATTATTTAACAGCGGCATGTCCACATATCATATCATTAGTAATCAATTCCAAGTACGTATAATGAAAGCATCTTACTCTGTCAGTTTAGCCTTTGCAAATCACAATAAGCAACATAAGTACAATAAAAAACATATTTGTTTTTTACTATTAGCCTGCCTTTTTAAATTTCCGACCGTTTATCTGTATTTTACATTATCCGTCTGTCGGTCTGTTTCCTTTTGACATTCCGTCTACTACTTATTTATTTAATTTCGCAATACTAATCCGAATAAAAAATATCCCATAAATCCTAGTAAGATTTCTACAAAAAGCGCTTTAGCATTAATTTGTTTTCAGTGTGAGCTTTAAAGCGCTTATTAATACATACTCAGATGAGGTGTGCAAAGCTGCTCGACACTGCTCTATACCATGATCAAATAAGAGAAGATCACGCAAAGAGCAGTGCGAGAAAAAAGTAATTTTTCGTTTTTTCACTTTTTCCAACGCAGTCATATGCGCCATGAGCTCTTCCGTTGGCTTGGCGAACCGCCTTCGCTTAAATGATCTACCTAACTAAGTGATGCTGCCGCTTCTTCTTCCAGCCTTATGTTCGGAACCAGAGATAAAGAGATAGGAAACTTAAATTTTGTGACGTCAAAACATATGTTTTTTCCATTTTTATGTACTTTGGTGAAACTCATTTATTGTGTACGTGAGTTCACCTCAGATCAGTGTTGCCGCGACGATTCTAAAAAAAGTATCCATGAAAAGGTCACAAATGTATCCACTTCAGAAAAACGTATTCACATACTACAGTACTGAAACCCAATTTTTTAAGCTTTAATAACAATTCTATTTATCTAATTTGAAGCCTAACAAATAGTTTTGTTAAAATGTAATAGTGAGAAACAAAGCATATACATATATAAAATAAAAAATAATAATATTAAGACTTAGTGCTTGAATATTTTAAATATTTTTAGGATTTATTTTTTTAAAAGTTAAAATAATGAACAACGATATTTAAACTTTAAAGGTATATTGAAACACTCATAAAAATTTTTTAATTATGTTCAAAAAGGTGCTCAATTAGAGCCTTTCAAATAAAGATCTTCGTCACTGTTGTTGATATTTACTCTTCTAGTAATAGAGTTCAGCTATGGCCGGGACTAGAAAAAAAACACTGAAAATTGACAGTATGACGCGCTTTTAATATTTAAGTTCTAAAAACAGGGTTTCTTACTGGTTATTCAGTGTAAAATATACGATTTTTTAAATTTTGATAGCGAAAGCCACTGATGTGAATAACATATTAAAATTTCACATGATTCGGCTGGATAGCTTTTGTTTTCGATACAACACATTGCCGAAAAAAGTAGTTTTGAAATAAATGAGTGTAAAGAGTATGTATATTTCTGCTGTGCGCTCGACACCTACTAAAACGGATGTAGTAGCGGAGATAACGTCAGTATTCTTACACAACTTTTACGGTGAATTCTCAAAAACTATACTTTTGAAAGATGAAGAAGAAAAAGAAGATAACAATTTTAGACTACCGGCGACTGACTTAACAAGGAACATATGTACATTTCAGTGCTTCAGTCTGTTATATTTTGTGTTATTTTTATATTTTTTATAAATTATACACAAAAAACTATATACAAAACATAGCTGTTAAATTGCGATTACGATTAATAAACAATTAGATTATATTATTATACTTTAAAAATAATTATAATCATATAATCCTTAAGGGAGATGTGTTTGATAAGCAATTGATTTAGATTAAAAGTAATCAAAAAATAATTACGACTACTTGGAATAAGGAAAATAATCAAAAAGAATAAAAAGTAATCAAGAAAAAGTAATCCAACTACTTATATTGGGGTTGGAATTAATTTTAAAGGTTTTTTTTCGGTTTTTGAGCATTTATTTAGAAACAACGGTACAATGTTTATTATTCAAAGTATTGTCCATCGTTAGTTACAACATTTTCCCATCTTTCTGGCAGCATATGGATTCCGCGCCGGAAGAACGATTCGTCTTTTGAGGCAATCCACGAATCGACCCATTTTTTGGTATCCTCGTAAGAAGTGAAGCGCTGCTCAGCCAAGCCATGCGTCATCGATCTGAATAGGTGGTAGTCGGAAGGGGCTATGTCTGGGCTATAAGGCGGGTGGGGTAGCACATCCCAATTCAGCGCCTCCAACGTTTCCTTGACGGTTCTTGCAACATGTGGCCGTGCGTTGTCATGTTGAAAAACCACTTTGTCGTGTCTTTTGGCATATTCCGGCCGTTTAACCTTTAATGCTCGGCTCAATTGCATCAATTGTTGTTGGTAGCGTTCCCCAGTGATGGTTGCGTTAGGTTTTAGCAGGTCATAGTACACGACACCCTTCTGATCCCACCAAATACACAGCATAAGCTTGGCGCCATGAATATTCGGCTTGGCCCTCGATGTTGATGCATGGCCGGGTGGTCCCCACGATTTTTTTCGCTTAGGATTATCGTAATGGATCCACTTTTCATCGCCAGTGACAATACGATGCAAAAAACTTTTCCTTTTATGCCGTTGAAGCAGTTGTTCGCACATGCAAAATCGCCGTTCAACGTCTCTCGGCTTCAACTGGTACGGCACCCAATTTCCTTGCTTTTGAATCATTCCCATGGCCTTCAAGCGTTTGCCGACCGTTGATAAGTCGACTCCCAATGATTCTGACAATTCTTGAAGGGTTTGACACGGGTCTTCATCGAGCAAAGCCTCCAATTCCTCATCTTCAAACTTTTTCGGCTGGCCCGGACGCTCTTTGTCTTCCGTATCAAAATCACCACTTTTTAACCACTCACAAGTAGAAATCGATGGAGCATAGTCCCCGTAAGCCTCAGTAAGCGTGCGTTGTGCTTCAACCGCTTTTTTCTTCAAATGGAAGCACAAAAGTAAACCTTCCCGCAAATTGCGTTTTTTTGGAACGAAAGTCGACATGTTCACAGAGAAAAAAATATATGTTGTTTACACTTCAGTGGAATGACACATACTGAAAAATGAAGATGAACAATGTGCTTTGAAATGAATATAGTCACAGGTGTGCCCGATGCGATCTATTGAAAGTTACGCCATCTCTTAGAAAACCTTTAAAACTAATTCCAACCCCCAATAGATATTATTTTTGATTCTGTTTGAGGTCGACTCGCATCGTTTCAACGGTGAGGTTGTGAAGTGCAACCAGTAATTTTTAACTGAAATCACCCATACGCTGATACGGCTTTTTCAGTTAACACAGTTAAACGAATAACAGTTATACAAAAACTTAATAAGTTTTATTTACAAATATGTTGGGAGCTACAGTATGAATTTTGGGTTCATGGTTCCTTCTCTGTTACCGCTGCTAATGCTATACATGGCTTGTATAGTACTGTTTTATGAAAAGAGGAATACTTGACGACATCCTAAACGAGTTGAAGCGAACTGTACCTAGCCGCTGCAATTGAATTCAACTAAACGGCTGAATTTTATTAGTGATTATCGTGACCATAACATTAATGATTTAATATATTATGTTTTTAGTGATTGCGTATTTTTATAATTCTATATGTAAACGTAAAATCTGCATTTGATGTAATTTATCAAATGTTTAGTATTTTTAGTGCTTGTATATGTCTCGCCGTATACAAGCTGTCGTTGTCTCTTTCACACATATGCTTTTAGGATAATCGTCAAAAGCAAATGTTAAAATACTCCTTGAGCAGGAGTAAATTATTCTGTAATAATATTATAGCCAAGTGGCTTTTGATTATTAATTTAGTTAATAGTGTAACAGACCAGGCAGGCCATACATTACAGCATTAGCGGCTGTAACAAATAAGAAATTGTTTATATATATATATTTTGTAATATCGATTAATTAAAAACTCAATAAAGTACTACTACTACTTTGATTCTGTTTGATTATTTAAGAAATTTTATTTTAAAGTACGGAATATTTTGTAAAATTTAATTTATAAAGAAATAGATATGCAAATAATCATTAAAAAAGTTTTTAAAAAACAAGAAAGAAGAAAAAAGTGATCGATAAAACTAACGGAGCAAATGTTGTAATGCATTTTTTCGTTCTTGTTTTTTGACAATCTTTGTTTAACAATTTCTATGTTAATTTATCAAAAAATACAACAACAATTTTAGTATTTTAGACTGAAATTTTTGAAATAATCAAAAAGAATCAAACATAATTTCTAAAAGTAGTCTGATTATTTTTCTTGATTACTTTTAATTATTTTTAATTATTTTCGTCATCTGAAAAAATCGTAATTATTTTATGAATGTTATTATATTACAATTACAAACAGAAAATAATTGTACTGAATCAATTATTTCACATTTCTAAAAAAATAATCGAATTGCTAATGAATACGATTAATAATAATTATTTAACAGCTATGATACAAAATAATATATAAATACATACAAAAGTAATACAATAGCTTATTCAGTTAAGTGTAATATAAATAAAATGGGTTGCTATTGCCCTATATTTAAATTAAATTTAAAAGTTAAAAATTATTCGTTTTTAAGTATTTTGCAAAACAATATACCTTTACCTATTCCCAAAAAAAATCGACTAGTCTTATCGTTTATAGTAAGTTTTAAATTAGAAAAAAATCATTCAGCAGCAGCTGAGCTATGAGGCAGACTTATTATATTTATCACAAAATTTTAAAGTTCTTTGTTAAGAGGTTGCGTTAATGCATTTTTTGATAAAAAATGTAATATTCAAAAATGTCTCAATGTCATAATTTTTCTTAAATTTTTTGTCGAATTTAAGGAAATGCCTCCTTTTTATATTTTTGCAAATAAAAACATTTGTTCATATAAAAATTATTTATTAAAAAAGTTTTTAAACTTAAACTGAGGCTTAAAAAAGTATCCATGCATTTTTCCAAGCGGCAACACTGCTTGAACAGATTCCTATGGTGTAATTATTCTAAGGTAATTTCACCATGATTTTTCAGGGATGTTTTTTATTGCTTTTCCGACGACTTTTGTGGTATACCTTTCGTTACCCATTTTCTTGCAATAATATGCTGTTTTACAGTTATCGGACCTCAAACGTAACTGGTGAATTTCTTCAATCTACCATAAGCCAGGGTTGTTTTCCGTTGATTTTACGACATAGTATAAGTGTTTTGTGCTAGTATTGGAGCCAATTTTACGTAAAATTGAACATAGTGCTATCCCTCTCCAACGGAGTTTCCCATCTCTTTATCTCTGTTCGGAACGTCTTTGTGCAATTTGTGGCAGATGTATCACGCGAGGTTTTCCAAACCGCTGTTCACTCCAAGAAAAAGATTAAAAATATTGAATTCATAAAATTGTTAAATTTTACTTACACTTGCGAATATAGCTGCCGTATTTTCGCTTGAAGTAACTGCTCTGAAGAGCGGTTAGAAATAGAAGCGTCCCTGTTTAGTTTTTTTATTTCCTCAACAGGAAAAACTTCTCCATGACCAACGACTCCTGAAGCAGAGCACTTACGATTTTTTTGTTTTCGCGCTTTAAAATTCGCTGACATCGTTCTGCATTTGCTGGCTGCACCTCCTTGGTCATAACTGTTGGGACAGCGCCCGGCTTGAAGCGCATAGCTTTGCCAAAACCTATCGTAACATTTTTTAAAAGAATATTTACGTGGAAATGTGGAAGTACTTACCCATTTGAACTTGGACCCATCTTTCGAAGTCTTCAGGCAGAAAATGATCTCCACAGATTCTTGCCACTGCAGTGTCGACATTTAGCCTAAAAAAAATCTCCCATTGCTTACAAGCAATTTTTGCCTTGGGGAAACGGTAGAAACCAACGTATGTTTTTTTTTTGCTGTTGCAATTAATGCATGTCGCTACACCACACTTCGTTTTAGTATAAAAACACATTACATTTATATGATAACTCTTTAAAATTTTAACAAATAACATTCAACATCCAATCACTAATCGTAAACAAAAGATTTTGTGACCGATGACGTCAGACCTATCAGCTGTTTTTGTTTACAATATGGCGGCTCTTTTCTTTGCATGATCTTTATTTCTTGGTTCATGGCTCTATACTACTGATGTCCAAGGTCGCACGTACAGGCGTTTTGCCCATACGGGCGTTCTGCCTGCCCGCACCAAGCAGCACGGGCGACAGCATATGCTTGATGAATTCGGGGGTAAAAGGAACGAGGGACATGTACGAAGAGAATGAGAAAGAGCAAAATAAAAAGCGCCACTTATATCGTGATCAGTGTTGCCAGAAAAATGTTGAGCCTGTAGCGAAAATTGCTAACAAAAGTAGCTAAAAAGAGCTAAGCATTTTTTTAAAGCGAAAAAAGAAAATGGTTTAAAAAAACACAACTGCTATATTTAATCAGTTTATCAGATTAATCAGTTTAACAATAATTTTGATTGATTTGTAGATGCAAAGTATTGCTGCATAAAAAATTATTAAAAACTACCTTTATTCAATTTTATAAACACAAAATTAAAGAAAATTGATAAAATTGTATGTATATTAAATTAAATAAAGGTAAAAAAATGTCCATATCTCAAGAACGCATTGAGTCCCACCATAATTTGTATATTGTTGAAAAGGTAGTTTTGCTAGCTTTAAGATTAAGTAAATATTTAAATTATTTCTAAATTTTAAAATATGTTTTTCGTACCGCTGCTTTGAATTCAATTAGCTCACCGCAAGAGATGGAACCACCAACAGCAAAAAATTTCCACTTCGGAAAGTTCCAGGATTACAGTTCGTTCAATTACCTTTCTAACGGTAGCTTAAGCACAAAATTCAACATGTTTTTCATTATTCCAGAATTTAAAAACATTTAATCGAGAAGTGTGTATTAAAATGTTTATGTAAATGACTCTCGAGTAACACCGGGTACATCAGCTAGTAGGGTATAAATGCCATAATAAAAATAAAAATAAAAATAAAAAATATATAAATTCAATATGAATATTGAAATAAATGAAGAAGCAACTAGAACAGATGGCGACCCCTTGATAGAGTTGATGGCGGTGATCTATAAATAGCCTACTGCTTTGAAATGTCATATGATTAGCAGCCATACAATTCATAAGAATGAATTCCAAAATCTGCACATTCATATGCTAGTTTAAACAGTGAGTTGATCACAACTTAATCACTCAAAGACTACTGAAAAGGAAAATGTAGCGATTTCCGAAACAGACTGTCTAGTCAGCTAAGTGATTGACTCTTTACAGAGTTGTTGTTGTTGTTGTTGTTGTTGCCTTCTTGAAAACTTACTTGATCTAAAGCTCACAATCTTAATTCATGTAATTATTTAATAGATCATAAAAACTAATTAAAAATAAAAAAACTACTCGACAAACAAGTGTTTTTGACTGCTGCCAACCAGATTTCGTTTACTGCTGTGCGTGAGAAGGCCTTAGAATGTCCCAACAAGGATTTTAAAAACTTTAGAGAGAATTATAGCAGGAAGACAAGTCACGTTGAAAGCTTAGAAGACGTTAATAGTTATTAGAATAGGTTATAAGTTTTTTTCAGATCCTCAGACTCACATTAAAGTGAAAGTTTTAAACATAAACTTTTTTGTTTAATTGATGTTATCCTGGTCACTAGTGGGCTAAAACAAGGCTAGCAACTGGTTAATTCGTATCGAAATATAATAAAACTCGATTCGTGTAAGTTATTATAAAAAAATGGTTTCTAACGGCTTAAATCATGGTCCATAATAGGTTAAGTCAAGGTCGCGAATGGGTTAAATATCTTTTAATTTGCATAATAATAATGTAATTCAATAAGTTTTGCGTAACACTTGGTAAAATCGTCAAACATTTGCTGCAACAATACAAATCAAGCGAGTTTAATAGAAAGAAAATGATCAGAAGTGCTCAGAATTTTGAGCACTTTCCTTTATGGGGCGGCCCAGTGTGCGACGCGCCCTCCGGAGGGTTAAAAAACTATAGGTCTGTTCCCGTACTGTTCTATATGTTAACTAAACTTTCTTCCTGCTGGCCTTTTCTTTGTAAAACTTCTGCAAAAATTGAGTAAAGCTTCGTAACTCAAAGTTTTGAACTTCGAATAAAAGTCATAGCCCTAGTAGCGAGTTCAAATCTCGATAGCAGTGAGATATTTTTGAATTACAATTTTGTTGCTGGTAGAGCATCAGACATAAGCAAGGATCAACAAAATTCTTAGGGTGTTGTTACGGTGGCCGTCATATGATCTCTGGTCATGACACTTTTTACTCTCTTTTTTCGTTTGATGACGAAAGTGACAGTACACTTTTTGCTTTTTTTTTATTTTTTGAACCGATGAGTGTTGCTATTAAGCAGGTTTCCTTACTGCTTTCATACATTTCGTACTAAAAATGTACTATTTTTATGATTAAACACAAATGCTGTGAATAATTCCACAACGCAACACTGTTTTGATCCCATGATTTCATATTTTTGTCGAATCATTTGGTGACCGTGGCGGTGAAAATTTATTTTCTTGCACTCGCTCTCAAATTTTTAATTTGCATTGAAACAACAACAATGCATGACCATGATGAGCCCATGACCGCCACCGTAACAGGGCACTTAGAAAACCATATGGGCATTTCTATCGTAACTCACGCGACATGCGTTCGACTTAAAGCTTTGTTTTCTCAGAATTGTATGTTATTAATAAAAAAAATTTCTTATGTACATATGTCTAACAAGACATAGTAATTGTATGATCTACCAAAATTTTCGTTCCTGAAACTAATTAAGAATGGCAGTGGTAAATATGGGCGTAACTCACGCGACAAAAAAAGAAAGTGTGTTTTACAAGCAAGTTTATATTGTAAAAACTCAGCGAATTTTCCCATATAATTTGTTTTTGTTTTTAGTTTTTAAATAATGGGAAAACAGTGAAGTTACACAATAAGCGCACCTTACCTATGGGCTATGCTTATTTAAAAATATATTGAGTTTCCGAAAAATATTTGCCGTAATTCACGCAACAAAATTTCCTTAACAATCGCGTCGGAAGCGAATTTCATCTGGGGGGGCAGTACAAATGGAGGGGCAGTACAAATGGTGGTGCAAAAAAAGTTCACCAAAATTTCTTCACATGAAACATGAAGAAGAGAGAAAGAAGAGGAAAATATATAATACAAAAATATTATCGTTGTAAAAAACTTATATTTTGAATAACTTTTCCTTTTAAATTGTTTATCTAGCTAAAAAAGTGGGGGGGCAACTGCCCACCTTGCCCCCCCGCTTCCGACGCCAATGTTCCTTAAATTTAAATTGTGTGATTAAGTAATTAGGTAGTAATGTAATGATGTAATTTAGTAATTAACAAACAAATTTAATATATTGCCCTTTTCTTGCCTCAACCATTTTTCTATTGTCTTTAGCCAATGCCTTACATTTTTACTAAAACAAAAAGCTTACGAAACATTTACTAAACATTTACGAAAAAGCAAACTACATTTGTGAAACAGTGCAGACGATTTGATCATCATGGTTAATGAATTTATATAGAAATTTCTTTAATTAATAAAATAAAAATGTTTCTCTTAATAATATCATAAAATAAAAAGTTTTTAATAAATTTTTTCAAAATTACTTGGTTATTTATTATGTTTATTTTATATGATTTAAATACATAAATAAAATTAAGTATGATTCAAACTATCAAACATTTAGAATTTGTATTTAAATCATATAAAATAAACAGTTTTTAATAAGTTTTAATCTTTTGGTCACGGTTGACTTTTTTCTGGAAATGCCCATATCGCAAAAATCGATCGGTTTTTTAAATTTTCATGCAAGCAAATTAACACAAAAAAAAAATAAACTGGCCATTTCAGCCCTCGGAAGGACTTTGACCTAGCTCCTATTGATCAATTGAGTTGTGGGTGTTATTAAATGTTTGATCACAAATGATCGAAAACTGGACCTACGAGTTTTATGGCGACTCCGAACGGCTTATGTTCTCAAGAAGCTTTACATGGCAATTTTTTAATCTCTGAGGTTTGCCATTGTCTGCAGAGAGGTGACGACCGAACAGAAAAATTAATTCAATTGAAAAAACTTTCTGTCTGAGCTGGAATTGAACCTGGGCTACCGCGTTTCTTTAGCTTAGGGGCCACGCACTCTACCCACTAGGCTACGGCCGCCACAAGCAAATCAACACAACGAGCCGTAAAAAGCTTTGAGTCAAAAATTGTTAACGAAAAACTCTTGCTGTTTTTAAAATTCTGTTTAACATTGTGAAACTTTATCAAAATCCAAGTACAGTGTGTGTTTCTCTTTTGCTAGAATACCAAATTTAAAACCGTGTCTCAGTAAAAATTTACGTATTTTTAAAAATTTTCGCTCATAACTGCTTGTTACTGCTACTCTCACTATAATTTTTGATATTTATTGACGTTCCACTACGAAGTTGTCACCCGAAAACATTTAATAAGGTGTTTTAAAATAAATGTGTTTGTTAAGTAAATGTTTTTCAAGTTCGATTCTATTTTGTCTATGCGATATTTTTTTAAAAATGTTCTATTTTGTTCTATTCTTTTCAATTTAATTAAAAAAAAAAAAATAAATAATAAATGCTTGTTTAGTAAATTCTTTAATCTGGTTCTTTAAACAGTTGGTTTTTTGTTTTTAAGCCACGTACTCCAAACGTTCGATTGTTCGCCAGGCATATTTTTGCTATAAATGCGCGGTTTTCTGCAAACTTCTATCATTAATTCAGTAACTGTTAAAGTGAATTTATTAAAGTGAAGCAGTCAAGTAAAGTGTTCATTATGCGTGTGTTGAGTGTAGTTTTGATTTTTGCCTCTTTGGCAATATTTGGTGTGAAGGGCGGTTCTCCTTTTGAATATTGTAAAGTAGAGTGTTCTCCAGGCTCTGACGAAACAAAGGTTTGTCTCGAGGCTGATGATGTAAAAGTTGACTCGACGCGGTGTGAAGCCGATAACTTCATTAAATGTAGAACCGCTAGTGACACAAATAGTAAGTTTTAATGCTATTTCTCGAATTGCGAACTAACTAGATTAATATTTTTACAAAAACACATACTTAGCCGATATTTTGAATGAAATTAAAGTTCTTTTAGGAAAATACTAATCATTATTTCTAAACACTAAAAAATTTCAAAAATAAATTCACACCGATGAGCGGATATTTACATTTTTTACACCGAACGATGCTAATTTACACAGCTTTTTCGGTGTGAAATTACCAACTTATCCGATCGGTGTGAAATAGCAAAGGCAAAGAAGAAGAAGAAGAGCAATATTGAAATCACATTCTCATTGATAAGCAAATTAAAAATTTAAATTTCTCAATTCAATTTGTTCAATTTAATTTTATAAATCTTGATAATAGATTTAAATGTAATTTTTGGCACCACAAAATAGACCACAAAAAATGTACATACAATGTTACTTGTGTTACTTCATATGAAATAACTCCCAATTTTTGGGGACTATTTCTTAAATTTTGGGAAATATTTAATTTCTTTTTGTTTGGGTTCTATTTCATTATGACAAATAATAAACAATTTATATTTATTTAAAATACATCGTTCGGTGTTAAAAAAAATTATCATTTTGCGTATTATAAATATACACCTAAGAGGGTATAAAACAAACATCCTATATGATATTAACTATTTTACACCGATCGGTTTGAAAAAATATGCTCTTTTGGATATTTAATTCTAGCACTTTGACACGGTGTTTTTTTAACACTGAAAGGTGTAGGACTCGCTGAAACACCGATTGGTTCAAAAATTCTAAACATATTTTAAAGTGTGTAGATATTTCCTTACTTTATTCACATAGTTTAAAATACTCAAACTCATGACTAAGTATAAAAATGGAAAAACAAACAAGTTCAAGTTCCAACATACTATACATTATTAATTGAAAATTATTTGTATGCAAATTCTGTATTACCGCCTTGACGTTTATGCATTAATGGTATGAGAAAAAAAGTAGGCAAGTATAAAGAGGAAGCATGAAAGAATGAATGACATTCACAAAGTCAATCACATTTGTGATTTCATTAATTTTTATTCCTTTTATAAAAAAAAGCGAATTGGCTATTTCAGCCCTAGAAATTAGCTTTGACCGAGCTTCTATGGGTCAATTGTGTTATGCGTGTTATTAAATGTTTGAACACAAAAATCATCGAAAACTGAACCACGAGTTTTGTGCCGACTCCGAACGGCTTGTCTCCACTAGAAACTATTCATGGTAGTTTTTACTCGCTAGGACTTGCCATCGTTTGCAAAGAGGTGTCGACCGAACAGAAATATTAATTCAATTGAAAAACATTCCATCTCATATGGAATTTGAACCCGGGCAACCGCGGTTCTTTAGCATACTGACCATGTACTCTAACTGCGACGGCCGCCACCTTTTATCTAAGAGTAATAAAAAAAGAAACCATAATCTTTATTTTAACGTTACTTCTTATAGTGTTTTTTTTTTGTATATCAGCAAATTGATGAAAAAATCAACATTAATAAGAAGGGTATTCACTTCACTGCTGAAATTTCCAAAATGCTGAAATTTACGAAAACTTCAGTGCAATTTTTGTTGTTTTGGTTTTCCGAAGTTTGCTTAAATTTAATCACCTATTGAGTTGATGAAAAATAATCGTCGGAAATTTGCGAAGAAAAATGTGTTCAGTAACCATAAGCAAATCTGTTTAATGAGTGAGAGTCATTGTGAATATGATAATTTTGACAAGAAGAAGAGCATTCTGTCAAATCCCGCCTAAGAGCTGATGCAATGTCTGCAAGCAAGAACAAAATTATCATTAATTCTATTGTAGCTGAAAGGCAGTCGATTTGTGTTTACCAAAATATGAACAAAATTCTTTATTTTGGTAACAAGCACACTAACGAAATGATGCAATGGCGATTTTAAGTTTGACAGATGTATGTGAAAAAAACGAAACATTAAAAATAGGTCGCTCACTTCAACTCGTCGGAAATTTCCGATTTCTGAAATTTCAGCATTGAAGTGAATACCCCTAATGTTAAATTTATGATTAGTTAATTCTATGTATTAGCTAGCTTATGTGGAGGTAGAAAAAATTGCAGAAAATACAATAATTAATTTTAGATCAATTTTGGACGCACGCTTAGGAAATGGTGTCCGTTTTATACGCAAACAGTTTGAGTTGAGGATTTTAAGCAAAAATGTGAAAAACGATTCATTACCCAAACATTCAAGTTGATTGCTAAACACAGACATTTTTTCTGAAATCTGCGTAAAAATTCCATTTTAAACTGATTAGCGTATGTCCTGCAAATTTTGTAAAGTGTCATTCTGTTCTACTGTGTTATTTAAGTATATATTAAGTATTTAAGTAAAAATTTATGTTACTGAATATTTTTATTAATTTTTGTTATTTTATACAATAATTTTTCAAATTCGCAGATGTCAAAGTGACTCCCGGAAAGTGTACTGAATTATGGAGTGATTGTAATAAATATTGCGGTGCATATGCACCAGTTTGTGCCTATATTCCTTCACATACACATTCATTTCGCAATTTATGTGAATACAGTAAGGCAACGAAATCATGTGGTAATGGACAAAAGGACTTTAAGTACAGAAGTAAGTATTAATATTAGGTGTAAAGAACTAGTAAAATGGCGTAAAAGTATCATACTTTCGTACTTGTTTTAAAAAACACATATCTATCAAAGCGATACCTAGCAGGTAATATCATGTGCCCGAACATTACTTCTACGGTAATAATGCCGCCAGTATTATTTGAAGCCACTCTGAATTATCCGTAATATATAAAACGATTCTTTAATTTAAAATGGAGTAATATAGTTGACTAAGAATCTCTCCTGTAAAAGGATCAAGCTAACTTGATGCTACATTAAAGCTAAAATTACTATGCATAAGGTTTTTTATATCTTTAAGTCTGTAAGTAATATTATTGCATAGACTATTAACTTTAACTTTAATAAATTCTACTCTTAAAAAGCTTTCAAATAGCATGTTCGCAATACTAGAATAAAAAAAAACTTTCATTCCAAAGTGACATATTTTGACAAACTATTTTTATCCGAGTTCTTTGCAAGTTTATACTCAAGTAAAATCTCAAGGTTATATGAAGATTAAGATGAATACTTGATCTCATATAACTCAGTTTTGAAATGACCCAGCAACCTAAGAAAATGTACTAATAAAAGATAAAAAGAGCAACTCATCATAAGAAAGAAAGAGATAAAAACTCATTCATATGAGTCTGAGCAGAGTCTTTTACGAGCCATTTGGTTAGCCGGGCTAATTTGTTTATACCATGTCATAAATTTCCTTCCCTTGCAGTCTTTCAACCAGGGTGCGGAAAAATTCGTTCGCAATTGATTAAAATACGATCTTATCGTTCGTTTTTTGCTGTGTGTGAGAATTTTTCAAACGAAAAATTTAAAAGCAGACGAACGTTCGCAATCGAAAAAGGAACGCTCTGCTTGCGTCGTTTTTTTTTATCACTGATAAATTTGTAAGCTTTGTATTTTTTCGAACGAATTTTTCACACAACAACAAAAAGCAACAAACGTTCGTTTGGAATTGTTCATTCAAAATGAGCGTTTGAAGAAAAAATTCACAAACGTTCGATTGTACGTAGAGTTATTAGACAAAATATAAGTTTGTTGTTGTATTTTTGTACACTTGCTGACATGAAAAGATGAAACCAAAATACAGATGTGGACTGCACATATGCATATGAGGAAAAATAATGTTTTAATAAGGTAAATAAACTTGATATGCCCAATCAAATGAAAAAAGATGGTTTGTTATGATTGTTGTTATATGATTAGATTGTATGATTACTTCTTGATGATCTTTATGATGAAGCATCGTCAAAATTATGTTGGTGCACACTCTCGTAATGCCTTTTGATATTCTCTAGTACACATTCCATGAGAGGTTTTTCGCATAAGAGACATTGGGAAATGTTACTTATTTTGTCATAGATGACCAGAGATTTTTTGTCTATTTTTGATACTCTACCCATCACTGAAAATCAGGAAGTGAAGAACGTTTTAATACGTATGTTTTCAATAACACTGGTCTGCAAAAGTATAAAGGCACTATTACGATAACTGGGGCGCCGCGATTAGAAAGTGTTGTTCTTTTCATAACAAAAAAAAAAAAAAAATGTTTGTTCGAACAAAAAATCGATACCTCAACTAGTTATCTATGTTTAACATTTTGTTGCTTGGTACAAGATCTGTTCAATAAAATATCTATATCGTTGCCATTATCTCATAGATTTAAAAGATTGATCTATTGATTGAAATCGATAATGATTAATTGAAAGATTAAATGATAATCAAATTAAAAAATTGATAACTCGAAGGCAAATCGATGCATCGATTCTTCTTTCGGCCATTCCTATTTTTATTAAAAGTACTTCATGAATCCATTGTCAAATCGCGGCGCACCAGTTACCATATTCTCCCCAGTATAACTGATAAATTGGCACTTTCGCGATCGGCATTTCATCATATAAAGGTTTCTTTCTTTCTTTTGATCATTTTCTTATTTTTGGACCTTAATCATTTCTTTGGAAACTTTCTTATTCAGCCCTATCATGAATAATTTTTCGCCCGGAATCAAAAAAGGGTGTTTTCATTTTTAATATAGCAGAAAAAGACATCAAATTTTTTTACACTCATGAATATTGACGTTTGATGAACAAATTTGCATTATAAATTTCCAAAATGTTCTTCAGATTTACCTTTGAGACGCCCTTTTTTGATTTCGGATGAAAAATTATTCATGATAGGTCTGAATATAAACGCGTCTGGAGGAATTCAGTCAATAAGATAGCTTTATATGATGAAAGTACCGATCGCGAATCTTCCAATTTATCAGTTATACTGGGAAGATTAAGGGTGACAAATTATTCATGATAGGGGGGGCAGTATCACAAGATGGAATTACCACCAAAATTGCCTTCTTCTCGCATTTAATTCTCAAGATTACCACACTCCCAAAATACCTCAAATTACCACAAAATATCTCAAAATTAACACAAAATCTCACAATACCTCAAAAAAGCAAAAAGAAAATAGATACATACAAACCACTACAAACAAGTGCATTCAGTCATTTGAACAATTCAATTAACGCAACGTTCCCTTAATTCGTATTTTTACCATGTAATTGAAGTAATTTGAGGGGTTATTTGAGTTATTTTGAGATGTTGTGGTATTTTGTAGTAATTTGAGGTATTTTGTGGTGTTTTGAGGTATTTTTTTACCCACGCGAGAGATTTTTCTCACAAAATAACATGAGAATTACCACATCCCACAATCGTTGAAAAATACTACAAGTGCTATTTATCATGCTTTTCTGGTAATCCAAAACTACAAATAATAAACATAATCCAAAATTACAAATTTTTCCGTTCAAAAAGAGGACATAGTCCCAAAAATTGTATTTAGTATTATGACCGCTTCATAAGCAGTTTTTCATATAAGTATTCAATCGCCATATAAGCTAAATGGAAGAGTCTTTTGTTATTGTGTCATAACTTTGTTTTTGGTCATGTTAAAAGCTCTAGATTTTGTGTGTTTATAGTGCTATATGCGTAGAACACTGCTACATCAATAACTTAGATTTGTCGTAAGTCGAATTAAGCTATTATTGCTTATCGACACAGATAAAATGACAAAATTATTAGCCCTTGTACGGAATGGTTATAACATCTACAAGGTCAAATCATTTTTTTTTTTGAGTTTTTAATGATAAAATAATTTGCCCTTGTACGGAAAAATGTTAATTCAACAGCAACACAAACAGCGCTTGATGCTACGCATTAGCAAAAATATTTTCGCGATAATGCAACAATAAAAACGTATTCAAGCAACAATACATACCAAACTCGATGACGCATACATAACTGAAAAGAATCCTCGCTAGACGATGTGGATGCTGATAGTCGAAACATAACTTTTTTAAGGAAACGAACGTACCTGAATTTTTCTTTGGACGATTAATTTTTATGAAAAATTAAAAACGAACGTTCGTTGCTTATTATTTTTTGTGAAAAATTCGGTCGAATAATTTTGAAACTGACAAATTTTTCAGAGATAAAAAATGCGACGCCAGCAGAGAGTTCCCCATTCGTTCGTGATAATTTGCTAGAACAATTTTATATGAGGAGAACGATAATTGAGAACAATCGTATTTCAAACGTTCTCCGCACCCTGCATTCAACTTACGACATCGTTGAATTAAAGTTTCAAGAAATGCTTCTATGGAATTATCAAATGAAAAATGCTCCAAAAAAAGTACCTCTGAATAATATTGATGTGCTTTCAAAAAATTTCAATAATCATTCTGAATTACTAGAATTACAGAAGCGCTCACAATTGAATCATTAAGAACTCTTTTCATACTCATAATTATGAGCGCTCATGAGATCTTCATAAATAAGATTCTTTTTGAGCTCATTATTTTGCGCACACGGAATGAATACTTGTTCTATTAGAATTTAAACTCTTCAAAATATACAAAATTCTTTTAATAACACTAGGAATAATATTTAATACATGTTCAAATACTCTCATTTCTTCATACATATGACTTCATAGAGCAGTTGGTAGAGCCATAAACTTATAACCTAAGCAGAGTGGGTTCGAACTTCACATGCTTCCTTATTTTTTATTTTTACCGAAAATATTTTAATACAAACGTGAATTAAGATTAAGTTGCCTGAGGAAATAAGGCTCAATTTTATTATTTGGCGTCGATTAAATTTCAAAACAGTTTCAAATCTTCATATATACTATACAAGATTTACTAGAATTTAGTAGTCCCAGATTTTTGAACGTGCACTTATAAAATCTTCCTAAAATAATATTTTTCGATAGTAGTCATAGAAAAACGCAAAAGAATGACTCTTTTCGGAGTCGTAGTTTTGAGCAAAAAATAAATTTATGACTTTTTCATGATTCCTTTTAATGAGTACTCAAAATACATAAATAAACTTTGCTATTCTTTTTAGAGCAATTTTTCGAGGCTACACCAAATTTTTTGTAGGGAAGTAATTTGTTGGCCTTGGAAGCCACTTTGTATGTTCGATTTTGTTTCTTTTGGCCTTTTGTGTGAAAGTTTTACTCCTAGTTATGATCCTACGCCATAACATTTCTTCTTATAGTTAAATAATAGCCTTAGTCTGGTGATTTAGACATAAGAATAAGGGTAAAAATATGTTTTTGAAAAAAAAAATTTATTTATATATTTTTTTCTTATATTTACAGTTAAACACGTGGGTGTTGGACAACCCTGTGATTCACATTAAGCTTTGAATGAAAAGCTTAATTGCCGCTTAAATAAAACTTTATAATGTGAATAAACCTTTGGATTTGTTAAAATGTTATAAAATGTAAAAATAATAAAAACTTTGTAAAATTAAAATTTAAATAAAACATAGAAGAAATTTGAAGAAAAGTATAAATTAATTTCACTAAGCCTTTGATCTTAATTTGAAACTTTCTAGCTAAGATTGGCGTTAATTTGTTTGTATTTAATGGCCATTCGAAGCAGACATCCTTGTAAATTTTGACGAAAATGGAAACAAGCCAATTATCAAGAAAGAGGAAACTCATCAAGCATTTTTGTTTTTGCGTAAAAAACCATTACCGAAACCAAGGAAAGGCTTGATAAATATTATGAGGACTCTGCACCATCAATTTCAAGGGCTTAGAAGTGGTTAACTGTATTTCATTGTCATCATACCAGCACAAGTGACGCTGAACGTGCAGGTAGCCCAAAAGAGGTCGTCACGCCAGAAATCGTCGATAAAACTCATGAAATGATATTGGATGATCGAAGATTGAAAGTGCATGACGTGGCTGAGGTTGTAGGCCTCTCATCTGAGCGGGTATAAAACGTTTTACATGAATATTAAGGCATGAAAAAGCTATCTGCGCGTTGGTTTCCGCGATTGCTCACTCTCGACCATAAGCGTAGCCGTGTCACCACTCCAAAGGAGTGTTTGGCGATGTTCAACCGCAATCCAAAGAAGTTTTTGCGCCGTTTCGTAATCGTAAACGAAACATAGATACATCACAATACACCAGAGACCAAGGAACAGGCAGAGCAGTAAACTTCTTTGAGTGAACGTGCACCAAAGAAGTCCACGATGGGTCGGTCGGTTGCCACCTTTGTGGGAAAAATTCCATTTGTGGTTATTTTTAATTGCCGTGGGAAATGCGAATTCCCATGGGATTTTTAAATTGAGTGTGGTTTTTTTAATTCACGTGGGATTTTTTTGTTTTGTGGGATTTTTTTTTATTTGAAGTATTTATTTTTATTTTTCAGTTAAAATATGTATAAATATATACATAAAAGTGTATATTTTTCATATTTTGTTCATTGTTAAAATCGTTTCAACCCATCTATATGATTTTCGCAAGGAATTCGTTAAGACTTTGGTTACTTTGGTTTGGTGGGAAGTTCTTTCACTCTTGACATAATTCCATGCATTGGGAAAATATGTTTGTGGATTTTTTCTCTTTTTTTATCAATATATAAAATTGTATATCTTAAAATTGAGTTGTTATTGGCCCTTATTACGAGTTGCTTTCGACGTAATCTTCGCTGGTTATCGAACAACGAGTATCCTACGTCAAACCCTGTCGAAATGTTCGTTGTTCATCGAATTTTCAGTCGAATAGAATTTTTCTTTTGATGCGGTGCATGCTGACCAATAATTGTTAAAAAGATAAGAATTTTGTGATTCAGCCCTATCATGAATAATTTTTCACACGGAATCGGAAAAGGGGGTTTTCATTTTTAAGGTAAAGCTCAACAACATTTTGGAAATTTTTGACGCAAAATTGTTAATAAACCATTGATGACTAAGTTTGCATTAAAAAAATTTTCAAAGTGTTCTTGAGCTTTATCTTAAAAATTAAAACTCCCTTTTTCGATTCCACTTGAAAAGTTATTCATGATAGCGCTGATTGTGTTTTGCTTTTTAAAGACTAAAAACTAATTTGGAACTTTTTCCGTAAACTTTATACAGGACTAAGGTGGATTAAACAAATATTTTTTATTAAATATTATTACTAAAAGACCAATTAAAATACAGACGACGAAATATACTAGTTTTTCTTTTTAATTTTTTGTTTAATTTTTGACAATTTGTTATGTCTGTATTATGTACTGTGGTAATTTATAATAGAAGAGAGATTTTTGTGGTTTTTTTAATACAAATGGGATTTATCGTGGTTTTTTAAATACAAATGGTATTTTTTGTGGGTTTTTTTATTTGCGTATGATTTTCGTGGTTATTTTAAATGTTCGTGGGATTTTTTGTGGTTTTTTTTAATTACGATGGGATTTTTTTCAATTTTATACCATGGGAATTTTCGTGGTTATTAATTTGTGCTATTGTGGGAAAAAGGTTTTTTCGTGGGAATTTGAGGTGGCAACCGTGGTCTGTCGGCCAAAAAGGTCTTGGCGACTGTTTCTTTGGATGCATGCGGTGTCATTCACATCGATTACTTTAAAAAGGGCAAAACGATAACTGGTAAATATTATTCACAGCTCTTGGACAGGTTTGAAGCGAATACGATCGCATTTGGCGAATAAAAAACAAACTTGCACCATGAGAACACAACGGCGCACGCGTACATATAACACACGGCGCACACGTAGTCGCCAAAATAAAAATCCATCAATTGGACTACGATCAGCTACCCCATCTACTAAATTCTTCAGATTTAGCCCCCTGCGACTATTTACTATATCCAAACCTGAAAAAATAACTCGACCTTGATAAAATACCACTACTGGAAAGGAATCAAAAAATGTGTAAAAACACAGGTGATGTAAAACGCTTTTTTGTCAAAAAAATATATTTTATTCAAAAACACACTGACTTGTGAAATTGCCCCGTATGTTCAAAACAAATGTAGAGGGTAAAAAAATAACAGGACCAACTCATAAATTTTAGCCTTGTAGGAGCAAGAGAGATATAAACTATAATTGACATTCCTTGGAAAGAAGTTTCCTTACGCGGCTTGCGGGTGGTGTGATTTGGTAGAAACCGTCACGTAACAGTGAGATTGATATGTGTGTATGCGTGCGAGTATCATACAGACTACAATCTAGCAGGCGAATGCGCTGTGTGTGTGTGTGTGTGATATTCGAGCAGACTAACGAACGAGTAAGCAAGTGCGCAACACTCTATCTTTATATATCTTTCTCTCTCTCTCTCTCTCTGTTTCTGACATGTAGAAAATTCGTTAAAACGAATTTGGTATTTTTATTTGTGTGTTATTTCTGTCTTATAACAACAATTAAGTTTTAAGATTAAATTCTTGTTCAAAAAAATAAAAGTTAAATTCTAACTTTTATATTTGACCAAAAAAATAAAAGTAAGATTTTAACTTTTAGTTTTGATCGAAATAAAATTGGTCAAAAAATAACTATTATTTACTTATTTTTTTAACCCTTTCAGACCTGACGCTAAACTCCTGAGAATTTTTTTATGATTTTTTGGAGTAAATGGTCTTTATCTGATATGAAAACATATTCAATGCCTAAATTTTAATATTTTCATATCCTTCAAGGACTTTCAAATAACGAAAGTTTGTACTGAAAATAATTTTTTTGCTTCAAATGTTGTCAAATCATTTGAGATTTTAAAACATATTATTTTTTTTAATTAAAATATATCAACTTCACAAAAATTGCGCTATTAGTATTTTAGTATATGAAAAAAACAACTAACTTCTACGACTCATTTAAAAAAAAAATAAAATGCGACGCAAAAATTTCGTGGAAAATTAAGAAACGACAAAATTAACAGCTAAACAATATGAAAGGCAAACATAAGCAATAACCTGCGCAATCGATATATGCAAAATTGATAAACGTTCGTGAAAAGCAGTAAAGATATTTAGACTAAAAGTTAACCGCACAATTGATGCATCACGGTCTGAAAGGGTTAAAGAAATCAGAAAAAGTAAAATCATTAAAGATTGTTATACCTTAGCTAACAAGCATCACATTGCTATATTCATATAGCGAATAGACTTACTTTTTCAATTTGACTTTTTGAATAGAAATTTCAAAAATAACTGTTATTTTCGGTCCCTGTTTAAAACATAGATTTGTGTACATAGCTTTGGAGTGGTTTAAAAATATTTTTCACATAAATTATTTTTTAAGCTGTAGAACTTTTCAAAAAATATAAAATTAAATTTTTGATAAATTTCATTTTCATCAAAAAAATCATGGGGCGTAGCTCATGATTTTCGAAAATAGAAACTGTTTTTTTAAATTATGTGTCAAAATGAAGCAATTTTTGCAAATAAATAATATGTTATATGAAAGAGTGAAAAAAAAAATTTAATAATAAAATACACCAAAAAAAAAAAAGTTTGGCCTATTTTTTAAGCAAAAACTGGGGCCTTACTCTGTAATGCGATTCGAAAACAAAATCATAGCATGTAAATACATACATAAACATTACTAAATGGCAGTTACTTCTTCCTCTGCTTTAAAATGCTGTCTGCATTGAACAAAAGGTTTAATTTATAAGAGATTCAAAATTAGGTCCAGCTTACAATTCATAACTTATATTGGTAGAAGGTCCGGTGTGACGGATTAAAAAAGTCAATTGTTTTTTACATTTTTCGCAGTAAATTATAAAAACTAAATCTTAAAAATGTACTCTAAAAGTTATAGACACAAGTTTAAAAAATTTTTAAAAGTACAGCCAAAAGAAGAAAGCGCGCCATAGTGTGTCGAATGTGCTGTAAAAACTTTAAACACGTTTTTCTCGAAACTACGTTTTCGAAACTTCGGGGAAGCACTGACTAGAAACTATTCAACTGATTTGGCAAAAAACTTCACCATTTATTTTAAACATACATAGCTAGATCCGAAACCTTTAAAACAATAACTTTTTCAATAAGTTAATTTTTTAAACAAATAAAACAACATAGTTCGATTTTATAAAATTTTTGTTTTCACAAGTCCGCCATTTTTTATTTGTTTTATAAAAACTATACATATTATAGGTTAGTACACGACAATTAAGCCTGCAGTATCCCCAAACAACACACCTTTTTTCGAGGATTCTACTTTGAAATAAATAATTATAAACAAATTAATGTTTTCGTTGGCTCTTCATTTATTCATTAACTTTCGTATACTCGCGCGTTGGTCTGTCAGACCGAAGACTCACGTTTACCTTTCTACACAACTTTTTTGTGGTATGTTTCCACACATTCTCATCAAACAGTAAACTTCATATTAAGATGAAGCTTTACTAAAAGCATACTAAAATGGCCTGAGCACTTTCAGTCGCACAAACCGTGCGCCTGAATATGTGTACACTATTCGGCGCGAGTATACGAAGGTTAATTGTTCATGAAGTGGTGAAGGCAACGGATGACACTCACTTGCTCACTGGCAATTTATGGTTTGTATCAGAGAAGGAATTCGGTGCCGGCGCGAACACTAGGTAAAAATGGGTCGCTAAATCCGCATCCGTTGTCAGAATTTCAAAATTATGTCATTTTTTATAATAGGGTTGCCAATTAATATTTTTTTTTATAGTTTTAAACATAATTTAAAACAGTGTTAGGGGGTCGCTGATTTCGACTCTGAAGCCAGAATTTTAAAATTCCATATGGTTAATAGGGTTGCCACCCATTTTTTATTTTAACGAATTCGATGCTGGCACGAACACTAGGTAAGAATGGGTCGCTGAATCCGAGTCCGTTGTCAGAATTTCAAAATATTTTTGTAATAGAGTTGACACTTAATACGTATTTTTAATAGCTTTAAACATTAAGGGTAATCAGAGGTAGTCTTGTTACGGTGTTAGATTGTTGAAATTTTGATGTATGTGTGAACGCACTCATTAAATTATTTTGCTGCACCTACACTTCTGTCAAAATTAGATCGTTAACTGACAACACAAATATTCAACACCGCACCAACACTCATAACAATAGGGTCGAGGTATTGTTAGAGTGTTGGGTTGTTGAAATATGACAAGACGTGCATTTTGTTGTTGTGTTGTTGAAATAATCCACACTTCTGCAATTTAACACCGTAACAAGACTACCTCTGAATACCCTTATAATTTAAAGGAAGAGGTCGCTGATTTCGAATCTGAAGTCATAATTTTAAAATTCAAGACAGTGGATAGGGTTGCCAACTTTATTTTTTTTAGTTTTACGAATTTGGAGCTGGTGCGAACTAAAGGGTAAAAATGGGTCGCTGAATCCGAATCCGTTGTCATAATCCACATTGTAATTAAATAACATAATATGTTATAACATAAAATGTTATAATTTTGAAATAATAGCGTTGCCACTTAATATGTATTTTTAAGAATTTTAAACATAATTTAACATTGTTAGGGACCCGCTGATTTCGAATCTGAAGTCATAATTTTAAAATTCAAGACAGTCGATAGGGTTGCCAACTTTATTTTTTTTATTTTTACGAAATTGGAGCTGGTGCGAACTAAAGGGTAAAAATAAATCCGAATCCGTTGTCATAATTTCAAAATTATAACATTTTGCAATAATAGCGTTGCCACCTAATATGTATTTTTAAGAATTTTAAACATAATTTAACAGTGTTAGGGAGCCGCTGATTTCGAATCTGAAGTCATAATTTTAAAATTCAAGACAGTCGATAGGGTTGCCAACTTTATTTTTTTTATTTTTACGAAATTGGAGCTGGTGCGAACTAAAGGGTAAAAATAAATCCGAATCCGTTGTCATAATTTCAAAATTATAACATTTTGCAATAATAGCGTTGCCACCTAATATGTATTTTTAAGAATTTTAAACATAATTTAACAGTGTTAAGGAGTCGCTGATTTCGAATCTGAAGTCAGCATTTTAAAATTCAAGACAGTGGATAGGGTTGCCAAATTAATTTCTTATTTTTACGAATTCGGGGCTGGTGCGAACTAATGGGTAAAAATGGGTCGCTGAATCCGAATCCGTTGTCAGAATTTCAAAATTATAATATGAATATTTTCACGAAAATGAATATGAACACGTTTTTTTTAACAAAAAATTCCCTCATATTCATGAAGCTTTATGAGTGAGCAAATACGAACCCTGAAACCTTGTTGTGTTCGTATAACACAAAACAATAGTTTTCTTTCTCTCTTCATTTTCTGCTCGCTTTGGTACGCATTTCTGTTTGTAGCAAAGATGCAAACTTCAGGTTGTAAACAGAGTGAACGCCAATTCAGACAGGCAGGCAGACAGGCGCAGGCAGTAACCTGCGAAGAAACGACAGAGTACTGAAGCCAAGCTGACTTTTATCTAGCTTGTTCACAGTTTGCTTGCGCCTATCTGCCTGCCTGTCTGAATCGGCTTTCACTCTGTCCGCAACCTAAGGAGATAGTGAAACAGTTTGCTTTCGCAGATGTTTTCACTATGCAAAATCTTGAAGTTTTAAAAGCTTAGATTTGCCAACTACCAATTCGCGTTAACGTGAGTATTAAATACAGAAGTATTTTACTGCAATTGGATTAAGGGGGAGATTACGATTTCATAGTCGCCGCGATTTGACAATGGATTCGTAAACAACTTTCAGTAAAAATTGGAATGGTCGAAGAAAAAGTTGATTTATCATTGCTTTGGCATACAAAAAAATTGCAAATTGGTTTAAATGTTTGTGCCAGAAATATGAATAGGACACATTCATTTTTTTGACATGATAAAAAACACATTCATTGATTTAGAGCTATAGCATTGCGGCAGATCTGGCCCACAGTGTTCCTTATATAAAATTGCATCAGAAACAGCAATAAACCCAAAATAGAATTTTTTCAAATTCATTGTTCAAAATACCACCAGGAGCAAATCCTGCGAACGGCCCTGACATTTTTTTCAGAGCAGTTAGTCCCAAACTCTATGGTACCATAGGCTGGATTTATTAGTGTTAAAATTGCAAAAAAAAGAAAATTTTACATTATTTCAAAAATAGTGAGGAGGTTAATTATGTTGCTTGTGAAACTCACTGCTAACTGCTCAGAGAAAAATGCCACAGCACAATTTTTGGTGCATTTGCTATGTCTGGTGCAACTAGTTAAACATTGAAATATTATCGAAAGACTTGTTGCTCATGGCTTTATTATCAGACAGCTTGCCACAGTTCTGAAACAATACAGACACTACAATGTATGTCACTACATCGACTCACATTAAAGCTACATGCTTTATTTACTCCTAAACACATATAGGCTTAATTTTGTGTGCCGTCTTTGAAGCACTATCCAAGCTTTTATGCACCTTGCGATGCCTAAGAAGTGGTGTCAAATACTTGAATGTTAGCTCACAGCTGGAGCACTTGAAGGGCCGTTCGTCGTTGTGCTGTGATCTGGAGTGTTTGCGTATTTCTATGGTACTCGTAAAGGCTGCATTACAGTGCCAGCATTTGTGACGATTTTTGGTACAACACTTGAGCTTGTGACGCTGAAAGTTGGCAGCATCATGAAAGATTTGGCCACAACGTTGACATAAGTGATCATAGAAATGTATGGCCAGATGATGCGCCGACTGCCAGTCTGTGTTTGGAGCATTGCATAGCGGGCAATTGATGTCCTTGCGATGGTACCAGATCAAATGCTTGTATAGATCGTCCGCATTGTCGAAGTTCTCACAGCAGGCGGAGCACTCGGTAGGTGGATGCGCTCTTAGCTGATGACAGGCAAAGTATTTGGCACGCTTGAAACGCTTTGCACACTGGGTGCAGTTGAATTGGGGCAGTATATCAGGAAGGCTGCGGCGACCCGGAGTCAGTTGCCGTCGCCGACGATGCGTACCGTCAATGAAGGCGATTCGTTGCCAGATGTGGCTGCGATATGGATTGGCATTGGGTATATTAAGACGATGGTAATAGTCGCGAATGCGTCGTATTAGATGCTTGACCTTCGAGATGCTGGCAGTAGTTAAATCGCGATCCTGGCGGTACTTGTCTAGCAGTTCTTCATAGGCAATGGCGCAGAGTCGCTCATTCTTGTAGTTCTCAGACTTTTTTTGCCACAAACAGTTGTGCTTGTGATAAATATCGATGAACTCTTCGAGGAATTTGTCGTTATAGTCGCTTAGAAAGTAGGTGGCTGGCTTTATGTGGGCAAAATAAAAAAAAAAAATATTATTTCACTTCTCTTACTATTGACAAAAACATATGCTGTGGCTTACGTTTTTGTCGGCATCGATTGAATCCGAACCACTATCCGTTTCCACTGACTGACAGCATACTTCAAAACAATCGCTTTCATTATCTTTAATATTATTGCCTACAAGCAACTCGTCCTCCTCCTCATCCTCCTCTGATTCATTCTCGCGCTGCATTTTTATCTGTTTGAATTTGTGTGCAAGTTTTCGTGAACTACCCGATTCAGGGCTATTGTCAGTCAAGTCATATTTTTCAAAATCGGAATTGCTGTGTCCTCGTGCACGTAAACGGCTGCGAGACCGCTGATTTCTCACCTTCAGCGAGATTGGTCCTATACTCTTGCTATCCTTGCTAACACCTTGTAAGGAGCTCGATTGTGCAAAACCTTTGTCCTTTGGTTTGAGAACGTGTGCATTGACCATGTGAGCCCACAATGAGTCGAATGTGTAGAAACCAAGGCTACAGAAGGAACATAGTTTGTTAATATCCAACTAGAAAGAAAAATAAAATAAGTAAGTACTAGGGAAGGCAATCCCGGGATCCCGGAGGATTTAAGCCCCTTTGAATCTCGGAAGTTTCTTTCCGGGATCCCGGGATTTTAAACAAAAAAAAATTTATTTAACAAACATTCATGTAAATGCAACTATTGCAATTTAAGTTGATATGAATGTAGAATTAGAAAAACCTTGTATTGAGGCTGAAGAAAATTGTTAGGACGATGAGTGTAATTCGCTGGGGCAAAGACTTAGCAAAGTCTTAGAAGAATTTGCAACATCGGGAAGTCAGCTAGGTATTTAAAAATCTGTCCGATATTCTGACTTAGGAAATAATTTTGTTTTATGGTGAAGGCAATCGAGATCGAAACTTACAAATTGCTTACGATTATCGTACAACTATTTCTCCAATAAGATCAGAATATGCTTCTCATCAGCGGGTTATATTTATAGCAATATCCGAACAATACTCTCAAATGAAAAATAAGACGCGTTGTTCAGCTTAATGCATTACTTTAAAAATAATTCAAACAAAAAATATTCATTTTGATAAGTCTTTTCTAACCTTAATTTGCATTAAACACAAAAAAACTTGAAAACAGTGTAAAAAAAAAGGTTTAACACTTATATAATAATACCTTAAACTGTTCCGTATTTTATTTTTTTTATAAGTTTTGTTCTTTAAATTAATGCAGTTAATTAATTAATTAATGCAATTAATTAATTAATTAATATTAATATTAAGTTTTTATATTAATATAAATTTAATTGTAATATTAATTAATTAATTAATATTAAGTTTTTTTGGTGTTTATTAACAGTTAGGGTATTCACAATTATGTGGTATCGTGGTATTGTTTTTTTTGCCATAGTTGAAAAGTACAATTATGAGTACCTTTTAAGATCGAATTTGTGGTTGAGAACCTCCCACTATATCTTTTTGTTACTATGCAAATAAATTAACTATCCAATTTGATATATTTTTTTAATATACTAGCTGATATACCCGGTTTTACTCGAGAGTCATTTATATAAACATTTAAATATACAATTCTCGATGAAAGCTTTTTTTTTAATTTTGAAACTTTTAGAAACATAATGAATTTTAAGTTTGAGACCACTTTAAAAATATTAAAAAATGTACCGCGCTTTTTTTTAACGAAGGAATAATTTTATCACTGTTTTTTAGTTTTAAACTGAATTTACTGGTTACTGGTAAAAATTTTACTTGCACTTCGCACATGGAAATCAAATTTGTAAAAAATGGAAAATGGAAACCAAACTTCCTAAATTTTCTAGTGTTTTTCCAGTTGGCCATTAACGATTGGTTTGTGTCTAAAATAAAAAATAAAATGAGCTGAGTCTGATAGTTGATGCAATTTCTTAAATTTGCAGAATTAATTTTTTATGCGAAAAATTGTTTCTTAATGTAAATTAGCAAATGTAAATTAGGTGTAAGTTAAGAAAGCAGTCGATTTTTAATTTTCAATTATAGTATATACATCAACTTGTTACAATATTATCGACGTAAACAGTTGATCGACATAAATCCAGCTGAAAAAACTCCAAGAACAGTGCAGCAAGTGCCATTATGTTTTTTGCTGCAAGTGAAGACTCACAGTTACCGACTTTTCTAAATTATTTTAACAGTGTTGGTAATGCTGTGCTTACTTCTAATTTGGAACATTTTCGAGCATACTTTTCACGACTAAAGCTTAGTATGCTGTAGAAGCGAAAATAAATCTTCCGTAAGAAATGCATTGCGCTTTTGACAGCGAAAAGGTAGCCCATTTTTATTTTTTCGTTGGTTAGTACGCTGCTGAAGACGCAGCGGCGGTCAACGCAGAAGAGGACGACCGCATCTTCGTTGGAAAGACCAAGTAGAGGACAACCTGACGAAGCTTGGAATTTCCAACTGGCGCCAGCAAGCAAAAGACAGAAATGGCTGGCGCAAATTCTTAGATGAGGCCAAGACCGACATACGGTTGTAGCGCCAACTAAGTAAGTAAGTAAGTAAGTACGCTGCTGAACCGACAAATTGCTCAATGATGCCAAGTTCACAAACATGATTGGAGAGTTAAAATTTCCACGCCAATTAAATGTACGGACATATAAAAGACAGCGAAATTTTGACATTTTAACTCTCTAATCATGTTTGTAAACTTGGCTGCATTGGACAAATTTTATGGTTCAACAGCTTACTAGCCAACGAAAAAAAATGTCGCTATCTTTTCACTGTCAAAAACGCAATGCATTTCTTACGGAAGATTTCTTTCGCTTCTACAGCATACTAAGCTTTAGTGGTGAAAAGTAGAAAGTAAGAGCACAACAAACAAGTCTTTGCAGAATCAATGCAGTCGCTTTTTTGAACCTTTGCTTTTGCAAAGTAGTAGAAAAACATTGCTTTAAAAGGCGACATACAGCACATAATTCTGTTTAAATTTAACAGAAGGAGTTAGTATAAGCTTATAAAAGTGGATGGTACTGCAGAAGCCACAGAAGACTACTGATGAGTTGATGTAGCTATCAACGAAACAGCTGTCTAGTCTTCTTGTTGGTTTGTTCTGCAAAGAACTTATTGTTGTTGCAACCTGTTGCTTCATGAACTTAATTGGCATTAAGCTTATATATAATTCTAAAAAATATTATTTTTTTAGAATTATTAAAAACAATATTGTAATTAAAATATGCCATCATTAACTTTTCATGTAAAAAAATGTCGCTATCTTTTCGCTGTCAAAAACGCAATGCATTTCTTACAGAAAATTAATTTTCGCTTCTAAGCTAAGCTATAAGCTTAAAGCTTAGTATGCTGTAGGAACAAAATTTTTTTCATTTAATTTTCAATTACAATCAATGTAGTTAAAAATTTTTTTTGTTGGTTAGTACGCTGTTGAACCGAAAAATTTGTTCAAGGGAGCCAAGCTTACAACCATGATTGGAGAGTTACAATGTCTAAATTTGGCTGTCTTTTATATGTCAGTACATTTAGTTGGCGTGGAAATTTGACTTTCAACAATATTGTTCTAATAACACATTAAACATGAAAATATTAATTTTTACTGCATTCTATTCACGGTCATCTTTTCGATGAAATGGTGATATATACACAAAAACTAAATTAACATTGATGAAGTACAGAGTGACAACGCTGAAAATGCAGTGAGAAGAAATGATGCCATCACCACAAAACACATTTAACAGGAGTGGGGCGGCCAAAATATAGACGTGCTTATATATAAGGAAGATATTTAGGATAGAGAATTTTAATATATAGCTGGTATGAAAAAATAGATTTTTAGCCATAACTTTTGATTGGAAAGAGATTTTGGGGTAATTTTTTTACATAAATTATTTTATAGACTTGTAAAAAAGATAAAAACAACATTTTGGAAAAAATAAATTTCTCGAAAAAAACCAAAGGGGGTACCCTGTTGTTTTGATGACAAAAACAGTAAAATAATTGTTGCGTTTAGCTGGAAGAATTTTTGCAAATAAATGCTAAGTCATATGAAAGGTAGCCAGATGTGCAATTTTTAATTGATTTCATTTTTACAACAACAACAATTTTTGAGTCATTTTTTGAGTGAAAAGTCAATAATTTGGACCTTTTTTGACATAATCATAAAACATATATACACTAACTTAACGGTACAGTTCAAGCTATTTTTATGAAGTGGTTTTATTGAACTTTTGAACAAAAAAAATTTGGATGAAATATATTAATGGACAGCACAGATATTTGCATCGAAAGACCAAACTTTGATTTTCATGTCGTTTTTTTCTCATTCTTAGGTAACGATGTTTTATGAAAAAGTCGTTGTACTGAAAATTTCTACAATTTTGAATATGTGTAAGTGTTTTTGATGTCAAAATAACAGAAATTTTTTAAAATTACATATACAAAAAACTCCGATGGTAAAAAGTATTATAGTAACAAAATTACCGTTAGTTGAAAAATTTCGAAGGGGGCGTGGCAAAAACTAAGTATGTTATATTTTAATCTAGAATGCACTTTATTTGTATACCTAGTTTGAGCGAAATCCGTTCAGCTTGTATAAAGATTTGTATAAAGATCAAACAAACAAACAAACAGAAAATTAGTTTTATTACTATAGATGGTATACAAAAGCTTAACTTGCATTTTGAGCTTTTCCATTTTTGCAATTAGAAAACAACTGGCAACCGATCAGTTGTTTATGGAACTTTAAATAGCACGCTCGTTAAACATATCATTGGGCATATCAATTTTTTGCATTCGAGCTACCTAACTCATTGGGATAAAACAAAGAAGTTATGTGAATACCTAAAAAAAAGTGATGAGAAACATTCTGATGTTTTGGTAACATAATCAGTAACAGCTTTGATGTAAGGAGAAGTGATTTTGTGAAAATTTATAGGGCATACAGGCATAATAAGGCAATGGTTTTGCTGTATAACTTATTGGTAGTTTCAGAAACGATCGGACCAAGCTAAAATTTTGAAATATGTCAAGTCGGCTATATGTCCTTTTAATTTCTTTTCCAATAGCCAATCTTACCTCTGTATAATCCTTAACATCTGCAGAGGACAGAAACATCAACTCCTCAATAATTGTACGCGAACATGACGGATTATTTAGGAATGCACTTTCACATTGTGCATTATTTTGGCTTCCACCTTGTTCCGGCGATCCCATTTGGTGACAGAAAAAGTTCGTTATCAGCTGTCGCACAATACTGCGTACATCACGAAACACGGTCTGTGGCTGATATTCACGCAATTTCAGTAACAACAGCTGATAGGCATGTACTCGATCCTTGCGAGTTGTGCGCAGACGTGTAGGCTTGTGCCAGATGCAGAGGCATTTATTGAGCAGCTGTATGATCTCCAACAGACATTGGCGACTCAGCCGTGAGAGATCGTAGACAGGCAACGACGCTAGTGGCGAGTTGGCAGATGTAGTTTTGCAAGTATCACCATCTTCATGGTTTCTTTCTACTTTAAATTTTTTATGTAGTTTTTTTTCATTAGCCACTATTTTGACAGCACTCTGTTGTTAAAAAAGAGGTTTATTATATATCACAGTGATGAATTAACTGCCCGAGCTATACTTACTAATGCTATGTTGGGCCCATGCTCTTTGCGCGCATGTTCTAGAAACTCATTAAAGTTGATAAAATTAGTGTCCCTGTCACAATAGTTGCAAACCACATGATAGGTATTTGATTCCGGTTGCATATTGATCGACATAATGCCCTCTTCTTGATTGTCATAACCTGATTCCATGCTGTGTGTGTTGATTTCTTTTTTGACTATGTTTTATTTTTGACTTGCGAAATATTTTGTGAGCAATTGAGTTTAAAGTTGATACAGATTTTGAAAGCTGGCAGGGAGATTTTAAATTTTGCGAACTGTTAATTTTGGTAGTTAAAATTCGCGATAAGTTAAGACTGTTATCAAAATTTAGACTTTCTCTGAATATGAGAGAAAAAAAAGTGTTTCTAAAGTTTTGATTAGAAATTCGTGTTTTAATAAAGTTTGATTAGAAAAAAAAAAAATTCAAAATTAAGTTTAAAAATATATATAAAATAATTCTGTAGGACAAACAGGAACGACATGTATGCTATATAAGTATGCGCTATAAACATGGTATAAGTATTATGCACTCAGAAAATAATTTCCAGAAGATCTAGAAAAATATCGCCCAATCGTGGCCGATTTTCTTAAAATGAAGTACATATTTTTCGTTAACTTCGACACCACAAGTGTGAAATAGTTTAGGAAAATTATTCAATCATTTACGAACTATTTTGCTCAATTAAAGAAACTTAGCGCATTTGTGATGAAATCTTATTACATTTGAGTAAGTTTTTCTACTGTTTATTTATCATCGGCTACAACTAAGAGAAACATTTTCTCTTAAAATAAGAAACTTTCTTCCGTTTATTAATCATAGACTATAACTAATAGAAAAATTTTCTCTGAAAATTAGAAGTTTTGCATTAAATCCCTGGAAAAATTTTTGCAAAAAAAAATACTTTTTTATAATTTAAACAATAGCCTGTGAGAATTATGATTTTTGTATTGACGCAAAACTGCAAACATTATTATTTTTATTATTATTAACATTAAATTATATTGAAAAATTACCACTATCCGGAGACTTGAACCTCGGCCGCGTGTATGTAAGTGCATCAGCTTATCCATTCGACCATTGCAGTTGCTAAAGAATCGTGGCTTTATTTGCTGCATTAAGAATCGATCACTTTGTAAATAATTTTAAAGCATTTTTTCTAGAAATATAAGAAAAGCATCTTTAAGATAAATCACTTGTGGTGTACGAAAAAACAAATTCTTACATGATTTCCAAGTGCTGTAACTTATCTTTCTCCAATGTTGCAAGCGGTCTTGATATCAATACAGTTTTTCTTCAGATTATTTCTGCTTTTGTACAATTTTTGGAAATTTAACTTTTATCATGCCTTCTTTTATCTCTTATATTTAAGTAAAAACTTGTCTTTAAAACTAAGAAGCTGTTTTGATAAGGTTGCAACGACATCAAGACGTGAGGTCGTTCAATCATGTAAAAATTCTGTACGGTAAGGAGAAACCTCTATAGAATATAGAGAAACCCATACCTATGAATTGAAACCAGTTTCTTAATTTAAGGGAAGCAAATTTTTTTGAGTGTGGTTATAACGCAATAAATCAGATAAAAAAACAGATAAAAATGGAACCAAATCGGATGAAAAAAGTCAATTAAAAAACTTGGTAGCAAAATTGAGCGAAAAAAAATTTTGTTAAGGATTGTCATTTCCGTTATCTAGTAGAGCTGTCAAACTATCGATAGTCGACACCACCGATAGTTTCGATAGTGATTTTTGGAAACCATCGATATATCGTCGATAGAATCGAAGTCCATGCTGATCCATCAAAGGCTTTTTAATAAGGATTATTAATAATGTCAAGAACAGCAAATTTAATTTATTTTTGTGAAAAAGAAACGCCCAAAAAACCTTTAAATATTTTACCTTAATGCTTAGTATGCTGTAGGAATGAAAAAAAATTTTCATAAGAAATGCATTGAAATTTTTGACAATGAACAGGCAGCGAAATTTTTTTCGCCAGCAGGTACGCTGTAGAAGCGAAAATTATTGATATGTTGCCAAATTTCCATTCGTGAGTGGAGAGTTGAAATTTCAAAATTCCGCTTTCGATTATATGCCCGTACTAAATGGCGCGGAAATTTGCCATTCAGCAATAAAAAATAAGCAGTAAGTATGTTTAAGAGTTGAATTTGTTTCCATTAACAAATTTATTGATGCATTTATACAGTTGATTAATGTGTAGTCTTGTCTTTTATAGGATACTAGCTGAACCCGGTGTGCTTTGCTACCCCCTCGTTATAAAATAAAATTAAAAGTATTTATATATTTACAAAAATTTATTTATTTAATTTTAATTTAATTATTGCAATGTTTCTCCCCTTTTTTTGTTGTAAACCAATTGGAATTCAGCACTGAACCGCATGTAATTTGCTTCATGCTCCCTTTTTTATTTTTAGACAAATCAAAAGGCAGCAATTACACAATCAGCTGTTTCGCAGTCAGTTCTGGGAGAATGAGAATGGGGTTGCCCCACTCTCTATTTTAACTAACACATATTACAAAATCAGCTGCTTTGGAGACAGTTGTGGGGGAAAGAGAATGGGGCTACCCCACTATTTTAATTAATATGTATTTTAAATTTGAGGTAAAGCCGTTAATAAACGTAGTAAAAAAGGAGGTGCAGAAGTGTGCATAGTCGAAAAATATTATCATGTAATAAGTATTCCTGAGTCAAAGCTGCACGCTGTGAAAATTTAAGATCGGTTAACAGGTCCAGCCTCCAATATATCGCAAACAAAGGGGCGTGCTCCGTCCACTTTTCTTTTAGTACGTATTTCTATTCATGCCAATACCATATATAGCAAATACTGCCGCCGTTGGTCAAAAAATGCCCAAGATATGAGAATTTTAAATTTTGGGTTATATGGGCGAGGCCATGCCCCTTTGTCCACTCACAACTTTATATAGTCAAGAATTTATTATTTCGTAAAAATATCCTATTGTGAAAATTTAATGACGATCGGTCCGGTAGTTAAGACTATATTAAGATTTTTAATTTTCCTAAAAAGGGCGTGGTCCAACCCACTTTTCTCCTGGTACGTATTCCTAATTATGCCAATATCATATGTACCAAATATCATCGACGTAGGTCAAAAAATGCCCAAAATATGGCGATGTAAATTTGTGGGTTATATGGGCGGTGCCACGTTCCTTTATCCAATAAAAACTTCATATAGCTTATTATTCTTTCCAGAGTCATAGTAATATGCTGTGAAAGTTTCAGGAAGATCGGTCCAAGGGTTTGGCCTCCTATAACGCACAAACAAACAAACAGACAGACAGACATTCATTTTTATATATATAGATTGAAAGTAGATTAATTATAATTAAAGTAAAATGGGGCGAAAAAGGGGGATTTGGTAATAAAAAAATCTATGGCTACCTTACCTGTAGATAAAAAGTATATAAAACTTTAGGTAAATACATATTACAAAAAAAAGTATTTTGTATAGCAAACATTGTTAGTGGTATAAGTAAGTATCTGAATTATAAAAAGGGGGCGGTGAAGTGGGCGTGGTTCATAGTAATATGGCGACGTTAACAGTATTAAGAGCAATATACTACCAAATAAAAAATAATCCGTTGGAAGGAACAAATTTGTACAGAGAACAAAAAGTATAAAACTTAAATTTCGCGTGAAAAGGGGCGTGGAAGAGGGCGTGGCGTAAGAAATGTTTATTTCTACTTCGCCTGGAGTATAATGTGTATACAATTTGAAGTAAATCTGTTAAAAACTATATGGGAGCAATTACATTATTTTAAAAAAGTAGGCGTAAAAGTAGGCGTGGTCGAAAAAGGTACCCTATTAATCATGCCAGAGTCCCAGTTAAATGCTGTGAAAATTTCAGGAAGATCGGTCCAGAGGTTTGGTCTCCTATAAGGTACAAACAAACAAATAAACAAACACATTCCATTTTATATATATAATAAGAAGATAAAATTGCAGCAATAAAAATATGAACCTGTCAACCAGAACAGCAAGTGTTTTATCTCCACACAAAAATTTTGGCGCTACACCAAAATTTCGCGTGTAAAGTTATATGCCCAAAAATTTTCATTCCTACAGCATACTTAGCTTTAAAATAAACAACTAATGTTAAAAATTAATATTAATAGTGTGTTTTGCAGCCATTGTCATACCGAATCGAAAACACTTCGGTTTTTTGTTTTAGATAAACCTTTGCCGAGATATTGTGTTGGAGCCGACCTGCCACCAAATTATGGAGTTCCGTTTCAGTACGAATTTTTTGTAAAAAAACTGAAAAAATTGATAAAAAATTTTTTTTTGTAATTTAAGACTTCACTTATCATCCACAGCAACTTTTATAAACATATCTTTCATAGCAAAGTCACGAGAAATTCCCAAAAAATAGCCTCTTTCGCTAGCCGACGAACTAGACTACATCCCTTATTTACTGTTTCAACAAGAAATACTATGTATTAAAATTTACTCGCTCGAAATTTCCTCTTCAAAGAATTTTTGATGAACAAGCATTACAAAGCCGATAGTTGATAGTCCCAACTATCAATCGATTGTTGCAAAAAGTGAAACCAGCGATAGTACTGGTAGTGCCATCGATAGTTTTACAGCTCTTTTATGTAGTGCCTTCAGGCAGAGTTTCTGTTTGCATAACCATTATTTTTTCAGAATATTATGGCAACACGCCATGTCATTATGTTTTTTTTCCATGAATGGATTTGAAAAATAATGAAAAAAAGTACTAAATTTATGGCTTGGGGGGTCAATTTTGCAGTAGCGTCAATTTTGGAATAGCTTTAATGCATTAAAAAATTCGAATTAAAACTATTAAAAGGGCCACTTTCTCAATGTCCGGTTAGTCTAGCTCTTAACCAGGACTTAGCTAACCATACGATAGCTAAAAAAATAATTTTGATTTCACCAGGTGCTGGTTAAGCAACTGTCGGTTAGATGACTAATTGTGAATTTTTGATTTGTGAATACGTAAAAACATCATATCAGCTGTCTCGTGTTTACATATTTTTTGATTTTCAGGGGTCGCTGATTTCGAATCTAAGGTCCGAATTTTAAAATTTAAGATGGTGGATAGGGTTGACGCCTTAATTTTTTTAGTTTTATAAATTCGGTGCTGACAAAAAAAAAAATGGACGCCAAAAATGGGTCGCTGAATCCGAATCCGTTGTCAGAATTTCAAAATTATAAAATTTTTAAATAATAGGGCTGCCACCTAATTATATGTCTTTTCAATAGTTTTAAACGTCATTTATCAGTGTTAAGGGGACGCTGATTTCGAATTTAAGGTCAGAATTTTAAACTTCAAGATGGTGGATAGGGTTACCACCTTAATTTTTTTAGTTTTATAAATTCGGGTCTGGCAAATTTTAAAATTCTGACATTAGATTCAAAATCAGCGACCTCTTAACACTAATAAATGACGTTTAAAACTCGTGAAAATATATAATAGGTGGCAACCCTATTATTACAAAATTTTATAATTTTGAAATTCTGACGACGGATTCGGATTCAGCGACCCATATTTGGTGTACAATTTTTTTTTACAATAAAACTAAAAAAAAATTAAGGTGGCAACCCTATCCACCATCTTAAGTTTTAAAATTCGGACCTTAGATTCGAAATCAGAGACCCCTTAACACTGATAATCGACGTTGAAAACTATTGAAAAGACGTATAATTAGGTGGCAGCCCTATTATTTAAAAATTTTATAATTTTGAAAATCTGACAACGGATTCGGATTCAGCGACCCATATTTGGTGTACAATTTTTTTTGCCGGCCCTGAATTTATAAAACTAAAAAAATTAAGGTGGCAACCCTATCCACCATCTTGAATTTTAAAATTCTGACTTTAGATTCGAAATCAGCGACCCCTTAACACTGATAAATGATGTTTTAAACTTTTAAAAATACATATTACTAGGTGGCAATACTGTGGTAAAAATTTAGGTGGCAACCCTAACCTCCGTCTTAAATTTTAAAACTGTGACAATATATTCGAAATCAAATCCGTTGTCAGAATTTCAAAATTGCAAGAATTCGCTAAAATAAAAAAAAATCTGGGTGGCAACTCTATCCGCCATCTTAAATTTTAAAGTTTGACAGCATCTTCGAAATCATTTGCCCTAAAATGGCGCTAACCGAAACCACAACTTGCCGTTAACTTAATCAGCACTTAACTGACAGTTCAACCTTAACCGAACATTGAGAAAGGGCTTTTTGTCTAAGTGCTGGTTAAAGTTCTGATTAGTGCTTAACCGGACATTGAGAAAGCGGCCCTAAAACTATTAAAAAATTATCCTTCAAAATCACATTTTTACGAGTAAACCATTCAGTTTTTGCAAGTTTTTCGTTTTTTTCAACCAATATGTGCTTATTGAATGCCAGTTTAAGAATGTGCCCTTTCAGGGTGGATCCAAAATACTTTTGCAAAATGTATGTTCCAGAAAGGCTATCTTATATGTACATAAGGTCGGGTCGAATAAAAGTGTTTGATAAATTTGGTGAAAATATTTCTTGGCTCATTGTAGTACCCTACACGAAAGGATTTTGCAATGTGGTAACCCTTAGGTTGCAAACAGAGTAAGCGCCGAAGCGGACAGGCAGGCAGACAGGCGCAGGAAAACTACCCAGCAAAACAAGTGGTTCCAAAAGAATTCCATCCCTTTCACTTTCATACCCAGAATGCATTCTTTAAATATATGCATGTCATTATGAGGAATGCTTTGCTTAGTCTTCTCTAGAAGTGCTTCCAGATTTCTTTCAATGGAAAATTTCTTTGAGCACTTCAATGAAAGGATTCTAGTAGGTGTTTTCCAGGAGAACTTTAAGAAGCCATTTCATGGAATGAAATTGTTTTTGTTGATAGGGAGGCTTAAAACATCCCACAGAAAATACCACTTTTCCCGATTTTCTCTCGATTTTGGTGTTGGAAATGAGAAGTGGTTGGGTTTTATTGGGAGTTTAAAAAAGCCTACGGAAAATATTTAAAACATATATTATAATTATATGTACTATTTTTCTTTAATTAAATTAAAGAATACATTTAAATGCTAATTGAATGTATTCCAAAAGTAGTTTATGAGAATGCCTTTTGAAAGCACTTCTTGATAAGGCTAAGAAAAAGCCGAATTGGATCCATAGAATGTCTTCTGGAAGCAGTGTCCGTAAGATTTCATGTCACATTTGAATCAAAAATTTTGCTGGGTATGTGAACAAGCGAGAAAAAGTTATTTCTATCTCGTTTCTTCGCAGGTTACTGCCTGCTCTTGTCTGCCTGCCTGCCTGCTTCGGCATTTATTTTGCGGGCAGCCTTGGTAATGCTGGAATTTTTTTTTAAAAAAGTCCCTTTTTTGTTTCTAAGTTTTTTGTTTCTATGAATTTTCAAAAACAAGAAAAAAAAACTAAAAATAAAGTATCAAAAATGATTACAATTAGTATAAAAAATTTTGAGAAATTTTTCTGCTATTCAGGATTTTTTTTGACCAAAAAACACTTTTTTAAAAAAACGGAATAACACATCGCAAAGGGTATTATAATGAGTCAAGGAATATTTAAGATTTGTTTTTTTTGATTTCAGTATTGACTTAAAATGACATAAATAAATGTTAAAATAAGATGTTTGGAGACTTACAGCCCTATTCTGGCAAAGTGACAATAGTTACCACGTATTTTTAAAATTTCTAGGTGTTTGTTGAAATTTTTTTGATTTCAAAACAAAATTTGAAGCTCAAAAATAATATTCGATATGCTAGAACTTTTTAAAACTCACCGGAAAGAGAGGCTTATACAATAATAATCAAAACTTATTGCATGAGATAATGACTCGTTAAATATAGGTGCTAAGCTAAGAATTGTTATAAGCCAATAAAGGATGTTTTTTATGCCGTCGTCTATAGATAAAATATTAACGACGTCATAATGACGCGAAGAAAAGCCACTTCTTTGTTGATCGAAAATGTAACAAGCGCGTTACAGCGTGACGTGCAGTTATTGGGTGGTGTTTAATGCGGTACCTGTTATGAAAGTAAACGAAAACGCAAAAAAAAAAAAAAAAAATAAATCGCAACTCGCAGAAAAAGAAGCAAAATCGAATGCCAAGTACTTAACGCAAATAAGCTAATGCAAACACAAAAGCAAAGCAAATGAGCAGAAACAAAAGCAAAAAAGCAAAAGTAAAAGTCAAAAGCAAAACCAAAAGCAAATAAAAAGAAAAATCAAGAGCAATATCAGATAATGATAAAATGGGATAAATTCACCTAAAAGACGAAGGGAGCTTTGGATTTGTTTTTTAGTTGGAGTGGGTCCCAATAAGAAAAAACTGCCTGTCCGTTCGTCCGTCTGCCTGTCTGTCTGTCGACACGATTACAGCCGTAATTTTCAAGCACTCGTCATGAAATTCGATCAAACAAAAACAAAGATCAATTTCGAAATTGAACCAAATCGGTGGAGACGCCCACCTCCCATACAAAGTGAATGTACCAAAACGGTAAAATCTCTTAAAATTCCACAGAACTGAATGTATGTATGTGCTAGAAATTTTGTTTATGAACTTTGTTATTCAACCAAATGTGTATGAAATTCAACCAAATCAAGTGAAAACCACGCCTATCTCCCATACAAAGTGACCTTATCAAATTGTAAAATCTCTCAAAATTCCACAAAAATTAATATATGGACTTTAAATTCTTCACATAAGTTTTTATTTTTATTATGCATTCTGAGTTTGAAATTTCACACAATCAAATGAAAACTTTGCCTATCTCATTGATAACCATTTTGAGGGTTCAATACCCCACTGTGCGATGCACAGTGTAAGATTTCGCTCCTTGAGTAATCCAAATTCTGTAACTTTTAAAAGGATTAAGATGTTTTTGTTCGGTTTTTGAGTGTTGTTGGAAATTGAGGGGCTGGAAGGGGCTCAGTAGGGCTGCCCCAAATTTAGAGCAAAACTTAAAATTTGTATTGTAGCATTTTTGTTGTACTATTGTTTAAAGTGTGTATTAGTTCTAACCAGTTTGCAAGTTTTAATAGTATAGAATATGATTTTATAAGCTCTTTTTAACCCTTTGGTACTCATTGTATCTCAAAAGTTACAAATACCAAAATATTGATAAAGCTCTAAGTAAGTTTAAAATTTGCCCAAAACTTTAATATATATACTAGAAATCAATGCAGTTCTCAACCCAAAAAACAAAAAATTAAAGATAACTTAGGGATGGAGTACCTAAGGCAGGCAAAAGCTCACACGTAAAAGAAAGTTGAAAAATTTGTTAAGAATAAGGTTATTGGATTTCAGTTACTGTGTTTAACGAACAAATGAATTTATAATTGAACTAAAATTGGTTGCTAAATAATATCTTAATTGTGTTAAAAAAGAAAACCGTAACACTTAAAATATTTAAGCATTTGCTTACAGGACAGTTTCAAAGTTAAAAAATATTGTTTAATTTTAAACATTCGCGCAGAGAATAAAAAAGTTTCAACTTATTTCTCAGAATGTATAAAAGATATAGAAGAACTTTAGAATTGTAAAAAATATTTAAATTACTTACTTTGCATATGATAGTTTTGAAAATCTTACATTTTGCAATGTCCAATACAAATCTGAAAACAATTAAATTTAAAGTGATTCAATTTAGTATGATAAAAATAAGTAGGTATAAAATTTACAATACACAATAAAAGGTGTATGAGAATTTTTTAGAAAACAATATAAATAATCAAAAAATAAAAGCCTATGGACCCAGCTAGCCCAATGCTAATATTACACAAAAAAAAAAAAAACGAAGAGCTTTAAAATTTTTTAACTTTTCATTTATTTCATATGTTTGTATATATACATATATATATATATATATTTCGAGGGCGTGTCAATTCATTGTATAACATTTATAACAATATGGTAGTATATGAAGACATGAGTGGATGAAGGATATGTCGCGTTTTCGGATTTTCGCTGTTTTATGCATGGATGAAGTTGTCATGTACATGCAAACAATTTTAACCCTCCATTACTATCGTGGGTGGATTACGCCCAGTAGCACTAATTTCAAAAATATTCTGAGCATAGAAATAGTAAATGAAATTAATAAAAAACTAATTATAACTACTAAAAAAGGTTGAATTAGTGTTGAATTTAAACATTTTTTGATTTATGCCAGGGCCTTAACAACCAAGCCTTAAAACAACCAAGCGTGGCTATTTTAGAAAAAAAAAATTCTTGACAAAGTTTTATTTAGTATAGATTTCAGCACAAATGCGAAACTTTGAACTCAATTTTTTCGAAATTTGAAATTTGCGACTTATCACCTTCATCCACTCATGTCTTCATAGATATATGTAGTACATGTTTTATTTGGCTTAACCTTTGTCTGCACCTATTTTATCGCCTCTCTTTAATGCTCATTTATTTATAACTGCCAGTTTTTTGTTCATCGGATTTGTTATTTGGAAACATTTGTTTTAACACTCAACATATAATGTTTTCTTATTTATACTTATTTATATATGGTTCAGACAAAGTTCAAATGAAATATCTGTGTCGTAAAGCAATAAAAGCTTAAGTCAACTTTAGATAGAACTAAGTTATTGATGTAGCTGTTTTTCGCGCATATTGCACTTTAAGCATACAATATTTGGAGCTTCTAGCATGACATAAGCCAAAGTTATGACAAACAAATAAAAAAGATGCTTTCATATAACTTAAATGGCGATTGAACACTTTGAAGCAATATATCTCGAAACTTTGAAATCTGACTTAAGCTATTATTGCATATCGACACAGATATGTTAAAAAATATTTCTCAGTTTGAAAGACACAAAAAAAGCACGAAAACACAAAATTTAGTTTTGAGATTTGCAGCTTGCTTGTGGGTTATTTTATTTTAATTTATACAAACACAATAATGTTTCAAAACTTTTCTCTGTTGCATTCATTTGTAGTTTTATATTCATATGTTTCTTTGAAGTTTTGCTTTTATAAAGTCTGTGCTTTAGGTAGTTTTTTTTTAGGAATTTGGTAAGAAAATAAAATAGTTATGAGATATACGGGTTTCTCTTTTAAAATGTAAAAAGATCAGTTTAGAAAAAAAAACAGTTCAACTTAGAGTAAAGATTTTTTTATACCTTATATGTTTGAGTAAAGAGCAGCTAATTAAAGTAGCAATGAAATAATTATATAATATTATTATTATGAATAAAAGTGTTATAAGCAAAAACATTATTGCTTTATCAAAATGTGTTTTGAACAAAGCATTCATTATGCTTATAGTAAAGTTGAGCTGATACTATTTCAATATCTAACTGAAATTTTTTGAAATGAATTTATTTTAAATGAAATCTGAAAAGAGATTTCATGAAAAATAAATTTGGAAGAGATAAAATGAAAGTGTTTTGTGTGTTTAAAAAAAAGCACTATGAATTATTAAATAGAGTTGCATTTCTTCAAAGCTACAAGTTTTTTTTGATTTTATAATAATGAAAAAAAAAAAAAAAAATGATAAATTAGCAATAATGTTATAAAGTCTCATTATAAAATTTTATTTCAGTAGAAATAGTATTTCAAGAACTAAGAAAATTTCAAAGTAACGGTAGGGGAGACTGGGGTATCTTCGGCTTTGGGATACATTTGGCAATGACATTTTCAGTGCCGTAGGAAACTATTTGTAGCACTGTTTATTAATAAAAACTTACTTATCACCTGTATAACTAATTCTAAGTACTTCATAAAGCTACACTTTCTTTTTTGTTTTCACGTATATTTTCGTAATATTTTTCCAGTAACAATTATATTACTTTTGTATATGGGTCATTTTCTTACAAACCCAACACCGTTCTGATCGCCACATTTTTGATTTGCCCTAAAATTTTTTACGGGTTCTGTATCGAAAAAAAGACACGTGTTCGAGGATTTTTTTTTTGAAAATCAAAAATCACGAAAATCTCAAACTTTTAACGCCCTCTATTTCCAAACAAAAAAAAAATCATCGAACACGTGTCACTTTTTTTTCGATATAGAACCCGTAAAAAAAATTTCATGCAAATCAAAAATGGGTCGGTAATTTTTTGTTCAAATCTGTACGGTTTGTAAAAGACTGACCCATACGAAAGTGCCTTAGCATAAAAAAGTGCTAAAAAATAAGAAAACAAAAGAAAAAATTCAAAGAAGGGTAGAAACAGCGCACATAGGGCTATTTGCCTCGAAAAACCGGTCAAAAATATTTTTTCTCCCAATAAAGTGATACTTGGCTGAATCAACTTTAAAAAAGTAATAAACAGGACTCGGATTTAGATGACCTTATAAACTGCAAAAAATGACCTACAAAAAATGACAAGTATGGCCTAAAAACTACAGAAAATGATCTAAAAACTGACAAAAATTACCTAAAAATCACAAACAATTACATAAAAAACAAAATAAAGCTTTGGTATACAGCCATAATCCCGAAATACAAAGTTCCGAACGACGAAATCCCGAAATTTTAGAGAAATCCCGAAACGACAAAATCGCGAAAAGACCAAATCCAGAAAAGACAAAATCCTGAAACGACAAAATCCCGAATCGTCTAAATCCCGAAATGACAAAATCCCGAAAAATAAAAAGGAATAAAAATCCCGAAAATTCCGATCTGATTTAAAGAGTAAACAACTTCATTTATAAAATTTAAGTAAACTTTATTGAATTATTTTCATTATTTGTAAGCAAAATAAGTAACAGAAATTAAAAAGGAATACAATTTCATCAATCATTAAAAATTCTTAAAAATGTAATAAAAAGTAATGAAAAGAAAACATATTTATACAATGATAAGTTAATGGCAATACTCTTAAGAAAGTCCATTTTTGGGGTTGGGTTTTTTTCGCAGAATTTCAAAATCTTAAAAAAAAAATCTTGAAATAAAAATCTTGACAAAAAAACTTGAAAACAAAATCTTGAAAAAAAATCTTGAATCGAAAATCTTAAAAAAAAATAAACAATGAATAATTGTCAAGTCACAGAAATTGTGAAATTTTGAAATAAATGTCAAATTGTCAAATTATTTAAAAAAGTTTCATATTTCAAAAAGTGTCAAATATCGAAAATGGTCCTTTTCGCAGAATTTTAAAATCGTGAAAAAATAATCTTGAAAAAAAATCTTGAGATCAAAATCTTGAAAAAAAAAATCTTGAAAGCAAAATCTGAAAAAAAAACCTTGAAACGAAAATCAGGAAAAAAGTCTTGGAACTCAAAATCTTGGAAAACCTACGCATAGAATGAATTCTTTAAATCGCGCGAGCGAATAATAATTAGATTTTTTCAAGGTTTCTTAATTGAAAATTTAACACAATTTCGAAAAGTGTCCAATCTCGAAAGATGTATACAATTTTTCGAATAATGTAAAATTTCAAAAATAATCAAAATAATGAATAATTATCAAGTCACAGATATTGTCAAATTTTGAAATAAATGTCAAATTGTCCAATTATTTCAAAATGTTTCAAACTTCAAGAAGTGTCAATATCGAAAAAAGAGTAAAATTTGAATAAATGCCAAAATTCGGAAAAATTGTCAAATTTCGAAATGTACAAGTTTTGCAAAAACTGTCATATTTAATTTTGAATAAGTCCTCGTCGTTTGCCTGGATGACGCTAAGTGTGGGAAGGTTGGCCTTTTCGCAGAATTTCAAAATCTTGAAAAAAATCTTGAAATCAAAATCTTGAAAACAAAATCTTGAAAAAAAATTGGAACGAAAATCTTGAAAAAAAATCTTGAAACTTAAAGGAATACAAGTAGGTTTTTCAAAATTTCTTAATTGAAAATTTTACACTATTTCGAAAAGAGTTCAATTTCTAAAGAAGTGTCAAATTTTTCGAATAATGTCAAATTACGAAAATAGTCAAAATAATGAATAATTGTCCAAGTCACAGAAATTGTCAAATTTTGAAATAAAAGTAAAATTGTCCAATTATTTCAAAAAGTTTCAAATTTCAAGAAGTGTAATATATCGAAAAAAGGGTAAAATTTTGAATAAGTGCCAGAATTCGGAAAAATTGTCAAATTTTGAATAAGTGTCAAAGTTCGAAATGTACAATTTTCGCAAAAAATGTCATATTTAATTTTGAATAAGTGTCAAATTTCAAAAAGTGACAAATTTTGCAATAAATATCAAATTTAAAAAAATATACATATGTTCATAAATTGACAAAAAACCACCACGTCTTTGTCGTTTGTCTGAATGACGCTAAGTGTGGGACCATAATTACTTAAAAAATTTATAATTTTATTTATAATTTTGCCAAAATTTGACATTTTTCTTTTCGAAATTAGACACTTTACCATTTTTTTCTCGAAATTATATATTTTATTCGAAAGAACAACATTTCTTAAAATTTCAAGATTTTTTCAAGATTTATGCATATTTTGTGTTTTCTAGATTTTTTTTTTCAAAATTTTTGTTTCAAGATTTTTTTTCTTCAAGATTTCGTTTTCAAGATATTTTTTTCAGGATTATTTTTTTTCAAGTTTTTGGTTGTTTCAAGATTTTGACCTTCAAGCATTCGAATCGCTCCCCCATTTTCGGATACAATTCAAACACCATGAAATTGTAAAATACTTGAATTGAAAGAAGAATCTGCAACATTGCGAAATACTTGAGTTGCAAACCATAACATAATGCTTGATTTGCGCGCGCAAATTCATAAATGTTGCAGATTCTGCTTTGCATCTCAAGCATTTTGGGATTTTGTCGTTTCAGAACTTTGTCATTTCGAGATTTTGTCGTCCGGGATTTTGTATTTCGGGATTTTGTATTTCGGGATTTTGTCATTAACCCTAAAGCTTTAAAAATAATACATTACTAAACTTAACATTTATTTTATATAATTTTTTACAAGTGACACGGACAAAGGGTTGCTAGACACCTTAAAAAATTCTCACCAAATATGAGCTCTTAATTTTAATAGGAAGCTGCTCCGCATCGTAGTTTTTTTTTTCAGTCCAATAGAAAAATATTCATGCCTCATCATTAATTGATTGTACAGAAAAATGTTTCACAAGATTTTTGTAGGCAATTTAATGTTCTTCAAAAAAGGTATCCCATATTTTTTTCGTAAACCTCGCCATTGGAATGATATTGAATATTTAAGTTTGATTATTTTAAGACATATTTTATTTTTGCTTATGAATTTTATAACTCGACAATAAATTATTATTATAAAAGGCGCAATGCAAATTTTTGTAGGGAATTAACTGATTAAATTAAGGGTTCAAAAGATATTCAACAACAAACTTTCATGTGTACTGATTTTAAGAGTTTTTGATTAGATAATCGAAGAAACGTGTTAAGCAAAACAAACAAAAAAAAAAAAACTTCGAACCAGTTTTTCTTTTACTTTATGGCACTTTATAGTGTGAAGATGAAGGAGCCCCGTCAAATGGCGAAGTTACCCCGACATGGGGCACATTTAGTAAATAAGATTTTCTTTAATCATTATGAAAAAAAAAGTTACAAGCGAAACTTCTAGAAGAACTTCGTGCTAACGTTTCAATATCAAATAATTAAGTAATAAGCTAATACATACTCAAATAAGTCAATTATTTTCTATAATATACATAATTAAAAATTTTGATTTAAAGGAAATTTTAATCCAAAAAGTACTATTTTTGAATTCCTACTTTAGTTTAATTTAGCTGGGTCTCGAACCCACGTTTCTGAAAGAAACTTTCTTGCATTAGTAATGATGCAAAATAAGCGAAACTTGTTAAGAACTGAGTTGAACGAGTGGATAAGGTGTTGAACCAGCACATCAGAGGACGTGTGTTGAAATCATGAAATGGTCCGAGCAATTTTTTTTTTTATTTTTTTGAATTAGAAAATTTTAAAATTTTCCTTTGGCTAAAAAGTAAACTTTTTTGGGTGTTCTATATGTAATCCAAAATAGTTTAAAATTTAGTCCAAAAATTTTAGCCGTGTAGGTCTAAAAAAATTGACGAATCTGACCCGGTCTCCCCTATAAACATAACATAACATAAACAGAAAATTTTTGTTGTGCTTTGAATGTTTTTAACTTAAATAAAAACTTTTATTTTCGAAGTAACGCTTCAATTTGTGTCCGCCGCTTTTCTGTTCTATGTAAAATGACAATGAAACAAGCAATTTCATGAGCCTTAGAACAGTTCAAAAGAAGTAAAATTTTTAAAAACCGTCCCACTTCTTCAACGTTTTTTGAAAAATTCCCGGGACACGTTGATTTCGGATTCTACTCTTAAAAACATGAATTTTGGTATATAACACTTTACTATTAACTAAAAGTAAATGATCGCGCAAAGGACTTACAGCGTTTTTGGCAAAAATTCATTATTTCGAAAAACAAGAAATTTCTCCTTACACCCAGAGAAAGAAAATCGTAAGACCAAAGGAAATACACTTTGCCACAGAGACTTTTATTGGTAAGAATGTGCCCAAAGGTAAAACAGCATTACGGCAAGGCACAAAGATTGTTAGATTCCCAAGAATAATATACTTTAAATCAAAAACTTAAATTAAAAAAAAAAGGTCTTAAAAAGCATGGAAAAAAGTCTTAAAAGTAAAGAAAATTTATTTTAGGTATTTTGCATATTACTAAAAAACTAATGAAACAGTTTCCATCAATTTATATTTGTTTGAAAGCTAATAAAATTTTCCATCTTTTACTATAAGAAACATTGCATTTTGTTAGGTACATTTTTTTTAAAATTTTGCAAAGTGAAATTTTGATGAAAATTATTACGAAAATTTTATAATTTCTACTCACATTGCCGCGCGTGTTACAAGAAACATGAGTAAGAAATTTTTTATTATATAAATGAAGTATTTTGAAAAATTTCCCAGTAAAAATTTTGATGCATAATTCGAAGATTAAAGATGCGGCTTTTCCAAAAAGCCACACAACTGAAATGTGAATGTAACCAAAAAATATTAAATTTTATCTTTATTTAATGTAGCTACATAATTTAGTAGGTATGTAAATAAAAATAAGAAACAAATTTATACGATAATAATTTAAATTAATTAAATGATTTTGGATGAATTTTTTTGTAATGTTTGTAAACGTATACATTGTAAACGTATTATTTAGCATATTTAGAAGCCCATATTTAGAAGTAAACTTTCGACTTTAAAGTTGAGTTATCCAACCAGGGATGCTATGATTAGGGTGTTTACATGATACTACAACAGTAAACACTTTTGAATGACTTATTTCAAATGAGTCATTTGGACCAATGTCAACGTGGTATTATTTTCTTAGTAGCCCTGGTTCGATAACTCAACTTTAAAGACGAAAGTTAAGTTATCAAACCGGGGATGCTATGATAAAGGCATTTACACGAAACTACAATAGCAATCACTTTTGAATGACTCATTTCAAATGAGTCATTTGGTCCAATGTAAACGTAGTATAAAAAACGAATTAATTGTGTCTTAAAGCTTTTTTTCGATTGAGTGAAGCAAAATTTCAAGTAGAAAATAGTTTTGTTTTTCATCAATAAACTGTGAATTTCATGTTTTGTAGCGAGTATAGCAAAGTAAGCCAAAAAGACGCTTCACAATTATTAGAAAATTATTAAAATTTTTGAAAATGAACAAAATTTTTGCTGTAAAATTCCTCAGAATAAAAAAATTTATATGATAAAAAAATTCTTCCTCGTGCTCTTGTAACACGGGGTAATGTGGGTTGAAGTTATAAAATTTGCATAATAATTTTCATCAAAATTTTACTTTGTAGAGATTTTAAAAAAATTTACCAAACGATATGAAACATTTCTTGTAGTTGAAGATGGCAAATTTCAATAGCTTTCAAGCAAGTATAAATTGGTGAAAATCTTTTCATTAGTTTCTTAGTTGTATGCAAAATACTAAAGAAGAAATTTCTTGTATTTTCAAAATAATGAATTTCTTGTTAAAAACCCTTTAACCCATTAACCATAAAACGCTGCGTAGGAATTTTTTTAAAATTTCATAAAATTTTTTTGTTGACCGTTTGCCACTCTTGCCGCCAAATTGCTAAAGACATGTCTTGGCAATCCATTTAAGACCCTCAAAAGTGAATCGCTTAAGACGCCTTTCGGCGATTCGTTAGCAGCTCTTCTCAGCGAATCGCTTAGGAACTGTTTAGGCGATTCGTTCGAGTATCTTCCCGGCGAATCGCTTAAAACCCCTCTCGGCGATTCATTAGCGACACTTCCCAGCGAATCGCTTACGAACCCTTTAGGCGATTAGCTCACGAATCTTTCCGGTGAATCGCTTTTATGGCCTCTGCTGCTTACATTCGGCGATATCTGGATGACTCCCAAATGAGCTCGCCGGCGATTGTCTCATCTTCCATTTGATTCTGAGACGATTGAAAATGTTTGCAGGGATTGTATTAAATTTTTAAGAAGATCCAAGCAATATAAGTATTTTTTTTTTCAACCCAAAGCTTACTACATGCGCGCACGTACCTGAGCGCTCGCAAAACTTTAACCCATTAACCGCGGCTCCCAAACACTTTGTGCGATTTTTTTTAAATTTCATGTGCTTTCTTATATTGATCACAGGAACTACCACATCAAAAATCAACTTTGTATCTTTGACCGTTGTCGAGATATGAGTTGGGTATAAAAATACCCAACCGTTGTTAATGTGCTCTAAATGGGAACAAATTCATTCTGCAATGACTGCACAGTTTAATATCAGGAATTTTCTATCAATGGCAGGTATAGTTGGTTTATTGGCTAAGAGGGCTTTTCCATTTTCTTAATATATACAATTTTGTACAAATGATAACAACACAAATTTTCTGATTTTTAAACTTAATCACTTTTGACTTTGAAAATTCAGCTTTAATTTTATTTGATTTGATTTAAATTAACTATAATGTTTATTTATTTAAATATTTTATTATTATAATGTAATTTTTTTGTAATTTTTTCAGTTTTAATTTAAGTTTTTTAATGTTGTTATATATAATATGTTCATTGATGTACTATAAAAGACTAAGTCTTATTGTACTTAATTAATTAATAATAAAAAAAAAATAAAAAAATGTAGTGAATGTAAAAATTTCTTGAAACACTATAAAAACAATTTATAGCTCTTTATTTTCTTAAAGCAACAAACAAAAAATTAAACACTTAGCGGTTACCAATTCTGAGATATGATCACTTCTGCAGAAGTATTTTCATGGGTAAAAAATACCCAACCGCGGTTAATGGGTTAAGCCTGTTGCGCGACCATTTGCCTTTGTTGTTAGAGTTGTTAGAGTAAGAGTTAGACAAATATAAATTTGTATTAGAAACGGAAATGAAAAACTGTCATTTATGTAAAAAAACAATAAATGAAAGGTTGTGCATTAAATGCTAAATTCCTAGGATTCAGAAAATATTTCGCAAGTATTTTGACTAAAAGTAAATATTTCGTACAATTGTAAAATCGATTAACCCTGAGTCGAATGTCTTCACAACTAGCGGTATCACACAAAAATTAGTCAAAATTAAAATTAGTTCAAAATAAGCTAATGCGTGAAAAAATTGTCCCAGTCTTAAAGGCTCAACATGCATTTTTATAATAAAAACCCACACTAAAATATTAAACATTTTTTAGATATCGTTGCTTTCTATATTAAATGATACAGAAACCAAAAAATGTATGTGTCTTTAAGAATGTGTTAAGCAAATGAATTGTATAGTGCCAAAAAGTCACGCTGTAAATTTTGAAAATGTCCTTTCTACAAAAAAAAAAGACATCAAAACACATAAATTTGTAAGCTGTATAAGTTAATAAAGTATTTACCCAGCAGCGGATTTGCCAGTGGCTACCATAGAACTAATACAGAATAAATTACCAGGTAAGAAAGCATTACTTTTTTCAAAAAGTAATGCGTCTGCATATAGCAGCAGTAATTAACTCATACCTCATTACCTGTAATGTAGCATACAAGGAAAAGTAATGCAGTGATTTTTATAACTTAATACAAGTAGTATGTTACTCCATAACTTCTAGGTAATGCTGAAGGGAGGCGATCACTTACCTCCTGTCTCATTCAATGTTAATGTAAGGCCTTTTATGCATAGTAAGGTAATATAGTCGGAAGTAGTGGTCATTACAAGGTAATTGATGCTTCATATATTCGGAATATATTCTATCCGCTACTGGGTAGTTTGAAAGGATAGTAGCTAGGTATCTATTAAATAAAACCAAATTGCTTGAAACACACGAAATGTGAGCTTAGCAAGTAGTAGATTTTCTATGGCATATGAAAATGAAACGTACTTGTTTATGATATAAGCCTTGATTTATGTGCTAAAAATCATAAGTTTTCATACAAGATTTTCTGTTCTATAAAAATTGGCAAGAAAATTGCTTGTATTTTCTTTCCTTTTGCTTAAAATGTAGTGAAATGAATTTTGTTTTTGTTTGTTGACAGAGAGCATAACAAGTAAGTAAAATTGAAACACATTGAATTGCAATTGCATGTTTTAAAAAAAAAAAACACAATCATTTATAACATGTTTACATCGAATAAATGTTGCAAATTCTGCTATTCTTAGTGGTTTATTCTATTTAAACTGGAAATGAACTAGATTAAACTCATTTTTAAACATATTTTTCAAATAGTTTCAATTGGTTTTCATAATTTTGCAGCATTTCGAGCAGTTTGCTTGCGTGCCTAAACAGTATCAAAACTTTTTTTTTTATATATCTTATGTGGTTTTTGTAAAATTTTACATTTTTAATTCAGTATTTTTGCTTTAAAATTTCTCTTTTAGCTTGGGTTTCAATATATTTTGCTAAATTTTACTTAAGTTTGTCATTTTCAGCATCAATTTTATAAATATTTAGTTTGCTTTTGTATATAAATAGCTACTTTTTTGTTTATATAATATATGTATATATTATTTAATTCATCTTTTGTCTCTGTGTTTTTTTTTAATTTACTATAAGATTTTTCTTAAGCTTTAGTAAATATAATTTTAAAGTTTAACGTTTATTTTGAAATTTTTGAACTACAAAAATTAAAAAGAAAAATACAAATACTCAATACATTTAATGAAAGCGCATTTTTGTCGGTTGTAAAATTTATTATGTTTTTTTTTATGATGTTGTTGTTTAGGTTTTTTTGTTTTGTAATTTTACATAGTTACATATTTTTTTGTTACTGTAAGAGTTTTAAGTATTTTGTTTTAGTTTTACAATTTAAATACACTGAATTACACACACACAAATGATGTGGATTGAACAGTTAAAGTTATTGAACTTACAATTTTAGTTGTTTGTTTTTACAGTTGCGTATGTTAAATAAAAACCTAAAAATCTTTGAATTTAAGTTTTTAAAAGTTTTTCATTTAGTCTTTGTTTTGCAGTAAGCGTTTACGTTTTTTTCTTTTGTTTTTGTTAATTTTTTTTTTAATTTTTACAATAAAAAGTTCTTACATTTACAATATATTTGGTTGTTTTTTTGTTGATATTTGTTTTTTTTTTCTTCTTTTTTTTACAATTAGTGAAACGTTGGCTTTTACTAAATGGTTTTTGTTTTGTTTTTGTTCTTTTTGCTTTGTACAAATAAGTAGGTTGTAGTTTATTTTTGCTTAGTTCTTTCGGGGTGGATGCGAAAGTAGAAAATTTGTTAGTTTCGATTGCAATGATTTCTTGTAGCATGCTTCTAGGAGTTTTACACAATACTAACATTTTGTGTGTGCGCTGGAAGAGTGTGTTGCTTTTTTTTTTCTTTTTGTTAGTTTTTGTAGTGGTGGGCTTTTCGTTTGGCAGTTTTTTGTGCCATCAGGCCATTTGACATAACGTTTCATACAAAATGGTAACGTAACATAATTTTATTTTAAAGAATATGTATAGAAAAAGTCTAAAAGTCAAACTTCCTGAAGATTTTAAAAATTAATGAGTAAAAAAGATAATCTAAAATAAATAGCACTTTGCAAAGAAGAGTTGCGAAATATAGGAACTTTAAAAAAATGTCTTTTAACTAATTTATAGAAGACGAGCTGGGAAAAGAAAATAAATGAGCTGAGATATATTTATTTAACTGATCTTTTACGCTGTTCGTTTCATCAAACAGTAATTTTTATAATTTTCAATAATTTTTTAGTCTACAATGTTGGGAATTCATGTTGGAAAGCTCTTCGAAAAAAAACTTTTTGAACCCCCCCTCCACACCTGTAACTCGTTGCGGGGGCGAATTCAAAAACACCTTCCTGTCAGAGGTTTCTTGTAAATTGTAAAATATTAAAAAATTACAATTAGAAAAAAAACTTAATTACACTGTACAACAGTCATCAAATTAACAGGATTCTGTGATATAGGCTCCATACTATGACCAAAGGTGAGTAAAACCCTAGCTTAGTTTCACGAGTTTGGCGAACGTTTTCTTTTTATGGCCCCCTGCATATTGGGGGCTTAAGTGATTTTGAGAAAAAAATAGTATAATTAGTTTTTGTTCAACAGCTCCTTCAGATTTGGAGATATCGATTTACTGTCTTTGGCAAAGTTGTAGCTAACAGTTAAGTGAACAAACTTAAAAACAAAACAAATTTATTAAATGCTTTTTTTTGAGTTTTTTTAAAAAAAATGGCGAAATTTTTTTTTGCATTATTTCGCTTTTCTGGTCATAACTTGAAGGGAATCCAAATTCTTCCTATACTATTGGCACCAAATTGTAGCTGAAAAAAAATTAAAAAACACTTGAAAATATGTTTATGTGATCTGAACGTGTTTACACTACTTAAAAAGCGCAAAAAGATCATTTTTCACGTGAAAAATACCGGTTTTTAGGGCTGTTTTCGCAGTTTTTCGACCATAACTTTTGAAGTAAGCAAATTTTCAGCCCAATTTTTTTTGGTAATTTGTAGCCGAAAAGATTGTGAACAATTTTTGAGAATTTATTTTTTGATTTGGATGTGCCTGTATTACTTAAAAAGATCAAAAAGTTAGTATTTTTATTCGATACATACATATGCATAATATGGAACGGAACATTACAATATAATGCAACTGATAACACACAATGAATTTTCATATTGCTATTAAAAAAGTGTTCAAATCCAAAAAATCCAAAGACGTTTTCTAAAAGCTTGAACCGAAATAGACTGCAAATAAATAATATCCATAAATTGTGTAAAAATTATGTAAAAATTTTTAAATCCTTAAATAAAAGTGCAGCTGAGTTTGAGACATTTACTGCATCTTTATGTAAAACGAAACGAAGGCTGGAAGTGGTGGCAGTCGTGGTAAGCAATACATTTTGCCATATCAAAAAATATTGGCGCTCATTTCTTTCACGACATTCAGCGTTCGCTTCGTTTCACATAAAGATGCAGCTAAAGTGACCAGAAGAGCAAAATTAAAATAAACTTTGTTTTTTCTACTCCATCAACTAGCAATCTTAACGCTGCTTTACTTGTGCATAGCTCTTAAATGCTCCCTGAGTTCTTTTCTCTTGTGCTGTGGTTATTGTTGTTGATACTTATGTAAAACCTCCTTTCTGTCGCCCTAATATTTGCGACTCTCACCACTACCAGCTGCCGCACCATCGCCTGCCAGACGCTTCATGCGCACCTGCGTTGACTGCGTCTGCACTGTTTGCGTTGTCTGTGACGCTGCAGCTGCCGCACGACTCGTACTGGCCACGGCAAATTCGATGCGCGTATACTCTTCCACCTCGTCGTCGTCGGCGTCACCATCGTAGGCGTCACCACGATCATGCTCAAAATCGAAACTAACATTCTTACTATCTCATCCACCCCGCTGCGTCTGCACCGTCGCCTCGGCGGATTCTTGACTGCGCAGTTGATTGCGATACTCGTCCAGTTCCTGCATGCGATAGGTGCCCAGATTCACCTGCATCATCAGCGTCTCCATAATGCGTTCGTTCTTTAGCGATTTAGAGGGCAGCACTACAGTCAGCAACTCACTCGGCGAGATGCGGCATAGATTAAGGTCACGTGTCAGTCGCTCCATGATGCATTCGAATTCGAACTGGGTGTCCTTGTTGGGCGCATTCTTCATTTTGGCCACTTTGGTTTGTGCCCACGCTAGCATCGCTTCGAATTTGCGTATTTCCGGCGTTTGCAGATCTCGACACATGATCATCTGAACCATAGACTCGGAGAGCTGCAGGAATTCGGGACATTTAAATAAGGCATGTGCTTTACTCTCTACGAAGGATAGTATCATGTTGACTAGTTCAGAGGCCGAAGTGTAGCGCCAATAGTAATTCTCCAGCGAGATCAACATCGGACAGACAAAGTCAATGCGCAGGAACTGCTTACAGTGGTGGAAGCAGGCCTGAAGCAGCTCGGGAAGATCATAGTGCTCGGCCGCACACAATAGACCTTTTAGATGTAAGTGACGAAAATACAGATTAAACAAAAAGAAAATTACAGTACGCTCAAATGCTTATTCACCACACCTGGTATGACTGACTGACTCACCTGGTATGGAGACACACGTCAGCGGACATGTGCCAGTGTGCAGATAATCGAGCAGCACGCGAAATGTATCCGGATCAAATTCGATGATGTTAAATTCTGTTTGCGCCAATTTGGCACGATCCACCTTCTGCGCATCTGCGCACACCGATAGGCGTGGCACGCCCAGCTGATTGCTGCTTTGTTTGTCCTTGTCCTTGTCCTTGCTATCCCTGTCTAAATATTTTTGGCACGCACAAAATTAACAGAAAAACGCAACAAAGCAGCAAACGAAAATGTAAATAAGAAGGAGCAAATAAGAGAAGACAAAACGCAAAAGTTTGTGAAAATTAAGTGACAAAGAGCGAGAGAGAAAAGATAAATGTTCAGATACAGATCACGGGAGTGAGAGCGAGAGCGTAAGAGAGAGATAGAGATGGAGACAGAGAGAGAAAGACAAATATAGAATAGAAAAATGAAAAAAAAAATGTAAATTTTGGAATTTTTTGATCGTATAGCAATGAAATGTTTGTTAGTTTATTTAAGTTAGAGTTTTTTAAAGGTTTTGTTTTATTAAAACAAGCGCACCAAATACAACACAATACAAAAACAAAAAATGTGGTGAGTTTTAGAGTAGTTTAATTGCCAACGAATTGTACAGTAAAAATTAAGATGTATATCAAAAATTGTGATTTTATGAGATGTGGTGTGTTTTGCACGCGTTTAGTTTACATAATGGTGAGTTTGGTTTGTGATGTATTTGTGTTGTAGTAAATCGTTTTTGAAGCCATTTTAAAGTGATATAGAATAATAAAATCGAGCGATGATCAAATGCATTTCGTGTTACGAATTTGAGTTAAGGAATATAATATTGAAAATATTTAAGAAATTTTAAAAATCAATCAAAGTGAGGCAATTTTGACAGTTAAAATATTTTTATAAATATGTCATAGTTTTAGAGCGTAAATAAAATAGCATATTTGTATAATGTGGTGAGATTCAGTTCAAGCACAAATAAATCAGAGTTCGTCAATGTTCATTTTTATTTTTTTCGTTTTCATATAAAAAATATAAATTAAAAGCATTTATTGAAAAAGTGTTTAAATGTTGTTTATTAAGGCATTTAGTACAGTAATATTTGGTAAATTGAAAGTATTAATCATAAGGAAATCAAAATCAAAAGTGAGTTTAGTTTGAGTAAAAAAAAATATATATTTTGTTTTCGAATTTTAGAGAGATGAATACAGTTAATTGCGAAAAAATTTCAAATAGTTTGTGGTATAACAGAAAAAAAAAATGATAAAAATGACATAAAAAAATGATAAAAATTAAACATAAAAAGTGAATAACATAAAAAACATTGCCAATAGTATAACAGAAAAAAATGATAAAAATAACATAAAAAAATAATAAAAATTAAACATATAAAGTTAATAACATTAAAAACATTGCCAATTTAGGTGTAAAAAACGATGAATATTAAGACAATTTAGGACATTAATTTAAATGTTAGTTTTTATGTATGGTGCATTATATTTGAAGCAAAACATATATAAAAAAATTTTTACAAGTTTTTTGATAACAAAGGTGTTGTAAAAATGAATTGTTTAAATCAAAAAATTAAGTATATTTAAATCAAATATTATGAAAATAATCACATGAAAGCGTTTTATATAAAACATTAAAGATATGTTGAACATAAAAATAAATTTAATTTACAAATTAATAAGGTGAGGTGAATAAGAAAATTGTTTTTAAACAAAAATTGAAACATAAATAAATTATTTTATTTATGTTAGCGTAGTAAGTTTTATTTTTTAATTAAAAAATGTGTTTAAGACAAATGATTGAGTTAGCAGTTTAAGCAATAAAAACCAAAACACATAAATTGATAAAAATTTAAAAGAAAATTAATTAAAAATTAACAAAACAATCAATTTAAGTAAAGTGCATACAAGTAAATTAAAATTATTGGATTTATTTATTAAGTTTTTTTAGCGTGGTGAGTTTGAATTTGAAAGATAAATTTTTTTAATGTGAATTTTATAATGGTGTGTTAACAATTTTTGAGCATGATTTCGCGAAAATTAAGAAAAAGTTTCAGGATTAAATTTATAAAAAAAATATATAAAGTGGTTTGTCAAGTGCAAATGTGGCGAGTTTAAACAAACAATTTCATAAAATCATATCATTTCATGTTAAAATTGAAATATTTTGAAATATTTCGAAATACAGATTTATTTTAGAAAAAGTTGATCGTGCATGTGATGTGGTAAATATGTTTAGATGAAACAAAGCCAATTTTCGAAAGGGTGTACAAAATGCAGTGCAAGGCAAAATAATCAATATGTTAACATAATAAATTCCACCACATTAGAGGTGAATTTTTCAATAAGCACAGAAATCAATAAAAAAAAATCCATTTAAGGCATTGCCATTAAGGGCATTTTAGTGCGTAAAAGAAAATAAAAAAAAAGTCGAGAGAGAATATTCAAAAATACAACAACAATTTGATTTATGTTCACGATCAAGGAGAGCAAGAGCGAGACAGTTTTTTTGGAGAGTGGAGAGAAAAACACACATCGATATTATGCTTTCAAATGAAATCAAACCCTTACTGGAACAATCCTGCGACGATATCCATTTCTTTTTGTCATCCGGATTCAGTTGATTCGTATTCTTATTGCGTATAGAGCGTCCCCAGCCAGCAGTTATCGTGCCAAGACGCGAAAAGGCACGTTTCACCATAGGTGAGGAGGGCACACTTTTCGGTCTTATCGAATCCGAATCGGGTACGGTGAGATAATTATTACTTTTGGGCTTTTGATTCTGCGGCGAGACCAGTGAAGGCGCCGGACGCGCAAATATTTCTGCGACCGGTATTTGTGGTGAACCGAAACCAGTCTGTATGCCATACAGCATTTCCTGTACGAACGAGAATGATGTGGTATGGAAGAAATTTTCGAACAGTTAATTCTGGGTTATTCTAGCTTACCTGAAACACCCGACTTCTTACTCCCAGTATCGCACGTACACCAATAAAACGCGCCTTTTGCTTAGACTGCCCCACCAGGAATACCACATCGAAGAGGTGGGCATTCGTTAGAACCGATGGCTCCAAGTTAAGAAACACGCGCGTAAAGTCTTTGGCCAATTGATCGTAATCTTCGAATTGATCACGCACGGAGTCAAGAAGCGGTGACGAGGGTCGCATGTGACCTGTTCAAAGGTAATAATACACATATGGTTTGATTACATGATCAAAGTTGTGTATTTTTAAGTGTGTGAAATCTATGGAGCACAAGCATTTGCAAAGGATATTTTTCGTAGTATATGCAAAAGGAATGAAAAAAGTGAAATGAAGAAAAAAAAAGGTATGGAATTTAAACGGTGGTACATATTTAATATATATTTCAATCTGCGGCATACCAAAACAAGGAGTAAAACACAAAAGTTTTTATTTGGTACAGGATTTTAATTTTTGACCGGCATTTTATAAGCTAATTGATCATGAATCACAAAACAAAAATTACCCTACTGGCACAGTCTCATCTCAAACAGGGGAAAAATGCTGTAAAAAAAGATGCAAACCAAGTTTTAGCAGGGGCGCACAGTGGTATGTATTTTTGTATGGAGCAGCGGTATCTTTTAAATGACTCAATTTAATTCAATGAAACTTTGTACAATGTATGTTTATACCATATTTGTTTAGTATGTTTAAAATGGGAGCAATCCGCTTTTTTTTAAGTATTTCAAAATTTTCATAAATATAATGAATTTTACCAGATTTTTTGGAAATGGCTCTTTATAATTTGATGAAGTTAAGCACAGGTAATTAATTGCCAACATAATTTTGCTTTTAAAAAATTTGCGTGATTTACCTTCTTTTTAATCTAACTCCCATACAAACAGATTTATTTCAAATGTCACAACATTTTAAGCCTAAATTATTTTGAAAAATGAATAAATTATAAATTAATTATCCACTTATATTATAATACTAGCTGATATACCCGGTGTTAATTGATAAGTCATATATCCTAACCCCAAATTTTTGACCTTTTTTTTCATCGCCAAACATACTAAGGTCATCAAATTCATCAAACACTTTAAATATTTAAGGTAAATAATCTGCGATGCAAGAATTTTTAAAGCTATATTCATGCAATTGGGTAATTGCATACCTTTGTGGTCAGTAATATTTTTGGTTTAGATGTATTTTGTTAGAAAAATTTAATTTTCTATAGGAACATGCAAATTGCAAGAATACCACCCCCTATTATTTTTTGTATACAATTTTCTTTTTTCAAAATGTGAATATATTTCTTACAATGTTCTACAGCTTAAGAAATAATTTCTGTGAAAAATTTCAAATATTACAAACTACATTATCACATTTTAGTCTTATTGCATTGGGTCAAATGACTCATTTCAGCCCATTCAACTTAATGAGAAACGAAGTCATTTCATTTCCCATATAAATTCTCAGTTGCAATTCAACTCATTCAAAACAATTGAATGAGATTGGATTCGTTTTTAACCCATTAAAGACTGCTCATAGATTCCGCCGTACGATTTTTTCAAAATTTATCTGGAAGCTAATATAGGCCATAGAAAATTTATTTATTTATTTATTTAATTTAATTATCATGTTCACATATATGACAAAGTCTTTTAAATGCAGTAAGAAATCAAAATCGGAAAAATGCTTTGCAAAATTTCAGGTTTGTAACTGTCACCGTATTTGAGATCTGCCTTGGGTATTTAAATACCCAATCGGCTAATCCGGGTTCTTGGTGTTAGTAAAAATGTGCATATATTGCAACATTCTTTTGTTATAATGAACACCTGATAAATAGAGGATACTAGAGGCAAACTGACCTCGAATTTTTCCCTCGATTTCCCATTTTCCAATTTTCTAAAGAGCTTTATATATGGATTTTGTCATTTTTTAAAATCGCACATCTTCGATCTCGAAAAGGAACATTTAATTGTATGAATTTCGTTTCACATTGTAAAGACAATAAATAGTTTAATTTTTCCGTAATGTTTTAAAAAAAATTATTTTGATATCTCCTACCACTTTCGAGATATGGCCTTTTTCGTGAACACTGTTTTATGGGTATTAGTCATTAATGGGTTAAAACTAATTACAAACTATTTCGAACACATTCAATGGAGAACGTATAAAAAAACACCGAACACACTAAAAACAAAGGAAAACGTCAAAAAACAAATAATTTTATACACCCGTTATATTATCATCAATATCAACCCATACCATCACCTTTAGATTTGAATACCCTTTACACAGGACACTGTGGGTAAAAACCAAGAGTGGAGTCGTGTTTGCCGAAATATTGTTAGTTTAAGTCTATATTAACATTTGCTTAAAGACATATTTAGTTTTTCTTACAAAAATTAAATCATTTTGAGATCGTGATTTTTTTCCGTTTTTCTCAAAAAATAACTTTGTCCTTGTGAGAGAGAAAGATATGCTTATTTTTTTCTAAAATTTTTTTGGGAGATCTTGACCACCCAATGCCACTTTTTAAACCTCTTAGAATGAGAAATTCGAAAAAATAGTAATTCGATACGCCCTACACGTCCAATACAGATATATTTAATTTTGCAATATAAACCTGAGCACAAAAAAGATCATCTAAAGTCTTATAAGAATTCTGCAAAAAGCGGTTTACTGTGTAAGGTAGATGTCATCAGTTGTTTAGCGGCCATTCCTGAAAAAATGTACTTCAGAATTGTGTACAGGTGTTGGAGGCTTCGCAGCTACATTGTATTAAACCCATTAACAGCGATTGGGTATTTTTTTACCTATGAAAATACTTCTGCAGAATTGATAATATTTTAGGATTGGTAACAGCTAAGTGCTTAATTGTTTGTTTATTACTTTAAAAAAAAATTGAGCTATATATTGTTTTTGGAGTGTGTTAAGAATTTTTTACATTAACTACTACATTTTCTAAGTCAAAAGTGATTAAGTTTAAAAATCAGAAATTTTGTGTTTTTATCATTTGTAAAATATTTTATAATTAAAAAAAAATGTTAAATCTATCGTAGCAATCTAACAAACTATACCTTCTATGGGTAGAAAATTCCTGATATAAAACTTCGCAGTCCTTGCAGAAGGAATTTGTGCCCATTTATAACACATTACCGACGGTTGGGTGTTTTTATACCCAACTCATATCTCGACTACGGTGAAAGATACAAAAATGAAATTTAGTGTGGTAGTTCCCGTGATCAATATAAGAAAGCACACGCAATCGTACGAAGCGTTTGGGAGCCACGGTTAATGGGTTAATAAATACTTGGTTACGTCATGTGTCCATTTACCACTGGGTTGTTTTCAGTATGCTCTTTAAAGCGCTCATTAATACATACTCAATATGGGAGAGTATAAATGTGCAAAGCTACCCGAAACTGCAATAGAAACAATGAGAAACACTATCGCAGAGGAAAAGAGAGATAAAGCTTTATGCTGCTTGTGTGTTTAACAATTTTATGAAGCAATGACTTTTTATGTTTGGTTTTTTGGCTACTTTATAAACTAAAATTTTAGTAACTTTTAAGAGTGGTATTAAAAAATAAAGGATGCAAGATTTTATGTTAAACATGTAGCTTATATTAGTGAAAGAATTACTACAATCAGTTCAGTGGTTTTTAAGTTTAGCGTCGTCGTAGATGCGTGAGAAGCTTTTCATATAATAGTATAGAAGATGTGAATTTCGTCCATAATATATTATATTTGAATTAATTTAACAAAAAAAGTGTTTGACATTGTGTTAAAATAGATATGGATTTGTTCAATAATTTGATAAGGACGCTAAAATCGTCGCTTGCCTGTGCTTTCAAATTGCCTCAGGATGCCCCTGAGTATAAGGCATTTTTTCTATGAAAAACAGATTACTCAAACATTCAGAACTATTCGTAAGTGCTTTGTGGTATAAAGAAATTAGTTCAACATTATTTGGTTGAACAACGCTAAGCAATATTTTGATATGTTTATGTAAAATATGATGTACCTGCTCGATTGAGATGCCTACAGATACAGATACAGCTACAGCTACAGCTACAGCCAGAGCCAGAGCCAGAGCCAGAGCCAGAGCCAGAGCCAGAGCCAGAGCCAGAGCCAGAGCCAGAGCCAGAGCCAGAGCCAGAGCCAGAGCCAGAGCCAGAGCCAGAGCCAGAGCCAGAGCCAGAGCCAGAGCCAGAGCCAGAGCCAGAGCCAGAGCCAGAGCCAGAGCCAGAGCCAGAGCCAGAGCCAGAGCCAGAGCCAGAGCCAGAGCCAGAGCCAGAGCTAGAGCCAGAGCCAGAGCCAGAGCCAGAGCCAGAGCCAGAGCCAGAGCCAGAGCCAGAGCCAGAGCCAGAGCCAGAGCCAGAGCCAGAGCCAGAGCCAGAGCCAGAGCCAGAGCCAGAGCCAGAGCCAGAGCCAGAGCCAGAGCCAGAGCCAGAGCCAGAGCCAGAGCCAGAGCTAGAGCTAGAGCCAGAGCCAGAGCCAGAGCCAGAGCCAGAGCCAGAGCCAGAGCCAGAGCCAGAGCCAGAGCCAGAGCCAGAGCCAGAGCCAGAGCCAGAGCCAGAGCCAGAGCCAGAGCCAGAGCCAGAGCCAGAGCCAGAGCCAGAGCCAGAGCCAGAGCCAGAGCCAGAGCCAGAGCCAGAGCCAGAGCCAGAGCCAGAGCCAGAGCCAGAGCCAGAGCCAGAGCCAGAGCCAGTGCCAGAGCCAGTAAAAAATTATTATTGCTGTAATCATATCTGAACCATGTCTTTTCTCTGCGTGCATTCCATTTATTATATCGACGATTTCTGGAGTGACGACCTCTTTTGGGCGACCTGAACGTTCAGTGTCACTTGTTCTGGTACAATAACAACGGATTTCAGTTAACCATTTTTTAACCAGGTAAGCCTTTCCTTGGTTTCGGTGATACTTTTTTTACGCAGAAAATAATGCTTAAAAGGTACACAAAATTCACTTTTCTTCATTTTCTTCAAAACTAAAGTGGTTGTCTGCTTTCAATGGCTGTCAAACATAAAGTAAATGACGCAAAATTTGGCAGCAGTCTACTTAAAGATGGTTGTTGACAGAACTAGTCACAATTGTAACAGTAGCTTGCAATTAAAGTTAATATGCGGAATATACAAAAAGTCACTGATTTCTAAAATTTCACTGATTTCTATGTTAAATACATGGCAAGTAATGATTAACTGATATTTAAAAGTTAATAAACAGTCTCTGTTAACATGTTTACGTAGCTCAGTGCGTAAGGTTTTCGTCTAGTGACATAGAGGATGCAAGTTCAAATCCGTCAAAAAAATAAATACTCTACATCTCAAAAACTGCACCTCATGCGAAAAAAACTGAGTATATGGGTAAAATCATAGAGCAATTTTCATTAAAAAACTTTTAAAAAAATCTACAGGAGCACAATTTTTTAAAAACTTGCCAATCAGTGTAATTCAAGAGGCTTTTGCTTGCACCTCACAAACAATTTTCTTTTCAAATGCTAGCTCAACACATTAGTTTACGCCGCCAAACATTTGCTTATTTCAACAAATTATCTATGTGTTTGTATGTTTGCATATGAATGTTTGTGTGTCCATCCAGCTAAGCCTGTGCAATAAACATTTAAATAAATCCCTCTTTACTATCAATTTGATTAATAGTTTGCCATCCTTTGTTGTACTCAATCAAGACAATATGGTATCCGGCCAGCATGATAGCTGGAATTGTTGGTGTTGTTGTGTTGGTTAATGCTAACCTATGCAGCCTAAAAATATGCTACAATTTCATTGTTTGCCTAAATTGTCTGTTACAAGCTTGTTTGTTTTGCTTTTATATTATTTGTAGCAATAACAGTTCTGTGTTCTATTTGTTTGATGAATCTGATTTGATCAGACAACAACAAAATATGTTCTATTCGCACTCAAAGCAGTCAACAGTTTCTTATCGCCAGGAACAAATCAGTGTTCTTTTTTGTTTATTTTTGTTTCGTATGTGAATAACTGTGAATGCAATATAAGTGTTTCACGCCCAGACATGGGCATGGTGAAATATTATCAAATAACTACGTCTTAGATGAGGGCTGGCCATCTTCTATATAATATATGTAAATGTGTGTGTTGGTGTGGCTCTAAAAGCCATTATTCAAAGTTGTAGTTGTTGTGCAAAGGTGTGCGTTTCTTTGCAAGGATAATTTATACGGGTCATGTGAACAAATAAAACACTCTAAGAGTTATTCAGTTACACCTCGTAACTTGTATTGCATTTCACCAAATCTGACCAAAAGTGATTAATTATTGATTTTGAAATTTCTAATAATTTTGTATTCATGGTTTTGTAATCTTCATTGATTTGAAATATATTACTTCTGCTCTAACAATCCAGAAATCTAGAAATTTTGAATTATCGCCATATTTTGATGAATTGCGTGGGGCTGTTCTATAAACTACGTTGACAATGTCTGAGAGGGACGAATTTTTAAAATGCACTGTGGTAAGTAAAGAAAGGTTGGGGGAGGGCGTGGGTTAAGACAATTTAATTTTAAAACTTGTTTAGATAAGTTAATTACTTGTTCGAATAAGTAAATTTTCTTGCCTTGTTTGGCCAATAAATATATTAAGAAATTAATTAAAAGTTCGTTGGTCCTTAAGTTATTAATGCAGTTTATCGACAACACTTTGAATGAAAATTGCTAAAATCAAAACAGATAAAAACGACAAATTTTGTAAGATTTAAAAATAAAAGTTATTTCTGTTCGTAAGCCAATTAGAATCTAACTTTCATTAAGTCAAATAAACCGAGATCAACTCACTAAAATTGGACGTTTAAACTCGGTTTAGGCAAAAAAGAAATGCATTATATGATAATTTAAGTGAAATAAACTTCAACGAATGCTAAAATGTCTAGTTCAACCGAGTTTAAACGTCCAATTTTGGTGAGTTAACCTCGCTTTAATGTGACTAGAGTTTAAACTCGCACTGAAAAATTGGCCCTAAATGAAACTCCTATCCTCTATGCCGTGTAAGCATGTTAACCTTTCACTGCGTAATCCAGCAGTTATTTTAGTATATTAAACTAGCGAATTTTACACAAGCATGCCATTGTGAATGGTCAATTGCTACCTTTTACACACCCATTCCCAAGCATTGGACATTAACAGCTCTATTCTAACAAAATCACAAAAGCCACCTCTGTATCAATTGATATCGAAGTCACAATTGACACAAATTCGTATTATGAGCACTTTGAAAAAACTCTTTTTGTATCAACAGTGATGAAAATAGTGACGAACAGCAGAGAAGGTCACACATAAGTAAAGAGCCAAAATAAGGATAATATCTAAAACTTATATCAATTTTAAGGAATCTGGTGCCAAGAATTGATTTATTTAATGTGTTAAAAAGTTAGTTTGCTACGATTTATCGCTAAACAAATCTGATTGCAGTAACTTAATTGAAGCCTTAACATAAACAAAGCCAGTGCTTCATAACATCGTTTTAACATTTGGGCACAAACATAACTCTTTTAAGCACCTAACTGAATATTTGACTATCAGCATACATTTATGTATACAAATCTACTCATGTGTATGCTCATTACACAGAACAGCTTTTCACCTTTCTGTGGAGAGTTAAAAAAGCTTTTCGGTTGAGACAGCTTAGACAGAATACGGGTCAATAGAGACCAGATCAAAATTATCACAATTTTTCAGTATCAATTGATTGTGACGATGATGCCAGAATAGAGCTGTAACTTTTTGAAGTACCATGGGACAAAATTTGAACCATTGAAAAATAAACCTTTGTGGTATGTTGGGACAAAATTCAACCCACTCAGATTTACTGCTTTTTATTCCGTATAACGAAAAAGGAGGAAAAACAGGGTGTTTTTCAAAGGGTCGCAATTTTTTTAAAAAAGTTTTTTATTTAATCGAAAATCTACAAGGCCCTCCAAATTTCATCTAGGTTAATAATTTTTTGGTTTTTTCGTTTCAGATCACTTGGCAGAGCTGTAGAGTGTACAGCGCACATCGGTTTTGATCAGCGAGACCTTCAGCCGCCATTTTGAATAATTTTTCATCGAAAACAATTGTATAATGTTCTTGAAAAAATAATCTTGAAAAATTAAATTTAAAATTAAATTAATGAATTAAATTTTTTTCTTATGTGTATGAAAGTACTATTGTTTCCTTTTAATAAAAAAAATTATTTGTAAAAACTTAGATTTTCATTTTAATAACCAATTTCGGTTTCGGCTGAATGTTATACAATGGCCGCATATTCGGTTTCATTCCGGCCAAAATTTCGGTTTCGGTAGGATACTAGTTATTTTTGACCATATTGTTGCGTGTAAAAAGTAGACAAGTTTTAAAAAGACGCTAATTTTGGTAAATAGCAGGGACTGTACCGGTTATGATTTTTATCAAAAAAGTCAGATATTAACAGTTATCATATAACTTTTATTTTTTCCGACAAAAATACTAGTTATTTAATGCCTTTTATTTTTTCGGGCAAAAATAACTGTTACTATTGACTTTTATTTATTTGGTCAAAAATAACAGTTATTTTGTGCCTTTTATTTTGTCGGACATAAATATCAGGCAATTTGATTTTTTTTAAAGGCCACTTGAACGGCAAAAAATTAAAAATAAAAGTCCAAAGTAACAGTTATTTTTGCCCGAAAAAATAACAGGCAAAAAATAACAGTTAATTTTCATTTTTATATTAACAGCCAAGAATTTAAAAGGCGTTTAATATTCGCGAAGCTGCTGCCATTACGATAATAATGGTTTATTTAAAAAAGTCCTCCGGCAACTTTTTCATTATGCCTTTTTCATCTGAAAATTGCAAAATAACAGTTATTTTCGGTCTCTGGTAAATAGGCCTTATAAATAATTAAAAAATATTAATTTTAAAATCGGTCGATTAGTTTGTTTGCAGGAGTGTGGCCCGTTTTGAAAAAGTATGTTTCGAGAAAAGCGCGTTTAAAGTTACTTTGGCGCACCGGGTTTGAAGCGCTGTAGAATCTGTATTATAAGAGGGATTGATTTGAATTTTTTTTACATGTTATTGAATAGTCAATTCAACAATATCAACAATAATCAATTAAAAAAAATTAAATTTTCAGAAATGTGTTTGCCTAAAACCTCCCTCAATAAAAAATACTCTAACAATAACAATTGTATCTAAACTTCGCACAGAGGGTTGAAATTGAAAAAAGTGGAGATTAAAGCCTAGTACTCTGTTCATTTGCGTTGAATTTCGCTGGCAACATCATTTATTTGTTGCATGAAATTTCTGACTTAAAGTTTGTTGCGTGGAGTTCCTATGGCAACGATTCTCAAAGAGACTGAGGGAGTGAGTTGGAAAATTTCATATGACCTAGGCAGTACAATTAAATTGTCGTGAAAAAGTGTTGCTCAGAAACATGTTGTGATAATTTCACGCAGCGGAACATAGTACTGCTCTGATGAAAATGTTGTGAAAATTTACACGATTGTTTCACAGCTGTCATATTTTGTATAGAGATTTGAGTGGAATTTCACATGCAACTGAACGGAGTACTATGCTTTATTGAAAAATGAAAATTTGTTTTTTGAAAAATTTTACTACTCGATTAAAGAACACAAAATTGTACATCACTGCTGAAAATTTCAATGTTATATGTTGTTTACTTTTTCTGCTGCATAGCTTTAAAGTAAAGAAACTTTTCGTTTTTTTTGCGATCAGTTCAACAAATTGAAATTTGACATAGTTCAAAATTAATAATTTTTTTTTGTACACCGAAAGTGATGTTTTTATTATGAAACCTTCAAATTTAGGTATTTAAGCGTGATTAAAAAAAATGGTTCAAAATAATTGTGTAGAAATATGAAAAAAATTGTTTAAATATGTCAAAATTATACCGTAGTGGATACCGAAAAGAAACCGAATACCAAAAAGAATACCGTATCATCAAGTAGAAATGAAAATTTTGTATTAAACTTCAATATCTAAGCTTACATATTCAGTAATAAAAAGTTGCTCGTTTTTACCCGAATCTTTTTTATTTCAAAAATAGTGATAATAGTCACTCTTACAAAAACAAAGACTCTTGCCTTTAATATGTTTTGTCATGTGACAATGATGAAAGTGACGAGGTCGATGCAGAGGACTATGAGGACTTTGGGCATCAGGAGAAATATTAACAAATTCATACATTTTTTGCTACTCGTATATAATATTGTTATGATTTTTTTTTTTTTTTAAAAGTAATAAGGAATGATTTTCGACTGGGTCGAAGTTTTGAACTTTTTATAATATTTATGACGTCACTTTGTATGGACGATATGAGTGGTTTTTTCTCCAACTTCTCCGAATTTCAAATTCAGAATGCATTCTAACTATTAAAATTATTTTTATTATGCAATGAATTCTTTTTTGAGGAATTTATGAAGGTTTTTCTATTTAGATGACGTCAGTATGTATGGGAAGTAGGCGTGGGTTTCATCTGATTTTGCCGAATTTCATAGTTAGAATTTATATTGAAGAGGAAAACTTACGTGCAAAATTTCATAGCATTTTTTTAGTATTTGTTGATTTTGAAGAGATTTTACGTTTAAAATAAAGTCACTCTGTATGGGAGGTAGGCGTGGTTTTCATCCGATTTGGCTCATTTTTTACTTAATCTTTACATTTTAAATACAAGCTTAAATATCTAATTTCATGACGATAGCTTCACAGTTACGACTTTAATCATATCGAAAGACGGACAGACGGACAGAATTTTTTTTCTTATTTGTACCCATTCTAACTAAAACAAAAGTAAAAAATTCCCTCCGACTTCTAGGTGAATAAATCTCAATTTTTTGGGATTTCAACCCACTGTGCGCCGATACAAGTATTTTTTCTTTTTATCTTCTCTTACATTATCCTTTTATCGAAGTCTGAAATTATTTTGTTTGATGGACTGTATTATTTAGCATAAATGGCGTATCTGACTTTATGCACATCAGACACCCTTTCATTTCTGGCAGTTTAAGGCATCGTGCACGAATACGTCATGATGATTTCTTAAAGAAACTTACTGCGTGAGTTACATTTGTCGATAATTATTTAACAAATCTGTCTTGTTTTCGTTTATCGAAAACAGAAAGCTTTTAAACAGTGCACGAATTTGAAACTTTTGTATAAGGTTTTCGTCAATGAAATGTATAAACAAATCAGCATGTTTCGTCAAAGAGGAAGAAAAATCGTGCATGATTCTTTCAAGATTTTCTTCAGACTTGAACTACTGGGTGGTTAACATTTTCGCAAAGATTTGATACTCAAACTGCGGCAATTGAAATTCTATCAATCATTGTGCTTAGTGCTATGATGAAGTGCTTCTTCGCTTTTGTGCTTCAAGATAATCAAAAGTGACACTCTGTAGTTGCTTTGGCTACATATTCAATGAGTTCCTACGAAATTCTGTTATATAAAAAATATCTCTGTGTGGCTGTGTGTATGTGTGTGTTCGTTTGTAAAGCATTCTCTAGTCATGCAATCACAGCTATTGACATATTATCATCACTTGATGTGTTGATGATAATATGTCAAAATGATGTGTTGTTAGCAGGCGTGAAATGCTCTTTAGCAACAATCAGATAAACGTTGCATTAGTATTACTTTATATTTGGCGTAAAACTTGAAGTGATGCCAACTACTTAGTTTACTGAAAATTGTATTACGTCACTTCTAGATGCTCAAAGCAAATTTGAACTCTCACAAATGAATAAAATATAACTCAAAATGATGTGGATACATTTTTTGGCAAATGTTTTGTAATACACATTAGCTTTTATCGCTTAGCTGTGTCTTATAAGTGGAATACTTCATCCACTCGAGATTCAGAGGTATTAAATTTCATCATTTAATTTTATGCTTTGATTTTGCTTAAGGGTATATGGTTTCATTAAATTATTTGGCAAAGAATTTTTGGCTAGAACAAAACTTTGGTTTTTGTTTGCGATGAAATGAGCCACTTTGAGATGAACAAATGTTATCCTCATGTACTAATTTTTTCTATTTATACCTGATTTTAAATATAAAATGGTACATTTTATTTGACAAAAATATACATGTCTGTCTTATAAGAAATAAATTCTTTTATTTAGTTGTATTTCATAATTAAAAATTATCATTTAACTATAAACTAGTGATTCTCCCCCGAAAATCGGATGGGCTGGATATAAGCTTTAGAGATATTATTATTAGTATTATGACTGGTTTGAATAAAAATTTTTCGATGTACTCCTTTTAACAGTCTAGAACGTGGTTTCTGTTCAACTATATTATTTTAGTAACTTTTCACGAATTGATATAAAATGTACCTCACATTGCAATTTGACATTGATAACACTTTAACCCATTGTACAGCCATGCTAGAGAACTTAAAACTTAATACAGGGTTTGCTTAAATTTCTTCGGATTAATATTATTTATTTGACATACGATTCACCTTAATTTCTCCACTCGTGCATATAAACAACATAAATGCTCTTTTGTGAAATTTTCATAGCGATCAAATGTTTTTCATCCCTGTTGAATAGTTTTCGCTTTAACCTCTTCGGATAAAATGGTCACATATGTAGACAAAAGTTTTTGTATTGAAATATTTTCTGATTTATCGTTATTTCATTTAAATATTGGGGCAATGGAAAGAGAATATATTCTCCCTCATTAGCTCTCTTTTAATTTCTCAAATATGTCGCGTAAAAAGGCTCCTCTGTATGTTAAGTAAAAAAGTGTTGATAAATAATAAATCTATTGTAAAAAAGTACAATATATCCACATATCTGCACACTTAAAAACTATTACTTCCAAAAAATTTTTTTAATGCAAAATGAAAATATGTCACGTAAGAATGCTTCTATGTCTAGAAAGTAGAAAAGTGTTAATAAATAAAGAATGAAAGTAGAAAGAGAACATTTTAAAACTATTGCTACAAAAAAAATTTTAATTTTTTTTTGCAGAAATGTCTTAACTAGACCCTTTTTAGTAAGAATAATAGAAAAAAATATTTTTTCATTGTATTTCTTGGTGCGGGATTGAAGAGGTTAAGATTAAGCTCCTTAAATAAACTTAAGTTATAAAATTTCCCTATTTCTGTTTTTCACTCATATACTTTTTCTCTTTACGAAGTTTTTGCAATGGTATAAACTCATTCCCTCATTTCAATACAATTTTTGCACTCGCTGTGAAAGGCCGAAAATAGCTCTAATTTCAGATGGCACGCCGCACAGTGGGCCCAAATCAACGTTTGCGTCTTATAAATGATTTATGATTCTGTGTCATTATGAATATAATCTAAGAAAAGGTCAAATTTTGTACTACAATGAAAATTTTATAAAAAAAATTGACACGATTCAGTTATATTTCTTGCTAAAGTGTTCTCAAGACACAATCCTATATAAGCAGCGAAATGAAGAACGTTTTTAATCGATTTTTTTTCAACTTTTTTCAAATTGATCATACAATTATTATATACTGTTGGAAAGCTTAATGCTTAAGCTTTCTGAAAAAATAAAAAAGAAAACAAAAAATAGTTATATCTAATAAATTTAATATTTTTTATCAACCTGTTTTTTTTATTTTTTTTTTCATCTTTGAGTAAGGTTTAAATAGTTGCGCTGTCTTGCGCTGTTTTCCTTCATAGTGCATTCGGTTCCTTAGTGATCCGGTAACTAGACAAAATAAAAATAAGTTGCTCCAATTTTGCCCTTTTTGAGAAATTTAAATTTTCATAACGTAGGTGCATAGCAAAAAAATATCCCATAAACTTTAATTTTTTTTCTTCTATTAAACTCTGTTGAGGCAGTCGCAATTGATAGTTCCGTTAAAATCTGCATGTTTTTCAAATACATGCTTGGCTAGAGGAAACCAGTGGCGTAGGAATGCAAAAGGGGACCTTGCTGCCCTTTCTAACTCATCACATATAATGAACTTGTGTTTTTGGGGATTTTATGGTAACTTTGCACAATTCAACTATTTCTTCAATTTTTTTATGGATCCCATGCCTTTGTCCTGCATCGTATTATTCTATAACATATGTTTTCTGGTTTGTATAAGAATTCTTCAACAAATACGATTTTTGTATTGATGTGTTGTTTTCCGTGATCATGGCTATATATTTGGAGTATGGAGTCTGCCCCATAATTTCACGCATGAAGTGCCTCAGTTTTACCACACACAAAAAAACACTTTACAAAAACTTCTTTACTTTAAATTTAAATTTTAGATTTAAGACTTTGTTATTAAGATTTCAAGCATTATAAAACTTTCTATCAGTTTTTAAGAATAATCTATACACCTTGTAATAATAAATATAATGGATTTTGAAAAAAAGTTGTTTGAATGATTTATTAAATATCATAGGAAATATATTTTTAATTTGGCTTTAAGATTGCAAGAGACAAAAAAGTTACACCATTTTGAAACGCAAAATTGTATTTTTTAAACTTGAAAAAAATAGTACTAAAATCTAAAATGGATTTTGGAAAAAAGTAGTTAAAGTGATTTATTAAAAATCAAAGAAAATACATTTCAAATTGGGCTTAAATATTTCAAGAAACAAAAAAGTTAAAAATTTTTTAAGCCCAAAATCGTATTTTTTCAAACTTTAAACAAAATTTTGGTAGTAAAAACTAAAATGAATTTAAAGAAAGTAGTTTCAATGATTTTTTGAATATCATAGAAAATACATTTTAAATTTAGCTTAACTATTGCTAGCAACAAAAAAGTTACACCATTTTGAAATGTAAAATCGTATTTTTTAACTTGAAAAAAAATTAGTATTAAAATTATTTTTGGAAAAAAGTAGTTCAAGTGATTTATTGAACATCATTTAAAATACATCCCAATTTGGGCTTAAATATTTCAAGAAACAAAAAAGTTACAGATTTTTTAAAGCCAAAAACTTTTTTTAATTTAAAATAAAATTTTGGTACTAAAAACTAAAATGGATTTTGAAAAAAGTAGTTTAAATGATTCATTGAATATCATAAAAAATATATTTTAAATTTGGTTTCATTATTGCAAGAGACAAAAAAGTTACACTATTTTGAAACGCAAAATTGTATTTTTGCACTTGAAAAAATTAGTACTAAAAACTAAAATGGATTTTGGAAAAAAGTAGTTCACGTGATTTATTGAATATCATTTAAAATACATTCCAAATTGGGCTTAAATATTTAAAGAAACAAAAAAGTTACAGATTTTTTAAAGCAAAAAGTTTTTTTTAATTTAAAACAAAATTTTGATACTTAAAACTGAAATGGATTTAAAAAAAATTAGTTTAAATGATTTATTGAATATCATAGAAAATATACTTTTAATTTGGCTTAATTATTGCAAGAGACACGAAAGTTAGAGCATTTTGAAACGTACAAGTCAAGTCATAATCGTATATTCCTTAAATTTAAATAAAATTTTAGTAAAAAAAACAACATGGCTTTTGAAAAGAAATGGTTCAAACGATTTGCTGAATATCATAGAAAATATATTCCAAGTTTGGCTTAATTATACCAAGAGACAAAAAAGAAAGAATTTTGAGACGCAAAAGTCTATTTGGGGCCACTGTGCGCCGGTGTGACCTATAGCGGTGCCAAATATAAAACCACCTGTCAAATGTTCGAACATAACTTCGAAACAATCCAAATCGCCTGTCGAACGAAAATTTTACAACATACTGCCAGATCGAAAACTTCGCTTCGATGTTCGCTTCGATAGTGAAGTTACAACATGTCGCCACAGGTTCTATTAATTTTTCATCCCTAACAATTTTTTTCAAAATACCCGTTCATATTTTCTACCCTTCTAGGTGTCCTCAAAAAAAAAACAACACAAAAAACGAATAATGTGTTCCGTTTCTGCGAGTTCCAATGAAAAAAAAATCTTAACTAAGATAAATAGTTCATCTTTTTTAAATAACACCTCAATAGATCAAATGTAAGCACCGATCCTAATATTTTTTCATCACCAACATTTAGTTTGAAACCACCCATCCTGTATCTGTCACCCAAAAAACAAATTTTTAGCTCAAAGCTTATTCCCAATATTATCCATCTTTCTTCAAATAAAAACTGAATACGCTTAAAAAACTTTGTATGAATATTTGACAAAATAAAATATTGTTTTCCCTTGAACTATCCCAATTTGTATTGATAAAAAAATTTTATCGAAAAATAACTTGTTGCTGTATAAAGGGTCAAAAAAACAGGTGTGCTTGTAAAGGAAATTTTAAGTCATTCCGTACTTTTTAGTTAAAGCTTAGTATGCTGTAGAAGCAAAAAGAAATCTTCCGTAAGAAATGCATTGAGTTTTTGACAGCGAAAAGGTAGCGAAATTTTTTTCGTTGGTTGGTACGCTGTGGAACTGAAAAATTTGTTCAATGCAGCAAAGTTCACAACCATGAATGGAGAGTTAAAATGTCAAAATTTCGCTGTGTTTTATATGTCCTTACATTTAATAGGCGTGTATATTTGACATTCAACAACAAGGTTCAACTAACACATTCAACAAATACGTTATGGCAAGTATGTGTTAGTGTTAAGTCTACACCAAAATTTCGCGTGTAGAATTAAATGCCTAAAAATGTTCGTTCCTACAGCATACTAAGCTTAAAACAACAGTTTTTCGTAAACGGTCCAAATATTCCAAATATTTTTTCACACGATTTGGGTCTATTTAAGACCCTTTTGCTTAATGTCACATGCTGTAACAAAATATTGACCCCCCCCTTACCCTCTCCACGAGGTCACTCAGCATTCTTATTTTCTAAAATTTTTGGGTTTTTCTTACATATTCTCAGGTTTTTGAGGTTTTTGAAAACCTAAGTTAAATTTTCTTTCCAACTACAATACTTTAGTCGAACTTTTAGACAAAAGTGGTTGGAAAAAAACGATTGGAATGTCTGAGATATTTGCTTGCAAAATCAAAACTTGAAATTTCGATTTTTTTTCTCATTTTAAGGCGATGGCCTTGCTTCAAGAAAATGTGTTGTACTGAGAATAAACAGCTCTAGAGATATCGCAATAATTTTGATGTCATATTAACTGGAATTTTTTTCAACATACTATCCATGGAAAATATTACTAAAAAACTTTCGGATACCATTATTTTACGCAACCAACGACTTTTCATACAAAAATACGTTATACTGAGAAAAACTACAGTTTTCGGGATATCGGCTAAGGGAATCCTTACAGGATTAAATATATAGAAGATTGTTGCAATATATTTGTGCAATTTTACCACACCTACTATAGGCACAAGATTTTAAATACCTAAATGTGCTAAGCTTGCTAGGGTTTGTTTTTTTTTTGGTATAGCATGCATTGCAAATTGTTTTTTAATACTACAACAGTTTCAGGGTTAATGAAGTAAACTGGGCTTAGTGGTGGCTGGAGGAATTTCCTTTTTTTGGTTTAGGGTTCATAAACACACTGCTCTACATACTATGCTCTACACACAAACGCAAACAGCACACTTGTGCTTGTGGTGTGGCTGGTACGGTTGTGCCTTGTGCCACATACAACATGTAATAATCTTCCTCACCGATCGGCCGCCATGAACCACGACGATATGGTTTCGGTATCTGACCAGTTTCTGCATGATTCGACAGATTCATTACCAGATCTTCGAGCATCTGCGAACGCGTGCGCTCCTGCATGCGTGCAAACTTTGGGGCAGAATATGAGGCACGTTCGCCGTTGACGATCTTCGTTAAAAGCCATTCACTAAGGGTGCAAAAAATTTATTTTTTTAAAGAGTGTAGAAGTAGGGTCTAGAAAAATCCTAGTACTTACCGAAACATAGATCCCTTCTCGAACACCGATTGCTCCCAGAGGTAAGGCTTGTAGGCACCGACTTCATCACGCGTTACCACGGACACCTCATAGCGCGTGGGTTTGTGCTTAATTCTAGCGGAGACACGCACCTGTGTGTATCAAATAAATTCGAAATGTACACATTTTCTTGTTTTCGCCTACTTCAATTGTTGACTAACCAAAATAAACGTATGCAGGAAATGACTTTTAATGCAGGCTGGACTGAAGCGCGTATTATCCGCCTCCAGAAATACTACACAAACTATATCATTTCCTATGTGTCGCTTGCGCTGCAACTTCTGTGGATCATGCTTCTCGTATGGCAGCAACGTAGAGACATGAAACATTATCTCAATGTTGCGCCAATTTGTATAAACGGAATAAAGTCCTTCAAAGAAATGGAGTGAAAGTCATTATTTCTATCATGCGGAACGGGGCACAAAGTATACCTGTCAAATCATGAACAGTATCAAGGCCACCTTTGTACTTATCGAAACCACGTAGTCTAACCCTATCGCCCAAGGTCTGTAGGAATTCCTCGAAAAGGAGTGAATTATCATTATTGTCTAAGATTTGCTCCTCAGTGTATTGATCTTCTTTCACAAAGATAACGCCAACTTTGAGCTCGGATTTTATAAAAACCTTGAGGAAAAACAAATAGCAGTTTGTTGTCAAACAATGTATCTATACAAAAACTATACCAACACAATATAATACCAAGACTTTGTTGTTCTATAATGCTGCGGTCACAAGGCATTGCCTTGCCTGATTCCCAGATGTTAGAGAATCAGGCATAGTAAGGTTCAAAACTTTAACGAATGTTACGATACTTAGAGTTCAATTAGATACCCTGAAGTAACAGAATTAGGCATTGCAAGGCTCAAAACTTTACCACTTTTTGCGATAATTTGAGTTATGCTGTTATGCCTTGCGACCACAGAATTTACAAAGTCAAGTACTTACTTGATCTAATTTTAAGAGTTCCTCGGGTGTATCTGGTAATTGTCCTAATGTTAATGGCGGGTTTAAATTAACTTCTTTACCTAAAGATCTAACTACTTCTTCACGATTATATCTTAAAAAAGACCACAATACAATCAGATGTTAATAAATAAGAAAAAAATACTTTTCAATGATGTATAACACTTACCTATCGGCGAACACACAGGAAGCCGGTATCAGTCCATGCACCGTATACGAGCCCGCTCGTACAAGTATGCGAAATTGATCGCGCCCATTGAGCGTCTCTTGCTTAATCGAAAGTATCACCGGACCCAGATCTTCATCGCTTGTAAAATAGTTCCAATGTTCAGTGCCATAAAAATACTTTTCGTAGGTCTCCTGTTCCACGGATATCAGCTCGAAGGCACCCTGTTGATCCCATTGTTCCTCGATGGTCGTCTTTTTCCTAGGACTTAAACATTCGTATAAAATTGTTCCAAAGCAGATTTGCGGTAATGAAAAGAGGCACTGAGCTCATACATAACATAATGTTTAAAATGTATTAATTTTGTTGGTCAAACCATAGCTTAAGTCAGTGTCAGAGTTAGATTCTGTGTCAGAGTCAAGCTTTCACCGAGAAAAAAATTATCCTTACACCGAACAAAAAAGTTATGTAGTCAGAACAGTAGTGTTGGGTAACTCATGCATGAGATAGCTCAAATGTCCCATACATCAACATCAATTGTAACATCACCTCAAAAAATATATATAGAACCGCTTCAAAATTTCACACAGCTCAAATTTGAGAACTAAAAGTTTTGTGTTTTTATCATTCAAGGCATTATTGTTTTATGATTTCACTTTTTAATATTGAAAATTAATAGGTATGAATTGAAGCCATATGTATTTTTTTAATAAAATTAAAAGTTTGTGACAAATTTTCTCCGATACTTGATTTGATCACATGAACCTTCTCAAACTGATTTCAATACAATACCTATTTCTTCTTCTCGTTAATCTTTGTTTCTGCTTGTGGAGCCGCGATTTCAATACAGTGTAACGACGAAATTCGCGGGTGTTCGAATTTCGCCATACAACATAGATTTTCATATTTTTATTATTGAAAGCAACTTAGTTATTTCTTAATGTTAAATTTTACTTCTTTTAAACACTATGCAAAGTTTCACACACACACACACACATAAACATACTCATACTTTCACGCACAATGGAGCAACACGAGCAGTGGAAGCGAGACATCATACACGCATAGCAACAGGTAAAAGAAGCATCATCGCACCACATACAGCAATTAGTAAGACAGCCCGTGCATAGCAACATAAAATATTCCGAGCAAAAACCGGTTTTATCATCATCACGCCACATGTAGCTGATACCGAGATAGCTCAGGCATAGCAAGGCAAACTAGTAGCAGCAAAACCGGTTTTAACGTCACACCACATGCAGCCGCTGTGGAGAAAACACATACATAACACCATACAACAGCAAGAATGATAGAATAAAAAGATTGCGCCGAAGACAAGAAAATGAGTACAACAAAATTGTCGTTCTGCGCATGTACGTCATAATATCAATGCTGTTTTGGAAAGCGTTCACTTTGCATACGATTTCTACACAGAAATGAAAATTGCATACATTTTAGTTTGTATAATTAAAATAAAAGAAGTAAGAAGCAATTTATTGGAACGAGAAGAAGGTACATTTATTAAGTACTCCTTTGCAAACATTATTTTTACTATTATTTTATTACAGCCAGTAAGCAGCTTAGTCAAAAAAAAAAAATGTCTGAGAAACCAACTTCAGTGAGCATTATTTTTTGACTTGGATTTTATAAAAATGTTTATTAAGAGTTTAATTGATGTAGTTTAAACGTTCCCAGATATTTTATTTCATTAATTTACCAGTGAATTGAAAGGACAAATAAATGATAGTTCCAAGTTTTTAAATAATGAAACAAATTTTGTTAAGTTAATATATTTTTGTAGTTTTGTTTTCGTTTGTGTGCGTTTTCTACAATTTCTTGATTTAATTTTTGTATTTATTGCAAACATCAGGTTTCTGAAAAATATTTGTTTGCTATTGTTACCACAACTAGCAGCTGCACACTTCATTTTTTAAATTTTAAGTTAAAAACTCGCAAATATACTTCGATATATACGTAATTAAATAAAACACAACCGATCGCAGTACGTTTCTTAAAGAAATAAAATATTGTGACGTAGTCAAGTGAACAGCTGGTTGTCAAACTCGATTAGCAGAAGTAACGGACCTGCGCAAAGCTTAATCTCTTATTCTATCATTCCTGATACAACAGTAAGAGCGAAAACAGGTTCTAGCATCATCACGCGGCAGGCAGCTACGAGCAAGACAATAAAAGGCGAGTCGTGGTAAGAATTCAGTCTCTTGTTCAGCGTGCAGCCAAGGTGATCGGACGTATAGAAGTAGCAGCATCGCAGTATTCAAGGTGCAATCATTAAGCAGCTCGTGCCTAGGAAGTGGTGAGTGTTACCTGGCATAGTAAGAACTCCTTTAAATTTATAGTAGACATATTTTTGTTGGTCAAGGTCTCATTCCAACATTAATATTTTGCACCTCGTACATACACTAGTAGACATCTTTTCGTTGGTTAAGGTCTTATTCCAACTTTTATATTTTGCACCACGTCCATCCTCGTAAATACACTAGTAGACATATTTTCGTTGGTCAAGGTTTCATTCCAACATTAATATTTTGTCCCATCCCGTAGACATATTTTTGTTGGTCAATGTCTTATTCCAACATTAATATTTTGCACCACGTCCAATCTCGTAAATACACTAGTAGACATATTTTTGTTGCTCAAGGTCTCATTCCAACATTAATATTTTGCATCTCGTAAATACACTAGTAGACATATTTTCGTTGGTCAAGGTTTCATTCCAACATTAATATTTTGTCCCATCCCGTAGACATATTTTTGTTGGTCCAGGTCTTATTCCAACATTAATATTTTGCACCACGTCCAATCTCGTAAATACACTAGTAGACATATTTTTGTTGGTCAAGGTTTCATTCCAACATTAATATTTTGTCCCATCCCGTAGACATATTTTTGTTGGTCCAGGTCTTATTCCAACATTAATATTTTGCACCACGTCCAATCTCGTAAATACACTAGTAGACATATTTTTGTTGGTCAAGGTTTCATTCCAACATTAATATTTTGTCCCATCCCGTAGACATATTTTTGTTGGTCCAGGTCTTATTCCAACATTAATATTTTGCACCACGTCCAATCTCGTAAATACACTAGTAGACATATTTTTGTTGGTCAAGGTCTCATTCAAACATTAATATTTTGCACCTCGTAAATACACTAGTAGACATATTTTCGTTGGTGAAGGTCTTATTCCAACATTAATATTTTGCACCACGTCCATCCTCGTAAATACACTAGTAGACATATTTTTGTTGGTCAAGGTCTCATTCCAACATTAATATTTTGCACCTCGTAAATACACTAGTAGACATATTTTCGTTGGTCAAGGTCTCATTCCAACATTAATATTTTGCACCACGTCCGTCCTCGTAAATACACTAGTAGACATATTTTTGTTGGTCAAGGTCTCATTCCAACATTAATATTTTGCACCACGTCCAACCTCGTAAATACACTAGTAGACATATTTTCGTTGGTTAAGTCTTCATTCCAACATTAATACTTTGCACCACGTCCAACCTCGTAAATACACCAGTAGACATATTTTAAGCCAAGGTAACACAACGCAGCAGACACAATAATCCGGCCTAAACGCGACCTACAAGCTTCACAGGGAGAATCGTAACGTTGACAACCTCTACAATGCAGGATGCACCAGGGAGCGCGCTAAAGTCGTCTATCTCTACCACGCCACAGCCCCAGGAAACACGCTAGCGTCGCTCGTCTCCATCACATAAACATCAACATCTCAAGTACCTCATACGTCGACACAATGACAAGGTCTCCGTCACCCCCGTTTCTCAAGGACACCATACGTCAAGGTCTCCGTCACCCCATTTTCTCAAGGACACCATACGTCGCCACAAGGTCAAGGTCTCCGTCACCCCATCTTCTCAAGGGCATCAGACCTCGAAACAAGGTCCAGGTCAAAACATCGGTGCATAACTGTGTGTGTGTGTACAGTCATATACGTTTTAGTTACTAAACCACTAGGCTTACACCATTTAAATTGTGAACAAACTAAAGAAATAGCTACAACTAAGCGGAAGGGTCTTTATTTACAAATTGTCTGCAACGAACGCTGGACACCGGTGACTATACCCTAGCTGTAAAATTCCGGAAAACGGAAGTTAGCTACAACAGCTTTCTTTTTTTAATTTAATGTTTGGACTGATTTTGTTGATTTGAATGATTGAATAAATAGGTTATTTCACTATTTGCATAAAGTTATAGTTACATTTCCATTTTTCTCCCCTTTATTCTACTCCTAACAGCTCCTAACACCATACATCACTTTTAACAACTCACAACCTCCGTTTTAAACGATGTACTAAAAATATGTAATGAGTAAATTATGTATATACTCATCACATAAAATCCTGTACTGCAAATATGTCATGAGTAAATTATGTGTGTACCGAATACATGAAAATATTTCTTAGATACTGTACTCAGCACATAATGCTGTACAAAAATTTTTAATTGCTACGTCAGTAATCTATGTATTAGGTACATCGTCACTGTTTTCACTACTTACAATTATTTATTAATTTATGTAATGCGTCAATAATCTATGTACTACGTACATCGGAACTGTACTCAATCTATAAATTTATTTACAATAATTTTGTAATGAGTATAGTGTGCATGTACCCACTACATACGTGCACGCATTCACGATACATAATTATGTGATGAGTACATAATATTCATTATGTAGCATTGCTTAAGAGCTTTATGTAGTCAATACAGATTTCAACATAAATTTATGTAGCGAGCCTATAGGTTTTTCCCTCTGAGTCAATAAACTTATCAATTAATTAAGGTAAGTTAATTTTCAACTTTTTAAAAGACACAAAAAACGCTGAGAAACGTTAACCTAGTTTTCGGTATTAGAATTTAATGTCATACTCAGTTTTTCCAATCAGGTCAAAATCTAGAAATATTCAGATTTTTCATATTTGACCTTCAAATTCAAATAGTTAAAGAAATTAAATTTTTTTATATTGATTTCAACAATTACTTTTTATTGTCTTTTCAAAAATACATCAAATGTGAAAATGGAGTAAGCCTTGTTGAATCAGTGATTTTTCAAAAATTATGAAATTTCGCTTTTTCTTACATTTTGGACCAAATTTGATTGTGTCGTAAGATTAAAAAAAAAAATCAAAAATTTTTTACTCAAATAAGTGTTTTTATTTCATAAGA